>OX439378.1:15351415-16551415 GCA_949319315.1 Zelleria hepariella
GATTAAGCTCGAACTCTCTCTCTGAGAGAAGGCTTTTGCCCAGCTAGTGGGACATGTACAATTGTACAGGCTACATCTTACTTACTAACTTTTCGATGATGTTTTCTCTAAAACGGCATTTTTGAACTTTCGATCAAAATTGCGGTGTCTTTTACAAGTTTAAAGCTGATCATTATTTTTTTGGTGATAGACTAGTTATCTAATACTCCAATGAAGAAAAAAAATATTTAAAAAGTTTAAAACAAAAAAAGGTAAAAAATAAAAACCAATGCTAGGTAATTATTCCCAAAAAAACCTTAAAAGCCTCATAACTTCTAAACGTCAAAAAATCGCTGAACATACATGGGAGTCATTCGGATACCCCTAGGGGTGCTCTATCTCTGGACTTCCGCTTGACACTATTTTTTGGGACACCCTGTATATCGGAGTGTCCAGCAATAATTAATTCATCGTATTGACCAAATTTTACTTTAGGTACCTACTCGTATCTGTAGACCACATAATACGTAACACAGTATAATACTTATACTATTGTTATTTTACATCTGAAATGCATCTATTATTTAATATTGCGCAAGTTTCGTCGAAAACCATAAAACATGCAAAACCAATAACCGTTGGAATCAAAGTTGCGAAATTGTACCTAAATTCAATTTTGTTCTAGAACACTTTATCCGTAACTTAGCTGCTGTCTAGCGTGTACCCTACATTGAATTGCTAAGGGTAAGTTTTATTACCATAAAAGGGGCATTTATACTCATCCAGTAGCTGGCACCAGTCTCACTGGCATACTAGTGCAGCTGGCTAAGCGTGAGCGGCCATATCGAGATTTATTATACGTGCCTCAAAAGATGAGACTTGACCGCGCCTCCCTCACCTTTTCCACCCCCCTTGATGACGCCCGGTCCCTTCCCGCTCTCAGACCTCATACCGCTAAAGAGACCTAAAACTAAGGCAACTGCGTAATGAGATATTTTATACAGCGTCCAGTGGCACCTTCACTCACACTAGATGGGTGAAGAGACCACTCGCTCGGCGCTGCAGTGCCTTGGACATTATTTTTTTGGTGCTGGGCAAGCGCAGTCTGGGCAAGAGCGCTTCTAAACGCAGCGAAGTCTTCTCTATCAGCCTACCAACTCCCAGCCTTGTACGATAAAATAAGTAGAATGGTCGCCAGCTCTCCAGCTATACTAGCCCAGTAAAATATGTCGCAGATTGTACTAAGGATAGCAATATCTTTGTAATATTGTCTAGACCATGCGAAAGGTAATATTATAAACTTCTATAAACGACTAAACTTCTCATAAAACCCAGAGGTAACATATTGGGGGTCAGAACTTTTAACTTGGGTTCGATTCTAGCCATTTTATAGCCGTCTGGGCTATAATGCTCAAAGTAGATTTTAAGGGCGTAGAAATATGTCCGTCTAGGACCCAATGTAGCAATCTATTTGTACAAAAAGGACGAATAAACCTTTAAAAAGAATTGCCCTAAAATATCGTAAGGTTGGTCTCTGAGGACGTCACAATAGTTCAACCCATCAGTATTCTCATGGGATTTATTAAAAAAATACAACTTATGCAATAATTACCACCAAAACCCGACACAAACAGAGCAATAAAAATACAATTTGCGGTCAGAGGCCTTACTTTGTATACTGCCGACCGCAGTGAAATTTTTGGTTTCTATCTACGCTCAGAATAATTTTCATAGTTACAGCGCCACTGTGGTCTAGCACATTACGAGTCCTAATTATATCTATTGCATTGCAGCTAAGTTTTTTTTCTGCCAACCCAAAAACGCAGCTGATGAAGAATAGCAGAATGCAATGCAACAACAGTCTGCAGATGCAGTCAGGAATGGCACCTAAATAGCGTTTGACGGCTACCTTAACAGACCTGGTCTACATGAAGTTAACCAACTTTCGACTTTCAGACGATGCTAATAACATTCATGTTCGCTTGCCTGGCGGCTGTGGCCAAGTGCCAGCACCTGCCCAAGCTTGGCAGACTGCCGGGCATCAGCAACTCTCTCGTCAACTTTGGAAAGATGGACATCTCCTTGCACTTCAATACTGGTGGAGCTGGTAGCTCTGGTAAGTTGTTGTACTGCAAAGTACAGAATGCTAAACACCGAGGATGGATTCCTTCAACTTATCATCGAAGGAAAGATTCCCGGTAGGAGGAAACCTGGAAGACCCAAGATATCATAGCTTGTGAACTTACGCCATTTGTTCCACAATCGATAAGCTCATTGTTCCATTTGGCAGCCTCAGAGAGAGAAATAGCCGAACTGATTGCCAACCTCCTAAGAAGACACTACAAGAAGAAGAAAGTAAAGAAAAGTCGATCCATGCAGTCCATGAGTAGCGCCCACTGCTGGGCAAAGGCTTCTTCCTTTTCACGCCAACCTCATCGCTCAAATGCCAATCTTGTCCCGCTGTATTCACAACATCATCGACTCATCGACCCAATCTAGACCACCAAATTAAAACACAGAAAACGTTGTGGAGTTCTATTTATCAAATTCATATCTTCTATCTATCTATCCATTACAATTGGACTACTATGCGGAAACAAAGCTGAAGATTATGACCAGTCCGTAAGCGTAATTAATATCGTGAGACAAAAAAGAAATAATGATGGTCTGCACATCCATCCATCTATCTGTCTAAACCAATCTTTATTATTTCAGACCACGCACATGCACAAGGCAGAGTACCAGACATCTTCTCTGGCCTCCCAGCTACGCCAAGCTCCTTCTTTGGCCCTAGTATCGTCTCTGAATCCTCAGGAATATGCCCCTGCATGAGAAACGCCATGAGAGAAAACCAACGCAGTAACCCTATCGAGATGATTAACAAAATCCTTATGAGCAACAATCTGTTTACTAACAGCAAGGAGCCCATTTCTTCTTCGCTCTGCTGTGGAAACTCTATGGAACAGTTTGAGAAGACGGTCATCAAGCCGCAGACGCAGAATTTTCCAAGCATCTTGCCAAATTTGTCCGTGCCCTCTTCCTTCAACTTGTACCAGCCACCTTCGCTGCCAAAGTTCCCAGCAAAGTCCAAGAGCTTCGAGTTATTGCTATACCCTAACAAAAAGGATAACATTTACAAATTCTTCCCGAAAAAGAACAAGCAAATTCATGACCGAATCCATCCAGTAGGCGATAGGGATCTCCGAAAAGGCATGAGCAATTTAAACTTTAACTTGCGTGCATTTCCTCCCCTAAATAGTAATACTTCTGTGAAGAAGGACTTGAATATCCAAGAGAAGGTTGAGGTGGCAAAGATTGAAGAAGAGCCGGCGAAAGATGTAGAGGTTGCGACGACGAAAGACGCTGGACCGATTAATGAGGTCGAACCTACTAAGGATGCTAAAGAAGTGACGACTAAACTCTAATTTTTAAATCGAGTCCACGGAATGACAGTTGCTACAAAGGCTTTATCTGACAGAAGCATACTAACAACTGTCATTCCGTGGACTCGAATTAAAAATTAGAGTTTAAAACCGTTTGAGTTGAAGGTTCGAATATTGTTCGTTTAAAGAGATTGAATAGAATTTGTTTTCTTCATTGTATCAACATCTTTTTTTTCAAATTGCTTTCCTCTTGCCTTTCCTCTACGCTTATTAGAGATATTGTATGAAAATAAAGACAAAGGCTATGACTGACATCAAGTTCTCAATTTTGATTATTTACACGAATGAACTTCCTCATGCAATTCCACATAAAGTAAGTAGGTAACTGCGGGCGTTGTTTAGCAGATTCGAGAGCAGTAAAGAGTCAGAATATTTAGCTACAACAGAAGCACAAGGTGTCAGATGATAGAGCAGGAAAAGGATGCAAAAGGGCACTGTGTGATGAATTGCGATCTTCAATTAGGATTTTAGGACACTCTAACTAAACTAAACTACAGAGAATTTTCCATCGCGCGACGAAATCGCATGGCATGATCGTACGGCCATTGACTAAGTTGGACGGGGCCTACGTCAGGTTGTCCTTCTGTCGTGTTCATATCACGACACGTTCGTTCAGTGTTCAGGCCCACAGTAAAGTCCGTACGTGCTGGGACTCACGACTACCTCATTTGTGCGCACCGTGGATTAAGCCTGACGAAATTAAGTCGCAATTAATAGCAGACGCTTTCAGTACTGGTACCACGAGTGCTTACTGTCAATGTCACTGAAAGTGACAAGTTGCATAAACAACCTTACTACTATAGTATTAGGATACATGACAGACGTCCGGCGGACGTCCGGCACAGCTTTTTCGCACTCGTGGTAGCTATACAGTCCATTTACATGGGAAGAGATGTGTGTTGTCATCCATCACTCGGGACAAACGAAAAAGGGACAAACAAAAAAAAAAAACACCTCTAAGGATTAGTGATTAAATGCCTGATGCCCGTTTTCACCAACCACCCCTAATTTTAAAAGATCTTCTTGCGTAAATTAGGGGTCCCTAAAAGCTATAACGGTTTTCACCAAGCTCAGTTCACCAAGCACCAAGATTGGTGGTGGATTTCAGAAACCTTACATGAAAAAAATATAATAATATTATTCTACTTATAAAATTATATCTACTTTTAGTGAGTTTACCAATCAATGACTTGAGTTTACCATCAAAGTTGGTAGAGGTATACTGTAGAATTGTAGATAATGTCCTCATAAGTTTGGTGCCAAACATCAATGTAGCGACCTATTTACCAACTATTAGGGAAGGCTTTCGAGTTCTGACACTAATCTAGTTAGTGTTGATAAGGCTTGGTTGGCCTATTTTTGGAAGGGACCTTTCAGTTCATGAACTTTGTCAGTTCGTGGCATACATTAATTCAATTTAGAGCTCTATTAGTTGGATGATAGCTTTTCATCGCGACTTCGTCACGTTGACTGCAGAACCACGGAATGGCAATCGATGTTCCATAACACTTGCATTCGAAATGGTACGAATCGCGTTTGTGTGTATACAGGGTGTTAAAAGACCGCCAACAGATAAATTATTGCTGGGAAATAATTTTGATTTTTTAGGTTATAATTTTGGAAAATATTTTGTCGCGTAATGGAAGTGTAATGTAGAGAAGTCATATTGCGCACGCGTCGACATAAACTTAGGCTACTTACGCCCGAGGTGCCGATGTTTAGAATACATTGCGGGTTGCAATTTCAGCGTCGTTTTTTGTAAGAAATATTCAAAATTTTGATATATTTCCTTGAGAAGAAATGTTAAGAACTCGATACCAAAAACATTTCTGCAAAAAAAATTTTTTGAAAAGTCCGACTTTGAACCTCATTATCTCGGAAACCGTTGATTTCCCAGGCATAGTTCCTTGGGCAAAAATGATCCTTATGATGAGGACAATACGTGATTTCCCGCTTTGTTGGCGGTCTTTTAACAACCTGTATACCAAAATGTAGGTACCCACTATAATGCCTGACTGAGCATTTGGAATAGGATTTTTAAAAAAACCATTTTCGAGTGTAACTTTGATTTTGATTTGATGCGCAGACTCTGCCCCTCAACCCATCTTTTGTGTGCTGCTGTCCTTTCTTTAGTTCCTGATGACTTTGTTATAAGACAAAATCCAAGTCTGCGTCTACGACAAAAAGGATCAAAGCCACTCACTGTTTCTCCTTCCGCTGCTGCCGCTTCCTGTTGAAGGCGCGCTTCACCCGCAGCAGGAGAAAGGCGGCGCGGTCTATAGTCAGCACTGAGGGGCGCTTGGTTGCGCTCGGCTCCTCCATCGGCTCTTCGTCGTCCGCCGGCTCATCGCACAACCTCAGGCCGAGCCATCGCTGCTTGCTGCCAGTTCGCGTTGTGTCGCCGCTCGATGCGGACGCGCGAGCGACGCTCACCGCATTCGGTGGCGACGAGGATGAGATTTTGCTGGACTACTTTTTATTTTGTTAGTGAACGTTTTTGCGATTGTTGGAAGAGTTTAGTCAAATTCATTTAGTGGCAACGAGAATGAGTTGATGCACTATTATGTGTTTTTTTATAATGTTTATATAGAACCTTTAAAATAAATATGATTCGATATTATTTAAACTGTGTTGCGTAGAGATTGAGTTGTTGTTGTACTGATTGTTTTTGGTTCGGATGGATTTGGACGTAGTTTTTCGTTGTCAAGAGGGCAGATGTGGTCACTTTATAAAACTTTATTCGGGACGAAACTGATATTTTGAGTGCACTAGATATTTTTTTATCACAATACCTCACTTTACTGGATGGTCACGTTATATAATCACTTCTATTAGGTATTCGTTTCCTAATTTCAATTAAGTACTTATTATAGAAATCCCTAACGGTACGTTTCTATTCAAAACGAGGCAGGAGGTTATTATTTTGTATTCCGTAGCATGAAACGTATTTCAATAAACAAAACAAACACTATTTCGCGACGTCTCAACCACTCCCGCCTCGGCCCGGATCCTGCCTGAAACAAAAACAAAACAATTTATTAGAAAAGCGATGTAAATAGGAAAACCGAGTAGTTTTTTTTATTCTTTCAACTTGAAACCACTAGCTGGAGATAAATAAGTAACCCAGTCGGCAAGTAGAGACTTTCTACCTTGAGAAAAATTCGAACTCAATGAAACTTCAGGATGTTGTTTGTACCTACATATACAGTAGTAGTTCTACACCCAATTTTCCGATCAAATTTAGCCTATGAAAACTTGAGAGGACTTGAGTTAAACCTTTGCATTTTAAATAGAGTAGAGTAGAGTGCACGAGTGTAAGGGTCGACGTGCTGTCGACTGTTTCTAATTGAGGTCCGAATATTCTTTAAAAAAATGTACCTAGATATTCTCGTTTTAGATTTCAAACCGAGAAAGCTTAGCGTTGAAGGGCGAAACCAAGTTAGAACGGTAGTCAAGTCTAAAACCTAAGTTTTGTGTGAAATCAAGTAAACGTTAAGCTTGGTCCTTCCCTCTAAAGGAGTAAAGGAGTAAGATAACAAACCAAATAGGAGCAGAAAGTTAGTAACAAAAAACTGGTCAGATTTTGATAGGTCGTTATAAAAAATCCTTGTTGTAGCCTAGTGCCACATACTCGTAATATCTCGAGTGATTTTAGGTTGGCTCTATTTGTCGTGAAACGATTTGCTGCTTTTTAGGAGTAGAATTTTTGAAGATTTTGAAAGTGATTTAAAATCTAAACTCAAATCAAAGTCAATCATGGGCGTGTGCTTTCGACACGAGAGAAGAACAATCATTGGTCAGCCTTTTTTATTACTAGGAGATTTTCAGAGAACACTCACACAAAAAGATCCGTGAATAATAACAATGACAATCAAATACATCAGAGCTTCTATAAAGATTATATTCAGTGGCAAGAGAGTAAATGCAAATGAGGGCCAAAGTTACGTTTGAGGCACTTGGGAAACTGTATGTGACGGCGGGTTTACATTACACCAACTGACAGTGAAGTGAACAGGGATGCGCAAGTATTCCGCACATGTTAGTGGAGATCTTAGATTGCTTAGAACAAAGCGGGCCCCCATCATATCGAAAAATTTTGCCTAAGCAACTAAGTATGCCTGGGAAATCAACGAAATAATGGGGTTCAAAGTTGGACTTTTCAAAAAACACTTTTTTGCTTTGTGTTGTCGTCTCAAACCTACTCCATCTAAAATAATGTTCCAGGAACTGCAGCGTCGAGTGGTCTCTTCATCCATCTAGTGTGAGTGAAGGTGCCACTGACTGGACGCTGTATAAATCATCTCATTACGTAGATGGAAAGGCCTTAGTTTTGTCGTCTCGAGTACCTAACATTTCTTCTTAAGAAGCCATATCATCGAACCAAAAAGGGGTATCCTAGCATGTCGCGGACTGTACTTAGTACTAAGTAAAGTGACAAGCAAACTCATAATAATATAAATGCATATAAATGGGGCATCGGGCACTTGGAAAACAGCGTGGAGGCGCCACGTCCCGGTTATTGCCCGGGGAAGTTTGCGTCTAACTATCAGCCGCTTACTTAATTGAATGTGTTCTGGACCTAGTGATAAGACTCTTCGTCGGGATTAAAAACTATGTATAGACGGCCCTTTTTGTACACGCTAGGATACCCCTTTTTGTTCGATTGGCTGGCGCCCTTGTGCCGCGCGCGGTAAGAGCTGCCATGGGGTAGATATCTGTGACTGTGGCCGACCTATAATTTGGAACCCAAAGTTTTTTGTTTGAAAGTCCGTTATTGACTTTTTCAAAACTTTTGGCTATTATAAGAAACTAATTTCATTATTTTTTATTTTGGTTCAGTAGTTTGGATTTTACAACGTTTCAAAGATACAGTTTTATGACGTCACGCGACGGTCTGCATACTGTTGGCGGTCATAGGAACAAAACATTTTAGCGCATAAAAACAAAACTACTGCACCAAAATAATAGTAATTTGTTATGCAAGAATGCAAAATTATTGTTTGCGGCGAGTGCTTGTATTGAATACCGAGCTAGCGAAGGTTTCTAAAATTGAGCCACGAGCGTAGCGAGTGGTTCAAAAAAAGAAACCTGAGCGTAGCGAGGTATTCAGAAGCACGAAACGCAAATAATATTGCATTCGTGCGAAACACAAAACTTTTCATCTCACAAAAGCGAGGAAATGATTTTGTTAGCCAAGCGGGAAAAACTCTATAGACAACTACTTACACAGCAGGTGAGTCAAATAAGTTCCTTTTAAAAGCATATTTCACTGTAGTTACGGCTGCCGCACTAAAGTTTTGAGCTTCGTTGGTATTAAAACCATTCGTTTTATTAATAATTTTCTGAAGTTTATTTATCCAGACACAAAAATAATGTAAATAAAAGAATGTTTTTTTTCCGGGTGCATTCTGAACTTATACCATATTTAAATTAAAAATTTTTAGGAGATAAAAAATGAAATTAATAATATCGTTTGAAAAAATGTATTTAACAAACCAAAATATAATTATCTATTTGATAAAACAGAAGCGAAGCATTTTTTTTATTTACTGGTATTAAAAATAAATATAGTGTACAAAATATTGAAAAAACCTGAAAGAAGAAACCGCGTTTCTGAATGTTCTATTCCGTGACTTTACCTTTTTAAAAGATCCTTATGCCCCATTTACATTCACAGTTTTGTATAGAGAATGGGCACGAACAATCACTTTCGCTGAAATACGCGTGTAAACGGACTATGAATGAGGATCTTTTTTCGGTCGGGATCTAGCATCTACTTTCTACACACAACATCTATTTTGTAAATTTACTATATTTAATTATTGTATGTTCCTATGCTATTTATGTACACTTACCTTCCATGTATTTTATTATATCCTCTATCTCCATCCAAAGGTTGTCTGGCAGAGATTGCTTTTAGCAATAAGACCGCCCATTGTATACTAATTAGTTTTAAGAAAATTCTTTGTAAATAATTCGTTTTTGTGTACAATAAAGAATATTCTATCTATCTATCTATCTATCTACTTAAACGGCCAGTGTTTTTTTCTTTTTCAAAACCATAGGGCGCGGGAAAGACTTTCCCGGCGTCGCGTTAAAATTTCGAAGCGCACTAAAATGCAGATAGTTTAAATCCGGCCTTTACACGATCGTAAGTTACTAGTAACAGCAAACTTTCCGGGCGTGGGAGATGAAAAAAATATTTAAATTAGTTTCTCAATATTGTCTAAAGAGAAGAGTGGTAGAACAATTGACTCTGAAGCGAGAGACCCAGGTTCGATTCCCGGTGCGGGCATGTACCTATGACTTTAATTTATTTCAAAGTTACGTAAGTACATTTGTGAATTTATAGTAGCATTACCAGTATTACCACTCAACGGTGAAGGAAAAACATCGTGAGGAAACCTGAGCGTATGGGGCAACCGCGGTTTTTTTCATAAATTTTACGAGGTCTCTTTCGTCTCTCACAGTTCCTGCAATGCAAGGCCATCGTCAGCTCGCCTCGTGGCATTGTCTCGACTACGTGACGCGTGCAACTGGAGGCAGCTCTTACTGTCGAGCCTCGTTTACACGGGCGAGTAGCAGTTATTGGGGTGTGTGAATTATACAGGACAATTTTTAGATAGCCTTTTTCCTGAAACATGTCAACTTCTAAATGTAATTTCCAACAACTTTTGTTCTACGACTTTTCGAAAAGATCGATTCTTTTTAACTACTGATCGTTTCTCTTATACTTTAAAAGTGTAAATTTCTACCATTCCAGCGTTGCCTGCGTGGCGCGGTTTCGCTTTTTTAAATGTTAAAAAAAAGATTGTTTATTTCATTAAGAGCTATCTTCGAGTTTGTTGACGCTCAAACGTTCAGTGGTTTTTTTTTACATAATAGACCCACTGCTCCCATTTGTTACTCTGAGCTAAAAGAAACATGATTTTTTTTTTTTGTTTGGAGAAAAAAAATTGCGCTTTCACCAAAGTCGTACAACAAAAGTTGTTGGAAACCACATTTCAAAGTTGGAGTGTCCGAGGAAAAAAATATGCCCTGATTTGCAGACTTGAGTAAGGCGAGTGTGTAGCAGAAATGCGTAGAAAAAGTTGGTGCATACTGCGCTTTCCTTTACCTACACATGCATACGTAGTCGATTCCATGATAACTGATATAGGTAATAGTAGGTAATCGTATGAGGTAGTGGCCACCCCTGGTGTCAGACAATACCTTCCCATAGGCTTACGAGTATGCTGTGCTTACGATGGCCCTATAATACCTACGAACTGTCATCGACACGCTACGGTACGGTCGGCCACAGTCACAGATACCCCATGGCAGCTCTTACCGCGCACGGCATAAGGACGCAAATCGAACAAAAAGGGGTATCCTAGCATGTGGCCGAATGTACCTACCCCTTTTTTGTTCGATTGACGCACTTTTGCCACTTGTTATAGAGCTCACCATGAGCCTCCTGCCGTGTCGCATACGAAACTTTATGCCTTGACATGGCACTGGTACCGTGTAAACGGCCCTACGGCTTCGTTAATTCTCTGAATTTCTCTGCAGCTACAAATGGACCTTGACATTGTAGCCGCATAACTCCTTCAAATAAAAGGCAGGATTTCATTTTATTTGACCAGCTCGCGTTGCATGAGGCTGGGTTAGAGCGTATCTATGGGTTTATAGCTCTAGCTATCCCGTTCTACGTCAAACAAAAGAGTGAGATGCACATAGTTATAACCCCTTATGTACTGCGTAACCCGGGCGCATGCTCAGCAAGCAGCCCGACTTTAAAGAAAAGGAGGCGGCACTCAATTCTTTTATTCTTAAGTTTTTTTTTTTTTTTTATGATTCTTCCTGAGAACTTTTTTTCTAGTAGGACCGATTTTGATTATTTTTTATTTTGTTTAAAAGGGTACACTTACCGTGTGGTCCTATAAAAAATGGTAAAGATCTGATGAAGCACTTCGAAGATGGAGAACGGAACTCTTCAACGGACAGCAGCAGATCACTAGGAATCAGTGAAGTTGATTATCATCAATACCTAAACCTGACCTAAACCTATAGATAAAATAATACCATAAACCAAAAAAATTAGGTTATAAAATAAAATTTGTTTTTTTTTTTTTCAACTTATTTTTACAGAAAGTAAAAAGCATATTCTTGTGTGACTGTAGGATTGTTTGTCTTTCAAAGTCTTGTCTGAAAAATTCTTATTTAGAATCACTGGTGGAGCAGTACAACCGCACAGTGGTCGATTTGTACGATTTAGGCGGCCAAAAGTCCATTTCTCAAAGTTAACTTATAACAAAACTAATTGATTCCCGGAAAAATAGACACCCCGACTGCCCAATCCCCACCCCTCCCCAGTTCCTAGAACTGCGTGCGCGCCCCCACAGGTAGTCGGAACTTGATCGTCGCGCAAGCTGTACGCGTTCGTTCTCGACACTCTTAGCGCAACCGATATTCTAAAGTGAATATTTCATTGGATATTATTCAGTTACAAGTGAAAGTGATGGAAGTCGAAAATTCAGGTAAGCTCCTTCAAATATAATTTAAATTAAGATAAGGAATATCAATATTTAGTGCAGTTACAACGTATCAAAGATCGCCCTTTTTCATAGAAAATATTATCATTTTTTTATTTTCAATAGTAAAAATGTTGTACTTCCGAGACCGTCCGAGTTAAATTCCTTATGGTTTCTAATAGTATAGCTCTTTGAGCAGATAACCACAAAAAAAATAGCCACCACCTTTGACCACTTCGCGAGAAAAATAATAATTCATTAACTTAGGCAGAAAGTGAGAAAAATTCCTTTTTTGTTTCTTTTGCGTTAAAATTCCTTTTCGTTGTTCTAGGTTCATCAAGTTACTCGGGCATGGAGGTAGTAACTCGCAGATATCTTTTTGATAAGATGATTGAGGAAAACTCTCCATCAATAAACGACAAATTGGAATACTTACAAAATTATTTGTTAGTGTCTTACGGGGACTCCGACGAAGACAAAAAGTATATAAATCATAAATTTTCATATTTTAAAACAGAAATAAAAAAGAGATGGTCCAAAGCACGCAACACGCTAGAAAAATTTCTTATAAGCAATGATGCATGGTTAGCAGGAACGTTCGAGATGCCCATAAAAACGCATAATAAGTCAGGACGACCTAGCAAAACATTCAGTGAATGTAGTGAAAGAACTAAAAGGAGGAAAACAGAAGAAGTTCGCTCCTCTGTAGGCAAAGAAGTGATAGTTCACGCAGCGCAAGTAATTTTACAAAAAGAAGGAAAAAGAAACGCCTCGCAAGTCCTAAAAGATATTACAAATTCGCCTGCAGCCGCAAACGAATGTAAAAAAAGACATTCCAAATCAAAGGCACAAGATCCCCTTACGCCTCGGGAGGCACTGCGAATGTGCGTGGACGCTGATTTGACACGAAGTCAATATGAAACCAACAAACAACCAACAGAAGCTTTTACCCGTGCTACGAATTAGTGTTGAAGGCTAAACAGGAATGTTACCCACCCAAAGAGACGCTACGAGTGACCGCTTCCTGTGCTGAAAGTGATCTACAATCTTTGTTAGATCACACCGTCACGCGATTATCAATTTTCCTCGAAGAAGTACTAATGACTCTTACAGAAACTGAGAGAAATTCCTTGCAGATTATCTGCAAATGGGGTTGTGATGGTTCACAACAAGCTCAATACAAACAAAAGTTAATGAATGACGCCGACTCGGATGCAAATATATTTTTGAGCTCATTCGTGCCTCTACAAATTGTTTGCGGTGAAGACAAAACAAAAATGGTTTGGCAAAACCCGACTCCTTCTTCACCACGATATTGCCGCCCGATACGATTCAGATTTATAAAAGAGTCTACAGACATTACAAAAGATGAAATAAATTACGTTCGGGACAGTGTGAAGTCCCTAAAAGCCACGGAATTGGAACTGAATGGGCAAAAATTCTCGGTTAGCCACAGTCTTAAAATGACCATGGTGGACGGCAAAGTTTGCAATGCGGCGACTGACACCAAATCAACGAGTAGATGCTACATATGCGGAGCCACTTCAAAAAACTTTAATGACTTAAGTAAAAAAAACGAAATTCACCCAGAATCGCTTGAATTTGGCCTATCAACTTTACATGCCAGAATTCGATTATTCGAGAGTATTTTACATTTAGCTTATAAATTGCCCGTTGGGAAATACCGTGAAAAAAGAACCAAAGCAGAAAAGATGCTAGAACAACAAAAAAAAAGAGATTCAGCAAAGATTCAGAGAAGAAGTAGGTATCTTGGTAGATATGCCAAAATGTAATTTTGGTAACACAAATGACGGCAATACTAGTAGAAGATTTTTTGAAAACCCACATCTGGCTGCTGAAATAACGGGAATAGACTTTAATTTTATTTATAGAATTAAAGTTATTTTGGAAGCCATATCAAGCGGTCACAAAATAGATGTCCCGAAATTTGATGAATACGCCATGGAGACAGCAAAACTGTATGTAGAGTTATATGGTTGGCATTCTATGACTCCTACCATGCATAAAATTTTGGTACATGGTGGAAAAGTTATAGAAAATTCTCTAGTGCCTATTGGTCAACTTTCGGAGGAAGCTGCAGAAGCTCGTAATAAGCACTTTCGCTCATACCGTCTAAACTTTGCTCGAAAGTTTTCACGCGAAGACTGTAACCTTGATATTTATCACAGGTTACTCTTGACATCAGATCCACTCATCAGTTCAATGAGAAAAAAAAAGAAGATCCGATCAAAACCATTCTTGCAGGAAACTTTGGAGCTTTTGCTTCCTGCAGAGCCAAATACAAAAGGCACTTGTGATAAATGCATGGAAAGTGACGGTGAGGAAGAATTGTCTTTTAAAGAGTAACATAACAATTTGTATGTTAAACTTTCATAAAATATTGTCTTATTGTTTATGATTCGGTACCTAACATTGTAAGTAACATTTAGTATAATAATGTGGTAATAACTGTTGACCATTTAATTTTAGTGTATACTGTATTTTTTTGTCATCCATATTTTATTTTCAATTTAAATAGGCATGCAGACTGTAGAGAATAAACATTTTTTTTTTATGTACGGCCGTCTTTTACTTAACAAATTGTGATAATTCTTAACCCAAATATCAAAAACTACTAAGCCGATTTCGATAATTCAAATGAACTCAAAATATATATTTTACACCAAAGGGAGATTTAAAGAAAATTTAAAAACATTGGCGCTATTTACAAAAATATTTTCACAGAAATGTTTTTTTGTATAGAAAAATACGCTTTCAATGAAACGAATAGGGATAAACATATATATTCACTCTAAAATACCAGATTAGCATTTGTTGTCGTATTTATTACTGAAATAAAGCATAAAATAGTTTTGGCCGCCTAAATCGTACAAATCGACCACTGTGAACCGGCTTCGATACGTTGCTAGTGGCAGGGCTTAGATTTCTCTCATTGGTGACCCCGATTAAGTTTTCAATTAGAGGGGAAGGTGGCGGAGATATCAATTTATACTTTTACAGAGACAGTTCTAGCGGGTAGCGCACGAGATTGCAACAATTACCTACTTTTATCGAACTCATGAGCGTGACAAAGCTCAATCTGGGGGCTAATTCTCGGCAATCTCGAATGTGACTTGTTATTATACTAAGGTTTTCTTCGTAGAATCTCAAATACATCATACCCGAGAATTTGCCCCCTGACCCTTTAGAAATGTGCTAAAAGAAAGAGACAGCGTATTGTAAGTTCGCCCTTCCTAATGAGCCGTTTTCAACTGACCGTTGAAAGCTGATTTTAAAATGCTTGCTAGATGGCGCAGAAAATACGGCTACATAACGGCACTCAAATACACGGAGATCGAAGGAAAACTCACAAAACCCTTCAAGATGACATCATCAGCTTCGCCTGTGTAGCTCCATCAAGCCATACCGACGATGACCAAACCAGTTCCGCGGTAAGCGGGCGGGGCCAGTCACCCCCGCCCCTCCCCCCCGCACCGGAGTTGTCCGCGCGGGCGCATCGTCAACGAGCCCGCAGTGAGCGGATGAACGCCAAGACGAACGCGTCGTCCATCCCTCCTCCATGACTAAGACTTCCGGACGAAGTCGAAACATGTCGGCTTTTCCGACATAATAAAAGTAAGTGAAACCGTTAAAGCGATATAAAAATGGTTTTGGATAAATATAAAAAAGGTAGGTAGGATACTGACATCAACGTGATGCGATAAAATTTGCAAGCAATTAATTGTGTTTCTGGTTATGATTATTACAGAATACAGCAACTTGTCGTACCGTTGGCAACACTGGTGAAATTTTAAATGACTGCCGTAAAGTGCCGTATTATGAGCGCCATCAGTGGAGAAAAAAAAAACTACGTTTTTTTTCTCTAAAAACGGGCCATTAATGAAAACTATAATGAAATTGCTGTCACCAAAAAGGCACGGTGCGTCGAATCCCTTTCGGCACTTTAGGTCTTATTACCTACATTGAGGAGGATTGGGATAGATATTTCGAGCGATTTCTGATGCGTTAGTTCCAAGTCGGAACTAGTATTAAAAAATACTCTTATTTTCGATGTATCCATCTTTACCTTCTTTAAAAACTAGTTGAAAAAAACAATCGAAAATTTCACTTAAAAAAACATCTAGATTTTTTTAGTTATTGTGTGAAAAAAGTTGTACCTACTTTAAAACCTTAGGTACAACATGCAGGTTTTACCCCTAATAAGTATTTGCTTCCAATAAGAGCTAATTTCCAGCAAGAAAAAACGGTTTTGACGGTGGACGGCGTGAGTAGATTTGTAAAGAAAATGTTGAGTTCTTCCAGCATTATGTCTATTTGCTAATGACATTAGCATACAGGGCGTCCCACGGCTATGCCACATGGAGGGAAAGTACCTTAAATATTGTAGATGGAACATTTTACTGAAAGAAGACATTATTTTAATTTAAAAAAACAATTTAAACTGCATTCATAGATATTAAAATAATTACATGGTTGAACCGGGAATCGAATCCGTTACATGAAAAAATAATTACCCTGTAGTTTTATCATACCGATCGAAAGGCTTCATGATAAGGATAATTTTTTGCTAAATAACATAATGTCAGAAATAAAAGGAAGACCATGAATTTTAACATTTACCTGGTAGTATGCAACAAATCGAGCCGTATCCTGAGCCGAAAGACGCGTAAAATTTTGTCCATCGCAATGCGGCTGGCTGATTATAAAGAAATAATTCCAAAATGTGTTTCATTTTCATACTTTTATTCTTTTGTTACTGTGATTTTCATTGATAAATTTATTAATGTTGTATTAAAAATGCTAAAATTCATGGTCTTCCTTTTATTTCTGACACTATGTTATTTAGCAAAAAATAATCCTTAGGATGAAGCCTTTCGATCGGTATGATAAAACTACAGGGTAATTATTTTTCTCATGTAACGGGTTCGATTCCCGGTTCAACCATGTAATTATTTAAATATCTATGAATGCAGTTTAAATTGTTTTTTAAATTAAAATAATGTCTTCTTTCAGTAAAATGTTCCATCTACAATATTTAATTATCTATGAATGCAGTTTAAATTGTTTTTTAAATTAAAATAATGTCTTCTTTCAGTAAATGTTCCATCGGTACTTTCCCTCCATGTGGCATAGCCGTGGGACGCCCTGTATAGTCAGCCTGGTATGTACCTACTCGCTTTACCAACCTTTCTTGGCTTAGAAAGTGACGCCACTGAGCGATGGTTTGACAGTAGGTAGGAATTAATGCTTTCTTCTTCTTGCAAGTACCTAGGTAGGTACACACGACAGCACGTCAGACTGTACACTTTTGTTGTAAAGTCGCCCGTATCGTAACCGAGTAGAGTGCTAGCTTGTAAAGGTCGACGTGCTGTCATATCATACACATACCTACCTAAACTAGGCGCGAGGTTTAGCGAATCTTAACACGTTGACGGACACTGACTGCATTCGACGTCCTCAACACTTTATGAAAAAATACACAACGTCGAATGCAGTCCCTACTCTTGACCTAATTATTTCTACAACGCTCCATGCAGTCCTGTTTTACCTAGAGTTTGTATGAAGATCATCTTGTTGTGCTTTATTGGGTCAGATTTCAAAGTTCTATGTGCCCCACGAGGACTATTTTTCACACTTGTAAATGACTCGCACACAAACGCAAAAAGAGTGCACTCACACGCGCACAACGGTTTACGACGTCGTGTTTTCTTTACTGCGCCTAGGCAGTGTGCCGGCATGTGCGCCAGTGAGTAGTCCCGTCACCCAAGATGCCCAAGAAGATCCTGATGGGGTTGGAGATTATGCTTCCGACGGTAACTATGAGCCAGAATAGATATGAGTCTGATAGCTCCAACACGTGCGTTGATGAGGATACATACGGAGTGCTAGACTAAGTCCACCTACACTATCTACCTCAACATCTGATAAAAAAAAAGTATTTACCAAACTGTGCAATCACAAAAGTCTTTGGTCGAACTGTCTCCGAATACGGTTTCTGCTACATACTCGTCGCCTTCTACATCTGGCCAACAAAATAAGACTAACTGCCGGTTTCTGAATTGAGAAATTCGCTAAGCAAATGGGTAAGTATCTTCCTGTCTCTGCAGATTTCTCACAAAAGAGAGTCACAGAACGATAGTAAAGTATTTGCTTAGCAAAATTCTCAATTCAGAAACCGGGCCTCAGTCTCCACGAAGAGCCCTGTATGGTGAGTTTACGAGCATGTCTGACGACCAACTTGAACAGAAGAAACTGTGTTTTGTTCTGTTTATAACAATTTATGTTCGCATTTGATTATAAATAGATGAAAGAGGTTGAAACTTATTTTATTTTCGGTATATGTAGACGTCATAAGCACTGATTTCTTTTGACAACTGCTTACCACGTTAGACTGGGATTGCAGTTGTGTCGTTTTTAAGATAGTTTTTTTGATCGAGAAAAATCACAACTGCATTTACATCGGACGTCAATGGCAGTTGTGCATCATAATCATATTTACAGTAGCAATATTAGATCTCACAACGGCATTATACGTCGGACGTTTATGACAGTTGTGTCTTAGAATAATCCGGCTTCTCAATTATAATTATGCACAACTGCAATAACCGTAGCTTCAACTCCCATACAATATGTTAGTGCTTTTTTATGGGTTTCACCGTTTCTATAGTGTCCGTCAACGTGTTAAGCTTACTACTAGTCTAGTTTCTTAACTAATTTATAGAGATAAAGGATAGTGTCACGACCCACGCCATGAAACCGTGTCGAGCCAGTGGATACAAACAGCTACAAATTAAAGCCAAGTTCCAGACTCAGTTGTGTTTTGTGCTAGCAAGTTACGCGGCGGCTGTGGCACATTCGTATTTAAGGGATATGCTGCCCAACCATTTGTACGGTTGTTTTTTTTTTTTTTAGGTAAGCTTTTCTCTAGAACTCGGGGAAAACCACCGATGCGATGGACTGACCAAATCAAACCCGATCCATTGAAGTTTATGCGACTTAATAAGGTAACAAAAAAGTTGTGTGGCATTTTTTACAAATGGCTGAAATATGTTTTCAACCCCCATAATCTCCGCCATTTTTATAAATTTTCAAATTATCTGGGGGGCATGGATTCCGGGGCTGTATTCTCTGAAAAAAATCACCGTAAAAATAACCGTTTTTAAACGTAAAAAAAAAGTGGCTGTTCGTTTCAATAAGGGCTATTTTCGAGTGTTTTGACGCTCAAAGGTTGAGTGGATTTTTTAGATAATAGAGGCGCTGAGCACTTTCCCATAGTGCCTAGGTAATAGCCAGCACGACATTCCCTGCACCTAACATGATGTATGGTATTGGTCCAAGATCAAAGCTAGGACTCTCCCGACAGAGCAACTAATTGCGTCCGTGTTTATTGCAGTCGGGTACTCTGTGGACTTCGCCGCAGACAGTCCAATCAAGAGCATTATGCTGAGAGCTGGGGCCTTAGCCTGTAACACAATGGCGTATCAATGGCGTCCCAGGTAGAAGGACAAAACCGGGATTTTTTCATTGTTCTCCTACAACCAGCGAACTAATCCTTTAGAATTAGACTCTTAATATTCTTTGCTGTACTACAAAATCATTAAAAGGACCGACACTGGACCGACAGCATTAATAAATCGTAATTGAAACCGTCAACCGGGAGCCCATTTTGGCACCATTGCGTTACAGGCTAAGGGCCCTGTTTGGATGTATGTCAAAGTGTAATATCACTAACGACGAGGGAGAATGACGCGACCAGCGCCTCTACAGGGTGTTAAAAGACCGCCAAAAAAGCTGGAAACCACGTATTGTCCTCATCATAAGGGATATTTTTGCCCAAGGAACTATGCCTGGGAAATCAACGGTTTCCGAGATAATGAGGTTCAAAGTCGGACTTTACAAAACTTTTTTTTTGCAGAAATGCATTCAGTATCTAACTCTTAACATACCTTCTCAAGAAGCCATATCAAAATTATGAATATTTCTTACAAAAAACGACGTTAAAATTGCAACCCGCAATGTATTCTAAACATCGGCACTTCAAGCTTATGTAACATAAACTGATACCTACGCTTGCGCAATATGACTTCTGTGCGTTACACGTCCATTGCGTGATAAAATATTTTTCAAAATGATTACCTAAAAAACCAAAATCATTTCCCAGCAATATATTATCGAAAAAGTACTTTGTTTTGGTGTCTAGTTTGCGTGGCTTTCGAGTCTGTTGGCGGTCTTTTAACACCCTGTATTATGTAAAAAAAACAGCCAATCGTCGAGCGTCAAAACACTCGAAAATAGCCCTTATTGAAATGAACAATCTTTTATTTGACATTTAAAAACTCTTATTTTTACGGTTGATATTTTAGCTAATACAGGGGCAGTCCCATTAGTATGCACGTTCTATTGTTTGGTCCATGGAGCATGGTTTAATAAAAGTTTTGTCTTAACAAAAAAAAACTGAAACTTTTCATTTTCACCATCAGCCCTTTCTGAATCAAAATCATTTGTGTGAATCAAAATAAAATCGCTATTCTATCTCAACCCTCGCTAATTTCCAATTTTAATACATTCTAAAGCCTAGCGTCCATATGAGGCGGATCGGGGCGGGCCGGGCCGGGCCGCAACGCAACGCAACGTTGGGGTGCGTCCATCTAAGCGCATCGGGGCGGATCGGCGCATCGGCTCGGCGGATTTTTTGGTGTTGCCACTTTGTCTAATCACAAATATTGTAACTTTTGAGCCCTCGTTGTGACTTTTTGTGACATTGCCTAAATTGTAACTTTTTGATGCCTAGTCGATTGAGAAATTTTCAACTGATTGAAATTATTTTGTATGATTGAGACTGAAATTTTCTGACGCGCGCTCATCTCACTCTGAATATACTATGGGTAAAATAATTATAGGGTATGGTAAGTACGGTCGGCCACAATCTCAGATACCCCATGGCAGCTCTTATCGCGCGCGGCATAAGGGCGCCAATCGAACAAAAAGGGGTATCTGAGACTGTGGCCGACTGTACCTACCTATAGTTTCAGGTACGGTCCGCTTTTATGCCATTTTGGCTCTATGTGGCCCTTGGCTGCAAAAAAATTGCCAAGCCCTATTCATTCATGCCAAAATTACAGACTATTTTATATTAGGGATTTCATGCACTTTAAACTAATAAAATTGATGATAAATACTCGATGACAATTTTTTTTTTACTTACCTAGTGAATAACACGCAGTATACGTAATATTTTTTCATTTCAATATTTAGTTACAAAAAAATCCCGCGTTGAGTTACGTCCAACCTGCGTTCAATCTGGATCCGAAACGGAATAATTGAACGAGCGAGAGAAGCGAGCGAAGTTCTCCGAGTCTACTGGAACAATACGGCGTTTGTGAAAACCATAAACTTAACAAAACCAAAAATCAACTTCTAATACTTCTGCTGGTATTTCTTCATCATCATGATCGGTTAAGGGTGGACGATAGCAACGTGGCGGAAAATTCAAAATTTTCACAGATTTTTACATTTTGTAGCTAAACTGAGCTATTTTTGTTCAGCGATTTTTCGTTCGCGGCAATAAAACAGTATTCTTTTCATTATTGTGAACTACAGAACAACAATAATTCAGCCGATTAGTATGTGTTCTGGTCTATGAAGCAGTGGCACTGCCCAAAAAACTTATCGTAGACCAGAACACATAATCAGCTGAATTATTGTTGTTCTGTTGTTTACAATAATGAAAAGAATACTATGTTATAGCCGCGAACGAAAAATCGCTGAACAAAAATAGCTCAGTTTAGCTACAAAATGTAAAAAACTGTGAAAATTTTGAATCTCCCGCCACGTTGCTATCGTCCACCCTTAAGGTTGGACGATAGCAGCGTGGAGGGTAATTCAATTTTTTTACAGTTTTATTATTTTGAAGCTTAACTTTACTGAGCTATTCGTACTAAGCGTTTGTTCAGCGATTTTTCGTTCACGCCAATAGCATAGAATTCTTTCCATTATTATAAACAAGAACAACAATAATTCAGCCGATTATGTATTCTGGTCGACAAATGGCAACACTCGCGCGCATTCGCATGCGCGAGCATGCTGTTGCCCCTGCGTCCACTAGGCGCATCGGGGCGGGTAATGCCGCCGGCAAAAATCCGCCGGCAAAAATATTGCGTCGCGGCCCGCCCCGCCCCGATGCGCTCTAGTGGACGCACTTCCATACAAAATATAGGCAGGCGGATTTTTGCCGCCGGCAAAAATCCGCCCCGATCCGCCTAATGGACGCGAGGCTTAATGAGCCGTTTTCAGTACAAATTCACAAAGCATTGCGTAGATGGCGCCTACAGGCGTGGCCATAGAATTAATCTGTGCTAAGCTAAATTTGACAGCCGCAGTCGGGTCCTTTATGGCCACGCCTGTAGGCGCCATCTATGAAATGCTTTGTGAATTTGTGCTGAAAACGGCTCATTCATGTAATTTCTGAATGCTTCCCCTTAACTGAGTAGGCACTTCCCGTAGTTAAATCCAGTGTGGAGTAGCGGATTGTTTACTGTGTTAATTATGTAGCAACCTCTGCCTTCATTAATCTATTGCAACTCTGCGACTTTGTTCGTAGCACACTTTTGTTGCAGCTTTTGCATGGGATTAGCCATTAGCGGTGCGGGTCATCCTCGAATTAGACGGTCATTTCGGATATTTTGCATTTCCTAGGCAGTGGGACACTAACTTGCTATGTATTTCTGAAAGTGGAATAAGAAAAAGGACCTAGTTTGAGTTTGTCAACAAAAAAATCTATACAAAAACTTTTATGACGCTTTTTATTCGACATGGAAAACCATTTTTCCCGAACGAGTCGTTATTAGACAGCTTTGTTTACCACTTCCGATGGCCTAGATAGGTTATGGCTTGTGGAAATAAATAACAAACAGAGGCCAGCAAGCGTAGCATAAGACTGGGTTAGGCAGGGGGTTATAACTTTATTTATAATGGGGTTATAACTTTATTTATCTCACTGTTTTGTTTAACGTAGAGCGGGATAGACCGAGTTATAAACTCATGGATACGCTCTAACCCAACCATATGCTAACCCAGCTGCAGAACTATGCAAAAATAATAGGCGCTAACTAGGCGCCTATTATTACGTGGCGTGGTCATAAATGCATGATTATTTTTACTGCGTACTTGCGTAAGTAGGCAACTACCTAAATAATATTATTCAGTTTTTATTAGCGGTGCGGTGACATGCAAACTCTACCTAATTTATTTTCCTAAGTACTTGTTTTCACTTGTTCTCCGCCTTTTTTCAAAATGAGGAGCTATATTAAAAGTAAATTTATCTATCTAATAGAAAAATGCAGAAATCCGAGATATTACTAACTGAAAAAAAAACTATAATCACGATACGACCCGTTTCTTACCAATATGAAATGATGCACTAAGCTACTGTAAACAATTTGAATCTGTTGTATAAAGATCTACCCATCTAGCGCAAGTGCAACTCCATTTACACTAAATGGGTGAATCAAACCTATGAATAAGTTCCCTGGATAAGCCGAGATAATACTGGCCTACTCCATCTAAACATGTTACGCTAACAGGTACTGCAGCAGAGTCGTTTAAACTTTATAAGGTCAGCCTACCTCGCGAGAGATTGCTTTTAGCGATAAGACCGCCATCTGTACTTGTAGCGACCCCTGTCGGGCGCTCAGGAAACTGCTACATACTCGAGCTGTCAATCGCTACTCGCTACAATCCTGCATCGCGCCAGCAAAATATCTTTCGTTGCTGAGTATATATAGAACGTCCAACTATGTTCAGTTGGACCCGGCCGGTCCCCAAGCATAACATCTGCTTGGCGGGAAATTTCCCTTTATAGTCGAGGAGCATAATCACCCGCTCCTCCTATAGTGGTGACCAGAGATGGGCACGTACCCGGGTATATACCCACCTGTGGGTATTTACCCGATATGTACCCGGTAAATACCCGTATGCACCCATTTGCTGGGTACATTCAATTTGTGATTTCAAGTATAATGAAAATTATTAAATTGAAAAACAAAGTATGCCAATCAGTTCTAAACCATGTTCCCTACGCAAAGTATACTTTAGTAATTTTTCGTTGAACGCATATTTACAAAGTTATGCATGGTTTTGTGATTTCTTTGTATGAAAACGAATATTCATAAGGAAATTTGTCTTATATTTATATAGAATCAACAACCGGTATGTTTAAAAAGTACTTTGTCATACTTTGTATGACTAATTTAATAGTTTTTAATATGAATTTAACAATAATTACTATTTAATACGAACCAAGTGTCAAAAATTGATATTTACATTGAAACGGTAGACAATACACTGATGAAGTCAAGATGCGAAGACGGCTTAAGTGTTGCAAATAACAAAAATGTATAATCATAAAGTATGGTTTTATGTTTGTTCTCCCCGAACAAAGAATAATTAAAACTTATTAAATTCGTTTATTTTATTTATTTTATTTTGCAAATGGCATTGTGCTCAAAATGCTATACGGTGAAATGTAAGCCGTCCAGTACGGGCAGCATGGTAAGCTCGAGATAGGCCCTTCTCTATGCAAAACTGTCAACTTGTCGGTCGGGCTCGAGTTGGCTCTACGCTAACATGGCGATGGAGACAAACATACAACATTTTAATCAAAATGGCAATAACTACTTTCTGCTCGACATGACCCTAATCTATTGCCATCTCGAGTCCCGCCTGCCATGCTCGCACAATAGACATGGCACGTCTGTCACTCGAGTTCGAGAGAGTGTCAAAACGACCATGCTAAATATACAGCCACCTCATTACGCCCGAGTCGGCCTCATCTACACCGGCGCCTTGGATGGCGAACAGCGGGTAGTCGTAGTTGATGTGGTCTGAACCCGCCCGCACACGCAACTCGGGTCCGACCCACAGTTACATTGTGTGTATTTAGCTCCGCACACCTTCGCCGTAAAACTCGGAATCTATTTATTTGTCCAGTGCTTTCTCGGACTCAAGAATCTCAAGATGCTTGTTAGGCAGGTCCACAGATGTCCACTGATCCCGCCATTTCTCCATCAGCGTTCTGTCGTCTTGCAAGAGTTCGTGGGCCTGCATGGCATGGCAAAATATCTCTTTGATGGTAGGCGAAGACCACTGCGGGTTGCTTGAAGATAAGGCACTAGTGGCAGGTGCGGCATATGGTTGATCTTATCATACTCCATTCTGATCATTAATTCTCTTCACAGACTTGACGGGAATATGTAGGAAATGACGGGAAGCCAATTGGTGTTTGTGGGTCTGACGGTTCCGGATATGTTCCTAATGGCACTGTTCAGTTCAACGACACCCAGGTCAGTATGATGGCCGGCCTACACTGGCTCGGGCCGCACTATGGACAAGGGCTAGTGTTGATATGCGCAGTGTATCCGCTTTGCAGCCCCATGTTATCGCTGCCAGTTTCCGTATCAGGTTGCAGCTGTTTGATACCATTGAGGGGGGCTTTAAAAGTGGGAGTTCTCTCTAGAGTTACACCAAGATGGCCTGGGTTAGGGTCGTGCTTCATTGCAGAAACTGCGTTTAACACCTTCACTTACTAGCTTGCCTATTTTTGAGGTAAAAGGAGCAGCTCGCAGTTTTACATGGGTTAGGTTTAGGTTAAGTCCCCAGTCGATGAAATAGCGCTCAAACTTTGCAACGGCTTCCTGAACCAGTGTTGTCGCTTTCTCGAGATTCGAAGCTTGTGCTGTGATGGCAATGTCGTCGCCTACATAAATGATCGCCCGGAGACTTTTGGTATGTAACTGACTTAGACGTTGATAAGAGTAGGCGCCAGGACTAAGCCCTGCGTAACACTATTTGTTCAGAGTTTGGCGTTTGAAAGGAGGGCGTCATAAAGACGATAAGTGCGTTGCATTTAAAAAAATTACGAGCTCGTTAGGATAGTCCCTGACTGTCCCTGTTTCCAGACAATGTTCCAGAGGGTTTCAAATGCTGAGCTGAGATCCACGAATACCGCCACTGTTTTGAGTTTCTTTTTTGGAATCCTGCTTCGATATTAGAAGTTAGTACAAGCACTCGGTCAAAGCAACCCTCAATTTTGGTGGGATTTTGACCGAACCGGGGTTGCATCAGAGAATTGCAACCATCTTGCCATGCCATGCAGGCCCGTGAACTCTTGCAGGACGACAGAACGCTGATGGAGAAATGGCGGGATCGGTGTCTCGAGTCCGAGCCAGATATCCGTGTACTAGGTTTCCATCTTCCCAGAAAGCACTGGACAAATAAATAGATTCCGGGTCTTACGGGGAAGGTGTGCGGAGCTAAATACACAAAATGTAACTGTGGGTCGGACCCGAGTTGCGTGTGCGGACGATGTTCCACATCAACTATGACTACCCGCTGTTCGCCATCCAAGGCGCCGGTGTAGATGAGGCCGACTCGGACGTAATGATGTGGCTGGATGGCTTACATTTCACCGTATAGCATTTTGAGCACAATGCCATTTGCAAAATAAAATAAATAAAATAAACGAATTTAATAAGTTTTAGTTATTCTTTGTTCGGGGAGAACAAACATAAAACCATACTTTATGATTATACATTTTTGTTATTTGCAACACTTAAGCCGTCTTCGCATTTTAATTAGACCGAAATGACCTGACTTCATCAGTGTATTGTCTACCGTTTCAATGTAAATATCAATTTTTGACACTTGGTTCGTATTAAATAGTAATTATTGTTAAATTCATATTAAAAACTATTATATTAGTCATACAAAGTATGACAAAGTACTGTTTAAACATACCAGTTGTTGATTCTATAAAAATATAAGACAAATTTCCTTATAAATATTCGTTTTCATACAAAGAAATCACAAAAACATGCATAACTTTGTAAATATGCGTTCAACGAAAAATTACTAAGACGTACTTTGCGTAGGGAACATGGTTTAGAACTGATTGGCATACTTTGTTGTTAATTTTAAGTCACAAATTGTATATACCCAGCAAATGGGTGCATACGGGTATTTACCGGGTATATACCCAATGTACCCGGTAAATACCCAAATGGGTAGATTGGGTATATACCCACCGCCCATCTCTGGTGGTGACCCCTGACAGAGCTTGTCAACCTTCTTTCGCTCTCGAGCACCCTCAGACCTCAACAGTCTCAAGCACGCCAGCTTCATTCTCACCCTATCGGTTCCACTACAGCCGACGCAACGTGCTACTGGTTCTGATGGTGATCACTTCTCAGCAATATTCGGAAAAAGGCAGCCACAAAGCAGGTGCACTGGTTCCTACCCGACTCACCGTGGTATTGTCGCCAGCACAGCATCTGCCTTCTCCAAGTGGTACAGCAGCCATCCCCGGTTCCTACCCGACTCACCGAGGTATTGTCGCCGGCGATGCAATTCTGCTAGCCGCCGACGCATCAACCGCTAGTCAACTCACTGACTCAGCGTTACTGGCACGTGCAAGCTACCTAGCACAGACTTCGATGACAAGGCCTTTAGGACTAAAGGTCTTGGGGGGGAGTACTGTAGCGACCCCTGTCGGGCGCTCAGGAAACTGCTACATACTCGAGCTGTCAATCGCTACTCGCTACAATCCTGCATCGCGCCAGCAAAATATCTTTCGTAGCTGAGTATATATAGAACGTCCAACTATGTTCAGTTGGACCCGGCCGGTCCCCAAGCATAACATCTGCTTGGCAGGAAATTTCCCTTTATAGTGAGGAGCATGATTACCCGCTCCTCCTATATACTTTTAAAGAAAATTCTTGTAGGTAAAATTTTTTCTGGTGTACACACGACAGCACGTCAGACTACACATTTGTTGTAAAGTCGCCCGTAACGTAACCGAGTAGAGTGCTAGTATGTAATGGTCAACGTGCTGTCGTGTGTACAATAAAGTGTTCTCTCTCTCTATCTATCTACCTATTTCTAGCCAGTAAAATGGCAAACCAAGCAACAATACCGCAACCTCATATGCCACTTTAAAAACCCAAGACCCCTCAAGAAAATCCGCCTTAAGGAAATGAGAATACACAACACAAAGCAGAACCGAAAAACAGTCGGGGAAGTTCTATCTCGATAAAACGAAGCGATAATAAAAACAAAATGTGCACTCCTGAGGCCGTGGGGACCTTTACTCTGCAATGGAAAGATATCGAAGTAAGTAAGTACATAGTATCGATAAGCAAAAAAATGCAAGCGAAGCACCCGAAGCAAGTGGATCGAGTCTTAGCAACAATGTTTAAGAGCCATTTGATCAGCGCGTTTATGGTCTAAAAAATCCTCTCACGCGTCAAAGTAAGCACCAACAAAATTAGTGGAACAAATGCGTTGGCAGGGCTACTGAAAACCTCTAAAAAGTTGTAAAAGTTATTATAATAAAATTTTGGTCCAAAATAAATATACTTCAAAAGTAGTCAATACAATTAAATAAGTATGGTGCCAAAAGAAATTTTATAAAGCCAACTACTAGCTTTTCGCCCGCGACTTCGTCCGCGGTGACTAAGATAAAAGGTTGCAGCTGTATTTGTCCCCCGTCAATTTCAACCCATTCAGTCAAGCTCTTTAGTAGTTGACATACCGACAGCAGCTCCACCTACCGGGTCCAATTGTATTTTTAAATCATCTTGGAAACCATCGAAATACCCATATAAAATTTCAACACAATAGGTTCAGCCGTTTAGAAGTTATGTGAAAAAGATAAGTATGGAAGGATAATTCTTACTACCCGTTGTCCTACTACCCGTTTTCCCGTAGGAATGAAGCATTTTCCCGCGGTAAAAAGTAGCCTATGTTCATTAGGGATAACGTCGGCTTCTAATGGAAAAAGATTTTGTAAATGGGTCCAGTAGTTTCGGAGCCTATTCAATACAAACAAACAAACAAATCTTTCCTCTTTATAATATTAGTGTAGATTGCAGGTCAAAAAGTTCCTAATCAACAATTTTCAAATGATTCAGAATATTACCGTGGCGAAGTTATTTTTACCTTTTTGAAGAAAGAATTTTTTATAAAAATGGATGAGAATTTAGCGGTAGGCATTTCAATGTAGGTTAAATTCCTTTATATTGTTTTTTATTTTTAGAACTTTCCTATATCAAAAAAATACCTGATTTTCGAGAAACTTTTTAACAAAAACTTCCTACTTTTTGTTTTTTCTAAAGCACTAACCCGTGCTAGGGAATTGGTCAATTGGTAGAGCGCCTGCACGGTGTGCGAGAGGTTGCAGGTTCAAGTCCTGTCCCGAGTGAATTTTTTCAACTTATTATAAATGTTTAAAAACTTAAACAAGTAACTAAGAAACTCCAAAACGGACGCTTATTTTTATTTTGTACAGACTCATGCGAAATCGTTAGAGAATCGTCATTACGGAGTATCTTAAAATATTTGTCTTCATAAAAATAAGAGTATTTGTATGTATTGACAGTTTTCCAACAGATAAGCTACAGGCACCTACTCTAGGTACAGTCGGCCACAGTAGAATACCCCTTTTTGCTCGATTGGCGCCCTTATGCGCGCGCGGTAAGAGCTGCCATGAACTATCTGTGACTGTGGCCATACATAATAATGAGGACAATGGAATTCCCTACATCTTACAAATAAATATAATAATAACAAACCTGTACATAAGACATATTTCTTTATCTGTATTGTGACATCTTGGCCAATAATAATATCGAAGGAAGGCAGGAAAAGTAATCGAACCAAGAATAAAGATAACAAACAAAATCAGGAAAATATTTGTACTTTTTGTACACAAGTATTACTTTTATTATTGTGTTGATTTGTTCTTCTATCAGATTGAGATGTCTGGACAACAAGGTTGTTTCTGCTATATTTGGCCGACTTTTTTGTCAATGTTACCATACTTTTTCGAATAATGAAAAAAAAAACTGAGGGTTCAGTAAAGAGACTCCTACAAAAAATACAGTTGGCATTAAATCTGAAGTTTCCAAAGGGGTTTTTTTTCTAACACCATAGGTAGGACATGATCTAAAATTCAAAGGTGCCGCACACACCGCCCGGAATTCTGCGTTCCGCGTTCTTTCGAATCTATGGGGTTGCTTGGAACCGTTCACACTGAAGTGGTCAGAACGCGGAGTTCTTGTGAAGCAAATCTGAGAGCTCCGCGGAATTGGGAAACAACCAAGAGACATTTAAAAATATTATGTAGTTACATCTCAGAACTTTATACAACGTGTTACAAAACATCCTAACTCTTTTTACAGGGTGTAACCTACTGGTCAACATGATGTCAAATCTGTAAAAAAAAAGTTGAAAAAAACTATTTTTATTTTATAACCTCAAAATTGTAAATTTTTCATAACTTTTTTGTTTTTGTTATAGCTCTAATTTAAAAATATGTTTGTGCGTGTAGGTGCAATTACATAGCTTTGAGTTGTTAAAACATTGTGAAAGTCAATGAAAACAATATTTAAAAAATACATTTCTCCCGCCACATCGTTGACATTTTATTAATTTAAAAATTAACGGAACGTCATTGAGCAAAAAAAATATGTAGGTTGTGATCCCTATCACCGGGTGCTATAACCCTGTAAAAAGAGTTAGGTACTTTTGTAACACCTTGTATTGTTGAATGAATCATTCTTCATTCATGAAAGAATCATCAATAATGAATAATTGATGAATCAGTTTAAGGTTCAACGAAAGTAGCGTGGCGGGAAATCCAAAGTTTTCACAGTTTTTTTCAATTTTGTAACTAAACTGAGATAAAATAGTACCTATTTTTTTACCTAATTATTATAAACAACAATTATGAGATTATATTAATTATGAGTTCTAGTTTTTTGGGCAGTCCCAACGGATTGTCGACCAGAAAAATAAATCAGCCTAATTATTGTTTTTCTGTTTTTTTTTTAGCATAATGACAATAATACTATTTTAGTGTCGTGAAACAAACATCGCTGAACAAAATAGCTCAGTCTAGCTTCTTCTTCTTCTTTTAGTGGTGTCCTATCGGAGGTTTGCAATTATCTTGACTATTTCTTCCTTTGAGGCTGCCAAACGGAACAAGGAGCTCGTGGATTGTTGGTACAGTCGGCCACAGTCTCCCTTTTTGTTCGATTGGCGCCCTTATGCCGCGCGCGGTAAGAGCTGCCATGGGGTATCTGAGATTGTGGCCGACCGTACCAATGGCGTTAGTTCTCAAGCCATGAAAAACCGTGAAAATTTGGGCTGTCCTACCACACTACTTTCATTGTCCCTTATCTCAGTTTCAGTATGTCAGTTTTAGGATTTCGACGGAAAGCTTGCCAAAAACCTAGCGTTCAGGGAACCCTAGCCACAGGAAAATGGCAGTCCATTGACAGGGAGGCGCTCTCGAAATATGTTTGTTTTACGACCTAAGTGAAATATCGTGTTGAATTCTGCTAGGTATTATGGCGAGAGACTAACAGCCTTGTTTATTAAAATAATAGCATTCTGAGAGCTGTCTGCGTCAAAGAGATATGGGTTGGTCGACCTCTACAGCTGGCTTAGCATAGGCGGCAATATCGGGGTTTGTATTTCAATACTCTTCTTACTTCTTTAAAGCCTATGCTTCTAAGTAACGAGATGATTTATACAGTGCCTAGTGGCACCTTCACTCACACTATAGATGGGTAAAGTGGCCACTCGGACGCTGCAGTGCCTGGGACATTGTTCAGATGGAGTAAGCTTGCCCAGCAACTTAGTCGTCTTGACAACTTAGTCAGCTTAGCCCACAGGAAAGACAAGTCGATAGGTACTTACGTTAGTATGCGAAATATTCAAGGGGAGGAAGAGGCTTATAAAATTTTTGGCTAATAAAATATTTTCTATTTCTATTTATTGGCACCCTTTTTCCTTTTTAGGCTTCCGTACCCGATAGGTGCCAAACGGGTCCCTATTACTCTACCTGTCTCTCCGTCCGCCCGTCTGTCCCTTTTTTTTTAGATTCAAAATTCATCTTTTATAGAAAGCGTTCAAATGTTAGGTAAGTATTATAATTTTCCTCATGTATAATTATTATTGTTCTATGGAAGAGCGGGGCCTCCTGACACAGGTATCTATTTACTTAATAGGAGATCCCAGCCCACGGTATGTATTTTTTGCATTTGAAAGAAATAAACTCATTACTTACTTACTTAAACTTTATAGGGTTTTATTTTTTCAACCACAATAAAAGGTTTTTTTTCTTCAACGATTGTCCTGTCGTATTACCTACTTCCACATATTACCACATCTTATGAAATATAATATTAATACGGTGATATAACATGAATATTACATGAAAGCTTCTCAAGTCACTGTCAGTCACTAATTAAACACTAACGTGAACAAACAAGGTGTTTAACACGTGTCGCCGTCACTGTGAGAATAAAGGACGCTTTTAATAAAGGCCGGATAATGTAAAAGTGTGAGTCACACACAACATAGGAAGAGAGCAGTAGAATAGAATTGGTCGTATTCTTGAACTAATTACCTATGCCCGCTTTTTCCTTCTTGGGCGGATTATTCCTTTGTAACGCGGATTTGTTTGACAGCAATTTTGTTTTTATCTGTGGCGCGTCTTTTATAGAATCAACAAATAATAAATATAATAAGTATAACACTCACAAAAGATTTATCAAAAGACAAAACAGTAGTCAAATAATTTAAAATATAGTAAGCCAGAAAAGGTCACAAATAAAAAAATAAAAACTCTCAAGCAAATTCCTACTCAAATAAACCACTCCGGACCACTTTCGGCCCAACGTCTCTATAACACTTACACCGTTTCCACGCTGCACCGCCAAGCAATGCCTCTATTCTCTAAAAAAAACTACTCAACCATTGAGCGTCAAAACACTCGAAAATTGCCCTTATTGAAACGACCAATCTTTTTTTTTACATTTAAAAACGGTGATTTTTACATTGGATATTTTAGAGAATACAGGGGCAGAATATCCTCTTCATCCGAAATGCCACAAAGTGGTACACACGACAGCACGTCAGAGTGTACACTTTTGTTGCAAAGTCACCCGTAACGTAACCGAGTAAAGTGCTTGCGTGTACAGGTAGTGTCACGAGTTATAAGCGCTGACCTTGAATGCGCCGAACTCATTTTTTGGGTCTGTTTGGCGGGGTACGCGGGGGGCGACGGAGAGGCGCGATCGCCGGCGAGAGCGGGCGCGTGATTAGTAGATCAGTCGCTCTAGCCTCGGGGTACAGTCGCAATCGTTTTTTTATTTCCCCGCAGAAAGAATGCCGAAACAAATTTTTTTAAAAAGACAGTTCAGAAAGATTCAAAAAAGTTATTGAGAACAATACATATTAGATTGAGATTATTTTTCATTGATTGTACACCCGTTTTATCGTAATGTCCGTATAATTGTATAGAAAACCATTTAAAAAATAACGAGTTCAAAATCCGCAAAGAATACTTTCAATCGTTAAGTTTAGCCAGTTTCTCCGATTTTTATAGCATCTCACTCAACTATAGTTCATCTCAGCGTCAGTCTTAGATCCCGCGTGGATATTAGACATTTTGCGCGCGATTACCTACACACTTGCGCAGAAATCCCCACCAGTTTCGTCGAGCGCGTTCATAAAGTCATAACTCGTGACGCTACCTGTAAGCGTCGACGTGCTGTCGTGTGTACTCAAAGCCACGGTCCCTCAAGCGTAAAAATGTAATGCGTAAAAAGACAACATATATTCTACTGTATATTCCTATATTATATATTTTTTTGTAAGTGACGTGACAATGCCGCAGGAAGGCAACAAAATGCAGGTCAGCTCTTTCTTTTACGTCCTGACAATGTTTGCTGTCGGGTTGGCGCGAAATAAGCTGTTTAACAAAATGGCCACTTTTGTTGTGTGTCGTAGGGTTTAGACCGAACAAGCTAAAATGATATTTTTCCACTATGACCTTTTACAACCCACATACTTAACCATTTGACCTATGCATAAGAAGAACAATACATAAACAGCGAGGACATAATATCTCCCGAACCAAGTAATGTAGCTTAGTTAGCCTATACAGGGCAATATTTAAATAGCTTTATTCCTCAGACACCCCAACTTATAAATTATGGGATTTCAACCAACTTTAGAGCTTAATACAAAAAAAATTTTTTTTTTTTTGGAAGGTCCCGTTTTTTTTTAGACGCTTAAAAGTGGCCACACTAGGGGTGGCCACTACGTCATACGTCATACGATTACTTACCTTACACATTATACTCCGTGCTATTTTAGTGGTTTTAAAGCCGAAGGTATTTTGTTGCACTGGTGATTCTGAGCCAAAATCCAAAATTTCATTCCAAAACAGGCGAAAAAAAAATTCACCTCTCCATACAAATGGTGTCGATTGGCGATAGCCGTTTGTATTGGGAAGTGTTTTTTTTTTTCGATCGTTTTGATGTAAAATTTTGGAGATTGGCTCAGAATCACGAGTGCAACTAAATACCTTCGGCTTTAAAACCACTAAAATTCCACGGTGTATATATATCCTACGCAATGAGACTATTTATACAGCGCCCAGTCGCACCTTCACTCACACACTAGATGGTTGAAGTGACCACTCAGACTTGATGTCAGGATGGTATAGATGCTGGGCAAGCCTCCTCCATCTAATGCTCTGGTGTAAATGCAACGTAATAAACGCGTAGTGAAGTAGCATGCTGGGATATAAATGGTGACTGTGAAAACGACAAAATGTTTCAATAAATCTCCTGCCGTACAGTTTTCTAGGAAGCACCGTGTTGCTGGCACCGTAGCAAATAGGTACAAGGTGTTACAAAAGGTCCTAACTCTTTTTGCAAGGATCACATCCCAACTTTTTTTTGCACTGTGCAGTTCCAATGATTTTAAAATTAATAAAATGTTAGTGACGGGAGAAACGTATTTTTAAAATATGGTCTTCATTGATTTTCACAAACTTAAAACTATGCAAATACCCCTACTCACACAATCATTATGATTTGTTTATTTCAACTTTTTTTTCAGGTAAATGTCATCCAGTTGACTGCAGGTTGTACTGCAAAAATAGTTAGGACCTTTTTTGACATGTTGTATGTCCTTTTATAGATAGAGTTGGGACCAGTATGCTTAGCATGGTTGTTTTGACACTCTGTCGAACTCGAGTGAGATACTTGCCAGGCGGGACTCGAGATGGCAATAGATTAGGGTCATGTCGAGCAAAAAGTAGTTATTGCCATTCAAAATAAAAATGTTGTATTTTGGTCTGGCAACACTGTTGAAATATATACTGATTATTACCGATTGGGGTACATCACTAGCAAGTGAAGGATTGCGTTTCGTTCTAACGCAAGAAACTAATCAAATTTAATGTAGTAACAAAACGCATTTCCGTCATTTATTTACTAACACACACTAACACAACAAAAAAGCGAAAATAAGTGGGTCAATAGTTCTAATTTATTCGAGTATGCATTAGTAAATACACATACAGCGAATAAAACAACAAAAACTAAGAAAAAATATATATTTCCCCTCTAATCTATGCTCTTGAGGCCTTGTCTACACCTCCGTGGGTGCCAAACATGTGTCGGTCGCATCTGTCAAAATTAGGCCGACACCATCTCGGGCAATGCCGCCATGCTGCCGGTTGCAGACAAGGCTCGGTCGACGCCATCTCGATCTCGGTCGCCATGTTGGCTTAGAGCCAACTCGAGCCCGACCGACAAGTTGACAGTTTTGCATAGAGAAGGGCCTATCTCGGGCTTACCATGCTGCCCGTACTGCGCAGCGGTGGGTATTTTTCTTTAGACTGAAAAGTGTTGGAAACTGCAATTTGAACCTTATTATTAGTGGGTTCAATGATTTAGTGGCAATTTTACAGTTTAGACATGGGCGATTCCGGATTTCGATTGAAAGCGTCAACGAAATCTCCGTTTGATCGTATAATTGAGTGTTAGTTACAATGTTTTTTTATGTGTTTTTATCACATATAGGGGTATTCGAAAAGACCTGGGTCGTTCCGCGCAAACAAGGACTAAGTAAAATAGCTTTTTAATCCCGGAGGGACTAAAAGTGATTTGAATTTGGAATGTCGATATTGTAAGTAGCAGTTCAAAAGAGTTCAAATGACTAAATTACCGACCACATTGAAAGAGATCAATCATCACGAACAATGTATGGACAAGAAACTGGCAGTCATAGAATGTAGTAAGTCTATGCTGGCAGTATAAAAAATCAAACACGCGCGAGCCAAATCAAAATAAAAAAGTTTGTGAAAAATATAAACGTCAGAAATGCATTCCGTCTTTGTTCACTGAAATTCGGATTTTAATTTCGTGTTTCTTCGTAGTGAGTGAGAATGAAAGTTTTATAATTTTAACTCCAGAGAACATTATATCGGACTCTAATTATATTGACTTACGAATAGACTCTAATTATTATTCGTAAGTCCAACTCACTTATTTTCTCTTAGAGGCTGATAAAAAGTAGAGTGTTAACCTCTGGAGCAACACTTGTTGAAGATCGAGTACTTTGAATCCCTTTCTGTGCTCAGGATTCTACTCTAGAATCCTTCGCTCCGCTCTGGATTCAAAGAAACACTCTCGTCTTAAAAATTATATTCTAAAGCGTTTCTTACTTATATCACGTACCTCGGGTAACAATCTACTATTAAATCATTATGTAAGCAGTAACATTTGTACGTATTTAAGGGTAGACGATAGCAACGTAACGGGAAATTCAAAAATTTTACAGTTTTTTATATTTTGTAGCTAAACTGAGCTATTTTTGTTCAGCGATTTTTCGTTCGCGGCAATAACATAGTATTCTTTTCATTATTGTAAAAAAAAGAACAACAATAATTCAGCCGATTATGTGTTCTGGTCTACGACAAGTTTTTTGGGCAGTGCCACTGCTTCGTAGACCAGAACACATAATGAATTATTGTTGTTCTTTTTTTTGAAAAAACAGTGAAAATTTTGAATTTTCCGCCACGTCGCCAAAAAAATGCGCGCAACGCGCCCCAATATTCGCCGATTTAATATTTTTTTGTAAGCTGAATGGGCCCACTGAGCTTGGGGGCCCTGGGACAATGCCCCTCCTTGCCCCTATGTAGCTACGCCACTGATTGTATACCAACTCAGTAAACTGAAGCTTAACTATTTCTTAGAGTGAGATTTTGTTAATTATCTCGACCTAGATCGGCTTAGCACACAGCTTATCCCTAGGCAATTACGTGACCTACCGTAAATAGTCGCCCGTCTTTTGGTTGCTGGTTGGCCACTTTTACCCGACTAGAAGTCTACACTAATATTATAAAGAGGAAGTTTGTAGGTATGTATGTTTATATGTAGGGGGTAATCTCTAAAACAATTAATATAAAAATGTGCAGAGCAGCTACCACGAGTGCTTACTGTCACTGTCACTGAAAGTGATAAATTGGATAAACAACCTTACTACTACAGTATTAGGATACATGACAGACGTCCGGCAGACGTCCGGCACAGCTTTTCACACTCGTGGTAGCTACTCAGTACTCGCGAAAGTTTAAGTTTAAAAACGCTGAGATACTATTCTGTCATGAGCATTTTTGCAACTAGCTTCATTACAAAGTCTGGTCGCGACACACGAAGGGAAAACGTCTCAAACAGACTGAGCATCTTCGTAACAACGCAGATTAGATTTCGAATTCCCCGGTATCGGTGAGATTTATTTAATTGAACAAATACCCGCATGTGAGGTGAATTTTAACAAATAGCCAACTGTCCCATTTTACTAGCATAATGTTTAGGAAAGTATTCGACTGCTACAAAAATATCCTAAACTCATAAATAAATAAATACAAGCAATTTTGAATGTGGGGCCAACTACGAAGTCACGATAAAATGGTCAGAGTGAAGTTTAACGACCAAAAAATCCAGTATAGAAGTACTTTTCTATAAAACCCTGTATATCAAACAACAAGTCGCATACCGGCGGTGAAAGTGTTCCTAAATGTAATTTCTGACCAGCAAGCAGGGTTTGCAGAGTAAAGTTGGTTCTTGAAGAATTTTGGTACAGTCAGCCACACGCTAGGATACCCCTTTTTGTTCGATTGGCGCCCTTATGCCGCGCGCGTTAAGAGTCACCATGGGGTATCCTAGAGTGTGGCCTATACTTTCCAAAAGAAAATATTTTGCCGGCAAAAATGGCGAATGGAAGCGATCAGTTTGCGGCGACAAATTTATAGCAGATAATATATCGGTCTGAGATGGGATTAGGGTATCTACTACCCCAACCAATACTATTCAATAGGTTCTGGAGTTTTTGTACGTTACATTTTCTTTACTCTCCTTGATCCAATAACGTAGGTAATTTTAAGCATACTATTCAAAAGGTTCTGGAGTTTTTGTACGTTACATTTTCTCTACTCTCCTTGATCCAATAACGTTTGTTTGTTACCTCAGAACTTTTTTCTACGTGGACCGATTTTGATGATATTTTTTTTGTTCGAAAGGGTATATATAATTTGCTTGTGGTGTCCCATAAATGGTGATAAGATATGGTGAGGAACTTCAGAGATGGAGAACGGAACTCCTCAACGGACAGCAGCAGATCACTCGGAATCAGTGCAGTAGCTTAATAACAGTGTAACTTTTCACCAGTGAAGTCGGTTTTTTTATTTTTTATTTTGCACTTTATTTCCACAAGCGATTTTTGTGCCAATATCTAATCGCAGTTTGTTTGTGTCATGCATGAATAGGGTTGCCAGGTCAGTTGCGAAAAAATACCGGACAACCCCAACCCCTACTAATACTAATATTTGCATAAATCAACATCACCTAAATCAACTAAATTAGTAACCAAATTTTGGTTCAAGTAGTTTTTTAGTTTTAGGAGAGATGGCGTTATTTGCGTTTGAGGCAGTTCATATGCCTGCTTTTGTAGGCGCTTCTTACCAATAGTACCGACTTTCCTCAAAATACCGGACATTGTTTTGTCCGGTATGACCATATATTTTTTACCGAACAGGCCTCGAAAATACCGGTCTGTACGCTTAAATACCGGACATCTGGCAACCCTAGTCATGAATGGCAAACATGTATAGCACAACAATCTAATTACTGCATGTTGAGTACTGAGTAGCTGTTCTGTGTTACTGTTATTCTGTAGTCCGGACGTCCGCCTAAATGGTCCATAAAGTTTCTAGACAATTTTCTCCGCTATCCGTCCAAGAATTTAGGCCTGGGAAAAGGTCTAATTTAATTCGGGCAATAATTTATCTACTTACGAGAAGCGACGAGAAATGTCTTTGAATTAGAGCCGATTATGGCCTCGTTACATTAGGGTTTCTCAAGATATAGAATGGTTCTGTCATCCATACGATGAACGTTTGACCTACATTTCATTGGATCAGCTGAAATTAACTGAAATGGTAGTCTGTCAACCATTGGATCAATGAAAATCAATTAGATCAAATAAATTTATGCTAAACATCCATAATGTGAAATAAACTTATATCAAACCACTTATTAGATCTAATTATCTAAATTCATGCAACCAAAATAATCAATAATAAAGTAAATATCATCATAAACATTCACAAAAGCTTCGTCAAGATATTATAAAACAAAAGTCAATCAATTATAAAAATAACAATGTCAAAAAGTCACAAAAAAAAAACGATTATGCTGAGGCTCCTCTGAACATATCTCTCTCGTCCACACAATATCATCCTAATATTTTCAGTGATTAGTCCATTTGTCTATAGGTATTGTCAGCATTTGTCTGTTCTAACAGGTGATTCAGAAAAAAAAACTGATAAAATAAAGAAACAGAGACTATTAGATACAAGTAATATCGGAGAAAATGGAAACGAAGAAAGAAAGAGTTCGGGAAGACAGTCTAAAAAATTATAGAGATAGACTCTATATACTCTCGCGCATAGGCGATTCCTCGACGCTCAGCCCAGCACGATGTTTTTTGGGCTCGAGAGAAAAACAATTTGGATCCATTGCGAGAAGACGACCGACGGCACTTATCGTACAAGGATGAATCACGAACTGGAGTTGCTGATTCATAAAGAAACTATCGTCAGGTTCTGCAAATCACAAAGGCTTAGATGGGCAGGCCACTTGGAAAGAGTGGATGACACCAGAGCCGTTATAACCATTTCCCAGTGTAGGAAGCGGTGGAAGGACTGTTTCGAGGAATATCTACGGTGAATAGCCAAGAAAACATCTTGGACAACGGAGGCCAGATACAGAGCGAAATGGAAAAAGATCGTTGAGGAGGCCAAGACCAAGACCCATAAAGGGTTGAACCGCTAAAGGAAGTAAAAAAAGTAAGATGTAGCCCGTACAATTGAACATGTCCCACTAGCTGGGCAAAGGCCTTCCCTCAAAGAGAGAGTTCGAGCTTAATCACCACGCGTGCACAATGCGGATTGGCGTTTTTCGCGTTTCAGGGTATAATGCCCCATACCCCAGGTTCCCTGACGATGTTTTTTCTTCACCGTTAGCGAGTGGTATTGCTACTATAAATTCACAAATGTAAGTAACTTTTAAGTAAATTAAAATCATACGTACATGCCCGCACCGGGAATCGAACCTGGACCACTCGCTTCCAAGACAATTGTTCTGCCACTAGGCCACCACCACTTCGAACGAAAGGAAGTAAGTAAGGGATATTTTACAACTCAGTGGAGAGAGAACGAAATAAGTCAAATAAACGCTGTGTGTATAGAACTATAGACCCTATTGTGTTGTGATTCCGCTACTTCTGACGACCCTATCAAGGTAAATACGTCTTACGTCTTCGACGACCGACGCAGGGCCTTGTTATACGCGATCGGGTTCAGCATTGTTTCGTTCAGTTTGCTCCATTTACTTGTGCTACCTCGCGTCACTTACCAACCTGCTGCTCACTTCCCTTCTCTGTTCATTATTGAGCGGTGTTGTTTAGCAATAAAGTCTAATTTAGTCTACCTTCCCAGTAATGTTCTGGCGCGCTTGATTATTTCATCCCAGTTAAGTAAGTTAGTAACTCTTCATGGTAGGAACACCAGAAAAAAATTAAAAATAAAAGTAGGTACAATTGGCGGTCTTATCGCTAAAACCAATTTCTTCCAGACAACATTTCACCTTCACAGGTGGTTATTCAATATCAACTGTTCCATACTAAAATTCGATACCTACAGGGGCCTTAGCCTGTAACACAATGGCGTATCAATGGCGTCCTAGGTAGAAGGACAAAACCGGGATTTTTACGTTGTTCTCCTACAACCAGCGAACTAATCCTCCAGGATTAGACTCTTAATATTCTTTGCTGTACTACAATAACATTCAAAGGACCGAAACTGGACCGACAGCATCAATAAATCGTAATTAAAACCGTCAACCGGAAGCCCATTTTGGCACCATTGTGTTACAGGCTAAGGGCCCTGTACCAAATGTATGGAGCAACTGATATTTTTTCAAGATTTCGCACTTGGCTCCATAGAAAAAGACCCCTTTCAGTGACACATGACCTTTCTGAGACACCCTGTACAACATTAGCATAGCTTCTATACAAAACCACCCCACAAGAGGCGTATACAAGTTGCAACGGTCGTGGTGTAAACGTGTGTGTTTGTGTAAAGTAATACTTATTAGAAGGGAGTGAAGGTCGTCGTCTAATTGAGCCCCAGGGACGCGGACGGCAGCCTTTCTTGTGTGTCATTCGAGAAAAGTTCTAGGCAAGCGTAAAGGGAATTTGGCATTAGACACATCTCGAAGGAAAAATCTCATGTCATGAGGCTAATTCTCGGGAATCTCGCATTCGACACATCTCGAAGGAAAAAATTCAGTTTGCGGCAAATGCCAAATCTCCTATTCGCACGAAAAATATTCAAAAAAAAAAACCAACGAGATTTCTGCGAGATGTTTGCCTTTTTCGCTCGACTTGACTATCTAAGCGGGAGCAGTCGAGACATAAGATTTTTCCTTCGAGATGTTTCGAATGCGAGATTCTCGAGAATGTTTCGAAGATACAGGCTTTCTATTTAAAGAGAGAAATACACAGGGTGTGAAATAAATCTACCTGTTACGCTGGAGAGATTCGTTGAACTGACTAATATTTTTAGGGTTCCGTACCTCAAAAGGAAACACGGAACCATTATAGGATCACTGTCTTTGTTGTCCGTCCATCCGTCTGTCTTTCTGTTAAGACCCTTTTTCTCAGGCATCGATACCTAAGTCTGCAATCCCTTGGATAATAAATCAAAATTCTAAGTTTACGCAGTCATAAGATACGTCCGTTTATGCAGCATATTGCCGCATATTTCGACACTCGCAACACCCTTGATGCGCGAGTTGGCTCGCACTTTGCCGTTTTTTAGGGTTCCGTTACCCTCAAAAGGTAAAAGGACCCTATTACCATACTAAGACTCCGCTGTCCATCTGTCTGTCCACGTCACCAGGCTGTATCTCATGAACCGTGATAGTTAGACAGTTGAAATTTTCACAGATGATATATTTCCATTGCCGCTATAACAACAATACTAATAAACAGAATAAAGTAAATATTTAAGGGGGCTCTCATACAACAAACGTGATTTTTTGCCGTTTTTATAGATAATGGTGCGGAACCCTTCGTGCGCGAGTCCCACTCGCACGTGGCCGGTTTTTTATATCTCGGGTCAATAACAATATCACAACGGGAAGATAATCTTTCAAATCGTTGGATGGAACTAATGTGACCCACCTGGTAGAAAAACAAGCATTCGTATTTTTCTGCGCGAGAAATTGTACGGTCGGCTACAGTCTAGAATACCCCATGGTAGCTCTTACCGCGCGCGGCATAAGGGCGCCAATCGAACAAAGGTGTATTCTAGTGTGACTGTATCTAGGTAACTTTTTATTGAGAATCATGAATGTGCTTCGATTGAAAACAAATTCTACACATCGACAAGATTTCGTATTAGTAGCACTTACGTATGAAAATCCGACAGAATTTGCGGTCTCACGGGTGTTGTATGTACCTATTTCTGCCACTGAATCTAGCACGACTGGACTGACATGCGATTGCCGTTCTCGTAAAAATGGAAATCATTCTCGCTGGGATGGGCGTTTTCCCTAGTGTCAAAATTGCATTGCAAAAACTGTCAAAGGGAAGAAAAAACTTTTTTTCATATTAATATTTATTGACACTGAATTTGACTTTGACTGACTTTGACTTTTACTTTATTGCAGCAAAATTGGACACTAAGAAAAATGCCCAGCAATCACTTAAGGTCCAACGATAGCAACGTGGCAAGAAAGCCAAATTTTACACAGTTTTTAAAATTTCCAAAATTAAACTGAGCTATTTTTGTTCGGCGATTTGTACCAGCCAGTCCAGTGGTTCCCTGTCGGAGTTCCATTTCAAAGTGACGTCTTTATCGTGAATTTTGTATCGAAATTCAGCGATGCTCTTTGAACTCTGTCAGGTAGAAGCACGTAGAAGGCTATAATAAAGGCCTTTTTGCATCTACGTAATGAGATGATGTAAGTGTACAGCGCCCAGTGGCACCTTCACTTACACTAGAAACCTGAAGAGACCACTCGGCGCTGCAGTGCCTGGGACATTGTTTTAGATGGAATAGGCTTGCCCAGCACCTATACTATCCTGACAGCTTAGTCGGCCTAGCCCACAGGAAAGACAAGTCAATACGTGTGGAGCCAACTGAGACGCGGGTTTCCTCACGATGTTTTTCCTTCACCGATAGCGAGTGGTTTTGCTACTTCAAATTCATAAATGTACGAGTACGTAACTTTGAAAGGAAATAAAGTCATAGGTACATGCCAGCATCGGGAATCGAACCTGGGTCTCTCGCTTCCGACTCCAATGTTCTACCACTTAACTAGGCCACTACGGTATTGCAGAAGGCTATAGATAGACAAGTATCTAATAGTTTGGCGCATCTGCGTGTCAGTAGCCGAGTGAATCTTCAAGATTCCAACGGTTTACACCTCCATCATCTGCATTAGGTAGGTAAATGTAAGGAGGTTCTAGATAAATTTAGTTTTAAACCGGATGATGTTACAAATTTTAAAGATCTATTTTGAATTTCGCAGGATACCTTCGTTTCACACCTCGCGGAAAGAAAACTAAAAACATTGGGTTACCATGATTGTTCGTCCTTACACGCCCACTCAACTGAGTCTTTTTACCCGGCTGCCCTAACGGTGGGTTCATCATCATCATCATCAGCCCACCTCTGCCCACTGTTGGGTATAGGCTAAAAAAAAATTGACAAATAACGGCGGGTTATTTGTCAGTTTTTTTTATGAGTCCTACTTTAGAAAACCGTCACCCGCTAGCGCAACACCCTTTTATCTCTCTATACAAGGTGTTAGAAAAGATCCTAACTCTTTTTACAGGGTACCCAGTGATATGATGACACCTAATTATTTTTTTGCTCTATGGCGTTCCGTTGATTTTTACCTTATTCATAAAATGTAAACGCTGTGGCGCAGGAGGAAAGTATTTTTTTAAATATAGTTTTCATTGACTTTCACAATGTTTTAACAACCCAACTACACACTAACATACTTTTAAAGAGATAATATCAAAAACGATAATGGTTTTTTTTTTCAACTTTTTTTCACTTTGACATCCTGTTGACATCCTGTTGATCAGTAGGTTACACCCTGTAAAAAGAGTTAGGATGTTTTGTAACACGTTGTAAATTCATATTTATTACCATATAAAGCACAACAAGCCTTTCCTTTTAGTCCTTTCCTTTCCTTTCCCTTGGCCACGTGACGCCCTGGGGCCTTAGCCTGTAACGCAACCTGTCGATGGCGTCTCAGCAGAAGGACAAAACCGGGGTTTCCTCGTTTTTCTCCTACAGCCAGAGAACTAATCCTCTAGAATTGGAATTAGAATATTCTTTGCTGTACTACAAAAATATTAAAAAGACCGACATCATTAATAAATCGTCAACTGACAGCCCATTTTGGCACCATTGCGTTACAGGCTAAGGCCCCGGGAGCCAGCCATTACTCGGTGCCAGTTACAGCGGAAACTCAGTGTATTTGCAGATTGTCTAGCGCAGGAGCTTCCGTTCACGGTTCATTGCAGTCGTTTACGGCACTAATGATAAGGGTATAGAAGGTTCACTCAGTACAACCCACAGTCTTTTCTTAGTGGTATTAATAGTCGTCTGAGATCACCTACTTGAGCTCGATCTCAAGTAGGTGAACTCAGAAAATTCAAATGCTAATGTCAAGTCTTGGCTAATGTCAAACTTTAGTAGCTGTCAGCATATTAATAGACACTATCTTGAGATTAAAATAGTTTTGCCAGAATGGAAAACTGTTTTAAGAGCCCTATGATGATGATGATCTTGAGATTGACATTGACATTAGCCGAGGCTTGACATTTGCATTTGGCTTTTCTGAGATCACCTACTTGAGTTCGATCTTCAGTCGACAGCTTCAGAATATAAATCACAGTTTTTGCCCCACCTGAAAATTTCACCCATAGCTAGCTAGGAAATATTTGTATGCATCCCATTTAGTTTCTACGATCGGTCACGAGTTCACGACACATGAGTAAATGTGTGAAGGGAGCCATTAACCAAAATGACAGTTATCTTTCGATTAATTCTCATACAAAATAGTACAAATAGCGAGTTTAATCTATCCATCAAAACTATAATTCATATTACGAGCCAAAAAAAGCGGTTTTCATTAGAAGCAAGCATTAAGCACGAGCAGTACTTTACGGCCTTGTGCGACCATGGACAATAGACAATACACCATGGTAGCGGACTTATCGCAAGCGGCAAAGAGTAGAAAAAAAATAGTTTCCCTAAAAAACACGACTTACCGTACGTAGGTCTTGTGTCTGAGATACACAAAATACAACATATGCGTTTTATGCCAGTCAAGTAAGGGTAAAGTGAACCTTCTGTGAAATTCAATTACACCGGCAACAAAGCGCATTATCCTATCGCATTATTTCGCTACGCAAATGGGGCATAAAATCACCATTTACTCGCAGTCGCGAAGATACATCGCCGGTAGCCAGGTTTTTGCGACAAATAATTAATGAGAGAACAGTTTCTGCAGGCAACTAACTGAAACAGTTAGTTGCCTGCAGAAACTGTTCTCTCTGTGCTGATTACAAGCTTTTAATTAAAACTTAGTCCTTTGACACTGCACCATTAACAATACAAGTACCTAATTTGTTTTGTTGGCAGTAACATAAGGTTGGGAAATAATGAAACCAAAAATGCAATTTCAAACTCTCAATTTCAAACTCAATCGTGATTTAATCTAAGCTTTACAAGATACAGTGGGAAAATAGATTAATTAACAGCTTGCTACGCTCGGCCACAGTCTAGGATAGCCCATGGTAGCCCTAACCGCGCGCGGCATAAGGGTGCCAATCGAACAAAAAGGGGTATCCTAGCGTGTGGCTAGCGAGTACCTATACCTAATTCGCACAAAAAGAAGAAAAGAAGCGATAAAAATACAATGCATTAAATAGAGAGCGAAGCCGAAAGGAACTATTCTTGGCCCGCAAATTGCACTAAGAATAACCCTTTGGCACGTCGAGGGCCACTTTGGCCCGGCAGCCCAGCGGATATTGGACACGATTGCGATGTAGGGTTGCGTATGGCTGAAACGGATGAGGATATATTTTACTTCTTTTTATTCGTTGAAAATACGCTTTATTAGATACTTCAACCAGATGCCTTAAACAATGTGTTGTTGAGTGGCAGACACCCCCCATCTCAGGGGTGATTGATTATTTACACGATAGGTACTAAGGTTAAAAAAAAAAGTATATATATTCTTTGAAAACTACCCAAAAATCATTCAATTGTGGCCTTCCTTATCGCTTGCTGTCGCTTGCAGCCGCACTCGCAATATCGGGCGCCACATCACGCGCGCGCGCAACAGAAGGCTGAGGGTGTCCGCATGTCGCGGTTAGGTATTAAAGAACAAAAGGAACAAGGTAATTTGTGAATTAAAAAAAATAGAAAAATATATTCTATTTTTAGTTTCAAGCGTTACTAAAATTTTGTCCTTGAGTCGGGTGTCACTTACCAAAACAACAAACTGTATTTATTGTGTCAAATATGAATATGTAGATGATGCATTATAAATTGATCACCACTGTCTTGCATCCTTGTGTAGCGACGAAAGACTACCCCTAGCCATAAGGTCCCTGACTGAAAACGTTAAGGATGCAAAATCTCAGAAACCGCTGGATATCTTTTTATTTCTTGCTCCCTAAGATTTTTTTGACACTTTTTACAGTCTCTCTCAAGCACAGGTTTGCATCTTTCTTGGACATGTAGCTCGATGTTAGTGTATGTGTTAAACTTGAACGTCACGGAACGAACCGAATCGAATTCCCTCCGGATTACGGGTATCCGAATCGCCTTTACAGACTATCGGCTAGTCACAGATTATATCAAAACCCTGATAGGTAGCGAGGCAAACCCTTTCTTCGCCACAGAGAGAAAGTCCAAGTCCAAATGACCCTCTTAAGAGGCCGTTTCCGACTGGGAGGGGAAGTTTTCGAATTGTATTGTGGACTCGCATTGCTCGGGGGAAATTAAGGGGAATATTTCGTTGGTTTTTTCTGTAACTAGACTAGAATGTGCGCTTTAAAATGTACATGCGTTGGGTTTTATCAGCCGGTCTACTGGCTATTCGAGGCTCTGAGCACATTTGGAATAACATACCTACAGAAATCAATACCCAATAGGTAATGGGTTGGTCCCGAAAATTCGCATCAACTGATAGCTTATAGCGCCTGCACTGTATCGCGGGTTCAAGACCCGAGCTTAATAAATCTTGAAAATGTTCTCTAGCACGGGTTACTGCTTTAGAAAAAACGAAAAGTGGTTGAAAGAAGAGAAGTGCCATAATTATTCACATCAAAAGTAAAAGATTCACCTACGGACGAATTGCTTATCGTTCTCAGAATTTTTTCTCAAAAACACTTATGTATATTCACACGATTTAAAAAGTCTAAACAGCTATTTATAAAAACAACACAGAGCGCAAGGGCTGTACTGTGGGCGACACTAAGTATCACCCTAGCGTAGCTCTTATTGTGTGATACATAGGTGCGAGTGTCGAACGAGAATGTCGCTGGGTGTACGCTTTCAGGCTCACTAATTAAAACATTCTTTTCCGTCGTCCCTAATTAGATATTTCACACTTGACAGGGGTCGGCCCGCCGCAGGGCCTCTACCGACACATTTCTAGAGTTTTTTTTAATAGTATAAAGTTGTGAAAAAGTACCAACAATTTTTTCATCTTATTAGGTACATTGAATAGGTAGATAAACTTTATTAACAATCGATGCTTTCAAGTTTTTATCTACACAGCCTCTGGCCACCCTCACTTGCTACGGCTACAGATATCCCCAGTAGACTCCCCATCTCAGCTGACTCCTGCAACGCCGCGCCCGGCGACTGAAAGGTTGAGTTTCACAAAGCAAGGTTTTGTGTTGTTTTTTAATGTTTTGTAAAAAAAAACATGTTTAAGGCCAGTAGCAAATATCACCAAAACGGTTTTACATCTAGGGCCTTCTTTTTTCACGCATTTTCTCGCTAAATGTTTATTTGACGTAAATTTTTGGACCACTTCGTATAGGGTTGCTAGACCCAAAAATTAAAAGGCCGGACTCGAGTCCTTAAAAAGCCGGACATATGGCCCTAAAATCTTTAAAAAGCCGGACACTGTTTTTTTTATGTTATTTTTGTTGATTTAATTCGGTGGTTCCTAATATTTTCAGTCTCGCCACCCCTTTGACCTCCAAGGAAAGCTGATCTTTCCTTTCTTTCTTGTTTTGTCAACTCGCGCGCGACTTTTTCCTGTGAATGAATGAATTTCTATAGATTTCAGCTATCAGTGGCCAAACGAATCCTATAATACTTAAAACAGAATATCTCCTCGTAATGCAGAAGCCGCATTTTTGTTCCATTCCGGTGCTGCATCTCATGTTTACAAAGTAGCTTTATGTAAAGCGACCACGATGGCGATACCTATCGTTGCAAAACTACATTTGCATACTACAAAGAAACTTAGTGAAATTATTGCATGGATTACGTGGACAGAAGTGGTCAAAGCACTTACGTTATTAGGTCGACATAACTGAACTGACGCCCCTAGTAATTAAAAAAAATCACTGAACTTCGGTTAGAAGCTCAGTACTTAATTGCATATTTTTCAATCTAGCAATATGGAATCTTAATTGTGTCCACAGGTCGATAGCTCTATTAACTATGTCTGCAACTATATTTTATCGTCCAAAGTTAAATCATTCTCTTACAATCAATTAAAATGTAGAAAAGTGCGAGCGAGAGGGCTGCAGTTGTCCAGAGCATTCTTAATCAGCCTACAAACTGCCAGCCTTGTACGATAATTAGTCGATTTTTTATTAGCTCTCCAGCTATTTCAGACTAAACAGTTTGCTTGTAAAGTCGCCCGTAACGTAACTGAGTAGAGGGCACACTCGCTGTCGGTTGTGACTTATAAGTTATCATTAAGACGACTTTTAAAAATAACTGCTTCTCTCAAGATAGGTACTACGATTTTGGCGGCGCCGTCGCTTTCCCCCAGCGTCGCGTTCCGCTTGCGTCGCGTTTTCATGGCGACGCCTTCTGTACAACAACAGTCATTTTTGATAGCCACAATACTTGCGCTGCTTTGCTATCCAATGATTGAAAAACCACTGTCATTTTCAAGACTACTTATAAGTCCCTATACTTAATACATTTTAATACTTAGAAGCAATCGATCAGTCTAGACTTCGAGAGAGAGGCTACAATGTTCTTAAGCCATCTTAAAATCTTAAGTTATTGCATCCCTAGCGAATGTTATGGCTAGTTAAACTACTTGTCTGCTTTTACTACGTTTATACTGTTTATGGGAGTAGCTCTAGAATAATAAAGACTTTCGTCCATCACATTCCGGTGACCTGCGTTTTCATACCAATAACTTGAAAGACGAGCGACCAGTGCAATCTGTAATTTCCCAATGGTTAAGTCAGAGCGACAATCTATTATCAATATCCACATAGATTTTAGACGCATGTGTGCTCGTTTATGTAGAGATGATATAAGCTCATTTATGTAGAGATGGACATTAAAAGCGATGATAATATCATCCAATAACTTGGTCCTATAGGAACATCAATCGAAGCTGAAACAAAGTACAACCTACTTTTCCCGACTGACCCAGAAGGAGGTTATGTTTTTCGAGTGTATGGATGTATGTTCAAACTTATCTTGAACCACTCGCTAACTAAGGAGGTACCAACTTACTATTTCGTAAAATAAAATAATTACGTACCAATACCTTAATGCCCAATAAAACACGGGATTAACGTCGGTCTATCCACTAAATCTTCGCTAATTACTTTCTCACGGCAGCGGAAAGAACTAAAGCCCTGCCGTGACGTCACGTCCGGCAAAGTTAGAGCGGGGCAAGACTGTAAAGTTGCTGTTTTTCAACAGGATCAAAGTTCTTAAACCAAAAGAAGCTGCAGACCCAGCAGAACATTGGCCTGAGGACCATAGTGGGGGCCCGGCGTTACATCCGCAATGACATAATTGCCGGGACCTAGTGGTGGAGAGTGTGGAGGAGTTTGTGGTCCGTCTGTCGCGCCGTATGTTCCACTGTATGTAGCATTTGACTTTTCTGAGATCACCTACTTGAGTTTGTCTTGAGTCGATGACTATTAATGCCACCATAAATAATAATTAGTGTTGTAGTTGTAGAGCACTTTTAAATCTTGGTGAAAAGAAAAGTTAAACAAAATAAAAGTCGCTTTCAGCTGAATTTTACAGCAAATAAAGAACGTGCTCTTTTTCTGAATAAATGAAAGACAAACATCAGGTGCAAATCTGTCTCAACTATTCCCAACGTGTCAAATGCCTTTTCTTTTCCGATACAAACTATAAATGGGTATTTTATGGATATTTATGTTCCTTCCTGAAAGACAAGGCATTTTATTGCATTACTATATCTACATTGTTGGAAGTGTTTTACGACCACTGCATTATCATAATCTAGATTTATAAGGTCATAAAATATTTACTGAAATTGAAAACTCTGAACTTTTTAAATTATTCTGAAAAGATTTCCACGAAGCCAGTAGCGACACGCTAAGATACCCCATGACAGCTTTTATTTTGCTCGAAGTGAGTGGGTAAATTGAACAAAAAGTAGTAGTGGTGAAACTGGGGCTGTACTTACTAGATATCATTTTATTTTGGAAAAAGTGAAACTTCAAAATGTCATTTCAAACAAATGTTGTTCTAAGACTTTTCGAAGTAGATGATCGTAAAAGCAACTGGCCTACGGCATCAACTCGTCCTAAAATCATCTTGACGAAATTGCAACAAGACTAAAAAGTAAATCGTCTATGAAGCAGCTCGTCAGAAAATTATTTTGTTTTGTGTTTCTGACGAGTAAGCTCGATACTTTTTATTTGTTGAACGTTTCTTTTGCTCTAAAAGTGTGTATTTCGCATTTGCGCCTGCGCGGCGCGCTTTCAATTAAGCCGCTCCACTCTCTACCACCTTTACATCATCTTTTGCTCCTATTTGTAATAAATTCTGCGCAAAAAAAAAAACAAAAGCAAAATTGCGCTTTTATCAAAGTCGTAGAACATTTAGAAATTGGTGTGTTTGAGGAAAAAAGCGATTTAAAAATGTAATTGTCCTGTATTTGACGCGCTACCGATAAAAAACAATGTCAAGTCATTACGAATTTCAGTTATTATGGGACAAAGGCAAATTGAAATTCAGTCACAATGAAATCAGGACGTTTTGAGATTCAGTCCTTACGGACCGGAGGGGTCAATTCGTCTAAAATGTTTGCTTTGAGTACAGATAGGTACAGGATCCATTCAAATGTCAGCCTTTACGTTTGTTTTGTTACGTTAGCGTTACATCGACTTTTTTTGTAAAACGATAGCTAACAGTTCGGATTTTCGTATCCCTGTGTCACGTATTTCCAAGCTCTCGTTTCCCTTCATATTGGGGACAAAATGGGTGCACTAAAAATAAAACCGATATTCCGAATGCACAAATAAAAACAGGAATGCGACTCCGCACCGCGTCACAGTTTTATTTATAAATGGATGTGATGTGTTATGTAGGGAGAATAGCTATAACCCGATCATTTGATTGAGATAAATACAGGGTGTTACACAAAGGTACTGTTATGCCGAAGGGGGTCGCTTAACTCACCAATACCATTCCATTCAGTTGTTCCCTCAATGCTGAGGATCGTGACCATCATTGAAGGTGGCAGAGAGTAGAGTTCTCCATTGCGCTCTATCACTCGCGATGTGGATCAGTTTGTGCAGGTGTTTTTGCGTGGCTTTGGTTATAATATCCGTCCATCTAGCGGGTGGTCTGCAGCTCTCTTTCTCTCCACCTTTCCCGTCATAATTTGTTTTTCCAGGCTATCAGGTCCTCTACGGGCTATGTGTTCGAAGAACGTTGCGATACGTCGTTGACATATGATTGAGAGTGGAGTGCGTGTTTTCAGCTCTTCGCGTTTTCTTTTTTTTGACTCATTTGTTCTCATCGCTGTCCACGGAATCCGTAGCAGTCGCCGCCAACACCACATTTCGAATGCATCTATACGTCTCAACATATTTTTCTTTATGGTCCAAGTCTCGCTGGCATACATAGCTATTGAGAACACCAAAGATCTGACAAGTCTCACTTTGGTGTTTCTACGAATGGAGCGATCCTTCCAGACTTTGTCCAACCGGCTCATGGCACCTTTGGCTATTTGAAGTCTGCGTATAATCTCCCTATCGCAGTCCCCGTCATTGCAGATTTGAGAGCCAAGGTAATTGAACTCCGTTATACACTCAGGGTCTTGAAGAGCGGCTCTTGTGGTCAACACTTGGTTCCTGTCTATGACCATCACCTTGGTTTTAGATGTGTTGATACGAAGTCCAAGTTTGACTCTCTGTTTCTATTCGACGGAATAGTTCAACCATTTCGGTCTCATTGGAGGCTATAAGGGTGGTGTCCACACTAGAGCATGGATACCGGTTTTCGGTAATACCGAAAAACCGGGATCCCGGACTAAATATCTACATTTGAAAAACCGGTATTGTATTATCTTAATACCGGAATTTCGGTATTTTCGGTATTACAGATAAAACTCTGAAACAAGTGTGGAATATCAAAATTTCGCGCGCATGCGATGCGTGCGAGTGCGCCGTGCGGAATCGTGATGTGAACCGGTTTTAGAAACCTACAAAAAAAAGTTTTAAGTATAAACGCCGGTTTTTGTTTATGAATTAAAACCGATTAATTTCTAATTTTGGACTGCAGTCCAGGGGCCTTAGCCTGTAATACAATGGTGCCTAAATAGGCTCCCTGTTGACGGCTTCAATGGGGGATTTTCTGAAAGCTGTGACAGATGGCGTTGATCCGACATCACAAAGTAAATTCGTGCTTACTACAGCGAAAATACTTTTTCACTTCATTGCTCTGTGACTTCATCTTTCACCTTATTCCATTTTGGTACATGAAAAAGTGCACGACTTTGTTATTGTTCTTGAATGAGTGAATGGTAGAACCGGAAACACTACATTTTGCTCCATGACCAATACCTAAATATTGTTAATATTGTGTTTGGACGTATCTTCGAAGCCCAACGAGCGCGAACTGGCTTATGAAAAACATATCTCGTCAGCGACATCCAGTTACAAATTTGGAACTACAACTCATGAGCTGTCAGAAAATTGCCCATTACGATTTATTAATGCGGATTGCGGACGGTCCTTTTAATGTTTTTGTCGTACAGCAAAGAATATTCTAATTCTGCAACTTTTTCTCCGAGTGCGCGGACAGTTTGTGAGTGAGTGTGTGTATTTGTTTTCACGCTAGAACTGCAGGACGAATTTGCCTGAAGGAGTGGAGATAGCTTAGAAACCAGACTAACATAGACTATAAATTACGAACTAAATTCGTCTGGCAATGTCGATAACGGAAAAAAAAGTCTACGCGGACGAAGTCGCAGGCAAAAGCTAGTATAAATTAATATTATCGTTCAATTAAATAAACTCACTTATTTTAAATTTTCATTTGTCCATTTTATAACAATTCAAGATTGTTTAATGTAACAAAATTTTAATACCGAAAAATACCGAAAAACCGGTATCCCGGTATTTAAAATCTTGATACCGAATGAATACCGGTATTGGGAAAAGGCTCCGGTATTCCATGCTCTAGTCCACACACATAACATAACACCTATATTAAACGGTTTTATTTAGCTCACCCCGTTTGTTTTTTTTTATTCTTTATTCTTTCTTGGGTCAAATTTAGTAATTCAAATTTCACCCTCTTCCTGTCAACCGATTAATCTGAAATTTTGTATACACTTTGGATTTTGGTGACAATACAATTATGTTTATTCATTATCATTATAAATCCAAGATGGCGGCCGCTACAAAATGGCGGATAACGTAGGTTTTATCAATCCCATCAATATGGGTATCAAATGAAAGGGCTCAACAAGCAAAATACAATATACTATAAAAAATTGAAATCCAAGATGGCGGCCGCTACAAAATGGCGGATAACGTAGGTTTTATCAATCCCATCAATATGGGTATCAAATGAAAGGGCTCAACAAGCAGAATACAATATACTATAAAAAATTTAAATACAAGATGGCGGCCGCTACAAAATGGCGGATAACGTAGGTTTTATCGATCCCATCAATATGGGTACCAAATGAAAGTGCTCAACCAGTATAATACAATGTACTATATGAATTAAACAGAATGCGAAATAAAAACTAAAAACTAGAAAATAAAAATAGGTAAAAAAAATTTTTAAGTTAAACGGTTTTATGTTAAACATACATTGCAATGTTTAAGATAAATGTACTAAAAACCAAAAAATAATAAAATAGATACAGTCGTGGGAATTATAAACATATGCATAGACTAGACTAAAATAAAACCGTGGGGCACGTCAACTGCCTAATTATAGTGTAACATTACAAAACAAACATTTTAATCAACGATTGTAGACAATTGACGTGCCCCACGGTTTTATTTTAGTCTAGTCTATGCATATGTTTATAATTCCCACGACTGTATCTATTTTATTATTTTTTGGTTTTTAGTACATTTATCTTAAACATTGCAATGTATGTTTAACATAAAACCGTTTAACTTAAAAATTTTTTTTACCTATTTTTATTTTATCTATAAACGCAATCAAATGATCGATCAAGTCTGCAGGTTTTTGTTTTTGAAGCAGGCACAAAAAACAAACTTTTGAAGTACTTAGGTACTTACCGAAGGCTAGGCCCTGAATTATTAAGCATGATATATTGGTAGGTGTCCTAATGGGATTGCCAGACGGTTCAAATATTCATATTAAGTACTCGTATATGATGTTTATAAACAAAACACGCAAACGTAAAACATGTACCGTGATGGGTTTATATTTGGTCGGATTCCGACAATCCATATAGATTAAAACTTGCTTGACAAGACACATTTAAACACAAGCTTAAATACAAAACACCATCAAAGGCCGTTTGTCCATCGCACCGATACCATCACCAATAAGAGGTCGTCCACAAAATACACCGATTAGGGGTCGCCCACAAATTAAGTAACGAAAATTCTCAAATTTTGAAAGGGGGTGAAGTCAGCTTTTCTTGAAGTCAAAGGGCGGCAAAATTGAAAAGCCTACTGGCGGCAAATGTGTAAATCCGCCACTGCACTCAGGGGCTTAAGTCTGTAACGCAATGGCGTGTCGGTGGCGTTTAGTACAAAACCGGTGTTTCCTCGTGTTTCTCCTACCAACAGCGAACTAAGACTCAGAATATTCTTTGTTGTACTACAAAAACATTAAAAGGACCGACAGCATTTAATAAATCGTAATTGAAGATGTCAACTGGGAGCCCATTTTGGCACGATTGCGTTACAGGCTAAGGCTGAGGCCCCAGGTGACTGTCTGGTTTCCGTAACACGTGTCTGATTCATCGCCATATGCACTAATACTGTCGATTACCTAATAAATTATACCTAAGTAATAAATCGTTGACCAAAATTATTGATGTTGGAGCTGCGACCGCTAGGCTCAAATTGAACTGGGCTGGCCACGTCTGCCGCATGAGCCAAGATAGGTGGGCAAAGATCGCCACCGACTGGGTCCCCATATGAGCCTACTGGCGGCAAATGTGTAAATCCGCCACTGCACTCAGGGGCTTAAGTCTGTAACGCAATGGCGTGTCGGTGGCGTTTAGTACAAAACCGGTGTTTCCTCGTGTTTCTCCTACCAACAGCGAACTAAGACTCAGAATATTCTTTGTTGTACTACAAAAACATTAAAAGGACCGACAGCATTTAATAAATCGTAATTGAAGATGTCAACTGGGAGCCCATTTTGGCACGATTGCGTTACAGGCTAAGGCTGAGGCCCCAGGTGACTGTCTGGTTTCCGTAACACGTGTCTGATTCATCGCCATATGCACTAATACTGTCGATTACCTAATAAATTATACCTAAGTAATAAATCGTTGACCAAAATTATTGATGTTGGAGCTGCGACCGCTAGGCTCAAATTGAACTGGGCTGGCCACGTCTGCCGCATGAGCCAAGATAGGTGGGCAAAGATCGCCACCGACTGGGTCCCACATGACGGACAACGAAGGCGCGGCAGGCCTAGGCGACGATGGCGGGGTGACCTAAATAAGTTCTTGCCCAGATGGCCAGAGGTGGCACAGGATAAAGATGCGTGGAAGAGCAGTGGGACAGTGTCTTGCTACGTGTCTTGCTACGAAATAATATTGGCATTCACGTTTGTGATCATACGGTTCAAAAGGCTTCCAAAATTAAATGTTTTTAAATATGGTTATAAAAACGCACTTGGATAGGTATTATTTTAGCATTCAAATCTAGACCGTAACGTATAACAAAGCTGAACCAAATCTAATTTCACTTTACGGACTTTTATTTCGAAAAGTTAAACATCACGATCGTTCGTCCGCAAACTTCGCAGCGAAATAAAATTCTTCTTTATTAATGCAAGCCGATGGATGGAGAAAATTGGGGATCGATCCCACAGACGACCGCTACAGATTAAAAATACAGAATACTAACTCCTATGGCAAGGATCAGACACGCGTTACGGAACTTACGGAGGCCAGACAGTCACCTGGGCCCTTAGCCTGTAACGCAATGGTGCCAAATGGGCTCCCGGTTGACGGTTTCAATTACGATTTATTAATGCTGCCGGTCCAGTGTCGGTCCTTTTAATGTTTTTGTAGTACAGCAAAGAATATTAAATGAGTCTAATTCTAAAGGATTAGTTCGCTGGTTGTAGGAGAACAACGAAAACATTCCGGTTTTGTCCTTCTATCTACCTGAGACGTCATTGATACGCCATTGTGTTACAGGCTAAAGGACATTTTGTATTAGGATGGCCTGTAACGCAATGGTGCCAAAATGGGCACCCAGGTGACAGCTTCAATTACGATTTATTAAATGCTGTCGGTCCTTCTAATGTTTTTGTAGTACAGCAAAGAATTTTCTCTAGAGGATTAGTTATCTGGTTGTAGGAGAAAAACGAGGAAACCCCGGTTTTGCCCTTCTGCTGGGACGCCATCGACACGCCATTGCGTTACAGGCTAGGGCCCCTGTCCAAGCAAGGACTGACATGGCAAGCTAAGAGACAAGATATGGCATGGGCCCGCGTAGTCCATATATATAAATAGTGAAATTTTGAAATTGATTCCGCGCTACACTAGCGCCCCTAGCGGCAAATCCGAGTGCAGTAGCCCCACTAGCGGATTTAGGGGGGGGGAGGGGGGGGGCTAAGGGCTAAGGGGCTCAAGCCCCCTTTCAAAAGCATCTGAGACCGACTATAAAACAAAATGTTGTATGCTTTTTTATCTTGAAATTACTCTGCTGGAAGGAGCTAGAGGCCAGACCGCGAAAAATTTAGATCCCTTCTTGACGTTTGAAGAATGCGTCTTCGCTTGAAAACTTTTGTACTCTTTTATTCTGTGGGCCGCTTCCTAAGTAAATAAAAAAGGCTTTTTTCCCTTTTCCGTTTGTTTGCGAATTTCCTCAATGAACGAGCGCTGAAGCTGAATTACTTAATCAGATCTTTTATTTAGTAATTTTTTTGACGATGTGGGTACTCGTTATTTTGCGACCTTATTTTTGTACATTAGAAATTATTTCGTGGATAATTCAGTACCTAACTTCCTTCACCATTTCGAATAGGCAGTCGGGATTTTGCCTGAAAAGACTACAAATTGGTCATCGATTTTAAGCGGTGAAATGGCAAATGTAAATGTAGTTTTTATGTAAAAATAATAATAAATAAGCGTTTTGTTTTTTAAAATAAAATAGTATTTTAAAGTTAATTATAGTCAGTGGCATGTGCAGTTTATGGCCCAGTTCTTGATCGAAGCTCGGTTTTGATTTAGTGGTTTTAAGCTTCGCCAAGAACTTTTTAATCCGAATGCACAAACAGTGAACAAAAACATTTTTTCCCAAGCCAAGTTGTCTCCGCGTGGAAATGAATCAATTAATCTAAAGGAACGGGGGCGAGGGAGAAGAACTATTGGCAGCTTCCTGAGAGAGAGAGAGAGAAAGCCGATTGCCAGTTTCCTTTCGCGCCTAATCGAGTTGAATCAGTGAATACAGTCATGGCTAATGGACGGCGACCTAATTGCTTTAGTTCAAACCTTACCCCTGAAAGAAGTTGCCAGAAGAAAATGTACCTCGTGAAATGCAAGACGAAAAACTTGGTAAAGTAATTGAAGCTGGTATTCAGAAAATTCCAACAACTAAGTACGAGCGACGCATTCGATTCGATTGTTTACACACATGAAAGTACTTAACAGTTACAGTTGCATGAAAATAACATTTAGGAAGGTTTCACATAAAATACCTACTGTTTGCAGTTTTGCAGCCGTGCGAATCCGGGGCGGTTCGATAGTCCAATAAATATCCAATATCAGCGAAACTCGAACGAAAAGTCCAACTGTAGAGTGACAGCCAAGCTAGGCTATTTCCACAGTGTCAGACAGAAACGGATAGGTTTGCCCTATTTGTTAGCCACCGACTTTGACACAGGTCTTTGAGGCTTCTTTCTACGAGTACCTCAGAGAAAATAAAGGCTTCTCTAGCCCAGTATTCAATAAATCGGACGACATTTTTGCTATTATTATAAAGTGACGCACTTTTTGGTACAGTCGGCCACACGCTAGGATACCCTTTTTTTTCGATCGGCGCCCTTATGCCGCGCGCGGTTAGAGCTGCCATGTGGTATCTGTATACGTATACAGTACCTTAATATAATTTATAGTCTAGGGCCTAGGGTGACGATTTAAAAAAATACAACGAAATGCTTATAATTTCTGAACAAAGCGACCAGGCCCGCGTTTCATATAACTGACATGTTCATTGATAGGTCGGTTTGTAAACAAACCTTTTTTGTAACCTCATGTCAAATCGACTACGCAATCTACAACGTGTTACAAAACATCCTAACTCTTTTTACAGGATGTAACCTACTGGTCAACAGGATGTCAATTCTGTAAAAAAAAGTACAAAATTTAAATTTTTATTTCATAACCTCAAAATTTTAAATGTTTCATAACTATGTTTTTTGTGGTATTAGCTTTAATTTAAAAATATGTTTGTGCTTGTAAGTGCATGTGCATAGCTTTGAGTTGTTAAAACATTGTGAAAGTCAATGAAAACAACATTAAATAATTACTTTTCTCCCGCCACAGCGTACACATTTTATTAATTTAAAAATCAACGGAACGTCATAGAGCAAAAAAAATATTTAGGTTGTGATCCCTATCACCGGGTGCTGTTACCCTGTAAAAAGAGTTAGCATCTTTTGTAACACCTTGTATATAGAATTGTCATAAAATATTTATGTCAGTTATATGTAACGTGCACCAGGATTTTTTATTATTTTTCCCTATTATTTATCAGTTCCCGCGTTGACTTTCGGGAAACCCTGTATGTAAATAAGTATTGTTTTTTTTTTCAAATCTTTGATCGATATGATAGGTAAACGGCAGTTCGCCCAAAGCACGGATCACTAGTTGCACGATACTACTCGACTGATATCGCTCGATAGCCTGATAGTAGCCTTATTACAAACTAATTCTGAGTACCGCGCGATTGCGATTACCGCTTTATATGACTGGACAGACGATACTGTCTGTGATATGACAAGTATTTAAGGCACAATAGGACGCACAACTAGCGCCGCCAATGAAACGAAACATATCTTCTCACAAAAAACAGCCACTTCTGGAATCCAAACCTTAGGTCCTAAAAATAGTAAAGCCTCGCGTTAAGATTTTGCAGGAGAGTTTTTAGCAAAACACTCATCCAATAAGAAGATATGATTTTTTTTCATTGGCGGTGCTAGTTTTTTTCGTCGATTTCTCACTAAACTTGTCAGCACTTATTGTGAAAATTAAAAAAAATAAATTGTGGCAATGGAAACTAGAAGTATTGTTGTGAAAGAAAAGACGATTGTTGAAAGTTTCCTTAATGAATAAAAACTTTGAAGTCACCACTAGATAACTTATTTCTTGGTCATATCTTCGTATCCTACTATCCTACTTCCTATCCTAAAAGATTGAAAGTTTACACGTCCGTTTAGTTCATATACCACGCCAATACCTTCAAGCAACTCATACCCCTGCTGCCATCTGCTGCTACGTCAAACCTAGAGATCCTGTCGCCTGAATCCTCTACAAAAAATTTACTTCAAAATGAGCGAAAAAAAACTTCCCAATACAAATGTCTATCGCCAATCGACGCCATTTGTATTGAGAAGTGAATATTTTTTTCGCGTGTTTTGGAATGAAATTATGTAATTTGGCTCAGAATCACCAGTGTAACAAAATACCTTCGGCTTTAAAACCACTAAAATAGTACACACGACAGCACGTCAACCTTTACATGGTAGCACTCTATTCGGTTACGTTACGGGCGACAATACAACAAAAGTGTACAGTCTGACTTGCTGTCGTGTGTACGATGTATTTTTCTTATATTTTCCCGCAACTGTGCGGATATTTAAGCACACTGGTTGGACTATGAATTTCTAAAACGTGTACTTACCACACAATTTTCTCTAAGAGCACTTTGCTTACCTTGTGTGGACGGTTATCCACTTGAGCTTTCAAGACTGGCACGGCATCAAAGTCTAGGTCGGAGTTAGGTACATGGTATGTTTCCTGCTTGGGCATGATCTTACTTTGTTTCGTCTACCTGTGTGCTTTTGATCTTAGACATAGACATACACGTTAGGACATAGGATTAAGTTACACGTCAAGTTAAATTATTTTGTCATGTTTGTCATAGATAAATTAAAAATGCTTAAAAAATCTATCGTTTCGTATTTAATGTCTTGTCTTATTAATTATATAGGTCAGTCAATATGACTAAAATAGGTACAATATGAAATATAATTCATTGAAATAACGGTTGTCATCAAATAAAATAATTATAACACATAATAATAATGTATGTATGCGCCATTTCAAATCAATTTGATTTATTGGACTATTAAGCCAGCCTTTGTAGTCGTAATTTAGGTACTCTGACTTGTCTATTGAGATCGCAGAGACTAGTGAAGGTTGCCTACAAATTGTAGATTGCCATCCACTACTTTAATCTGGCTCTAACACATTCTTGACAATATTTTTTTTAGAGATAGAAAGCAGAAGAGGAAACAAGTTGGGCTACGGCTACTTGCTACGTCATAATCGAAGGAAAGATGGAAGGAAATAGAGGAAGGCCACATTTCAACCAAATTAAAGTGGAGGTGGATGTCGTGACATACCTAGGAACTCTAGAGTTGCCATACTTCTTACAGTCACATACAAACATACAAATGCCAGATTGTTCAAGTAGACGCGGAGAACTTCGCTCGCTCCTTCAATAATGATGAACAATTGAACACGTTCACAGTTTCGATTAAAATATTGTAGGTAGGTAAGTTACTTTTCAAGATGTCAACCCCGGCGGCATGATGCATCGATTAAAAAAAATACGATAGCAGCGTATAATAAACTCAAACAACTTACGTGACTTGGGTGTAGATATTTATTCCTCCAGAATAATTCAGATACAGTAATCCAGATACAACAAATATATTTATTTCAACACAATATGGGCAGAATATTCACTAGGTAGCACTGACTTCAATTTAGAAAACCGGCATAGACACGTCCGTTCCAAGCGAACGGCCGCAACCGAATGACTCAACTGACGATGCGTCCGACTATTTATAGCGCAGCTGTCACTTAGTTTGCGTATTCGAATCGATGTGGCCAGCGTTACGGAAACCAAAAACTACTTTTAATAATCGACAGTTGATTAAAAATATATATTTTATGAACAAAACCGAGTAATAATAATAAAACCTAACACTCGTCCATCCTGACACCGTGCATGTCCTCATGCACGAGCCAGAAAAACACGAACCTAACACACGGCCAATTGAGTCCTTCGTAAGTATTTTTTTTTAATTTAATAACAAAAATCCACAGCAATACAGTTCTTACAATGCTTCTTATGTAAACTATTAATGGAGCCAATCACGGATTTCATTATGTAAGCAGTAAGAATAGACAAAACATGAGATATCTACATAGTGCAAAAACTTAAGAAACTAGACAGATCTTGTAGGTGCATCTATAGCAGCGAACGGCTGTTTAGAGTAATATAAAATCGGTTAACATAAGAGAAAACATTTTAAAATAAGTAGGTTTTTGCTTACTTATAATTTTAAACAGTGGAGAATCTTAGAAATAAGCCTAAACTAACTAGCCTAAACTGACAATATTAAATTGGTTGCTATGCTAGGTATATTACTCATTAACAAAGTGTGCACGTATGCCATTAAAAGAAAAAGTTTTTACATTACCTATTGTAATTACCTACGGTTGGGTACCGTTCACATCTAATGATCCAGACGGATACGATACTTCAAGCGCACCGCTGGATCCTACGGTTGCGATACTTCAAGCGCACCGTTCACATTTTGTGATCAGGCGGATACGATACTTCAAGCGCACCGCCCAATCCTACAGTTGCGATACTTTTCGCATCTTATTGTCAGACGGATACGATACTTCAAGCGCACCGCTGAATCCTACGGTTGCGATACTTCAAGCGCACCGTTAGAAAAAGAAACATACATATACTTTCCTTGTGAATGTGCGATACTTCAAGCGCACGATTCACAAGAAAAATCCCACGGTTGCGATACTTCAAGCGCACCGTTCTTGCTGTGAATCAGATAATAAAAATAATAATAAAAATGTTTATTCATATTAGCTTACAGGTATACAACATACATTTTCTGCCAAACTATAAAATAGTTTGTTGGCAGAGTAGCTCTTATAAGTTTTATTTTAGATTAAATTAGGTTTACAGTAGGTATAGAAAATTTACATAAATCATACAGTATTAGGAACACGCTTCTATACTTTTGACAAACTGGTCCATAAGTAACTTTTTCTTCGGATCTTAGCTTCACTGGCATTTCATTCAATATAGTAGGTAGGGTAAAGGAACCAGTAGTCGGCCACTTAGTGAAATGTGCAACTTCAAAGTCCATTATTTCTGTTGTTGGAGGTTCTAGAAGGACGTAACTAATATTAATTGAAGCTTCGGTTACTTAGGTTTCAGTAAATAAAACGATTATTCTTCTAATTCATACTGCGATGGAGAAAATTAGCGTTAAACAAAAAAACACCCATTTCTCTAGTACTCGGCCGCCTATCACCTAAAGTCGGCCTTGAGGTAGCCAGTGGTCGGCCGCACCATATAAGGTATGAAAAAGCAATTGCTTGTGGCCGACTTCTGGGTTTACAAAATTTCTTCAAGACTAAGTCCAAAAGTCGGCCACCTAATAGGCATTTTTTTTGGTGGCCGAGTATTGGGTTGTTGCCAAAATAATATTCTCAATGCTTTGTGAACTCTATGCAGAAGAAAAAGATATGTGCAACCTGTCAATTTGGGCTACTTACGTGAAATTTACAGAAATTCCATAACTCGGCCGGGGGGCCGAGTACTGGCATTTGTATGAAATTACTGATCCCAATAGTCGGCCCCCTGTTTTTTTAATTGATATCACAAATAAGGGTTTATTTAAGTTATCAAGAGGTCAACAATTAATTAAAGAATGAGAATAAAATAAAACATGGCATACCACAGTACAAAACACAGCTAAAATCTTCAAGATTTGAGACTCCCTTCAACTAGCAAAAAAAGATGGCGGACCGTGATTCTGAATCGCAAGTTATTAAAACGTGTTTTTTTAAAAAACACAAATAAGTAAAAATATAACAAAATATTACAGGTATCGTTAATTAATCAGTGAACCATAGAAAAATACAGATAAAGCTATATGTTCAAAACTACACTAGTTATTGAACTTTAAACCCGCAATGGCCGACTACTGGGGGGTGGCTGACTTTAGGCGCCTCTACCCTACTAGGTACTGCCTTGTTCTTTTTACATTGTAATTATTTTTCGATGTTACAGTCAACTTTTTGTTACTCACATTTCTAGTTGCTATTTTACATTTCTTAGGTTTTTTTTTTTTTATGATATAATATTATTGTTTTCTAAAAGTATTGATAACTTAAATGTAGAGTGTACTGGTAAAAGTTTACATATTTTGAATAACTTATCATAATTTCCTTTACAACCTTTTTTCGTTTTAGTATCTATTAGGGTTTTCATAATTCCTATTTGTAATGTTTTTATCTTATTCAGATACGATGTAAAAGTGCTACTGTAACAACTAAGACCATAAGATATGATTGAATCTACAAGTGCCCAATACACGGCATACAAGGTTGCCTTATTTACAACACTTTTTTTTCTTTTTAAGTGGAAAAATTGCTTAGTACCGCCCTAAGTTTATCACATACCACATTTATATGGGTCTGCCAGGACATGTTTTTCTCCACCTTTAAACCTAGGTACCTGTATTTATCAACAATTCTATTTCCAGGCAACTACAATTTTGACCCTTATTATGCATGCACTCTGAATGAACCACAATTTTCATTTTGAAGACAATAAACTTATCGGGATGACGATTGCGACAAAGAACACACATAAGTTCTTTTCTTTTCTTGCGCATTTATTTTACGTTCACTCTGACTCTACCTTAACTCTACTACATGGACTCTACACTTACTCTACTAGACTCTGGATAGATTCTGCATTTATTCTGCATCGACTCTGCATCGAACCTACATCGACTCGGTTTCACTTTCCGAAAATAAAAGCGGACCGTTAATTTTACAGGGACCTTAATTCAAATTCACTAAGTTGCTCCGCTTGAAAAATAAAAGTATCTCAAACTCAAACCAAGGATTGCATAATGCTTCATAGAGTCTCACTCAGCCAAGACCAAGACCTGCCGTAGACCACTTCACTGAGCGGCCACGCAAACAGTAATCATTATTTAGTAAACTCAAACTTTTAAATAGAGTTTAGTTTATCACTTCTATTTGGTGTTCTCATTTTAATTTTAGCACTCAGAACTTCATAGATTGACGCCTTTTCTCTAGTCAAAGGGTAGGTGTTATTTTAATATCTCTTCTTTTAATATCCCAAAATAAGCAACAGAAAGTTTTTGAAACTGGGATGAGTTAACAGATAAGCCTTTACCATGAGGAGTTGAGAGTCACATATCACTCTCAGCCATCTTTTATTAGAGGTGGAAATCACAACAGAACGCACAGCACTTCAGAAATCACAGAGGACTCTTTACCACTTTCTATGAAGCGCAGAAAACACCAGCGCCCACAGAGCCCTCTACGATGAGGTGTAGAATATAATACACAGCGTACACAGCGTTATCTACCACCTTTCATGTGGATTGAAAACCACATGAACAATTTATTAGTCACATACATACCCTTTACAGCTATAACCAACCAACCATACAGCAAACACTAGTGGTATCTGAATTGATCCACAAAATCGTTTCACACAACAACATCAGAATAATAACCTACCTACATGGTGGTACACTACACGAATTTGAAAACATCATCATAGGCTTAGTTAGAAGTGTTTTAATTTTGTTTTCTATCCTTGTAGTACCTATAAAAACTACTAGGTAGGTCCAAGTTTTAGTCAACAACTGTCTGAGAAGCATCCTACGAAGACACTGGCCCAACACCATCTCAAATGCCGAACTGTGGCAGATCACGAAACAAAACCCCGTAACTCAAGACATCAGGGAACGCAAGTGGCGTTGGTTGGGACATAGGTACCTGCCAAGATCCGAACACCACATCCCGTGTCTCGAATGGAAACCCGCCGGAGGCTTATGATGACCCGGAAGACCGTTTCAGACGTGGAAGAGATCCGTTCTCTCTGAGACGAAAGAGAAGGAAGCAACTTGTCCAGAGCTACCCTCCCTAGCCATGAACAGAGATGAATGGAAAGCCCTCGTTTCAGCCCCAGACTCCACAGAGGAGTAAATGGATCAAAGAAGAAGAAGGTACACTTAACCATGATCAACCGGGCTAAACCGATCTTGTCTGTGAACTAGTCGTACAATACCACCATCATTTCTATCCAGTCCCCAGTGACAAGCCGCCGCACGCCGCTCACAAAACTGTAGCTGTACCGTAATGGGAAAATGGGTTCCGGAATGGTCCAACTAAGTCCTTTGTAAATGTGTTTAATGGCTTTCGAAAATACCTATCAAATATAACTACCAGAATGGAGTACTGACATGTGACATTTGCGGACGAACATCCACCGCAAAAAAAAGGCTACATTAATCACACTCGGCCATACCAGCGAAGTCCATCAGATCAGCAGCAGTTGCCGGACATCATCATCATCATCAATGGCTATTGGAAATGACCATTACTATAGAGATATCAAAATTAACCAAAGAACCATCTGCAACGGCTCTGAGTTAACTTTTCATAACTAGTGTACGCAGTCAGTTCAAAGAGTGTTGACCGATTTATTCTTATGAATCTCAATCAAACCTAAGATATCAGGCAACCCAAGCAGGTGGGTACGCAGGCAAGTCGATAAGAGGAATATTACGTCCCCATGCAACAAGGATGAGGAGGGAATACACAAAGAGATCACTGCACTTAAGGTCACCTACGTTTTGCGACGCTACGTCTTACAGGAACCAGCGAACGAGCGAGCGAGGCTCTCACCCGAACAATCAGATGCCTGCATGTATGAACGTTAGCTTGACGACAACCAGAGCATCAATGGTCAGAGAGCGTCACGAAACCTGGCAGTTGAGTGAACAAAACCAACAGATTTTCAAGTTCGGACGTGAGCCAAATCGGCCATAGGATCGCCGAGATATTGAGCCGCAACACACACATGAAATGTGCGCGCGCACTCGCCAATGTTTTCAACAGCCAGCAGCAATCTAGGAAAGATGGGATTTAACGATCGCTCAATTTTCCTTCACTCCGGGCACCATCTCCCATTGGACAGACCCCAAATCATAACAGAGACCCTTTGTAAATGGTCAGACGCTCCAAATGTGGATACCACCACAAGGTGTTACAAATGGTAAAAACGCAAAAATATCATGGATGGATAATGGTAAAAACGCAAAAATATCATGGATGGATAGATAAGTAAATGACGGTGTCGGAAAAATAAACAAAGGCCTAGCGCTCCTAAAAACCATAAAACGGAGGAGGTTACATAATATTTTGGCCATATCCAGCAAGTAAAAATGCAAGGCAGCCGAAGACTTGGCGGTTTAACACGAGCCACGCTCAACTTTTCCGAGCCACAACGTCAACAATATTACTCACGAAAGTCCTCTAGCATACTGCGCATACACTCACATTTGCAACAATATAACCTATAACTTTTATTTGAATCATCTTAAGGATTTTTGCTCTTTCATTAGCATCCTATCATCATCATAAAATTGGAACTGCAACATCTCACCTTTTCTAAAGTAACACTGCGTCACGGCGCACGTGCACGGCGTCGGCAGCGAACTTCGCCCATCTTGACGCCCGCGAGCCTTGTAGTTCAACCAGCCTCAGCCTCACTCGGCCAGCCAGGGTAGTCAGGAATGGCAACGCGCCGTAGCCGGTCTTCAGTATGTTCTCCCAAGGATGATGGATTGACATAAAAATGAAAATAAAAACGAATGTTAATGATGAAAATGGAGATTCCTTCATGTTTCATGTTTAGATAAATAAAAGGTTTATTAAATTGCCAAAACACAGAATACAATTAAATAGGACAAAAATAACCTCACTAATAACCACTCGATAACAATAGAATGGCTTGATTAATTGAAAGGCTAAAATGAAAATGAAAATGAAAAAGGTCTTTATTTAAAATAGTGAAGTAACATTATTGCAGATGACATTGGTGGCCCTATTTTCGTATAATTTTCATGCAAAAACATATTTACTTGAAATAATAGATTTTTACTTAAGCAAAAATAAGCCTCATGACAAGTGGGTGTGCCACTTCTGAAATATAATAAACTCAAACAACTTACGTGACTTGGGTGTAGATATTTATTCCTCCAGAATAATTCAGATACAGTAATCCAGATACAACAAATATATTTATTTCAACACAATATGGGCAGAATATTCACTAGGTAGCACTGACTTCAATTTAGAAAACCGGCATAGACACGTCCGTTCCAAGCGAACGGCCGCAACCGAATGACTCAACTGACGATGCGTCCGACTATTTATAGCGCAGCTGTCACTTAGTTTGCGTATTCGAATCGATGTGGCCAGCGTTACGGAAACCAAAAACTACTTTTAATAATCGACAGTTGATTAAAAATATATATTTTATGAACAAAACCGAGTAATAATAATAAAACCTAACAAGCGTAAAATCAGCATAATATTGCTTTCAGTTTATTGATATGAGCAAAAACGATTTCTAAAACTGGGTGTTGAGTGCTCTTTGCCTCAACCCTTCATAACTGACAAAGTCGATACTGCATCGCGAGTCACCCACCAGCACGATTCGAGTGCTGTTGACACACTTCCCTGCTTTCTATGCAGTATTTACCCACTATATTCTAGGTTGAAATGCACTGAATGTTTGTATATTTACGTAAATTCAGCTAGCCGTCATATTTTAGTTATAGATATTTTTATCTACAAGGTGTTACAAAAGTACCTAACTCTTTTTACAAGGTAATAGCACCCGGTGATAGGGATCACAACCTAAATATTTTTTTTTGCTCTATGACGTTCCGTTGATTGTTAAATTAATAAAATGTGAACGCTGTGGCGGGAGAAAAGTATTTTTTAAATATTGTTTTCATTGACTTTCACAATGTTTTAAAAACTCAAAGCTATGTAAATGCACCTACCCACACAAACATATTTTAAAATTTCAGCTAATACCAAAAACAAAAAAGTTATGATTTCTTTTCAATTTTGAGGTTATAAAATAAAAATTGATTTTTTCAACTTTTTTTTACAGATTTGACATCCTGTTGACCACTAGGTTACACCCTGTAAATAGAGTTAGGATGTTTTGTAACACGTTGTATAACTAAAATATGACGGACGAGACGATATGAAAATTCGAACGAAGGTTGACAATATTGGTGATCGAGTCTCGGGTCTCAAATAGAAATGGGCAGGAGACCTGGCGAGGAGGGAAGATGGCCGGTGGACAAAGGCAGTGACAGAGTGGAGGCCGAGAACTGGGGCCTTAGCCTGTAACACAATGGCGTATCAATGGCGTCCGAGGTAGAAGGACAAAACCGGGATTTTTTCGTTGTTCTACTACAACCAGCGAACTAATCCTTTAGAATTAGTATCATAATATGGTTTGCTGTACTACAATAACATTAAAAGGACCGACACTGGACCGACAGCATTAATAAATCGTAATTAAAACCGTCAACCGGAAGCCCATTTTGGCACCATTGTGTTACAGGCTAAGGATCTCAATCAGTGGGAAGAACAGCAGTCCGATGGTCGGACGACATCGCCATTGCGGCGGAGGGTCCATGGATGCGGATGGCTAGGTACCGTGAGAGGTGGCGCGAAAGGGAAAGGGCCTATACACAACAGTGGACCGAGGTGGCTGATGATGATGATAAAAAATAGGGTGTTAATTAGACTACACTTCTAACGAATTTAACACTTTGCAAAAATTTCGAGATTTTTGCATCTTTCTTGAAGAAAGACGAACTTACGGTGGTACTCTTTATAATACCATCAAAGGCCACGCAACCAGAAAATTATATGCCATACCTGAAGTGAGGTGGTATAGGCAGATGTGTACATTCATTATTCATGCAAACGACGCTAGATGGCGGTGGCATGCCAATCTAGATTTTTCCACATTTCAGCCGTTCCCTAGGCGGCGCGCCGCCGCGCTTCCATCAGACCGAAAAAAATGCCGGGAATTCGACGCAAAACCCCTTATTGAATCTTATCTTTTAGGGCTTGGTGCTGCCTATATGAATTTCTTTGCAATAGTCTGATCGGCTTGATTTGCCGTGCCGACCAAGGAAATTAAGATTTAAAATTACTAAAATTAAATTAAAATTTAAAATACCCCGACATTTTAGCATCAAATTAGCAAATCTCATAAACGGCTTAACTGATTTTGATAAAAACATTTTCCGGTAATATGTTCTCCGAAGCATTTTGTGCAATTATATTGAGTTCCGGTGGTGTTAATTAAAAAAAACTAGGGTCGAAATTACTCATTTTGTGCAACAAAGAACTAAAGCAAAGAAAATTTCAGAAAAATCAAAATGGCGTCAACCGTAGAATATAAGCAGAGTTTTTTTTTTCTTCACCCATTCTGGTAGGCAAAGGCAACTATGCCCATACAGCCAGGTCTTCAGTAGAAGTTTTTTATTGATATGAAATGAAAATGAAATTTAATGAAATGAAACCTAACCAAACTCATTCAATCAAATCATTAAATCTGATATTGAAACAAATTAGTACCTTCTTTTTAGAAATATACGTATTTGCATGAATCACAAAAACTTTTTTAATAAAAACTTCATGGTTGGTTTTTCTTTTTGATAGACATTATTTTGACAGTTGGGAAAAAGAACGCACGAGTGCGGGAAAGGTAAAAAAAAAGCACGCGTGTGTAATAGCCCACATCCCGAACGCTATACGTCCCTGCAATACGCCACTTTTTGAGCAACTGTATTAAAAAATAAATTTCAACATTAATTATTTCGTGATAATCAAATGTAAATGGTACCTTGCCCGTCTAGCATCAAAGAGCACGGAACAGGAAAAAAGGTTCTTTTGTTCTGTTTCAAGGACCATACTAGCTCGATAGCATGCGCGATATTATATGTATCGCGTATGCTATCGAGCTCGACAGCTCGACAGTGCTCTCACTCACTCGGTTTGATCTACGTACAGCAGGAAAAACCGCGCTGTCAAACATCGATATGGTTCTCTCACTCACTCGGTTTGATCTACGTAAAGCAGGAGAAACCGCTCTGTCAAACATAGATATGGTTTTCTCACTCCCTTGGTTTGATCTACATAGAGCAGGAAAAATCGCGCTGTCAAACATCGATATAGTAGCTCGATATGTTATTTTTTGGGTAATCGACAAAGATGTAAAATTCGCCGTTTTAACGGATTAATTGCTAATAGTTTTTGCTGGTTATGACTGTCTACAAACCTACTCCATCTAAAAAAATCTCAGGCACAATGGCACCTTCACTCACACTAGATAGGTGTGACCAAGTGACCACTCAGGCGCTGCAGTGCCTGGGACATGGCCGTTTTTTTCTTGTGCGGGATTTATTCGTAGGTTCTAGGATCTGGAAGCTAGATCTTACGTCCTTAGATTCTCATTTAACGGCTCGTTTTTAGCAAAAACCGAAACCAAAAAGAAGATATGTTTTTTTTTTTTCTTCGGCGGCGATCGACACGATCCATCACGTGTCGATGTAAATGACCACAGCCTTACCTGCCTATCAACAAAGAACGTTGAATCGGGAAGCTGAAAACTGCCAGAGGTATACTTGAGAACGGAAAATAATGAGACCCTCGAAAATGATTTCACTTTGTACATGTAAAACGTGAAACGGTAGGTAATGAAAAGCGAATCGTTTTTAACGCAACCGTCGATTTAAAGGCTATAGAATAATACAAAATTAACAAAATAAAAAAATATATACGACTTCACTGGTAAAAAGGTACTCTGTTAAATAGCTTAAAGGCTCCCCCACACATGTGCGTTATCGCGTTTGCGTTATTGCCATATCTGTTTTCAGTACATTTTGTACTAGGATCGCCGTGGAGTTACACACTGCTGCGGTAAGAACGCCGCAACGTTCCTAATAGAAAATTTACTGATAACAGATATCACAGGAACGCAAACTCAATAACGCAAACGCAAGTGTGGTGGGAGTACACTGATTCCGGATGATTTGCTGCTGTCCGTTGAGGAGTTCCGTTCTCCATCTCCGAAGTTTTTCATCAGATGTTCACCATTATTTTATGGGACCACGTGGGAAGTACAAAACAAAAAAATATATATCAAAATCGGTTCACGTACAAAAAAAATGACAAATCACAAAAAAAATGTTTTTTTTTTGTCTTTTTCTTTTTAATTCCCCCTTTTGAAGTCGGTTAAAAAGATGATATTTTTAGTGAGATGTAAGCGTATTCTCAATCTTTTATTCTCGAAAAATACTAAACGGAGCGTTCAAGCGTTGTATTCAGTCTGCATTGAAACGCTTCAAACGCTGAAAACGCTGCTTTAGCCACTTCAATACACCTCTATATATTTTTTCAGTTCAGTGAGCTTATTATGTAAAAAAAACCGCACAGTTACTAGTCCTCAAATTCAGTTATCAAAAATCATGAATCTTATCAAAAAAAAATTTTTTTTTTTCAAATCTTTTCCCGCAAATAAACCGGTTTTGAGAACGGTGCGGTTTTTTTTTTACAGAATAAGCACACCGGGCTACAGTACAGGTAAAGAAATCCAAGAGACGGCGTGTAAACACTTTTTGCAGAGCTGCTCGTGCAGCTGCGAGTGAATGTGGAGAGGCTCTGCTAGACGCGCCGCCTTTCTGCCCGACTAGGATGCGGCCACGCACAACGACGACGCGACTTTTATCTACATTCTATAGGGTGCACTCTAAGTCGATAGCGAAACTTTAAGTAGGCTGTCTACTGATCACTACAAACAACTCGTACTAGGTGGCGAAAAAAATAGAGCGAAGAGGGAACTTGTCACTTTAAGCGGCAATAATAGTCGTCATCTCAAGATCGAGCTCAAGTAGGTGAACAAAATCACCGACTTATGACCTTGGCTAATGTCAATGTCAAGATCACCGAACTAAATCCCATAGATTAATATGCTGACAGCTAGGTACTCAAGCTTGACATTAGCCAAGGCTTGAAATTAGCATTTTTGTTTTCTGAGATCACCTACTTGAGCTCGAGCGTGAGATGACGACTATTAATGCCACCCATAGACTTGCTTTTGTCTTCAAAATCTTATCATTCGGGAAGATGTTAGTTTTGCGAAATATTTCACGTCGATATCTTTTCGCGCCGAGAAAGAAGTTGGGCAGGATTTGCGGCCGAACGTGGCGTTCGATATCGCGATAAAAGCGTTTATCGACGCGCCGTGCCGCAGCGGCTGGTATCGACGTAAACAATAGGTATCGAATCGACCCTCTTACCTCATATCATCAATCCGTTCGCCGCACGCGCCTTGGCTATTAATTACGACAATTTGTCAAGTTCGGCCGCTGCCCGATTACGATAAGGTTCATTGGTGTCCTTGACCTTGGCTGGGTGAAGACGAGCGAGAAGTAAGGCTAACTAGCGCCACCAAAAAACTAAAACTAGTGGTTCGCCCCGAACTATGAACTCGCGACCCCATATAAACTTAACAACCCCATATCTCAGCAACCCCTCGACCGATTTGGCTCATGTTCGAACTTAAAAATTCTCTTGGCCTCATTTACCTGCCTACAAAATTTTATGACGATCCGACTAAATTTACTCAAGTTATCGTCGAACGAACATTCATACATACATACATACATACATACATACATACATACATACATACATACATACATACATACATACATACATACATACAAACGCCGGATTGTTCCAGTAGACTCGGAGAACTTCGCTCGCTTCGCTCGCTCGTTCAAATATTTACAAGGTCCTAAATCTTTTTACATGGTAGACATGGCATAGCAGCCAGTGATAGGGATCACATCCCATTTTTTTTTTGTTTTATGACGTTCCGTTGATTTAAGCGCTATGACGAGAAAAGGTATTCTTTAAAATATTATGGTTTTTTCCATTGATTTTATCAATGTTTCATCATCCTAAAACTATGCAAATGCACCTTCGGACTCCATGTGTCTGAATTTAAACTAAATCCGAAAAAAAAAACTTTAAAAAAATACAATTTTGTGGTTATAAAATAAATTAAAAAAACACAAAACTTTTAGGTTTTCAATATTTTGACAGAAATGTCATCCCGTTGACCAGTAAACAAAAAAGAGTTAGGACCTTTTGTAACACACCTTTTGTATTGAGTTGGAAAAATTGTTACATCAACTATTATTATTTTTGTTACTTTTCCCCGCCAAACTCAGCCCTGTCTTTACGACAAAAACGCTGACAAAGTGTACTCTTGTTCCGAAACTACATTATGGCCAAAATAATGTCGCACTTAAAGTGAATTAGGCGTTTCGGAACAAACCTCTTCTTATCACCCAATAGCAGTCGACTTTACCCACTTTCCTCTTCATGCCTGTTCGGACAATAACTTCGAATTTGTCGTTTCCTTTTTTAACAGGATACGTTCTAATTTCAACTGTATGTCTCACGCAATAAAGACTATAACCGCGTTGAATCCATACGGATATTTTGGTCCCCCACAATAAGGATCATCTTGGGGTCTACCGCTAAGACGAAGCCGATTACCATTGATGAAAATCGAAGTTCGATTTTTTAAAAATGTACGGCCACCCAGTTCATTTTACTGCCACCCAGTAAATTTTTCATAAATCGAACTTCGATTTTTGCCAATGGTAATCGGCGTCATTTTAGCCGGTAGACCCCCCTGATGTGGATTACGAAAATACTTCACACATTTTTAGCTGACTAAAAACATCTCTCAATAAATAAGAATTACTTTTTGAACAACAGAACATGTTTATTGAAACTAGTGGTTCGCCCCGAACTATGAACTCGCGACCCCATATAAACCTAATAATAATAATAACCCCCGTGTGGTAATTGGACCAACCCCTACAGTCTTTGCTCTTGATTTTCCACTCGTTTTTCAAGATTTTCAGATTTTTCTTCTAGCATTTTTAGTTTTTCGCCAAACATTCTTTGAATGTTTTCTGTAACTTGTTCGCCGCTTTTTCTTATTTCAAGTTTTTGTGCCTCTAGATCATTTTGGATTTTTTGTAGTTTATCTAGTATTTCTTCCATTTTAAGTTTTGTATAGGACTCTCTTGTAGTTTTGAAGTAAAGCGACCTCTATTGTTGAGCATAAGGACTTTTTGGTTTATAATTTTGAACACTAGATGGCTCTGATAAAAAATGTTTTGTCACGCCCTCTGTTAGGAAGTAGAATAACATTTTTTTTTTAAATAGATGGCGCTGTTTTGTATTTTCTAATCTGGTGTACTTTGGACCTTAGCAATTAGCAAAATTTTTGGATTTATTGGATTAAAATAGAGTTCTTGTTACGGATTATTTCGCGACCCGTAAAAGTTTATTTTTATTGTTTCCACTGAGTTTTACGTCCGATATCCACAATATTGTTTCCAAACAGAATTTGTATTTATAGTTCACTTTTGTTTGTTTTTATCACTGCTTTCACTGTTTACTGATTAGATTTACGTTTTTATCACTTTTAAAATCACTGTTTAGCACTATTTTATTGTTACTGAGAGGCAGCAGTGGCGCCCTCTCTCATCCCATATAAACTTAACAACCCCATATCTCGGCAACCCCTCGACCGATTTGGCTCATGTTCGAACTTAAAAATTCTTTTAATTTCATTTACCTGCCTACCAAATTTCATGACGATCCGACAAAAATTACTCAAGTTATCGTCGAACGAACATTCATACATACAAACATACAAACATACAAACATACATACATACATACATACATACATACAAACGCCGGATTGTTCCAGTAGACTCGGAGAACTTCGCTCGCTTCGCTCGCTCGTTCAATAATTCTTGACGGCTGGATAAAGAAAACTTACTTAAACCTTCTGGTAGGAAAGCAAAACTTTGAGATAAAAGTTTTATCCCACTATTGGGTAGCGGCATCTGGCTTCATGCGGTGAAATAAAGCAAGATGGCGATAACCGATAATGGGATAAAACTTTTATCGTGACATTGTGCTCCCCTAACTGGTTGTAGCTTTTTACACCCAAAATTTAGGTACCTATCTACATTACGTACTATCTACGTACCTACATACCTACAACATTAATTATGACACAAATACATAGCAAAGAGAAGGCACTAACAAAATTTATGAAAAAGTTTTATTGCATTTATTGCATTAAGTACTTAAATTACTTGATATGTCCCTAATTGAACGAGCGAGCGAAGCGAGCGAAGTTCTCCGAGTCTACTGGAACAATCCGGCGTTTGTATGTATGTATGTATGTATGTATGTATGTATGTTTGTATGTTTGTATGTATGAATGTTCGTTCGACGATAACTTGAGTAAACTTAGTCGGATCATTACGAAATTTGGTAGGCGGGTAAATCAAGCAAAGAGAATTTTTAAGTTCGAACATGAGCCTAATCGGTCGAGGGGTTACTGAGATATGGGGCCGCGAGTTCAAAGTTCGGGGCGAACCACTAGTTATTTTTAAAAATATAACTGGTTCCTCGCGATACAGGCCCAGCCTAGTGCGAGGACCCCTGGCAATTTCGTAGATTTAAGCTAGTTTATGCACAGATTTTTGAACGAGCGAGCGAAGAGAGCGAAGTTCTCCGAGTCTACTGGAACAATCCGGCGTTTGTATGTATGTATGTATGTATGTATGTATGTTTGTATGTTTGTATGTTTGTATGTTTGTATGTTTGTATGTATGAATGTTCGTTCGACGATAACTTGAGTAAATTTGGTCGGATCGTTATGAAATTAGGTAGGCGGGTAAATGAAATTAAAAGAATTTTTAAGTTCGAACATGAGCCAAATCGGTCGAGGGGTTGCCGAGATATGGGGTTGTCAAGTTTATATGGGGTCGCGAGTTCTAAGTTCGGGGCGAACCACTAGTATAATAAGGCTTAACTTTTCTGTACCTACCATCTTTGTGCAATAAAGACCTTTTTTACTTACTTTTATAAGTTGAGAACCTACTAAGTGTTGAATTCGAGCCACCGTAGTGTAAACTGAGCTTTAAAGTAAGTAAAACTTGAAACAAAAGGTAATTCAAGGTCGATCGCATTTACAGCATCTTTTGATACAAAAATAGAACAGTTACGTCATTCGTAGCAACCGCTACGAAACAGCTACGACAATGTCGTAGCACGTTCGCGTAGCACTCAATGAGTTTTAAAAACCACTTTAGAAACGAGTTTAGATCTTCTTCCATAACACGTAAGAGTTGGATTCCTTTAATAGCGAAGTATAGTGATGAAGACACATGGATTTTCATTGCATTAGGTTCAAAAGCACGTGCCGACTAAAAATAAAGTTACATTCCTGGGGTCGATAAACTGTTATGTCACTAGATTGCTCGCTGACGGAAATAGATGAGTATTTTTAGGGTACTACTGTAAAATTTGGGGACTAAAGTCGTGGTGATGCTTTTATGAATGTGATGTAAGAATTATGATTGCAGTAAAGTTTACAAGCGTAAATTTGTTAAGTTTGACATGAATTTCATTTAATCAAAACATTTTACGATATTTTCCTCGTCTTCAATCATTATTCCTAATTTACAAAATTGTATTTTCTTAGGTTTGCACGAGCACTATACATAATTTAAACACAGATTTTAACGGATTTAACACTCGTTTTATTAACTGCAAAGGTCTCGAAACGTTGGAAAATGTAAAAAGTTAATAAAACGAGTGTTAAATCCGTTAAAATCTGTGTTTAAATTACAAAATTGTATTATTGTGCATGCTTATTAAACATTAAAACGTCATTAAGTAGTTCTTTATTCTCTTGCCAGCTTCACTAGCTAAGGATTAAAATTAATCATGCGGTAAAAAAACACAAAAGATAAGTACAACGGAACCCATCATAGATTTTATATCCGACCCTATAGAACAATATAACGTATACTTAGCTCTCTCTATCTGGGCTGTTCCAACTAGAACCTAACCTGGGACCTGTAGGTCAAACTCCCCGCACAACTAACTATCCAACAGTTTTAATGGCGCTGTTACAAGTTTTGATCCTGATTTGTGGACTTCTGGCTAAAGAGGAAAAAAGTTGCAGGTATGAAGAGCATAAAAAATATGAGATAAAACCGGCCAGGTGCGAGTCGGATTCGTGCACTGAGGGTTCCGTACCGCAATACACATTTAAAAAAATCTGGTTATGCGGACCCTCGCTTCGTGAGCCCGACTCGCACTTGACCGTTATTTCATAATTTGTTGTTATACTTTAAAGAGTATAAAGTAAGGACTGTAATCATACCAAGTTTGATACTTGTATGGTTTACCGTTTTTGCGAAAGAGCGAAAAGTAGGTTTAAAAACAAGTTTGTTGTATTATTGTATTTTATTATTCGTTTGGCTTTAATACCACATAAATTGTGAAAATTTCAACTGGCTACCTATTACAGTTCCAAAGATGTCTAGCCCTTTAAAGTAAGGACAGACATACAGACAGCGAAGGCAGATTAATAGGCGTTTGGCACCCTTCGGGTACGGAACCCTAAAAACTGCAATTATTGGAACTTTCAAACGTTTGCATCTTCCTTATTAGCATGCAATCATTCTTTGAATTCCTTTGTCGTTTTCCTTTGATCGTTGTATTTATCTATCACGGGTATGTATCCTTTTCGCTCTATTTAAATTCAAAGCAAAGCAGGATTATTATAACGACCGTCCTTTCAAAACAACTTTCCTTTCTAATTATCTCAAATAAATAGAATCCCGGAGAAAAATATATCGTTTCAGAAATAAGGTAATTCTAGTGGCGTTCCGAATCGTTCCGTAACGACTTAATATTGTACCAGTATTGTACTGTCTGCTAAAACATGTAGTAGTATGTGGTTCTGACCCGTACTACCATCACAGTTTAAACTTTCGAGTATAAGTAGTTATCAAATAAATGTTTACCATTTTTAACCCCCGACCCAAAAAGAGGGGTGTTATAAGTTTGACCTCTATGTGTGTGCTTGTGAGTGTCTGTCTGTGGCACCGTAGCTCTTAAACGGGTGAACCGATCAGTATTTGGTTTTGTTTACTTGAAAGCGTATTCTAGCGTGTGTTCTTAGATTGTTTTGTCAAAATCAGCTCATCCGTTTACGAGATTTGCGAATTTTAAACTAAAATGTCGGGGATTTTTTAAATTTTGTATTTAGTAAGAGTTATTGTGTCGAAAGCATCTATGGAATAAGAAAGAAAAGAAAGTGGTAGCTGTCAAACCTCTTTTTGCATCGGGGGTCAAAAAGAGGATCATTTATTTAGCAGATCAGGTCTTAAGGCGCTGGGCATAGTGAATTAGTCCGCGCGCAAAGAAAAATGCACAAAATCGATCCCTGTATCAAATACACTAAAAAAATCGAAAATTTTCACATATCAAACCCTAGAATTAGGTGAGAGCTATCTAAGACAGCCAGTTTTGTGTTGATATCGATAACAGATTGCAAGATATTATTTTGTTTGAAAAAAAGTGCGCCGCCTATTGTTTTTCATCCAAAATATCCTCAAAATGTTTACGAATCTCAACACAAAACTGGTTGTGTTAGATAGGTCTCACCTAATTCTAGGGTTTGATATGTGAAAATTTTCGATTTGGTTAGTTATTTGTTACAGGACTCGATTTTGTGCATTTTTCTTGGCGCGCGGGTTATTCACTATGCACCGCGCCTTAAGGCACAATAGTAGGCACAACAGAGTTTTTACCAAAAAACGCATCAAAAAAGAAGATATGATATTTTTTTTCATTGGTGGCGCTAGTTGTGCCTACTACTGGGCCTTAAAAGTTGTGGCCTGTCAACTCACAGTACGGCTGATTGTACGTTCTAGGAAAAAAATCTAATCCAAAAAGTGAGGTACTTAATTAGTTTTCCTTTCATACGTGCTTTGGGATGGTATAGTATTTTATTTGCGTCTAAAAATGGTATTTGAAGAAATAGTGGCGCCAGTGATTGGCAGCCTACAAAATAGGTAGATTCTTAAGTATCCTAAGACAAGATCGGGCATTGACTCCTACGGTAGGACTGACTGAATTGGCTCAATATTCGAAATTACAGATAATTTTAGTAAATTATCTCATTATGAATTTTCTAAAAAGACCCACGTAAACACGCCATTACCTACCGATAACTTGTTATACCGTGTGCGTCAACCACACATAACGCAGCAGAGCTGTAAACGTGGGGTAAAAAGCTCATAGCTAAAGAGCTGGTGTCCATTCAACTTATTTTATCGTACAAGTCTGGGAGTTGGCAAGCAGATAGACTAGACTTCGCTGAGTCGGGGATTGTTTTTTTGGTCGGACGCGGTTAAAGGTTCCTCTTGTTTTACTTTGAAAGTGATCAGCGGAGTCCAAACAACGAGGTTAGAAGCTCCCACCTTGTCTGACAGTAAAAAAATACCCAATCCAATTATTACACTTTCAAAGTCTAAAAAATCTCACTTTCAACCGCGACCGGCCAAAAAAATCCTAAACTCAGCGAAATCTACTCTATCAGCCTACCAACTCCCAGCCTTGTACGATAAAATAGGTCGAATGGTCACCAGCTCTCCAGCTAACAGCTGAGCCGCTCGAGCAAATGCACTCAATCACGTTTTATGACTGCCACTTGATCCCCCGTTTGCGCGGATATCGGCTAGAAACCGGCGGGCGCCTTGATTTTGTAGCTTGCAGTAGTCTTAAGCCTAGCGTCCATATGCGGCGGATCGAGACGGGCCGGGCCGCAACGCAACCTTGTGGTGCGTCCATCTAAGAGCATCGCGGTGGATCGGCGGATCGGCTCGGTGGATTTTTTGGTGTTGCCACTTTGTCTAGTCACAAATATTGTAACTTTTGGGCCCTCTTTGTGACTTTTTGTGACATTGCCTAAATTGCAACTTTTTGGGAACCTTTTGAAGCCTAGTCGATTGAGGAAATAGATTGAAGAGCAATTTTGTATGATTGAGGCAGAACGAAATCAGCGTGGCGGGAAATTCAAATTTTTTACAGTTTTTTTCAAGTTTGAAGCTATTTTTGTTCAGCGATTTTTCGTTCACGGCAATAACATAGAATTCTTTACTTTATTGTAAACAACAGAATAACAATAATTCAACCGATTATAATATGTTCTGGTACTTCTGGTCGACAAATGGCAACACTGTTATTAACACGCACGCGCGCTTTTAATGCTTGAGCATGCTCGAGCATGCTTCTTGCCCTGCGTCCACTAGGCGCATCGAGGCGCGTCGCACCGCCGGCAAAAATCCGCCGGCAAAAATAATACTCTCCGACGCGCTGCGGCCCGGCGCGCCTCGATCCACCGCTAGTGGACGCACTTCCATACAAAATATAGGCAGGCGGATTTTCGCGTTGCGACGCGCTCCGGCCCGATCCGCCTAGTGGACGCTCGCCTTTACAGTGAACAAACATGTAAGGTCGGCCACAGTCTAGAATACCCCATGGCAGCTCTTACCGCCCGCGGCATAAGGGCGCCAATTGCCACTTTTGACGAGAAGAGAATCGATTCAATTCGTAGGTTCTAGGATCTGGAATGCAAACCTTAGGTCTTAACAATAGTTAAGCCTCGCGTTGAGAAATCGCAGGAGAGTTTTTTTTAGCAAAAAACGCATCCAAAAACAAGATACGATTTTTTATTTTATTGGCGGCGGCGCTAGTAAAGTTGTGCGTCCTACTGGGCCTTAACCATTCAACACGCCTTTCAATCACCAAACCTACTACAAAGACCACAAAAAACTAGTAGTTTGAGCAAATCTCATAATCAACTGAATTATTATTGTTTTATGTTTAGAATAGCTACAAAATTGAAAAAAACTGTGATTATAGCTTTAGGTATCGTACTTCAACAAAGAATGGAAAGTAAACCGCAATTTTCTAATAAGAACTCTTTGCTCTCAAAGTAATTGGCTACCCAAGAAATCTACCTTGAATTTTCCCTTTTTAAGGTACGTTTACACGTGTAATAAAATATTAAGTGGATACAGTTTGAATTTTATCAACGATAAATTTTGCCCGCAACTTCGTCCGCGCAGACTTGGTTTTTTTTTCCGTTATCACAATAAAAAAATGCCTGTAGCACTCAGCGATAACGTAAGTTCCCATTAGGAAATAATTTTTAAAATCGGGGGGTCTACCGGCTTAAACGAAGCCGATTACCATTGGCGAAAATCGAAGTTCGATTTATGAAAAATGGCAGTACATTTTTCAAAAATCGAACTTCGATTTTCGTCAATGGTAATCGGCTTCGTCTTAGCCGGTAGACCCCCGGATAAGTAGTTTTGGAGATTACTACATACATACATCCTTTTCCTCTTTCCTCTTTATAATATTAGTGAATATACCTAGTGTAGATTAGAAAATAGCCCTGTAGTGTAAAACTACGAAAATCGCCCTGTAGTGTAAATACGAACTTTTCCTCTTTATACGAATATTAGGTAGATAGTATAGATCAGTCCGCTCGCTGGTATAGATTAAAAAATCTCCCTATTGTGTAAAACTACCACTAGAAGGGGTTATTCTCGAATTACCTCGTCGTTCGCGTTCGAATAACGTCGATTACGTCTAATGTCGATTGTTAGTCAAAGTCGACGGCCATTACGGGCACCTTGCCTTGGGGACAAATTTCGATGCTCCTTTCGGGTGTTAGATGGACGCAAATAAGTGGGGATGGACGTAATGAGGGCTACCGTTTTAGTACTCACTGTCGAGTAGGAAAGGCCGTGAATATAGTTCTTAAAGTTAGATATTTCTTAAAGTTAGGTACCTAATCTGGGGTGTTTTGCAACTATGGAGGCACCCCATAGTTGCAAAACACCAGTTGCAACAACAGCACTTTAAAAAAAGTAAAGAAAGGCTCGAAAGCAAAATATAATAATGTGCCCAATGTTCGATAAAAAACGTTTACCTTTCTATGGTCAAGACTTTGTTTTATTATTTTGTCAACACTGCTTGATGACAGCTGTCAAAAATAGAAGTTAAAAACTAAAACCCGACTACTAAAAGGCTTAAAACAAGACCTGCTTATCCTTAAAATAGACTCATAGATAATTAATCGTAGTCGGAGGCCATCGGTTTATCAAATGCGAATGTGGTGTCCTCCGACTACGATTAATTATCTATGAGTCTATTTTAAGGATAAGCAGGTCTTGTTTTAAGCCTTTTAGTAGTCGGGTTTTAGTTTTTAACTTCTATTTTTTTTTGAGCTTTTTAGTTAGTTATTTTGGATGATCACCTAAAATAGAACCAAGAAGGGCAAAAAAAAACACATTTTGGAATATTTTGTTCTATTTGTTATGTTGACGCTACATGTGTTATACATTTTTGAAAAGGTCTTTTAAAGCCCTTTCATTTGATACCCATGACGATGGTATCCGATAAATTTTATTTTTAGGTCCACCACTTTAGGGCGCAGCACAGCCGCCATCTTGGTTATTTTCAAAATTAAACTATCCTATGTTACCTGGGTGATTAAGACGAATCCAACGACACCTCATTTGTTGAAATCGGCCGAGTAGTTTAGGCTCTGCGAGGGAACAGATGAACACACACATACATACATACATACATACATACATACATACATACATACATACATCATAACCCTCCTTTTTGCTTCGCGTAGTCGGGTAAAAATAAGTTGATTTTCAAGCATAATTTTGAAATATAAACTTTTATTCACGTAAGTAATTACTCTTACATTTAATTGGGTGATTCCATGACAGGATCTGCGATCTAATTGCCTAACTTCATCACCAATCATGATGTCTTTGTCAATTAAAGCGATTGTGATCGCGATCCTCAACTTAATAATTTTTTCCACCTCTTCTAAAGTGAGTGTTATAATGAGATAGAAAGTGCCGTTGGTGCGTAACGCTTACTATGAATACCGGTAGAAGGATGGCACTACAGGATGGCCCAAACGTCAAGCGAGAAAATCTTGATACCTGAAACAAAGGGCTACCCGAATCACCGCCATTTATGTTCTACCATTCTTTGTCGTTCAGAAGTTATGCGGCTAAAAAAATACCTATCATTGGATTTTATTATCTAACATTTTTTATTTTGACTTTTCAAAGATAAGAAAAAAATACTTTTTTTATTATCGTAGAACAAACAGAACAAAAATGACTCAATTTAGCTACAAAATTGAAAAAACTGAAAATTTGGGCTTTCCCGCCACGCTAGTTCAGTTGACCCTTAAGGGACTTGCACCACTTCTTAAGGGTGGACGATAGCAACGTGGCGGGAAATTCAAAATTTTTACAGTTTTTTACGTTTTGTAGCTAAACTGAGGTATTTTTGTTCAGCGATTTTTCGTTTGCGGCCTTCCCGCCTTCGCGCGAATTTCCCGCCACGTTGCTATCTTTCCACCTTAAATGCTACTTAAGTCGCCATTTAAATCGACTTTTGTATGAAGATTTTAGTTAAATGCTGTTTAAAGAAAGTGGTGCAAGTCGGCCTTATTTCAGAGTCTCTTATCGTCAGGAAATTATTGCTGAAACCATTTCCAGAATGTACGGGACACCGAAGTAAGTATTCAAAGATATTCTCAATCTGAAAAAAAATCAAAGCTAAAATGTTTTGTCCTGTCTACGTTATACATGTATACGTATAGAATGATCTTCTAGCTGTATTGTTCTATGAACAAACTCAATAAGCACCTCCTTTTGTGTGGGGTGGGGACTACCTATTTTTACTGAAAAGTGACTCTTCTCCTCTCGAGTGCTGCTTACTTGTTATAATGAAGTAGCTGGCCAGCGGACCGCTTTTCTTTTATATTGAAGAAGCTGGCGATTATCGTGCTACTCAAATAAGTATAAAGGGATTTAGAACCTTCAACACTCAATTGAAGGTCCCAGGTTTGAATCACGGTGACTTTATTTACTACTAGCTTTGCCCGCGACATCGTCCGCGCAGACTTGGACAAAAATTGCCTATATTTCTCCCGCTATTTATTGATAGCGCGGACAAAGTCGCGGTAAATACTTAGTAATTTATAGTTTATCTGAGGCAAATTACGGGTACAACAATCGACTCAAGAATCGTCAATCCTCAGTGAGCATCACTTCTAGGAGGTGTAGTCTACACTACATTGTGGCTCTTATAAAGGGTATTCTATTCTATCTATCTATCCATGAAATTGTGTGTGTGTATGTTCTTTCCACTACACATCCTAAATCCTAATAGGTGTCAGGGTAGGTATACTGTCTCGCATTGTCTGTCTAACGTAGAAACCTCCAGAATTGAGGAGTCAAAAACCACAACGACCGATTTAGTGCCACAGTCTTAACTTAGTTAATTTTAACGACCCTTCTTAACTACTTAGAAGCACAACATAACACGTCGATGGACAGATAAAGCAGAAGACACACATCGATAGAGATAAAGGCGACAACAGACTAGCAGCAACAACAACATTCATCTCTTCTTTCTATGTTATATTTATGTACACTACTTAATCTACCGAATATTTTATCATCTTTGTCCTGTCCATCCAATGGTTGCCTGGCAGAAATCGCTTTTAGCGATAAGGTCGCCAATTGTATGCTTACTGATAGTTTTAAGAATTACCCTTGTAAATAATTTATAGTGTGCAATAAAGAGTTATCTATCTATCTATCTATCTCTTCAATTATCTTCAGCCTACAGGGTGCAATCGGATTCGACAGCGAAACTTTAAGAGGAAATACTCGTAACAATAGTTTTTCTCCATACCAACGTAGTCCCCGATTTCCTCCCTGGATCAATATCACTACAGTACAGGCACTAGGACATAAATTTTTGGTATGCTAGGACATTTCCCGGGAATCTCGCATTCGACACATCTCGAAGAAAAAAAAAACTTGTCATTTCGGTCTCGACTGCTCCCGACCTCTCGTGTCATGTCGAGCGAAAAAGGCAAACATCTCGCAAAAATCTCAACATCGCTTATTTATTTAAACCTATGTTTGTTTTTTTATGACTTCGTGAGAATAGAGGTGACATTTGCCGCAAACTAAGATTTGTCCTTTGAGATGTGTCGAATGCGAGATTCCCGAGAATTAGCCCCATGACTACGAGATTTTTCTTTCGAGATGTGTCGAATGTGCGAATCCCGAGAATTGACCCCCTGAATGGCAATGAAACCTGCCTTTTTCGAACAGAAACCAAGATCTTGCAGGTAGCCATGCACCCTAAGTAAAATGCTCCCTCACAAAGCTATTAGGTGGCATTATTTATTAAAGATCGTGAGATGGCGGGCCTGTTTATTGGCAGTTTGCCATGATAGCATACAGTGTGATACGGGCTATCTTCCGTGTAATCGTATTATTATGATTATTATGGTGCTATAGAGGCCGAGAAATGGTTGTGTTACTATCATAGTTTTTGTGAGTAAACGTTCACGTTGCGTTCACACTCAGCTTTACATGTAGAGCAGCTAGCCTAGCTTAAGGCTGGGTTAAGCAGTACACACGGGGGTTATCACTACAGGGTGCACTCTAATTCGATAGTGGAACTATAAGTAAGTAGGCTGTCTACTGATCAATACAAACAACTTGTACTACTTAGGTGGTGAACAAAATGGAGCGAAAAAAAATCAGCTGTTCCATACAAAAGGTCGACTCGTACTGCGCCAAATGTATGAAACAGGTGATATTTTCTTCGCTCCATTTTGTACAAGTTGTTTGTATTGATCAGTAGACAGACAGCCTACTTAAAGTTCCGCTATCGACTTAAGTGCACCCTGTAGTAGAGCGGGATGTATGAAAAAGAAGACAAAAGCCAAGGCTACGGGTGCCGTGTTAGCTCGTTAGGAGGCTAATATATTTTGTGAAATTAATGCTTAATTAATGTTATAATAATACCTACCTACTTAGGTATAGATAGGTACGCATACGCAAAATAAGTTAATTAGGTATACGGCACAAAGTCTCTAGCGCAAAAACCTGGCTCCCATAAAACTTTATAACTTTACAGCCTAACTACACTGAAAATGCTGCATATCGAAGCCCCGTTTACATCTACTTGCGCTGCGCTATCACAACATCAGTAGCATCCACACACTCCCACAGTTTGATGAAGGGGTGGTGTATGAGTCAATCCCGAACTATAATTTGGATACCCGATTGTAGATTTTTTACTCAAGTGAGATAGACCACAACTTTTTGGAAACGAAACGTTGGTTTCCTTCCGAGTCCGGTTGAATCGCGGTTATATTTGTAGGTAAATGAACCTTTTTATAAAATTTCGGCTGCATTGCAGCGGCCGTGGTCACGGGAAGACTGAATGTGTGAAATGTGAATAAAGAAGTTTTCTTTCTCAGTTCTTGGTGGCGAAAAGTCAGTAGAGTTAATTTCATCATCATCATCAGCCTGTTAACACCCACTGCTGAGTAAAGGCCTCACGATCCTGTGACAGGCGCAACCACTGTTTTCCGGCTACTTGGGCTATGTCGTCGTGTCTGCCATCGGTACGTCTCGCCAGGTATCCTGCCCACTTCCACTTCAAAGAAGTTATACGTTTTCCGACCTCTGCGTTAATTTAGGTGATGCTTTTTCATCACACTTCCCTGCCAACTCCAGCTGCATGGGCAGCGAAGCTAACACCACGGGCGCGCCGTAAGACCGTGTTCATAGCGTGCGGGCGAGTTTGAGTGACATGAGCGATTATGTAAAAACGCCCCAAGCTGCGGTCTGACATGAAAGAGTCGTGCTATTTTTAGTTACCGCCTTATTCAGGGTTAAATAAAAGAAAGAGGATTGTGCGCAAGGTTATGTATGATAGGCAAATACCTAAGAGGCTCGCTCTATGACTGTTTCGGGAGGGCTTGGCTTCCCATTTGTGAGACGTTGAGGTAGTTTATTCAGTACTAGAAGAACCTATCTAAACAACTATGTACATTTGACTAGGTAGGTAATTAATAGTAAGAATTCCGTAATTTAGATAGGTAAGTGAAGTCTGTAAATAACAATAATGATTAATCTAACAACTAGCTTCTGCCCGCGACTTCGTCCGCGCAAACTTCTGAAAAGGCAGAAGTTACTTACCGAAATGCTTACTACTTATCTAGAATGGAATATGCCCAGTACTCGTTCCCGTGGACTGTAGTCCTAGAGCGAGAACTCCGTTTTATAGGGGTCGGATCTCCTTCTAAAGAGAAAAATCAAAAGCTTTAAGGCGCTGTGCATAGTGAATCGCCCGCGCGCAACGAAAAATGCACAAAATCGATTCCTGTATCGAATACACTAAAAAATGGAAAATGTTCACATATCAAACCCTAGAATTAGTTGAGACCTATCTAAAACAGCCAGTTACGTGTTGACGTTTTAAAGATATTTTGCTTGGAAAAAAATAGGCGGCGCACTTTTTTTCAAGCAAAATATCTTGCAATCTGTTATGGATATCAACACAAAACTGGCTGTGTTAGGTCTCAACTAATTCTAGGGTTTGATATGTGAACATTTTCGATTTTTTTTAGTGTATTTGATACAAGAATCGATTTTGTGCATTTTTCTTTGCGCGCGGGCTAATTCACTATGCCCAGCGCCTTAAAGTGTAATTCTCGAAAGTGTAGGTAATTTATAATTGACCATATAAATGACGCTTTCTTTTGTACATTAGATAGATAGATAGATAGAGAACACTTTATTGTACACCAGAAATTAAATGTTAACAGGATTTTCAGTTATTTCTTTTATTATTAGGTATATTGAATACAAAAGTTAAAAATGAAGTAGAAGTTATTAGGTGGGCATTAATCGCCTACTGTACCTTAAGTAATGTGAACATTAATTAGAGATAAGACTGTTTTTTCGCAATTTCGTAGAAAATAATGCATGAAAGCCATTATTTTAGAACCTCAAAGGTACAGGTAGTGTATATATCTAATCGTAACAAAAGGAGAACCTTCCATAAATCGAATGTAAAATTATTACCTACGCTTGAAAAAAAGCCAAAATACGGTCAGCTTATAAATGCCGATATGTTTTTGATTTACCTACGAAAAGCCGCGGCCCAAAACATTTGGCTACCCTCAGCCGGTATGACGTCACAAAATAAGGCAACAGAAGTACGGAATATTGAGGTTTTCCATTCATGGAAAAAGGGAACTCAATGGTCCCTAAACTCTAAAATCCGAAACCGTAATGAAAACCTGAAATCACATTTAGATTTCTATCTACGATAGGTAGGTAAGTAAATATCTAAGTATCTAAGTATTATTAAAATGCGAGCTGGGGATTGCTGAAAACCAGCGCTGGGAACCATTAATGGTAACCAGCACAAAGCTGAGCTCTTCCCATTTGCCAAAATTGTTAGATATAATTCTAAACCTAACCCGCTAATGTTGAATGTTTTTGTATGTGATGTTTTTTTTTGTTTTGGCAATAAATAACTAGTGGTTCGCCCCGAACTATGAACTCGCGACCCCATATAAACCTAATAATAATAATAACCCCCGTGTGGTAATTGGACCAACCCCTACAGTCTTTGCTCTTGATTTTCCACTTGTTTTTCAAGATTTTCAGATTTTTCTTCTAGCATTTTTAGTTTTTCGCCAAACATTCTTTGAATGTTTTCTGTAACTTGTTCGCCGCTTTTTCTTATTTCAAGTTTTTGTGCCTCTAGATCATTTTGGATTTTTTGTAGTTTATCTAGTATTTCTTCCATTTTAAGTTTTGTATAGGACTCTCTTGTAGTTTTGAAGTAAAGCGACCTCTATTGTTGAGCATAAGGACTTTTTGGTTTATAATTTTGAACACTAGATGGCTCTGATAAAAAATGTTTTGTCACGCCCTCTGTTAGGAAGTAGAATAACAATTTTTTTTTTAAATAGATGGCGCTGTTTTGTATTTTCTAATCTGGTGTACTTTGGACCTTAGCAATTAGCAAAATTTTTGGATTTATTGGATTAAAATAGAGTTCTTGTTACGGATTATTTCGCGACCCGTAAAAGTTTATTTTTATTGTTTCCACTGAGTTTTACGTCCGATATCCACAATATTGTTTCCAAACAGAATTTGTATTTATAGTTCACTTTTGTTAGTTTTTATCACTGCTTTCACTGTTTACTGATTAGATTTACGTTTTTATCACTTTTAAAATCACTGTTTAGCACTATTTTATTGTTACTGAGAGGCAGCAGTGGCGCCCTCTCTCATCCCATATTAACTTAACAACCCCATATCTCGGCAACCCCTCGACCGATTTGGCTCATGTTCGAACTTAAAAATTCTTTTAATTTCATTTACCTGCCTACCAAATTTCATGACGATCCGACAAAAATTACTCAAGTTATCGTCGAACGAACATTCATATATACAAACATACAAACATACAAACATACAAACATACAAACATACATACATACATACATACATACAAACGCCGGATTGTTCCAGTAGACTCGGAGAACTTCGCTCGCTTCGCTCGCTCGTTCAATGATTTATCTTATCTTTAAAAAAGTCAGCGAATTAATTTTCAGTCTAAATTTGCCCACTGCTGGGTATTCCCCTTCACGCCATCCTCCTCGGTCTCTAGGCTGCACGCATCCATCGGAAAATTTATAATAGCATCGGCAAACTTAAACGGCATTGGATTTATTGTGATGATGATGATAGGTAATTATAAGGTTATTACCTACTATGTTTCATTATCCCATAAATAAATGTAAAAAGGTCAAGCATTAGTTAGGTAGATACCTAAGTGAAAACCTAAAACTCAAGTAGGTATTTGTTTTGTGATCATAAGTAGGTACTTCGTTTATCCAGAGAGGACCCCTTTAAAAGAGGAGTCAAAACAATAAATCGCGGTGCTCTGCTTTAATTTTAATATGTCAGAAACAGAAATTGCATCCCATATGTTGGACCCAAGGACCATTAAATTTGGCAGAGGCCCTTTCGACAACTTTGCTTTGAAACTAAGTGTGGAGGACAGCAAATTCTGATATTTATCACCTGGGACATTATTTATATCTGACTGAAGCGTAGCAAAAGACTACCTCCTCAGTCAAACACATTTCCAAACAATTGATGAATTCGTAATCAACCTTAGTATTGTAGGTATACCTTATCGTGAAGTCAAAGACGATGAATCAATTACCTAAATAAGCAACACACTGAACATTCAAGCACGAAACAAAGAAAGTATAATCAAACCATAATCATTTGTAACAATAAACCTCAGCTCTACATTATCCAAAAAGTGCCTTTTCCCGGTTTTTTTTTTCTGCCCGTTTGTTTATTTTCCGCCACCTCACCGAGAAAGAAACTTAAGTGTGTCTCAGAAGAAAAGAAGTTCCACCATCTAACCACCTCCTGCGCGTTTTCGTAAAAAAAAGAAAACCTGTTTTTTGTTTCTTAATTTGCATCTCGGCGGCACTTTCTTCCAGCCAGCCGTCTACAGCTCCCAGACGCTACGCAGGTACATAGTAAAACGAATCAACGAGTTGAGATAAAAGGAAATCTCTCCAGCAAGTAAAACCCTGTGTAATGAAGATGTATACTTCCCCGAGCGGGGCGGGTTGACAGGCGGGAAAATGAGAAAAAATCACATCTTATACCCCCTGGCGACTCACGGAAAGTTTAACACATGATTGCGACATTGTTTGTTTTAGCGGCTTTTTTATTAGGTGCGCAATTTAGAGGAGATTGGCTGTCTTGCATCGTAAATTAGGACGGAGGCCGTAAAAAGAAGTATTTTTCCTTCCATCTTGCTTGACGCGTTTTTGTTGCGCATGGAAATTGATATTTTTCCCTTCCTGATCAGAAGGGATAGAGGAGATCCTGAGATAAGGTCGAAGAAAATTCAAGGGATGAAAAATGTAGACCCACCTAACATCATAAACATCATCATCATCATCAGCCTGTTAAGGTGACGGTCAAGTCAAGGCACACTAGCGCTGCAAAAAATAGAAGTTAAAAACTAAAACCCGACTACTAAAAGGCTTAAAACAAGACCTGTTTATCCTTAACCCATATCCTCCTAGTGTTCGATTATTCGAACGCTTTAATTAATATTTTTTTCTTAGTAAAATGGTAACGCAGCCATTGTTCATTTTTTATGTTGGTAAGCCTGAAGTAGTAGCTATCAAGTAACATTTTTGACGTTTTGCATTTCGCGCGTATTTTTTTGTTCTTGAAGTGTTGTTACGAGTGTTTTTCCAACAAAAATATGTCTCACCGTAAAATGTAAGTATTTCTAATTTTTCAGAACATATATTTTTTGTTTTTATGCTTTCGTACAGAACATAGTATCCATCAATGAATTATGATGAGTTTTTGTAAATATACATTTAGTGTAAGTAGATTTTATAATATTATTTGTAGTGTTTGATTTTTCGAACAGTAGGACAATAAGCCCGTGTGATTACCTATTGAAAGATGATTTTTTAGTTTGTTTTTTTTATTTTTTATGTTACAGTTAGTCCGTAAATGAAATTATTTCACATCTGGAAGATGACACGGATATTTTATCGGCAGATATTTATATCACACCTCCGGATAATTATGACAAAAGTGATGAAGATAGTGGTGACGAGAAATCTACCCACATAAATAATTTGTCGAGGAATCAATTATTAGCCGAAGCTGAACTCAGGGCCACGGTTTGCTTCTGAAACTGGTATTGAAGTAGTTGACACCTTCTTGAATGATCAACCTACCGAACCAATGCCTAGTACGTCATCAGATAAACCACCTTCACTAAAAAAAAAGCGAGTTGCAGCATCTAGACGTTGGAGGGCTATTGATATTCCGGAAAAGGCAGAAAAGGAAACTACAGCGCCAAGTTTCCTCGAAGATATTGAAACCCCAGTACAATATTTTGAGCTATTTTACGACGAGGAGGTTTTTGAATTACTTATTACGTTCAGAAACTGAAAAAAATGCAATCCAGAAGGGCAATCATACTTTCAGGGTGACTGTGACTGAAATGAAACATTTTATTGGAATACTTCTATTATCAGGATATAATAGTGTGGCGAGGTCCCCAGCATCGAAAAACGGCAACAGTTGTTACGATCTTTTGTTATTCACCAGATATATTGTATCAACATACTTTCTCATGAAAAATTCTGCCAACACATCATCTGTTGCTAAAAATCGCGTGCCTAGATCATCACTGGCTGTTATCAAAGGGGTTCTAGATGCTATAAGACTGGACAAAATGGAACATCACATTATCAAGCAAAATAAACCAACCCAATGTGGATTGTGCCACAAAAGCACACTCATGAAGTGTTCGAAGTGTAATGTTGCTTTACATAACAAATGTTCTGTTAATTTTCATTCAAAATAGTTCTTATAATGTATGTAGGTATGACTTAGTTTGAAATATGTAATTTTGAAATTTTTTTACTAATAAAATACACACATTACATGGCTTTTTATTTCTAACAAATTACATGAAGACTTGCATAATACTTGTCGATATGTTCCTAGTGTTCGATTTTTCAAACGGTTTCAAAACTTAAAAAATTACAACTTGATTTTTTTATTTATTTTACGTATTCCTTAAACATCACGAGAACATGCTATGTTATGAATTTGAGCGAAATCAGACCATTCTAGATAATCTTGGGAAGATATGGGTTAAAATAGACTCATAGATAATTAATCGTAGTCGGAGGCCATCGGTTTATCAAATGCGAATGTGGTGTCCTCCGACTACGATTAATTATCTATGAGTCTATTTTAAGGATAAACAGGTCTTGTTTTAAGCCTTTTAGTAGTCGGGTTTTAGTTTTTAACTTCTATTTTTTTTTTTTTGAGCTTTTTAGTAAGTCATTTTGGACGATCACCCAGAATAGAACCAAGAAGGGCAAAAAAAAACACATTTTGGAATTTCTTGTTCTATTTGTTATGTTGACGCTACATGTGTTATACATTTTTGAAAAGGTCTTTTAAAGCCCTTTCATTTGATACCCATGACGATGGTATCCGATAATTTTTATTTTTAGGTCCACCACTTTAGGGCGCAGCACAGCCGCCATCTTGGTTTTTTTCAAAATAAAACTATCCTATGTTACCTGGGTGATTAAGACGAATCCAACGACACCTCATTTGTTGAAATCGGCCGAGTAGTTTAGGCTCTGCGAGGGAACAGATGAACACACAAACATACATACATACATACATACATACATACATACATACATACATACATACATACATACATACATACATACATACATACATACATACATACATACATACATACATACATACGCTGCTAAAATCATAACCCTCCTTTTTGCTTCGCGTAGTCGGGTAAAAAGTGCAAATGACAAAAAAACATAGCTTCAAGTCAAAATTAGTGCCCGTTTTTTTCTAGTGCGGGATTTATTCGTAGGTTCTAGGATCTGGAATCTAGGCCTTAGCATCATTATCTAGGTCTTAAAAATTGTTAAGCTTAGGTGAGCTTAACAATTTTTAAGTGATTCTCATTCATCGGCTTGTTTTTAGCAAAATGCGGCACTAGTGGGCGGTGTACCAGCCCCTCTATCCTTGACGCTATTTTTTCAATAGGTGCCATACCTATTGAAAAAATAGCGTCAGTAATTTACAAATTTAAATATTTTACAAATACAAATCACTTTATTGATGCCAACTTAAAAATAGAGCTTAATATTAAAGTAATATTTAATATTTAAACAATAAGTAATATTACTATGTAGAGTATGCTTTGGCATCAAAGGGAGCAGGCTCAGCATTAAGCTAAGCATGTAGGCACATGCAAAGCGCTGTTTTTCAGCAAGCCCCTGACGAATTTAGAAGCACCTTATATTTTTATTGAACAAAACAGTATTTAAAAGTATTTAAAATCAAATCAAAGCAATACTTTGTCAATATGATCGCAATACCGTTAAGGGTAACCCCCCAGGCTCTTAAGCGAGACCTTTCTGAAACTCCCTGTAGAGTCGTCATAGAAATATGCCAGTCCGACAGGTATTTAATTTAGTTTTGATGTAATGAATACGATGATGCGGTTTGCGGGTGGCCGCCAATCCGTTGTTCCCACTGACGCGCCACGGCCCGGCCCTCACCGCAAAAGTTATTAACATCAACCTAGTAGGTTGAGAGCTGGTGAACAATCGAGATATTTTTTCTTACAAGGCAGGGAGTTGGTAGGCTGATAGAGTAGACTTCGCTGGGTCTGGGAAAAATAAAATAAGTAGAGATATATGTAAAATACTGATTAAAAAAATACTCAAACCATACATTTACACTTTTAAAGTAGAAAAAATCTAACTTTCAACCGCGACCGGGCCATAAAAATAGTTTTCCCAGACTCAGCGAAGTCTACTCCCAGCCTTGAGCGAAAACATATCTCGATTGGTCACCAGCTCTCGACCTATAGCTAGAGAATGAGGGCTACCGTTTTAGTGCTCACTAGTTGGCGCCACTGTCGAGTAAGATTCTGAAGTTTAGCTCTTAAAGTTAGTTATTTCAAGCGTAAAAAAAGTTTACTTACTGTAATACGGTGACATGGCCATTAATACCTACCTAAGATACAAATGTACCTAAGGTATTATAAAGAAGTTACGTATGTACTTCAATAGTTTTCTATTTATTTAGAAAACACGCAATTAGTAGAGTAGATACAATTTATTAGAAAATCAAACTTACCCAAAAGACACTCGAATTTTCTTCCGGCGAAAGAGACTTAAAAACTCAAATCACTTTTAAAACAAAAAAGTATCACTTTAACGCAAACAAAACACGATAACTGGCCACTGAGCTCCTCCGCGGAGAAAAAAAAACTTAATTTCACAGTCAATTCAATAAGTTCGAAATTTGAAATCGTACGCGCGGGACACGGCTCGGACGTAGCGTGCCGAAACGCGATCGAGTCAAACTGAAGGGCGGAGCGCCTGAATGAAAGCTAGACGCTTGCGCGTCTGAAAAACGCTTGAATGAAAGAGCTTTTTCTCACGCGTCGGTGTTAGAAAATGTATTTAGGTGCCTCTTCTTCTACAGTGCAAGAGGTGCCTTAGGGGTTTTGTTCCGGGAAAGTGCTGAAGTAACTCTGTAGAGCACTTTTGTTGCTGGAATCTTGCGAGGAAATATGAAGATAGGTATGTTCTAGCTAGGCTAAAGTAGAAAATTGAATGCTGCCACGGCGTTAGCTCGGGTAAAAGTTTAGTCTTTATTGTCTTTGTTTTATTTTCCACCCAGTTTTAATATTGATAGGGTTTGTCTACTTACCTAAAAATGTTGGTCTAAGGATCGTCCACTACGAGGTCCACTTGTCCACTAGCGCCGCCAATAAAAAAATACAATTTATCTTCTTTTTGGATGCGTTTTTTGCTAAAAACGGGCCTAAGTATTTTTAAGACCTAGGTAAGGGGCTAGATCCCAGATCTCAGAATCAGTCAGAACCTACGAATACCGTAAACTGGGGTGAATAACAACATGTTTCAAGGTTTTCTGAGATGTAACGAGATGTGAATAAAACGATGTTGGGTAACTTATTAATGCAGCGTAAACTTCGATAAAATAATCCAATTAAATAATACAATTGTGTGGGCGTGTGGTTTTGGTGCGCTCCAGTAAGGAATGCCCGCTCAAGCGTGCCTGCCTGAACGTAGCTCATAGTTTACATAAAAACAGCATCACAAATTCAGGGGCCTTAGTGCGATAGAGACAACAATACTATGCTAGTAAGAGACGGCTAATAATAGGTAACATAGGTAGGTAATGAGAGTGACTGTAAGTAACCCTCTGTAACATTCTGCCATATATTTTTGCAAACCCGAGCTGAATCCTTCAAGTAATCTATATATATAAAAGGCTTAGGTTGACTGACTCATCACGCTACAGCCCAAACGGCTGAACCTATAAGTATGAAATTTGGACAAAAGTTGCGTTATATGGTGGAGGGTTCATTTAAGAAGCGATTTTTTTTTATTTAACCCTTAAGTGGGTCAAAATAGGGCTGAAAGTGTGTATGGGAAAAAATTTTTTTTTGGTCTTTTGTTCTTAAATCTTGATTTTTTGTACTTTTTTTTTAAAATGACTTGACACCTATTTCAGATTTTTTCTCATTTCTATGTTCTTAAGGGTTAAAATGGGTGCCAAAATTTTTCGATTTTTTTCACCAGTTACGATCGATGCTGGAACAAACCCGCTAATGCCAAAACAATGAAAATTTGACAATAGTTGTAATTTGTGGACACGCTACGGGTTAAGATAGATTTACTTCAAGTTTAACCCTTAAGGCGGTAAAAATGGGGTCCAAAATTTGTATGAAAAAAAAAAATTTTTTTGTCCGGATTTACTTGCAACTAAGAATTCGTATATTAAATCAAAAATAATTTAACACCTGTTTTAGCTTTTTTCTAATTTTAGCAGTTTAAGGGTTAAACGAGGTTGAAATGTATGAATATTTTTCGTGATGTAGTGTCAACGTCGGGCCCAAACCGTTTAAGCTACAACTATGAAATTGAAACTGCAGTAGCGTTTTGTAGCAAAACTACCCACCATGAAGAAAAAAATATAATTTTAACCCTTCAAATGCCCAAACTGGGGTTCAAAGTTTGTATGAAATAAAATTTTTTTTTGGTCCGATTAACTTGAAACTTAGTATTTGTATATTAAATAAGAAACAATTAAACACGTGTTTCAGCGTTTTTCAAAATTCTGCCCACTAAAGGGTTAAAAGGGGTAGAAAAGTTTGAAGATTTTTCCTGATTTAGTATCAATGCCAGGCCTAAACCATTAAAGCTACAATTATGAAATTGAAACTGCAGTAGTGTTTTGTGGCAAAACTACCTACCATGAAGAAAAAAATATAATTTTAACCCTTCAAATGCCCAAACCAGGGTTCAAAGTTTGTATAAAATAAATTTTTTTTTTGGTCCGATTTACTTGAAATTAAGTATTAGTATACTAAATCAGAAAAAATTTAACACGTGTTTCAGCGTTTTTCTCATTTCAGCCAATGAAGGGTTAAAATGGGTGGAAACGTTGAAGTTTTTTTCCTGATGTAGTAGCAATGCTGGGCCCAAACCATTGAAGCTACAACTTTCAAATTGAATGTGCAGTTGCATTTCATAGCATTACTACCCACCATCAAGAAAAAAATATAATTTTAACCCTTCAAATGCCCAAACCGGGGTTCAAAGTTTGTATGAAATAAAATTTATTTTTGGTCCGATTAACTTGAAACTTAGTATTTGTATATTAAATAAGAAACAATTAAACACGTGTTTCAGCGTTTTTCAAAATTCTGTCCATAAAAGGGTTAAAAGGGGTAGAAAAGTTTGAAGATTTTTCCTGATGTAGTATCAATGCCAGGCCTAAACCATTAAAGCTACAACTATGAAATTGAAACTGCAGTAGTGTTTTGTGGCAAAACTACCTACCATGAAAAAAAGAATATAATTTTAACCCTTCAAATGCCCAAACCGGGGTTCAAAGTTTGTATGAAATAAAATATTTTTTTTTGTCCGATTTACTTGAAACTAAGTATTTGTATACTAAATCAGAAATAATTAAACACGTGTTTCAGCATTTTTCTCATTTCAGCGAATGAAGGGTTAAAATGGGTGGAAACGTTGAAGATTTTTCTCTGATATAGTAGCAATGCTGGGTCCAAACCATTTAAGTTACAACTTTGAAATTTGAACTACTGTTGCGTTTTATAGCAAAACTACCAACCATGACGAAAAAAGTAACAATGTTAACCCTTGAAATGCCCAAACCGGGGTTAAAAGTTTGTATGAAATACATTTTTTTTGTCTGATATACCTACTTGAAACTAAGTATTCGTATGCTAAATCAGAAATAATCAAACACATGTTTCAGCATTTTTCTCATTTCAGCGAATGAAGGTTTAAAATGGGTGGAAACGTTGAATATTTTTCCCTGATGTAGTAGCAATGCTGGGCCCAACCCATTCAAGTTACAACTTTGAAAAACTACAGTTGCGTTTTATAGCAAAACTACCAACCATGAAGAAAAAGTAATAATGTTAACTCTAAAACGGCCAAAACGGGGTTCAAAAATTGTATGAAATTATCATTTTATTGGATTCAGATTAACTTGAAACTAAGTAGTCGTGTATTAAATCAGAAATAATAATTAAACACATGTTTCAGCATCAAAAAGGGTGGAAACATTTTAAGAGTTTTCCTGATTTAGTATCAATAACAATGCCGGAACCATTAAAGCTACAACTATTCAATGAACATTTAACTACAGTTGCGTTTTATAGCAAATCTACTAAGCATGAAGAAAACAATAATAATGATAAACCTAAAACGGCCAAAAAGGTTCAAAGTATGTTTTTTTTTGTTGGATTCATTTGATCTTTACCAATTTGGTCACACACATACACAACACATACACTTCCACGCTGAAACTGCACGACGGATTTGGATGACTTTTGGAATAGAGATACGAGTAGCTTACAAAAATACACACCCATGACTCTATTCACGCTAATTTGATAATGGTGAAAGATGTACCCAGGCAACTTCTTATAAGTCTTCGCGGACGAAGTCGCGGGCGAAAAGCTAGTAACTTATAGATGCGAGTCTTGGATAGTTTTTTCGTTTCTAGTGACCCCAATACGTTTAACTATTTGTTTGAATAAATTGTCCATTAAAAGATTGCGTGTTGCAATTCAGACTTTGACTGGGGTCAATAAAAACGAGATGTTAAATAAATTATTAAATTTGGCGTGTTAATAAGTAAGCAAGCGAAATAATACCAATTATTCTCTCGGTGAAGGACCCAAATTATTACTTTACACCACCCGCCCAACCCTCTTCGTTACAAACACGCGACGTATTCAATTGAAATGAATTAGTGGCGGGAAACGATACAAATACACAATACAAGCAATCGATACTAGCGTCCGCACTATTCAATTGAGTTTCTTGTTCTGGGCGTGTTATATCCGGAAATCAGAAAGTAAAGTTACAGAATACCAACTCATCGAAAGCACTGACCAAAGGTTGTTGAGATAAACCGTGTCTTGATTACGTTACGACAACTAAGTCGTGTTAGTTACACCATTTATAACTCGAGAACGGGTGAACCGATTTTTATGGTTTTTGATTTGTTGGATTTCTCGCCCGAATAGCAGAATAACCATTAAAACAACGGAAAAAGTCACGAGAAAAAAAATGAGTCTGCGGGCGCGGGCAAAAGCTAATCTATCTATACTTATAATAAAACTCTAGCGAAGTCAATTCTGTACATTGAATATTTTTAGAAAAAAACTAGCAGGGGATACTAAGTAAACTATACTGAATCCAAAAATGCAAAAAAAACGGTTTATGTCTGTCTGTCTGTCTGTCTGTCTGTCTGTCTGTCTGTATGAACACGATAAACGCGAACACCGCTGAATAGTTTTCAACCAAACTTAACATGGTCGTAACTCACGTTTCTGGGAGTAACTTAGGCTATCCGATGTTTTGAATACATTGCGGGTTGCAATTTTAACTTCGTTTTTTGTAAGAAATATTCATAATTTTGATATGGCTTCTTGAGAAAGTATGTTAAGAAGGTAATACTGAACATATTTCTGCAAAAAAAAAAAGTCCGACTTTGAACCACATTCTTTCGAAAACCTACATTGCGGGTTGCAATTTTTAACTTGATTTTTTGTGAGAAATATCCATAATTTTGATATGGCTTCTTAAGAAGGTATATTAAGAACGTGATACTGAACACATTTCCGGAAAAAAAAAAAAAGTGACTTTATTATCTCGGAAACCGTTGATTTTCCAGGCATAGTTCCTTGGGCAAAAATGTTCGTTATGATGAGGACTATACGTATACGTACGTATACGTGGTCTCCCGCTTTGTTGGCGGTCTTTTAACACTCTGTATAATAGCACGCTACGACTTTTGGCATTTGGGGCGCATATTGTAAATGAAAAATCGGCATTTGTTTTTATTTTATTTTGGCGGAAAATGTTAGTTCTACAAGCGTAGCATAAGGCCGGGTTAGAGCGTATCTATGGGTTTAAAACAATAGGTATCTCACTCTTTTGTTTGACGTAGAGCGGGATGGATAGAGCCATAGATACGCTCTAACCCAGCCTTATGATGCTTGCTGGAGGGAATTGTGAGTGGTTTTCGGTGGAGGTCGGACAAAGTTCATCGATGTTAGAAATGTAGTACTGTTGCGTCGCGGTCGAAATCTTCTGGGTTTGAACCCACGCGAGGTTGAAAATTTTTTTTGTGCCTTTTTTTAAATATTTACTCTACTGAGCCCAACTTGATATTAAAAAAATGTATTTTGTTTGCCGTAGAGCGGGATAGACAGAGTTATTTGCGGTAGATACGCTCTAACCCAACCTTATGCTTTGCTTGCTGGCTTAGCATGAGAACGGGTAAGACCTTATCTATGGGCTTATAACTTTATCTATCCCATTCTACGTCGAGGGAGATACATAATAAACCCCCATACTTCCCAGGCAATTCTTATGCTAAGCTTCCTGGTATCTTACACGGGCGATACCTAATCTATACAAACATATTTAATCATAAATGTATTGTTTAGATTAGGGCACACAAAGACAGACACACAAGACAGGCACACCCTCATAAACACATAAACAGACACACACACAAAGCTATCAAACTTATGACACCCCTCTTTGTTGGTCGGGGGTTAAAAAAAAAACTTCCTTTTGAGTTTTCCTCCACAGTCGAATTTAAATTAAATGTCAAATGTGTAAAAACGCATACGAAGTCGCGGGCACAACTAGTAAATAATAAAACAGTTCGTACAGGCCCTTTATTTTAGCTGCAACACTTATCGTGTGGCCTTATAAATAAGGCTACCACCTGAACCTGGGCCAGAGCCGAAGCTACAGAAGGCACTCAGACAGGAGGCAGAACCTCACGTCAGGGGTAATTTCAGGTCAGTGATCTACCAAGGGCTAGCTTAGAACTAGTGCGAAAAAACATTATCACTAGTTCGATAGTAGAACTGGCGTAGTGTGATACTTTGTTGGAAAGAAGGCATGTAATCTATTGAAGTACGTACAAACTTTGGGGTACCGTAAACTGGGGTGAATAACAACATGTTTCAAGGTTTAATGCCATATATTTTTGCAAACCCGAGCTGAATCCTTCAAGTAATAACTTATAGATGCGAGTCTTGGATAGTTTTTTCGTTTCTAGTGACCCCAATACGTTAAACAATTTGTTTGAATAAATTGTCCATTAAAAGATTGCGTGTTGCAATTCAGACTTTGACTGGGGTCAATAAAAACGAGATATGGGGTCATTAGCAACAGTTTCAAAATGTATGAGATGTGTTGTTATTGACCCCATAAGTCGTTGGTATTCACCCCACATGTCGTTGTTAGTGACCCCACATGTCGTTGTTAGTGACCCCATAGCGCGTTGTTAATCACCCTTTGTTGTTATTGACCCCATAAGTCGTTGGTATTCACCCCACATGTCGTTGTTAGTGACCCCACATGTCGTTGTTAGTGACCCCATAGCGCGTTGTTAATCACCCTTTTGGCAATAAAATACTACCCTCTAATTTTAAGTGTACAGAAACTCCTAAAATACTCAATGTAAAGCTTATCTCTTTGTCGTATCCTGTTAACGATGAACAAAAGCCATAGAATACCACAGAAAAACTGATCTTGTTGCCCTTTTTCCTGCCGAAAACAATAAAGTTTTTTTCCACAAAATTTCGTTAGCAAACTGTTAGTTTCAAAATGGCCATTTTTTTTTACTTACTTTGACAGCTGTCATCAAGTAGTGTTGTCAGAATTAATAAAAAAAGTATTGACCATAGACACGTAACTTTTTTATTGAACATTAGGCATAGATTTTGCTTAAAAATCTTTCTTTACTTTATTCTTGAAAGTGTTGTTAAACACCCCTGTAGTTGCAAAACACCCCAGATTACGGTATATAAAAATAAAATACATTTAATTAAATTAATTTTTAAACCAATAAAAACATTTAGATCCGTCTTGACGTGACTCGTGGTCGTGCTGCAAAGTACCGCATTTTTTATCTGCCAATCAACTTTTCAATGATTCCACGAAATATTTCAAAACTCTGACACCAGGGGTGGCCAACTACTTCATACGACGACGATTACCTGCCTACTTAAATTTCCATGCATTATTAAAAGGTTTCCATCATTTAAACCCCCTGTTTCATTTCATAAACCATTATTTATTCACCATATTCCGTGTAGAACAATATTGTAACTATTGCAATAAAAATAAATAGGAAAATTAATCTCCAAAAAATACTTTAAAAAACACGAGGTATTAAAAGGCCATTCATCCATTTGAAAAGTTTCAATTTAATATGATTTCTATAAACATTACCTATTGAATAATTTAAGCTGCTTACATCTGTGAAGAACATTGCAAATCTATTTTCTGCTTACAAAAAAAAGGTGATAGTGTGTAACAAAATCTGTATCCTGAATGAGTCTTGTTATTTTTTTTTTAATGTTTGACGTTTGTGTTTTTTTTTTGTGAACGACGGTTTTTTGCAAGGAGACCGGTTGTGCGCCGGCCTCTAACGTTTCGGCAATATGGCGACTACTCGATGACGGTCTGTTCCTCTTTCACAAAGAATTCTATAACTTCCGCCACCGTGTTCGTCTGCTCCGTATCGAGTACGTCCGTGTCCACATCTGCAGGAGAAAAAATATAGTTTATCAATTGGACCCTTTTACGATAACTGGAACCAACCCACATTTATTGTGAAATTGAGTTTATGAACATTTCTTGTTCTTTAAAAGTTTGCATTTGTACCATTCAGCAATGCCTTCGCTGCGCGCTTTCGTGCCCTCCACTCTCTAACACCAATCCAGCCTCTCCAGCTCCTATTTGATACTCCACGCCGCATATTTAGCAAAAAAAATTGAGTACCCAGAGTAAAAAACGCTTTCTACATTCCCAAAAAAAAAAATTGTAGCTTTCTACCGACTAAAATAGGAGACCTGTCAATCGTGGAACCAACCACCCACCCCTTTTCAAACTCATACAAGTCTCGTTTTAGTAGAACTAGAAAAGAACCGTAGAACTGCTGTGGGTTGGTTCTTGTTTGCGTAAATGGGTCCAATTTATTATCCAATTTTATTTGCGGCACATCCTAATGACCCAAAGTTTCCGGCAGGTAAAGTTTAATGGACACAGGTGTGATTTTGTATTTTGTAGTCAGTAGGATTATAGGTATCATAAAAAGTCGAATGCTGGCCGATTTGTCGGTCGTTAAGGGTGGACGATAGCAACGTGGCGGAAAATTCAAAATTTTCACAGATTTTGACATTTTGTAGCTAAACTGAGCTATTTTTGTTCAGCGATTTTTCGTTCGCGGCAATAAAACAGTATTCTTTTTATTATTGTAAACAACGACCAACGAGAAATCGCTGAACAAAAATGGCTCAGTTTAGCTACAAAATGTAAAAAACTGTGAATTTTTTTAATTTCCCGCCACGTTGCTATCTTCCAGCCTTAACGACATTTCTTTGAAACAAAACACAAATGATAATTTGATTACCATTTCTCTATTGAACAGAAATCCGAGCTCAAACGTATTTTTGTCTGAGAACGAAATCACGTCTCGCCCCGCCAGCGCGTTGGACCGAAATACAGGGTGTTAAAAGACCGCCGACAGACCCGAAAGGCACGCATACTAGGCACCAAAACAAAGTAGTTCTTCCATAAATTATTGCTGAGAAATGTTACGTACTCGATACTAAACACTATTGAGGAGCTGATTATCAAAAAGTGACATGTCCTGAGTTTGTTTTTTTACAGAAATCGAAAAAAACCTCCGTTTTGAAGTCTACATAAATTTTTGCCTGAAAAAAATACTTTTCTCCAAAGGGAGGACATAAGTACCTTTTGATAATCACCTCCTCAATTGCGCAAAAAAAATGTCTTAGAGAAGTCCCACTCTGAACCTCATTATCTCGGAAACCGTTGATTTTCCAGGCATAGTGCCTTGGGCAATTTTTTTTGTTATGATGAGAACAATACGTGGTTGTCTGCTGTGTTGGCAGTCTTTTAACACCCTGTAGACTCTATTTGTATAGTGTTAAGACTTACAGCCCCTCAGCTCCAAGCGCCGGGGCTTCTGGTCGTTCCACTCTTGCACCTTGGACTCGCGGTACTCAACGTATTTCTTCATCTGCTCAGTGCGCTTCGCCACCAGTTCCTGGAGGAAAATTGCAACAATGTTAGCAAATATCTTAATTAAGTACACCACTTATAACTCGAGAACGGGTGGACCGATTTTTTTAAGAATAGGAGATAATTGTTTTGATAAAGCACTAATTTTTACTTATTGTTGACACGTATTGTGTAAACTTAGATGCCTAATACCTACTTATTATGATTTAGGTACTTGTGTATAAGACTAATAGTAGAATGAGCGTCACGCCAACAAACTGCTCTGCAGTTTGGCGAAACCTTGTAAACTTTTTGTATTATTGTATTAACATATAAATCAATATAAAAAAAATATTTTTATTTGTTGGATTTCTCTCCGCCCCGAATAGCAGAATAACCATTAAAACAACGGAAAAACACACGAAAAAAAAGTCTGCGCGGACGAAATCACGGGCAAAAGCTAGTTTGAATTAAAAAAGAAACTAAGGCCTGCATCTACGTAATGAGATGATCTCAGCGTCCAGTGGCACCTTCACTCATACTAGATGGGTGAAGAGACCACTCGGCGCTGCAGTGCCTGGGACATTGTTTTAGATGGAGTAGGCTGGCCCAGCACCTATACCATCCTGACAGCTTAGTCAGCCTAGCCCACAGGAAAGACAAGTCTATACGTGTGGAGCCACCTAAACCGCGGGTTTCCTCACGATGTTTTCCTTCACTGCTTGCGAGTGGTTTATTCCTACTTCAAATTCACAAATGTTTTATTATTTTTCTTATTTAATTATGGCATAATTACTATAACTGCAAGATACGAAATCAAGGCGCTTTCATTTCTGTGAAATGGTCCCTTACCTTGCTGGCCTTGTTACTGCGCATGCGGTCCTTGGACTCGAACTGCGAGTAGTATTTCTTCAGGTTCTTCTTGATGTCCTTTTGCTGTTTGTCGGTAAGCAGACTCGGCGGGCGCGGCCGCCAGTGGAACTGTGCGAAGCCCTCTTTCATCACTCTGTTGGGGGAAGAAGGGCTCACTGAATACATTGACCAAATGGGGTGGTATTACAGAACGCTCCTAGATAACAGTTTAAACTCTTCTCGCCCAGTCAGAGTTTAAACATCGTTTAATAGTGTCGATGATAAAACAGTGTATGTTTTGATTTGAATCGCTGTACTACCCGACCAAGCCGACTACGCAACTGGCACCTATGCAGCCGAAACTTCCCAGTTGACTTGGTCGGTTAGTATGGATATTCAAATCAAAACTTGCACTGTTTTATCGATTGTGCTACTAAACCATGTTTAACTCTAAAGAGCATTCTGTAATACCACTATAAATAAAGTTGAATTATTTATGAATACACCGGCAACCTAAAGCCGATGCGAGGAGTCAATGCAGCTGTCAAATGTTTATCTCTAATTTTTTATTCGAGTCCACGGAATGACAGTTGCTAGTATGCTACTGTCAGATAAAGCCTTTGTAGCAACTGTCATTCCGTGGACTCGAATTAAAAATTAGAGTTACACTGAACAGTTTAAAAAGTGTGAAACGGTTTTTAGAGTGGCAGATAAACAGCTGAAAAAGTTAAGAAAATTTACGCAAAATATTGCGTTTTTACATTGTCACAAAATCGCTCTTGTATGTGATAGGAGAAAATACAAAAACGTTACATTCGAGGGAGTATTTTTTTTTGTCTAAAACAATAAAAAGTTAAGAAAATTTACGCAAAATATTGCGTTTTTACATTGTCACAAAATCGCTCTTGTATGTGATAGGAGAAAATACAAAAACGTTACATTCGAGGGAGTAGTTTAGTATTAGTAACTCCAAACCCGTTGAGTTTAGGAAAAAACGTTATAAAATAAAATCGATTTGCTTTGACATAATCATCCTATTACCAGTCTGTATGTAAGGTGTAAGGTCCGCTGAGAAGAGCTCACCATGACGTGTAAGCTATGTAAGTAAGTAAAAGGTTCAATCCCTTACCTTCTGAGGATCTTGCCCTGGAAGGACCAGATGTAGTAGCCGCAGTCCATCTTGCACTTGAGCGATGAGACTCCGGTCACCACGAAGCGGCCGGTCGGGTCCCACTCGATACCGGACATCTGGAACCAGAATGTTTAGGTATTAAGAGCGTGTAACAGTACAAACAAATCTTTTTTTTTTTTGTTCTTTGATTTGCAATCAGTCTGTAGACTATAAGCAGATGTGCGGGCGTCTTAAGCTGAGCAGAGTTTGATCCTCCATTGAGAATCCCTCTTCAGTTTGAGTAGTTTATAGACTACTGAGGTCCATAGTGTCACGCCTTTTCAGACGTTTTATGTAGTTAGGCATCGTCCGTTGTACTGCGGGACGGTTAGGGTGATTTGCACAGACAGGGTGATGACACAGACACGCGTTCCTGTCCTCTGCCTTAAGTGAATGGGGCCCACGTAGTCTCCCCCTGGCTAGACACACGGGTCCATTGTGAAATGGCGACCTCGAAAGGGGAAGAGATCGGTTGGGGGACCACCAGCCAGATGTTCCCATGACAATGCCCAAGCAGCCGGAAAGCAGTGGTTTTGGGACGATCCTGTGAGTGGGTGCCCAACGGCTCGCAGCTCGCTTTCCACTATTCGCTGCCACATGAGAATGGGGCCCGCGTAGTCTCTCCCTACACGGCTGAAATGTAAAAGCTATGTTTGCACTGTCTTGAAGATTAGTATATTGTAATCACCTGGTAATGGTCAGACACGTTCATGACGGTAAAGTCGTTTGTGTCCAAGAACTCCAGCGCTCCTCCGGTCAGGCCCAGGTTCGCGAGGACTATGAACTGGCCGGACGGACACCAGAACAGATGGTTGTACGGCTTGCGCTCGAACTTCTTTAGCAGAGTCGGGGCTTGGCCTGTGGGGGAGGAGGAGGGTTTTTGTTCATACAGGGTAAACTGGACGACCTGTGGGCAGGCCGCCGACCCGATGGGTCGATGTCATCAAAAGGTCGGCCAAAAAGCATCTAGGCTATCTATCTAGTACAATTTTATTGTACATGTCCCATTCTAGCTGGGCAAATGCGTTCTCTCAGAGAGAGAGAGAGAGAGAGCTTAATCGCCACGCGTACTCAATGCGGTATGGCGATTTTCGCGTTAAGATTATACAGATAGAAGATAGAATACTTTTTAATGTACACACGACAGCACGTAGACGTTACGTTACGGGCGACTTTACAACAAAAAGTGTACAATCTGACGTGCTGTCGTGTGTACATCAAACGAATTATTTACATAGAATAATAATAATGCCTCATAATGTCAGGTTTCCTCACGATATTTTCCTTCACACTTAGCTAGTGGCATTGCTACTACAAATTCACAAATGTACGATGCCCGCACCATATAACCTGGGCCTCTCGCTTCAGAGTGCATTGTTCTACCACTAGGCCACCACCTCTTTTGAAACTATGTAGAGTGAAACTGACCTGTATTAACTTGATAGAAGCTGATAGAGATGTTGGCCGGGTCACCATGGATGATGGAGAACTTGGAGCCAACGGGCTCCCAAGCGAAGGCCTGTATCGGTTCCTTGATCTCGATCGAGTCAACCGGGATCTCCTTCTCTCGCATGTGGAAAATCTCGAAGTTGTAGTACATGCCGGAGTACTTGATGTCGTTCTTGTCTTTCTTGACTTTGGAGTAACGGTCAACCTGGAGAAGAAATTGGAAATAATTTATACTAACAACATTTTTATTAAAGTACTTGACCGTTATTCGAAGCTTATTAATTGAGATAGGCACTTCCGTTTCCCGCTAAGTTGCACCAATTTACCTACTTTTTACCCCTTGTCATGATACACATGCTACTTCCGGCGGCGTCTACAGGCAGGTGGCGCCACTTTAGTGTATATAAACTGCTTGGGCGCCATATTTCCTCATTGGCGTTTTGTTTCCCGCCGCAGTAAAACGTGCGCAGCAGCTCCGCAGCTTGCACAAAATACAATTATACAAATTCAGTGTTGAAATTATACCGAAATTCAGTGTTAAATTCTAGAAAATCGTGTGGTTCTTGTCAACGACGTTCTACGATGAATAAAGGCAAGTGAATACCTTTTCTTCTATAACTGTGAATCTATGATCTTTACCAGTGAAAGTTCATTTCACTGTTTAAATAATATTTTAACGGTTTTACCGTTCGATATTATGAAAGTGAATTTATGTATATGTACCAATTAATTGTGGATTATACCTACTATAACCATTATTTCCAGTGTGTGTGACTATTGTTTTTGGAGTTCTAATGGTTATTTTCAGTGAGTGTTACTGTTCATAATTTTGTGAGAACTTAAATTACTATTAAGCTTATTTTCAGATTACTATTAAGCTTATTTTCAGATTACTATTAAGCTTATTTTCAGATTACTATTAAGCTTATTTTCAGATTTACTGGTTTAAAATTGCTTTTTGCTTTGTGCTTTTTCTGAAACTGTTCTTTTCATAGTAACAAAGATAATGTTAAGCATGCCGAGCCACGCGCTGTGGCCGGCCTGAACGCACAGCCACGTTAGTCGTATGAGAGCTCATCTTGGGGGTCCTAGCTCAAATGTTTACGGCGAATGAAATCGTCGTGAAAAAGATAAGCATAGACGGCACTGCAGCCGCAATCTGCAACAGCTAGCGAAGCAAGTAAGTGAACTCCGTAAATACATGAATATAAATACGAATGCTGAGGCCGTTTGCCATGCTGAAAATGTCTGCCAAGACAAATTCAAATTCAAAATTTCTTTTCTGAGCTTATCAAAAGAAATGAGTTTACAGCAAGCCCTGACTCTTAAACTAGGAGACCTGTCTGTATCTTAAAATCCATTGATTACGCAAGTCACCCTATTAATGTTACATACAGATGTATTTTTAAAAAGCCACAGAAAAAATTACTAAAATGTGGGTAGTATAAGAATATACGTAAACGAGTGTTTTGAAGCTCTGAGGTTGAGTGGAATTTTTAAATAATAGAGGCGCAGGAAGTAAATCTTTACATAATAATATGTTAGATAAGTTGAAACACAAAAACAGCATAATCGCACTCCAGGTTTCGTAAACCTAGATACAAACTCAGAGATACAGAAGTACGATACCTTACGCCATCTGCTCTATGTAGATATGTATTACGCTGCCTGCCATTGCATATTGTGTTTTTTGCAGCAAAAGGAGGCTTTACAGGAAAGCATTTAATATTTTTGGACATGGATCAAAGGATCAGATAATAAATCTAAGTCAAAATGGTAAAATAATGGTTTAAAGGGAGATTTACATACAACTTCAACAGATTTTTTACAGTTGGTGTGCGGTCATAGAACTTAATGCTTTCAGCCATGCTTCAGACCCATACGTTGAGCCAGGTTCGAGACCCTACACGTGGTACTCAGAGCAATTGCCAACAATGCACACGCATTGCAAAAATACGCCCTCGCGGGGCGGATACCATGAACACTATTGCTCCTTCAATGGTACCACCACGCGGTACTCAGAGCATTTGCCAACAATGCACACGCATTGCAAAAATGCGCCCTCGCGGGACGGATACCATAAACACACTGCCCCTTTAATAATTGTACCTTCGCATGGTACTCGGAGCATATGCCAACAATGCACACGCATTGCAAAAATACGCCCTCGCGGGGCGGATATCATGAACACTACTGCTCCTCCAATAGTACCTTCGCATGGTACTCAAGAGCATTTGCCAACAATGCACACGCATTGCAAAAATACGCCCTCGTGGGGCGGATATCATCAAAACTACTGCCCCTCCAATAGTACCTTCACAGGATACTCAGGAGCATTTGCCAACAATGCACACGCATTGCAAAAATACACCCTCGCTGGGCGGATACCATGAACACTACTGCTCCTCCAATGGTACCTTCGCATGGCACTCAGAGCATTTGTCAACAATGCATACTTATTGCAAAAATACGCCCTCACGGGGCGGATACCATGAACACTATTGCTCCTCCAATGGTACCTTTGCATGGTGCTCGGAGCATTTGTCAACAATGCATACTTATTGCAAAAATACGCTCTCACGGGGCGGATACCATGAACACTACTGCTCCTCCAATGATACCTTCGCATGGTACTCGGAGCATTTGTCAACAATGCACACGCATTGCAAAAATACGCCCCCGCGGGGCGGAAACCATAAACACTATTGCTCCTCCAAAGGCAAAACTGCATTTTCAATTCTATCTGCCAATTTTTTTCTGGAAGAGGGTAATTTCACAACCGCGACTCGCGGCCCATTCATGAAACCCAAAGAGGGCACCGAAGGCGCCTATATTCACCCCCTGCATCCAGGGGGCACCCTAAAAAGCACCACAAGCTTTAACTCGAGGCAGTGCCAGGCAGGTCAGTTGTCACTTTATACCATCAAGGGAAGTAATGGTGGCCCATCGATTCTTTTGCAAATAATCCGAGGCTATCGCATAAATTTCTTTCAAAGACTACCATTAGTTTACCCGAATCTAGCCAGAGGGTTTTTTTCTCACACATATCTCGTAAGAAATGTCTGCGATGGTGCACAAAATGCAAGAGCAGCGAATATTTACGTAAGATCCTCTAGCACCAAGTTTCCTTTCCCCACTTTTTCTGGTGTCGAAAACAGACGGGTCAGCTCGTCCAATATTCAATTCGAACGCATTAAACGATAAACGACTTTGTGATCACAGAGCAGTTCCAACAGAATTACCAAGGTAATTAACATTAGCAAGATTTCCGACTTTATACAGAGACAGGATTGGCTAACTACTTCCATCTTAAAATCTCTAAAGCTCACGGACGATTCCTACGTATTGTCTATAATGTATAATGAAGAACAGTTACAAATTAAAAAGATCACGTCATACTAGCGATCGAAACAGTACCTTGGGTGGCGGATAAAATTACGAAGAATCTGTCGTTACTCCGCAAAAAAGCATAATTTCTCTGAGTCTTTGGTAAAATCAACCTAGTCTGCCAAAATAAAAATCCTTTACTATTGTTGAAAAGATACGCCTAGTTCTCGAACGGGCTGAGCAACTCTGAAAGACAGAGTGTTCCAGGTCACATGAGTTTTCGTCGTTCCACGGGTTCGGCTGAATTACCGTCAATTAGGTACCTTACATTCACAACCTCTTCCAGTCAGTAGTCTACACTCTGCCTCAAAACTGTCAAAGAAGAGATGTATGGTGGACTCAGGGCTGCCATCTTGCGACACCTCTACATTATTTCTCCACCAGAAATGTTTCTGACCACAGATGCATCGTATCGTATGTGCACACGACAGCACGTCGACCCTTAATTACGCACTAGCGCTCTACTCGGTTGCGTTATGGATGACTTTACAACAAAAGTTTACACTCCGACATGCTGTCGTGTATACCTAGATTGAGGAGCATAGTTGAATAATCTTGCTCTCTCAGATACCTACATGGTCTCAAGACGAACAGAGGCTGCACTGCAATTTTACTTAGGATATTGGATGCACTCCAAAGTCCAACATATACCTAATGATGAGTTAAAAGTCTCTTCTCATACAATGTGACGACAAGACTGCTTTACGAAAAGAGGGGGCACAAAATCTCCTCCACTAATATTCCTGTCAAATTCTGACATTAAATTCTCCAGTTGAGACCAGTTTTAAATTCATTTTACCATTCATTACATCCCGAGCACATTCAACAATCATGCAGACCATCTATCGATGCAACGTCATTTTCTGGAATGGCATGATTTACCACATTGTGTCGAAAAAGTACCTAAACTCAAGCAATAGTTTACATTGCGTTTAGCGTCCTAGCGCATTGTTTACTAGCATGGATAGCTGTTTCCACCACCGTTTCTGGTGCCCAAAGTACTAGCCCACCTAAATAGGATTATCCCTGCTGATAGTACCCCATTTTAAAAAAGTTTATTGGAGCAGTCTAAGACCTCAAAGCCCGAGAGCTCGAGGCCCCATTCTCACAGAGGAACCTACCCAGTGCCCAGTGGACATACAGCAAAATGGTTTGCACCGATACTAGAGGTATGGAGATGTTGGGGTGGTCTCCGGCTGTAGAGTCCTGGACCACCGAATAGTTTTCATTACTAAAAGGTTCCTGGCGTCATTCTACCTTAAAGACATATGAGATTGCTTGGAAACGATGGTTTGGTTGGGCTGATACTAACAAAGTTGACCCCATAAAACCAACCGAGAATTATATTAGTTAATTTTAAGCGACTTACAATACCCCGAGATTTGTCTTACAACACAATACTTTTACATAATCGGTCGTATCCACGTTATGCAATGCAGACATGACAAGTCAACTCAATTCTTATTTTTTCTCAAAACCCAAAAGGGTCAACTATCATGTAAGTAGAGGTCTAGTTACCCAATCGATACAGTCATGTAACCTCTCAGTCTCAACCCCTATTTCTGGATAGAAATGAGTCCTTTTAGATGAAAAAAAAAAAAAAAAAAAAAATCAAACTAAGGTATAACTCTCAGAGGTACGCTTAAGATCTCGTCTCGTACCGTGATGTATCGAGCAGGCTGAATAACAAGCTCATTTAAAGAGGCAAATAATATTATGGGTAGTAAGTACTCCAAATCGACCAAATCGATCTTCGCGGTGCGAAGAGAATTCGATGTGAAATTTGTCGCAAAAGCTAACATGCCTGCCTACCCTCCGCGACTGATAAGATTTTTAAGGCAAAAGCAAGTCTATTAGTATTATACAACCTACTGGGGACTTAGTCGCGTTCTCGCGAAAAGACATCAGATCAGATTTTCTGTATCTGTTTAATTTTGATTAATTCTTCAACTATTTATTAGGTACCTACTAAGTAGTACCCATCAAGTATTATTGATTTTGACTGATTAAATATTCAGATTCATAATCTTATGGTTCAGTCTTCAGACTTATCTTGTTGTGATATCGATATAACTATCTAATTGGTTATTATGATTATAATTAAACTTCTCTTGCTACACTAATATTTTTATCACATTGGCGTTACAATACTTTCATGCAAACATGAATTCTAATAACAACGGCGGCCACGTCACCAGGCGATAACAAACACTTCTCAATTAATAAGCTTCGAATAACGGTCAAGTACTTTAATAGCCGCGTTTTACCTGAAATAAAACGCATATTAAATACTTACCTTATTCGAAGCTTACCTTTTCATTTCTGCCTGGTGCATTTCGAAGCCATGAGGAAATATGGCGCCCAAGCAGTTTATATACACTAAAGTGGCGCCACCTGCCTGTAGACGCCGCCGGAAGTAGCATGTGTATCATGACAAGGGGTAAAAAGTAGGTAAATTGGTGCAACTTAGCGGGAAACGGAAGTGCCTATCTCAATTAATAAGCTTCGAATAAGGTAAGTATTTAATATGCGTTTTATTTCAGGTAAAACGCGGCTAATTTTGAGGCTAAAATAAAATTTTATTTATTCCACTTTTTTACAGATTTGACATCCTGTTGACCAGTAGGTTAAACCCTGTAAAGAGTTAGGATGTTTTGTAACGCCTTGTATAGCTTTTATCATAGTAATTTGGTTCGAAGCAGCTGTTATTTTGGTGGCTAAATGGATTTCTGTGGTTCCAATCAGAATTTAAATGCGCCATTTAAGTTGGTTGTGCTCTAAAAAAGTTTAAGTAAGCCTAAATTCATTGGATTCGATTCAAAACCGTAGATGCCTAAATGTGGTGCTATCTCGGGAACGAAATCTCAGCACAAAACTGGATGTTTACGACAACTCAACAACGTCTCTACTTGCACCTATTTTTTGCTCGCTTCGCTCGTTGAACGAGCGAGCGAATCGACCGAAGTTCTCCGATTCTACTGGAACAATCCGGCGTTTGTATGTTTGTATGTATGTTCGTTCGACGATAACTTTAGTAAATGAAGTCGGATCGTCACGAAATTTGGTAGGCGGGTAAATGAGGCAAAGACAATTTTTAAGTTCGAACATTAGCCAAATCGGTCGAGGGGTTACCGAGATAATTATGGGGTTGTTAAGTTTATATGGGGTCGCGAGTTCACAGTTCGGGGCGAACCACTAGTTAGTTCAAATAGATGCTCACCTTGACACACAAGTAATCACCGGACTTCTGCCAGTGTATCTTGCAGTCAGCGACCGAGAACAAGTTCTTGGAGCGCACTTCGGTGCGGTTGGGTATCTCGAGCAGGGTGACCCGCGCCGGGACATCCTTGTCCTCCGCCACCCAGTACGCCAGCGTGTTGTCTGTGGGCGACCAGCTGAAGTCTCTGTGGACGGACGGATTTGGTTTACTGAACGAGCGGGCGAAGCGAGAGAAGTTCTCCGAGTCTACTTGGACAATCCGGCATTTGTTTGTATATATGAATGTTCTTTCGATGATAACTTGAGTAAATTTTGTCGGATCGTCATGAAATTTGGTAGGGGGGTAACTGAGGCAAAAATTATTTTTAAGTTCGAACATGAGCCAAATCGGTCGAGGGGTTGCTGAGATATGGGGTCGGGAGTTCGTAGTTCGGGACGAACCACTCGTTAGTAAGTTCTTAGGTTAGGTCAGGGGTCGGCAACCTGCGGCTCGCGAGCCACATGCGGCTCTTTCGTTTTAAGTTGCGGCTCTTCAGTTCCATAAGCAAAAATAAGTGTAATACATAGCTGTAAATTATCATTCGGAGGTCATGTTCCCTCCAAAATAAGAATAAAAGCGGCGATTATTCGAGCGCGCTTTACACATTTGCTCTTTTTGTATTGAAGCGAATCTCTATCATGAAAAGAATTGGTGAATTTAGTAATAAAAATCTATAATATTTTTGGTGGCACTTTTTATTTGTGGGTTTTCAGAGAACAGAGTAATAGTACATTACTGCCGCGGTCTTTAATGGGTGCGTTTCTGGCGCGCTTTTGATGGCCGACAGAGCGCAGCGTAGCGCAGCTCAAGGCCTTCACAGCGTGGTCAGCATTGCAGCCCTTGATGGACAAGCTGAAATGAAGGCCGAGACCAAGGGCTGCAATGATGACCAAGCTTGACGGCCGAGAGCGTAGCTAAGCTAAGCTCGAGGCCAACATAGCGTGGCCAGAAGCGCACTTATTGCAGACCAAGGCTTGTATAGTGCTTTACTCAAACAATGCGAGTAATTTAAATAGAATCAGCTTACCTTTTTTGTCTTAGTTTACTTTCTGTTGATTTTTCATTCCGCAAACTTTTCGTAGATAAACTTGTATTTTTCCTTTGACTTCGGTAGCAATTGGTACCTTTAAATCTCTTATTTCGCTTCCTTTTTATGCTCGGCGTTGTTAAACACATTGAATCGGAGGATTCGTTGCTTGAAGAATTCACTTTTATTTACAGCAAAAACAGCACGCAGAGAAAAAATCACTTCGAACAACGCGCGAAGCGGCGAAAACAATATGGCCGCGCTTTTTTTTTCTATGCAATTTGTAGACTGCCAGAACCCAAACAGCCAAATTCTAAATAAATACTTTTTGTGCCTGACTTTTGAGTTCTATTTTTGAAACAAAACTCGACATTAATGGATTTTCATACAGTTTTTCTGGCCGCAAAACACGACATTAATGAAATTCCATACAACTTTTCTGGCGCCTAATCAAAGTAATCCGCAAGTCCTCCTTTGCTCAAAGAAGGTTGTCGAATTAATGACCACATTACGAGCTTTTTTGAGTAAATTATGTTCTTAGTGCAGTACAGTTACGTGTTGATTACTCCACTACAGAACTGTACACAGAACATCAACTTAGCTAAAAACTATAAACAAAAAGTTCCACCAAAATTAGGTTATAATTTCTCTGATGAATATTAGGTTAATATTTCTTGTTTCTGCCGCATTTAATCCAGCGTTTAATACAATCAAAAACCAACCTTATGCCGGGGATCTTGATGGACTTCTTGTCCAGCAGCCCGAAGCCAGGAGTCTCATAGACGGACAACATATCCTGGCCGAGCCGCGCGAAGAACCGGTCGTCCTTGCTCCAGCGGAAGATCGGCCATGTCACGTACTCGTCCGGTGCGGGGAAGCAGCGCTTTTCGAGGCCGGACCTGCAATGGAAATATTATTTATTATGTTAGCGTTTTTTTTCAAATCACACGCTAACAGGGGACTGCAAGAACTTGGGCCCGGCCCAAGCGCGGCGCGCCGCCAGTGGAACATAGCTCTTGACGCCCTATGGATATGGACTCTTCTCGCTTAGCGGGCTTTGGGCCCGGTCCAGAGCGCGACGCGCCGCCAGGGGAACGTAGCTCTTGACGCCCTATGGATATGGACTCTTCTCGCTTAGCGGGCTTTGGACCCGGCCCAGAGCGCGACGCGCCGCCAGGGGAACGTAGTTCTTGATGCCCTATGGATATGAACTCTTCTCGCTTAGCGGGCTTTGGACCCGGCCCAGAGCGCGACGCGCCGCCAGGGGAACGTAGCTCTTGACGCCCTATGGATATGGACTCTTCTCGCTTAGCGGGCTTTGGACCCGGCCCAGAGCGCGACGTGCCGCCAGGGGAACGTAGTTCTTGATGCCCTATGGATATGAACTCTTCTCGCTTAGCGGGCTTTGGACCCGGCCCAGAGCGCGACGCGCCGCCAGGGGAACGTAGCTCTTGACGCCCTATGGATATGGACTCTTCTCGCTTAGCGGGCTTTGGACCCGGCCCAGAGCGCGACGTGCCGCCAGGGGAACGTAGTTCTTGACGCCCTATGGATATGGACTCTTCTCGCTTAGCGAGCTTTGGGCCCGGTCCAGAGCGCGACGTGCCGCCAGGGGAACGTAGTTCTTGACGCCCTATGGATATGGACTCTTCTCGCTTAGCGAGCTTTGGGCCCGATCCAGAGCGCGACGCGCCGCCAGGGGAACGTAGCTCTTGACGCCCTATGGATATGGACTCTTCTCGCTTAGCGAGCTTTGGGCCCGGTCCAGAGCGCGACACGCCGCCAGGGGAACGTAACTCTTGACGCTCTATGGATATGGACTCTTCTCGCTTAGCGAGCTTTGGGCCCGGTCCAGAGCGCGACGCGCCGCCAGGGGAACGTAACTCTTGACGCCCTACGGCTATGGACTCATCTCGTTTAGCAAGGCTTTGGGCCCGGCCCAGACCAACGCGCCGCCAAGGGAACGTAGCTCTTGATGCCCTATGGCTATGGACTCTTCTCGCTTAGCAGGGCTTTGGGCCCGGCCCAGACCAACGCGCCGCCAAGGGAACGTAGCTCTTGACGCCCAATGTTGACGGCCTCTTAACTCTAGTCAGGGATTGTTGGCAACCGACACCGCCTCTTTTCTTTTTGGCTTTAATTTAAATTTGAAATATTGGTAAAATTCTAGTGTTCCAAACAATTGTAAAATAATTCAGTGAGTAAACGAGGATCACCAGAGCTGGGCTTATAATTTTTGGTCGTCTTTTTCAGGGATATTGGGCTCGAAGAAGAGATCTAGTTTCTAGAACCTTCTAGACGCGTTGAATGAATGCAGCCTCTTTGTACAACTAAGAGCCTCAAGCCGGGCTAAGATGGCAGCCGTATGTCTACGCTTTTGTCTTCTCGTTCATAGGTTATCTCTACACACTCTACAGCAACGGTAGACAGCCGGGTTAAGAAGGCAGCCGTAAACTTATTATATCTACGCTTTTGTCTGCTTGTTCAAATTGTTCATAGGAATCACCTACAAGCATAGTCAAAAGCCGCAACCGTACTCTATCATACACGCAGCGAGGTTTCTCTAGTTTCTTTAGTGTCTGGACAAGGACCTAAAGCGGTATAGAAGTAAGTCACCTGATGTCCCAAATGATCAGTTTCTTGTCCTCGCCGCGCTCGCTGCTGGGACTGAAGGTGACGAGATAGTTCTCGCAGGGCGAGAACGAGATGAAGCGCGCCTCCGGGTGGAAGAACTTCTGGAACTGCGAGAACTTGGGCCCGGCCCAGAGCGCGACGCCGCGCCAGTGGAACGTCGCCAGGTAGGTACCGAGCGGCGACCAGGCCGCGTAGGTCTCCGTCCAGTTCTGTTTGAGAGAGAAGACGTTATATCTGCTGATTGAACGAGCGAGCCAAGCGACCGAAGTTCTCCGAGTCTACTTGAACAATCCGGCGTTTGTATGTATGTATGTATGTATGTATGTTTGTATGTATGTATGTATGAATGTTCGTTCGACGATAACTTGAGTAAATTTGGTCGGATCGTTATGAAATTTGGAAGGCGGGTAAATTAAATTAAAGAATTTTTAAGTTCGAACATGAGCCAAATCGTTCGAGGGGTTGCCGAGATATGGGGTTGTTAAGTTTATAATAGGGTCGCGAGTTCACAGTTCGGGGCGAACCACTAGTATAATGTTAATTATTGTATGGACATATTAACTGGTCTGAAATACATTATTTGAATTAAATAGACTTGAGCTTTCACTTGGTCCGACGACATCAAGGCCGCAGCAGGCTTAACCTGGACCACAATAACTGCAGACCGGCTAAAATGGAAGATGAAGAGGCACCAGCAGTGCACAAATAAATGCTGAAGAAGAAGAAGATTCACTTGTAATGGGCATTCTAACTAATGTTACATTACAGGTAAGAAAGATGAAGCCTGTATGGTCGGCCACAGTCACAGATACACCATGGAAGCTCTTACCGCGCGCGGCGCCAATCGAACAAAAAGGGGTATAATTCGCGCGGGATGAGAATGGGATGCGACCTTTTGGAACTGAGACGCGCGCGGTAAGAAAACTCGCGTCGAAGGTACCTTATCAAAGTTAAATAAAGTATATTTTCGATTCACTTTTGACAAGGTTCCATCCCATTCTCATCGCGCTCTGGCTCGATTGCCTAGTTGAGCTGCCTAGTTCACAGGACAGACACGTAGCGTAGAACCATAAAAATTCCCTGTGCAAATTAGGTATGGTTTTCTTCATTTTGAAACTCCTGGTTAAAATAATCTGATTCTTTTTGCAAACTACATTGTTATCGCAGGGTGGTATAATGGTATTAGGGTCATTAATATTCAATTGTCAACTGTTTTGACTAATAATAACAGAACTAATGATTCAGCAATCAACTAAAAGGGTCAGAAAATAATACAGTAAGTAAAAGCTAGCAAACATAGAATCAGTACTCATTGAGTATTCTCCTTGGTTGGCAGAATTTGCATAACAAGTGCAAGTCCAGTTACTTTAGACATACTTTCTTTAAACAAATTGTTGAACAGGACAACCTACACTTTGGAAGAAGAAATGTTTCACTCAGTGATGCCGCCAGGGCAATCTAGTTTGTGGCTATGTCAGAGGGAAATGTTGCTAGATTTGTAATAAATTCGATTTCAAAATTCCGCTAGAAGTGGCTAAAAATTATTGCAACTGAGGCTTGGATGAAAATAGAAAATAAACATGGATAAATTATATTTTAATACTTTTCATTATACTGCTGAATTCAAAGATTTAGGTATACCACAAAAAATACACTGTTGAATTAACATAATTTAAAAATAATCTATTTCACAATGTCATCCACAATTTATTCGTCGACGTCTGATGACGAGCTTGGTGTTACAGAAACGATTGATTTATCTGATTTTGTAACTTTTGCTAGAACTAAAGGCGATAACACAACTTTTTTTCTTATTTTTAGCTGGTTTCTGATCATTTTAGTTGAATTCAGCATAATGGAGGTTCGTTTATACCTTTGCGATCAAGAAAACTCCAGAAGTAGCCAGATGTGGCTAGATAACATTGAGTGACTAAAACAGTTTATTTTGTAGCTAAACCCGTTGAAACTCCGCTAGATCTAGCCAAAAAATGCCTAAAACGGCAACACTGGTTTCACTTACTATGAGTATTAAGCATGACCCACTTGACACTGGCAAAAATAATTGTCGGGCAAGACGATTGCGTTGCCATTTAAGAAAAAAACGCAGTTGATGAGTCAAAAGCATGTAGACGCTTACACTTTTATCGTAAAGTCGCCGGTAACGTAACTGAATAGAGTGCACGCACGCGTGTAAAGGTCTACATGCTGTCGACAGTACATATAGGTTGGACCCTATGGGTAGAAAAACAAAACAGTACTTACCGGTCTCTCCTGTAGCAGAACAGGCTCTGGTAGGGCATTCTGAAAGACCTGCAGCGCAACACCCGTGCCAATACCGATTAGGTACTGGTCGTACGCATCCGGGTCCATCAGGTACCATTGCAGGTCCGATTGGACCTTGAACGGCTGCGGCGCAGGTGGCTCCCATTCCTTCGGGATCTCTTCATACCTGAGGGCAATAGGGAAACATTTAGAGTGGACTACACCATTGTGCACCATAAAACAATTTTTCCTTGCAATCTGTATTTATGTATGTATGTATGACTACAAGAAACTCAAAAGTACAGACAAAATCACACAAAAAAAATGTTCTGAAGTTAACTTAGCTAATACCTACATTATATTTGTACGCCGGAAGGCAAAATGTGGAGAACTAATGAAACATTTTTACACCGACCTGTGTTGTACGCACATTCAACGAATAAATTATTTTGATTTTGCTTTTGAGCCAAGATGCCAAATTGCCAAACTTGCTAATCCAGTTTCTTTCCTTTCACTTACTTTATGTATGACTGCAAATTCCACACTCACTGCAACCTCAGAACATTCTGTAAATCTAATAATATTGTGTTTCACTAGTCACTCCTAGATTTCACAGATTTGATGCGGTTACTTAAGTTTGCTATACCAACAGATAACTAAAGTTGGCTTGCTTGTATTAGAGATTACAAAAACTGCATGCAACACTTCTACACTAAAACAAGAGCGAAAACACCACTTACTTCTTGAAGTCAGTGAAAAGATTCACCAAGAATGTGTGTTGCTTATCTAATTTACAGTTGTTCGTCGCCTTCACCGCCTCCAGGGCGTTCTGAGGGTTGCTGAACTCCAGAAAAATGTAACCCGTGGTGAGCCCACTCTCGGGTTCCGTTGGGTAATACTCGCTCACGATCTTGCCGAATTTGCCGAAGATCTTATTGATCACGGTCTGTAGCTTCTCCACACGCTCGGGCCCGACCTGCGGGCAGCCATCCACGACCACTACATTCTCGTAGCCGTCAGACTCTTTCGGCTTCTGCTCTAGGAGGTCCGCCAACAACTCTGCAACGTCAATTATAGGTTATGTTCCGTGTCATCTTGTTTATCAAGTTGTTTGTGGGTAGAAATTGAGTTTGGGCGGTGCATTTGCTCATGGATAAGTTATTATTCACGGCGAGGGTTTTTAAAAGCGTGAGAAAGCGGAGAAATGCAAGGGTGACGCATATGGCCGGCCCAACCTCAATCGGACTCGCAAACCTACCTTCGTCCGGAATGTCGTCCTCAAAACCTTCCGGATCGTCAAAGTCGGGCTCCTCGTCAAAATTTTGCTCCTCATCACTGTGAGGGGTCTGGTTTACTTTCTCATCAGCCTTTTTCTTTGCCATTTTGACGTTAGAACGTGTGGTACCGGAAGAAACGCCATTAGTTAGTGAAAGAGTGTTGCCGCTTACGATCGATGTTTTTTTTTTCTATCTTGCTCGGCAGCGAATTTCGCAATTTTTATAGAATAATAACTGAAACTGCTGTCAGATTATTGAAAAATATACTTATACTGCCACGCACGGCCATCACAAGATTCGCTAATATTTTTTAAAATATTACAGAGTTGGTTCACTGCAAAATTCTACTATTTGGTAGTTTTCTTACCCATCGGTCGGACACCCTATCCAGAGTGCAGATAGAGGAAAACGCTTTCTTGATTCGTTTAGTTACTGCTTTGCTTATGGGCTTAGGTTAATTTTTAAAAAATCTAGACTATGAATATGATATATGAATATGATATGAATTTTATTGAAGTCAATGATCAATGAACATAATATTATCACAAAGTTGTTTTGAATGTTTATTTTTTTTAACGTTTCGTTCATTATTAAAATTGTTAGGTACTTAGGCGGGAAAACTATTCAGTTGATTTGATAATTTTATTTTGATTTGATTCGCTTTTTAGTTTTTACCCGACTGCCCAAAGATAGGTGTTGGCCCAACCAAAGGATGGTTATGTTTTTTGAAAATGAAAATGGTGATTGAAAACCGAATGCAAATTCATAACTAAAACCAGGCAATCATAGAATATAATTCTTGCCTCGCAGTTTATAGTGCGGTGGTATCATCTGGTACCTAAGCGATAGATACGCATCACCTATATCAGGGCCCCAGACATTCAGTTAGCTTATAAACCTCGCCTCAACAAAGATGCTCCACAAAGAAGACGATCCGGGCGGGCGACTAATAGTCAACGCAACGTACATGAAAATGAGGTCGCGCTCTCATAGCACCGCCGCCGCCGCCGCACTGATTGCACCTGTGAATTTTATGGTGGTCAATGACCCCTGCCTGATCAATGATCATAAATGAAATAAGATAGTGGAAGATAAGGAGCTTTGGTCTACAATAGGTCCTAGGTAAAACAACGAGGCAGTTTTATAGACTTTTATAAGTTTTTTTTATTAAAATTAAGAGATATGTAGGTACAGTCGGCCACGCTAGGATACCCCTTTTTGTTCGATTGGCGCACTAATGCCGCGCGCAGTAAGAGCTGCCATGGGTTAACCGTGACTGAGGCCGACCGTACCTTCGTAGGTACACAATAAATAAAGGCAAATTCCTCTATAGTAAAAGTTCCCCTCCATCATTGGGGGCTGGCAGGCAAGGCAACTCTATGCATAAGTTGAAAATTTGTGTTTTGCACAATTGCATCCTGTGACTCTGAATCCTTTACTTATGCTCAGGTTCTCTTAAAAACCTTCACTTGACTGGTATTCAATACAACCACTCGAAGCAAACCGTACAAGAAAATCATCTGGTCTCAGTAACTTCAATGGAGGCTCTGTTTCAACTTTTGTAGCACAAAGTCCTTTATCATGGATTTTTAGCAGTGAAGAGATTGCCACATTTTTGTTTCTCTTTGCCTTTTCGGTGTCTGGGATTCCTTTCATTTTTTCCATTAACCCTGAGGATAGATTCTTCAGGTGCTTCTCTGATGAGTTTTCAACTTTGCTATTGGTTTTGTTTTGCAACGGTACAAACTCGGGAGCCAAAACATTCAGTTTAGAGACTTCTAATGTTTCCATCAATTCATTTTTTTCCTCCTTCGGATCATTTTGGATAGTTTGTATCTGGGAATGGGAATAGGTAGAAAGTACATAATTAAGTTCCAATACCACTGGCCAAGAACAACACACGCTGAAATAATTAAATAATTCCTAAGTAGGTAGATCATTCCTGAATAGGTACATAAGTAGGTAGATTCATATATGTGCTGGTTGGTGAGGATCTTACCTAAATAGCATGTCCTAATAGGTACTATTAAAGTAGTTAGATAGGTGGTTATTTAGTTAAAATACTTTGCACTTAAGGTGGTAGATAGGTACCTACAATGGATAACCAATTTTGAATCATTTTCAGGTCAGGCTCTCCAGTTCCGTCGTCTTCAGAACAATTTTGATGCAAATTATTGCTATCTGCCTCTGAAACAAAAATATTGACATCCATGCATTCATGGATCAAACGAAAAATGCTATCTAATAGTATGGAAAACGTATGGTAGCAATGACCTCTTCTTTTTGTAATGTTCTGTGATAGGAAGGGGGATGGAACCTTGTCAGTCAATCGAAAATTTACTTTATTTCATATATTTCTTACTTTATTTCACTTTGACAAGGTAAGTAGCTTCAACGCGAGTTTGCTTACCGCGCGCGTCTCAGTTCCAAAAGGTCGCTCGCATCCCTCATGATTATACTCTAGGATACGAAGGGCCCGCGTAGCATGTCGCTGACTGTATTTAGAAATAATAGTTTTCCTAACTCCTAAAGTCTGCCTAATATGTTAACCCTTACCATAGAATTAGGACACCCTTACCTTCATCTTCCCAGTGTCCTGATGGCGGTTTACCATAGCTCTCGATAGGTCTGCCGATTCTCAGAGACGCGTGACCTGCCACTTCTGCCAGATCGCGTAGAATCTCGTGTTTGTTTCGCCACTTGGTCATTTCTGTCCTAGTTCCTGGCATTTTGAATTTAATTTGATGTGAATGATGAGTGAGAGGCACAGAACATGGTGAGAGCCATTGAGTTAAACAATCTTCGATTGTGAGAGGGAGAGGATTATTTTACTTAATTAAAATCTCATTGTTGTGGGGTGGGACTTGTTTGTTGAGAAGTTCTATGATTCTAAAGCCTAGCGTCCATATGAGGCGGATCGGGGCGGGCCGGGCCGGGCCGCAACGCAACGCAACGTTGGGGTGCGTCCATCTAAGCGCATCGGGGCGGATCGGCGCATCGGCTCGGCGGATTTTTTGGTGTTGCCACTTTGTCTAATCACAAATATTGTAACTTTTGAGCCCTCGTTGTGACTTTTTGTGACATTGCCTAAATTGTAACTTTTTGATGCCTAGTCGATTGAGAAATTTTCAACTGATTGAAATTATTTTGTATGATTGAGACTGAAATTTTCTGACGCGCGCTCATCTCACTCTGAATATACTATGGGTAAAATAATTATAGGGTATGGTAAGTACCTACCTATAGTTTCAGGTACGGTCCGCTTTTATGCCATTTTGGCTCTATGTGGCCCTTGGCTGCAAAAAAATTGCCAAGCCCTATTCATTCATGCCAAAATTACAGACTATTTTATATTAGGGATTTCATGCACTTTAAACTAATAAAATTGATGATAAATACTCGATGACAATTTTTTTTTTACTTACCTAGTGAATAACACGCACTATACGTAATATTTTTTCATTTCAATATTTAGTTACAAAAAAATCCCGCGTTGAGTTACGTCCAACCTGCGTTCAATCTGGATCCGAAACGGAATAATTGAACGAGCGAGAGAAGCGAGCGAAGTTCTCCGAGTCTACTGGAACAATACGGCGTTTGTGAAAACCATAAACTTAACAAAACCAAAAATCAACTTCTAATACTTCTGCTGGTATTTCTTCATCATCATGATCGGTTAAGGGTGGACGATAGCAACGTGGCGGAAAATTCAAAATTTTCACAGATTTTTACATTTTGTAGCTAAACTGAGCTATTTTTGTTCAGCGATTTTTCGTTCGCGGCAATAAAACAGTATTCTTTTCATTATTGTGAACTACAGAACAACAATAATTCAGCCGATTAGTATGTGTTCTGGTCTATGAAGCAGTGGCACTGCCCAAAAAACTTATCGTAGACCAGAACACATAATCAGCTGAATTATTGTTGTTCTGTTGTTTACAATAATGAAAAGAATACTATGTTATAGCCGCGAACGAAAAATCGCTGAACAAAAATAGCTCAGTTTAGCTACAAAATGTAAAAAACTGTGAAAATTTTGAATTTCCCGCCACGTTGCTATCGTCCACCCTTAAGGTTGGACGATAGCAGCGTGGAGGGTAATTCAATTTTTTTACAGTTTTATTATTTTGAAGCTTAACTTTACTGAGCTATTCGTACTAAGCGTTTGTTCAGCGATTTTTCGTTCACGCCAATAGCATAGAATTCTTTCCATTATTATAAACAAGAACAACAATAATTCAGCCGATTATGTATTCTGGTCGACAAATGGCAACACTCGCGCGCATTCGCATGCGCGAGCATGCTGTTGCCCCTGCGTCCACTAGGCGCATCGGGGCGGGTAATGCCGCCGGCAAAAATCCGCCGGCAAAAATATTGCGTCGCGGCCCGCCCCGCCCCGATGCGCTCTAGTGGACGCACTTCCATACAAAATATAGGCAGGCGGATTTTTGCCGCCGGCAAAAATCCGCCCCGATCCGCCTAATGGACGCGAGGCTTAACACTTAACACAGATTACAAAAAAGAATTATCTTTGGTATAAAGCTGGGTCGACACTTTTTTTAGGCCGGGAATACAATAAATGTCCGATTTTTTTATCCTATTGTCTGATGATCCGATAGTCGATCTGATTGATCCGACATACAGTTTTGTAGGTACGGTCGGTTAAAGTGACAGATAACCTATGGCAGCTCTTACTGGGCGCGGCATAAAGGCGCCAATCGAAAAAAGGGGTATCTTTGGGTGTGGACGCCTTCCGATAGTCTGATCCACAGAGTAGTCTGATCATCCGTCCGGCTTTTGTGTAATCAAATCAGACAAAAGTCAGACGTGTGTTCCCGACCTTATGCGTAATTTTGATCTTGATATTTTTTGCTAATCTAAGTATCTATTGATCGACCTGAGGCTGTCAAAGCTCACTGGATCTTCATGCTTTCATGTTATGCTATGCTTTAGTCTGCTAGGATGTGGGTAGGATACCTTTATACCTAAGTAGGTAAGTGCAACCTACGACGCAATGGACCTACTTAGGCACAGCCTTCTTTAAAGAAGGCTGTGACCTAGGCTTTAGGTGCCTATGCTCCCCCGGTTGGTGCGATGACGTGTGTAGTAGACAGGTACAGTCGGCCTCAGTCACAGATACCCCATGGCAGCTCTTACCGCGCGCGGTATAAAGGCGCCAACGCCAATCGAACAAAAAGGGGTATCCTAGAGCGTGGCCGACTGTACACAGATACCTAATTTTCTGAGTTGTATAACGCAGAAGTTATTTACAGTAAACACGATACATTCGTAATTAGATTGACGTAAAGGTCAAATTAGACCGTTGCATGGGGAATCAGGCAAACGAATCCTTAATAATTAAATTGTTTCGCATTAGCAGGAAGGAATATTATATGTAGCTCTTACCGCGCGCAGCATACGTGCGTCAATCGTACAAAAAGGGATTCTTAGCATTCACCGACTGACTTTACTTAGCATAAAGCTTCGTCGTGAAGCTTCATGCGTCGTAAACTTCTTTCAATGTACAGTCAGCCCAGCCACACGCTAGGATAACCCTTTTAGTTCGATGGCGACCTTATGCCGCGCGCGGTAAGAGCTGCCATGGGGTACCTATCCCAGACTGTGGCCGACCGTACCTAACCTAACCCAAAGTTTTGGTAAAAGGGTTGACATGTTTAGGTACTTAGGGTACTTACTTATTTATACAAAACAGGACAGGTTGAAGGAACACACGACACAGCACGTCAGAGTGTACACACGACAGCACGTAAGATTGTACACTTTTGTTGCAAAGTCGCCCGTAACGAAAGTGGATAGAGCGCACGCGTGTAAGCGTCTACGGGCTGTCGTGTGTACCTACACTTTTGTTGCAAAATCGCCCGTAACGTAACCGAGTAGAGTGCTAGCGTGTAAGCGTCTACGTGCTGTCGTGTGAACTAACCACCCTCCAAGTTAGGATGGTCGGCCGCAGTCTAGGATACCCCACCATGGTAGCTCTTACCGCGCGTGGCATAAGGGCGCCAATCGAACAAAAAGGGGAATCCTATCGTGTGGCCAAGTACATTCAAAACGTTTAGCTGATGCGTTATTCCCCGCTCTCTTATTATTTTGATCTACAGGGTGAACTCTAAGTCGATAGCGGAACTTACAAAAGGTCGACTCAGTACCGGCCGAAAGTATGAAACAACTGATTTTTTTTTTCATGACCTTACACACGACAGCACGTCAGACTGTACACTTTTGTTGCAAAGTAACCCGTAACGTGACCGAGTTGAGTGCTAGCGTGTAAGTAAGCCTCGACAGCCAGACAGCAGACAGCCTATTTAAAGTTCCGCTATCGACTTACCCCCTTACTAATAAACGTGCACCCGTAGGTACGGTCGGCCACAATCTCCGATACCCCATGGCAGCTCTCAGTGCCGGATTTACAAATTTGCCGCCCGTAAGCTTTTAAAATTTTGCCGCCCCTACCGACCGACCAATTCGACCAGGGCCCTTAGCCTGTAACGCAATGGCGTCCCGGCAGAAGGACAAAACCGGGCTCTCCTCGTTTTTCTCCTACAACCAGGGAACTAATCCTCTAGAATTAGGATCAAATATTCTTTGCTGTACTACAAAATCATTAAAAGGACAGACAGCGTTAGCAAATCGTCGTCACCTGACAGCCCATTTTGGCACCATTGTGTTACAGGCTAAGGGCACAGTTCTTAACCTTTTCACTCTCGTCACCTCTTCGAGCTTCAAGGATTACTGACTTTGAATGCTGAAAATGCATTTTTTCACCGTTTTTTTAAATTTTGAAGCTAAATTAAGCAATTTTTTTCAGCGATTTTGCGTTCACGGCAATAAAATAGTATTCTTTTCATTATTGCAAACAACAAAAACAAAAAATTTTTTTCCTGCCACGCTTCTATCGTTCACTCTTTTTGTAAGGCTTGTTCTTCTAACTAAACCAGTTCGCTGGACTAAGAGACAAAATAATTACGAAAAAACAAAAAATATATAAGTATTTCACGATTGGGCTCTTACTCAATTTACCACCTTTTCATACATGATCAAAGCACGTCTATTATAACGTAAACATGAGCGCATTTTTTTCCGTCTAACATTCACGAATAAGCTCTTGACCATAATGACCATGCTCTTAAATAGGATCGCAAAAATGCAGCGAAAAAGATGCAAAATCAGAGAAAGATCAGTGCGGGCCCAAAAATGTTAGTTGAAATAACACTTGAATTGACTAAGAATTGGTTAATCAACTGAGCCCCGAAATTTAACCACACATAAATACGAGTAGGTATGTATAACTCGTGCCATTAAAGAAACGATATATAAATGGCGGACACTCTCGCGCCCTCTCGCTTTAATCATATCGCCGTCTATACTCACACGTAACGTTAGCAAAGTCATTTTAGGCAGTCCTGATTAGTCAACTACGCTTGGCTAATAAAACACGCCAAAATACGTTCGTCTCTTATTGTTTTTTTAATGTTTGTCGAGTTATTTCAATATTGCAGCATACGCTAAGTGTTGTTATTTGTTGAGGTTTGTATTACTTACTACGTTTTAATATTTTTGATCTTATTTTCATAAAGATTGTTGTTTAATCACAAACCCAACGTAGAACAATTACCTAAACAATAAAGAAAGCATCGTAAAACAATATTTCCTAACCAAAAATGTAAGAAAGTTTTAGGTATGAACCGAAATCGTATTTTCGTAACCTCTTTTTTAATACAGTTGCTCAAAAAGTGGCGTATTGCAGGGACGTATAGCGTTCGGGATGTGGGCTATTACACACGCGTGCTTTTTTTTTACCTTTCCCGCACTCGTGCGTTCTCTTTCCCAACTGTCAAAATAATGTCTATTAAAAAGAAAAACCAACCATGAAGTTTTTACTAAAAAAGTTTTTATGATTCATGCAAATATGTATATTTCTAAAAAGAAGCTACTAATTTGTTTCAATATCAGATTTAATGATTTGATTGAATGAGTTTGGTTAGGTTTCATTTTATTTCATCTCATTACATTTCATTTTCATTTCATATCAATAAAAAACTTCTACTGAAGACTTGGCTGTATGGGCATAGTTGCCTTTGCCTACCAGAATGGGTGAAGAAAAAAAAACTCTGCTTATATTCTGCGGTTGGCGCCATTTTGATTTTTCAGAAATTTTCTTCGCGAGTTTAGTTGTTTGTTGCACAAAATGAGTAATTTCGACCCTAGTTTTTTTTAATGAACACCACCGGAACTCAGTATAATTGCACAAAATGCTTCGGAGAACATTTTACCGGAAAAGTCAAAAATGTTAGGTTAGTTGAGTTTATTGTGTTTTTATTATTTTATTAAATTGCTTCATTTTTTCGCAACTGTATTAAAAATAGTCGTTCAGTACACGTGCGGAACCGTCATTGCAACTTGTTCCGACTGTCAACCCTCGCCTTCGGCTGCGCCTCGGCTCGGGTAGCCATTTGTCGGAACTCGTTGCAATGACAGCCTTTCCACACTTGTAATGAAATATACTATTTCAGACCTTACCATAGGTACCCGCCGCCATTTTCATATCGTTTCTCTATTGGCACGGCTTATACAGCTTTATAGTTGTAAGATGTAAGACAAGGGCCCTTAGCCTGTAACACAATGGTGCCAAAATGGACTGTCAGGTGACAACTTCAATTACGATTTGCTAACGCTGTCTGTCCTTTTGTTTTTGTAGTACAGCAAAGAATATTTTGATTCTAATTCTAGAGGATTAGTTCTCTGGTTGTACGAGAAAAACGAGGAGAGCCCTATTTTGTCCTTCTGCCGGGACGCCATTAACCCGCCATTGCGTTACAGGCTAAGGGCCCTGCATGTTTATCGACATGAGGAAAAATTGAGCGCGCGTTTTAGTACAAACACCTCAAAGGGACCAAAACGTGGCAAGGGGCGCCGAAAAATGACAGGGGGCGCCAAACTCCTTATGCTACCCGGCACCTAGCGCGACTGCACACCTTGCTCAACCATAGGCTCGGCCCTAAAGTCTAATTCTTCATTCAAGATAGTACACTGACGTTTACGGTGTGACCAGTCTCTGGTGAAAATTAAATAGTGTGGTGACAAAAAGTTTGACATGAATCGAATTGCGTAATCGATATAATCGATTTATAGGCCGATTGATGAAAAGCTTATTATATGAAATTAACTAAAAACTTATTAATTAGTAATGAGAAAGTGTTTTTTGGTCCACTTTTTTGAGGAGTGTTAAATGCGTTAAAATTGTATTTTTTAAATGATCTATGGAAATATTGCGTTCCGAACGTTTTTTTCTCCATCCGGAATTCCTGACGCACGGGCTACCATGCGGAATTTCGTATTTCGCTTTTTTTTTGTGACTGAGCTGAATCGCACAACGAGTGGAATGCATCACTATTACAATAAATATGGCAACATTATTTTGCAAAGTGACGGTTAGCATCTGTCAGTTTACTATCCTGAATAAAGAATAAGGGATTTTCTGACAGCTCATAAGTTGTAGTTCCAAATTTGTAACTAGATGTCGCTGACGAGACATGTTCTTTTTTTAAGCCAGTTCGCGCTCCTTGGCCTACGTACATACGTCCAAACACATTTAGGTATTAGTTGTGGAGCAAAATGAAGTGTTTCCGGATTTACTATTCACTCATACAAGAACATTAACAAAATCGTGCACTTTTTCATGTACTCTAAAATGGAATGACGGCTACGACGATGAAAGATGAAGTCACAGAGCAATGAAGTGAAGAAGTATTTTCGCTGTAGTAAGCACTAATTTACTTTGTGATAGAAAACATGTCGTATCAACGCCATCTGTCACAGCTTTTAGAACTATTTTTTTATTTTTTTTAGCTGTCAGAAAATCCCTCATTAGACTTTAGCTCGCTCGATTCTGCCTGCATTGCACGCCGCAAACAAACGCGACTACGCAAATTGTAGAGAAGAAAATATAGGGTTTAATAATAATAGATAATTATTATTGTTGAATTTTTTTTGTGTGGACCTTATTTAGCTATACTTAATATGCAGATTTTTATGTTACGTATGTGAGATCTTAAAAGATGCCCCAAATCCCCCAAAGCCTATGGCGGCAGATTTTAGAGGGGCGGCACCTCTAAAATCTGCCGCCATAGGCTTAAGCCTACTCAGCCTATTGGTAAATCCAGCACTGGCAGCTCTTATCCCGCGCGGCATCAGGGCGCCAATCGAACAAAAAGGGGTATCTGAGACTGTGGCCGACTGTACAATATAGAGCCGACATGCTAAGCCAGACAAAGGTTTCTTTTTAGGTACCTATTAAATTTATAGTTCCCACTTTGTAAAAGTAATTAATTCCATCAAGGTGCATAGAAGCCAAACCCACCATGCTGTCCTACTTTGAAACAACGTCTTTAATGGGGTCACGAACCATGCCCTCCGTTGCTTGGATCGAACTATTGCATAAGTACCTACCTAAGAACTTGTTCCATGATAAGTTGTTCACACAGTCATAGTTAATACCTGTGCATACTAAGCTAGAGGAGCTCTATACCTACCTGCTATAGGGTTTAAGAGTTCTAGGAAATAGGTATGTAGGTATGCCCCGTTCTATGTACAGTCGACAGCGAGTAGATCTTTTTCTGTATTGTGACGTAGACCCTTATAACCCGTGTCATTAAAGAAAACATTTAGGATGAACTTCAAAACACTCGCCCTCTTCAAAGCGAGACAACGCTAGGTTTTTAACTCCGTCCTAAATGTTTTCTTTATTGACACGGGTGATACACGCGTGCACTCTACACACTTATGTTACGGGCCACTTTGCAACAAAAGTGTAAGGGTCTACGAGCTGTTGACTGTGCCTAAGTAAATCAAAAGGGTGAAGAGCAGTATCGCACTCTATCTTCGATATTTTTTTCCCAGTTTGGGCAAAACCAGCGAACCTGGCCCAAATAATAAAATTGTGTAGGTAATACAGTGGAAGTAGGTGTGAATTAAACATTCCTATGTTGTGTAAGCCTTAGGTAAGTAGGTAGCTCTAAAGATGAAATAAGAGAGTGAAATAAACTCACTGCATTCCGTTGCTATCTGTACATTTTTGTAGATTGCATTATGATGACTATTGACGATGCATTGTATTGTATGGATATTAAATTGTGGCGTTCGTTACTAGACGAGATCGATGCATAAAATAACAACCCACGGTCTTATTCCCAAGTAACGTCAGTCAATCCATGCCGATGATTGGATACCCTGTCGATATCTCTTTTGTTTTGAATTAATAAAACGGTTTCCAAATAAATTGGTTTCCAAATCTCTTTATAGAAGACGCAGACAGATAGAAAGCGAAAGCAGAGTAATAGCAAATAGGGTCCTGTTTGGCTCCCTGCGGTTCGGGTACAAAACCATTCAAAAAATCGCACTGGGGATTCCGGACCGCCATAAAAAATCTGCGTGTGCGGTGCGAGAATCAGACTCGCGCTTGACCCTTTCTTATTATTTTGGTTAAACTTACTATAAAGCAAGCCCTATTCCTAATCATATCAAGTTTGATGCTTGTATGTTTTACCATTTTTGATAGAGCAAAAAGTATAAAAACACGTTTGTTGCATGTGGAGTGTGGAGTAGTGTGGAGCCCCCTTACGCGCGCGGCATAGGGGTGCCATTCGAACAAAAAGGAGTACCTATCCTAGCGTGTGGCGCGTGCGTGTGTGTGTAGTACAGTCGGCCACAAGCTAGGATACCCCTTTTTGTTCGATTGGCGCCCTTATGCCGCGCGCGGTAAGAGCTGCCATGGGGTATCTGTGACTGTGGCCGACCGTACTTATGAGATGTAGATGTAGAGTCATCTTTCTCACGCACGAGCCCGCCTGACCGTTATCAAATTGGGTTGTTACTATGTTATAGAAGAAATGTCGGTAAGAAACGCTAACAATGCTTTTCTAACATACATAACAAGCCATGGAAAATGGATCGCCATATACCTAGTGGGTAGATACCGCTTGTTTACGTCATTTAACGGCACCTAGGCATTGTGAGAAAATTGGCTTATGCAGAGCACACGCATAAAATACATACTACCTACCTACCTACTTACTTAATCACAATAGTTTGTCGCAATTTGTATCAAAAACTGCGGTTTTTCCGATGAATAATGCATATTGTGATGAGTGAGACCATTAAACCTGCCTAGTACACACGACAGCACGTAAACGCTTACACGCGTGCACTCTATTCACTTACGTTACGGGCGACTTTGCAACACTCTGATGTGCTGTCGTGTGTACCTTCCTATAAATTGTGTTATGTTTATGTCAGTAAATGCTTTGCTGACAATGGCCTTGAAGCTATGATGTCATCTCTAGGAGAGGTAGGCACATCTCGCTACTTCTACGTGGGAAGGAATACCATGGATTTTCTTTAGTTTGCGTTTGTGTTTTTTTAAGTTTACAGCACGTCAACATGACGGACAAAGGCCCGGTTTCTGAATTGAGAATTTTGCTAAGCAAATACTTGACTATCGTTCTGTCAAGCTCTTTTGTGAGAAATCTGCAAAGACAGGACGATACTATTACTTACCCATTTGCTTAGCGAATTTCTCAATTCAGAAACCGGGCCAAATACGGATGACTTTGCAACGAAAATGTAAAGTTTGGTTCACGTGCTTTTGACTGTATATAAGATAGGTACACGATCTAACCAGTAGGTAACAGATAGGAAGGTCTACATAATAACTAGTGGTTCGCCCCGAACTATGAACTCGCGACCCCATATCTCAGCAACCCCTCGACCGATTTGGCTCATGTTCGAACTTAAAAATTCTCTTGGCCTCATTTACCTGCCTACCAAATTTCATGACGATCCGACTAAATTTACTCAAGTTATCGTCGAACGAACATTCATACATACATACATACATACATACATACATACATACATACATACATACATACAAACGCCGGATTGTTCCAGTAGACTCGGAGAACTTGCTCGCTTCGCTCGCTCGTTCAACTAGTGGTTCGCCCCGAACTATGAACTCGCGACCCCATATAAACTTAATAACTAGTGGTTCGCCCCGAACTATGAACTCGCGACCCCATATCTCAGCAACCCCTCGACCGATTTGGCTCATGTTCGAACTTAAAAATTCTCTTGGCGTCATTTACCTGCCTACCAAATTTCATCACGATCCGACTAAATTTACTCAAGTTATCGTCGAACGAACATTCATACATACAAACATACAAACATACAAACATACAAACATACATACATACATACATACATACATACAAACGCCGGATTGTTCAAGTAGACTCGGAGAACTTCGCTCGCTTCGCTCGCTCGTTCAATAATTACTTTTTGAATTCATTATAAATTATAAATTATTAATTGAATTGAATTTATAAATTAAGTAGTATGTACGTATGTTTGTATGTGTGTATGTTTGTATGTATGAACGTTTACAGTTTGACTGGACGTTCTTGGTTCTTGGACCATGTTTTTTGTCTCCGACTGGCGGCCAGCGTGTGAAGTTGTTCCTCTTTTTAGCTTGTGGGGTGATGGATTGCGATGCATGTAGAGATGGGTAGTGGGTTATAACCCAAACGACCCAGTTGGGTTAAAACCGGGTTATAACCCAAATCACCCAGTTATAACCCATTATCGTCTTTTTTGGTGGGCGATAACTAAATACACTCTGTTACAAGAGGTAAAACGTATAACGCTATCAAAAATCCAGTTCGGCGTGCATCGCCCGCCTATTCTATGGTTTGGAATTATACAGGGTGGCCCAAACATAGACGTCGAGCGAGAAAATCTAGATACCTGACAGCAAGGGCTACCCGAATCACCCCAATGTATGTTCAGCCATTTTTTAGGGTTCCGTACCTTAAAAGGGTAAAACGGAACCATTATAGGATCACTCGTGCGTCTGTCTGTCCGTCTGTCACAGCCAATTTGCTCCTAAACTACTGGACCGATTGAGTTGAAATTTGGTACACATGTCTAAGTCGGTGACCCAAACAAGGACGTGTAACGTAAATTAATAAATTTTAAACAAGGGGACCACTTTTGGGGGGTAAATTAGAAACTCATTAAAAAGTTTTATAAAATATATCGTGTGACATCAAATGAAAGGGCTCGTTTTAAGGATCTCAAATATATATATTGTTATAATAGTAAAATGAAAAGTTTTGAAGTTATTTAATACCCGAAAATTAAAAATTACCCCCCCCTTATCTCCTAAAAGTTAGAAAAAAAAAACATGAAATAGATATTTATATGTACACTTTTGTTGTAAAGTCACCCGTAACGTAACCGAGTAGAGTGCTAGCGTGTAAGGGTCGACGTGCTGTCGTGTGTACAAAATTACTAAGGAAAATATTAATTTTGTTCTAGTAGCATTAGTTCCTCAACTCAGTCAACAGATATCGCTCCACAGACCTACATCGCGGATCGCGGTATGGTTCGGACTTTCGATTGATGTATCTTAGTAGACTTTGTATGAAGATCTTCCTACGTTCGTTCGTTCGATTTTCCTCATTGTACGGAAACCTCTCAACGCGAATTAAACTCTCACTTGTCCGGTTTTTTTTGTTAGGTTTTGTAAGGTTTTGTTGTTTAAACTGACAGGATTTTTGTGCCATTCTGAGGACTAATGCTGCGCGGAAGTTTTTGAAGTCAATAAAAAGTCCTTCCGACCTCAACTTTTTTTTCCCATACAACTTCAGTGATGTTTTCTCGAAAATAACATTAATTGGGGCAGCCCTTGATGTCAGCTGTATAGATTTTCTCGCTTGACGTTTATGTTTGGGCACCTTGTTTGTATAAAATTAAAAACGCGCGCGCAGCGCGCTTAAATTTGAAACGATCTCATAGAAGCGCGCCGACATGCGGGCACGCATAGTTTAAAAAAACTTCTGACTTACAAATAAAAGTATGCCAATGAGTTCTCATCAACATTATATTTTAAAAGTACGTCTTGGTAATTTTGTGTGAAACGTATGTTTACTTAGTTATTTGAGCATATGTGATTTTTTTGTATGGGAGCGAAAACATTTTATAACATTACTCTTTGCTTCAACTTGCTTCACTTTCTGGAGCGCAGCGCACTCAAATTTTCACTTTTGTAAAACTTTTTTTACGATTTTTTACGATATTCTCGTAATGGACATTTTTCATGTAAGTAAGACGAACGACGCGGGCCGAAAAATCACAGATTTTTCCCTTATATTTCAGGAACACTTTAGACAGAATAAACACACACTCGTAATTTCACAAATGTTTTCCGTAAACAATATGGTAATTACGATTTCTCAGGAGAATTGACAAATGCGCGCGTAGCGCTCGAAAATTTGTCGATTTCAGACCAAATTGATCAAATAAGTTTGTATAACATAAAATCATTCAGTTTCCACAATTATTTATGTTTGCATTGCCAGACCCAATAATGGGAAAGCTGACTGAGGTCCCTAATGATTAGCCGGACAAGTATCCCCGTGAGAGTGACATATTGCTTTTTAGTAAAAACACTTTTTATTTTTAACAAAGATATTTGAAGGTTTTGCATTCGTTGGTTTTTATGTTCGGTCTGAACCACCATAATATTGAAATCTGAAGTCATTAGTGAGAGCAGATGAGCGCGCAAAGTGCGCCCCAAAAATTCAATCTTTCGTAAGCAAATAAATGAAGGTTGGTAACTATTACAATTATAATAAAGCATAACAAAAGATTTTCGGGTGCTCATACTGTCAGTAACGTATGGGCACCCTTCTTTAAGTGGATGGACTTTAAGAGGGCGAGTAAAGCCAGCAAAATTTACGATTTCACCCGCGCGTCTCGCAAACCACCCCCTCACAGAAAGCGGGTCGGCGCGTCTCGCTCGCGTAAATAGCTCGATGTCATGATGCTTGCGCGCGTATAGTAGGTATACTTACGCAAAAAAAACTGTTAAATAATACTCTTCACTATACTGGCACATTTAGAACTTTTGTGATTTTAGAGCACGAAGGGGAAGATACATTTTTGTTGTACTGGTAATTCTAGACCACTTTTTCCGAAATAAGCGAAAATTAAAAGTCTTCTCTATTACAAACTAGCTTTTTTCCTAAATATCTATCTGAAAGATGGCGTAATCAATAAGAGCTGCCTAATATTGAAAAAGTATTTTCTTACGTACCTATTGTCAGAACAAAAGTTATTTATAATGATCAGTACAAAAAACCCTTCAGCATTAAAACCATAAAAAACAGCGTATAATATGACTATGAACGCACCTTATAAAATGTTTCAGGAATAAAAAAAAAGTTTCAGGAATAAAAGCATTGGAAAAATATCAACGAGGAATACCTAAATAATATTATTATATAATATACCTTATACAATGTACATACTGTAGACCATGAATTATTATCGTGTACCGGTAAGACCCCAGTCCGTCTTTGGGACCATTCCATTTTCCCCACCAGAGTTCCCCCACTGGTGGTGGAAAATGGAATCGCAAAAAAAATACATTTTCCCCCACTGGCCACCCCACTGAGTGGCTGGTGGGCGAAAATGGAATTTTTATTCCTTTTTCCCCCACCAGCTATTTATAGACAAGATTATTATTGGCGAAGCTGACTCATTACAATGATGCAGTCACTGTAGCCTAGCCTAATTTTATAATGAATCGGCATAAATAAAACTTATTTGTTAACTTTACTAATTTGTTTATTTGTATTTAAAAAAAAAACTTGGCCGCCGGATAAAGACAAAAAAAGAGGCTAAATTCACAAAGCGTGATGTAGTTCTGCATTTTTGATATGTTATATGGGTCTGTTAGGGTAGTGTGAGTTAAAATTTGCAACTAAGAAAAACTTGTGGAAACTGAGAAAATCGAGAAAAACATCGAAATTTTGGGACTTTTTTCACTATTTGCTCTCTAGGGCCAAAACTATGCATTTTTCGCGAACAATGTTTTTTACACATAAACTGTATTAAATTACCTACAATTTGAGCCTAACTTCAGCTCTATTGACACCATAGGAGACAAGCTATGGCTCTTAGAAAATGACCTAATTTCCCCAAACATTGAAATTTTCAAGTTTTACGAGCTGATTTCATAAAATATTGGAAAAACCACTTATCCAACGAAGAAAAGTTACTGAAAATACCTTTTGGAAGATATAATGAGCTTTTATTACAGCCCAAAACCAACTCTGTGAGACTAACAGTTCACTCACAATCTCAAAAAAACGAAAAGAAGGTAAAATGGGTTACAGAGGCAAAAGATTCAATGTATACAGGTCTCACAGACTTTGTTTTGGGCTTTAATAAAAACAAAATAAATGTATTACAAAATATTTTCAGCAACGTTTCTTAGAGCAAGTGGTTTTGCCAATATTTCGCGAAATAAGTGAGTAAAACGTGAAATTTTCAATTTTCGAGAAAAATTGGTCATCTTTGACGTGTCATAGCTTGGCTTTTTTGGGGACAATAGAGCTGCAATTAGGCTCAAATTGTAGATAATTTAATACAGTTTATAAGTGTAGAAAACATCTTTTGCAAAAAATGCATAGTTTTGGCCCTGCAGAGCAAATAGTGAAAAAGTCCCAAAATTTCAAAGTTTTTCTCGATTTTCTCAGTTTTACAAGTTTTTCGAAGTTGCAAATTTTAATTCAAACTCCTCTAACAGACCCATATAACATAACAAAAATACAGAACTACATCCCGGTCTAATTTCCAAGAACCCTGTATACATTGATTCTTTTGCTTCTGTAACTCATTTTACCTTCTTTTCGTTTTTATGAGATTGTGAGTGAACTGTTAGTCTCACAGACTTGGTTTTGGGTTTTAATAAAAGCTTATTAAATCTTCTACAAGGTATTTTCAGTAACTTTTCTTCGTAGGATAAGAGGTTTTTCCAATATTTTACGAAATCAGCTCGTAAAACTTGAAAATTTCAATGTTTGGGAAAATTATGTCATTTTCGAAGAGCCATAGCTTGTCTTCTATGGTGTCAATAGAGCTGAAATTAGGCTCAAATTGTAGGTAATTTAATACAGTTTATGTGTGTAAAAAACATCGTTTGCAAAAAATTCATAATTTTGGCCCTAGAGAGCAAATAGTGAAAATAGTCCCAAAATTTCGATGTTTTACTCGATTTTCTCAGTTTCCACAAGTTTTTCGAATTTGCAAATTTTAACTCACACTATAGTTAGAGAGCTGGTGACCAATCGAGATATTTTTTCGTACAAGGCTAGGAGTTGGTAGGCTGATAGAGTAGACTTCGCTGAGTCTGGGAAAAATATTTTTTTGGCACGGTCGCGGTTGAAAGTTAGATTTTTTCGACTTTGAATGTTTAAATGTATGGGTTCAGTATATTTTTTTTGTAGTACAAGGCTAGAAACTTCTAGGTTAGTTGTTGAGACTCCGTTGAACAAGAAAATATTTGTTTTTTTAGCCGAGCGTGGTTGAAAGTTTTATTTTTATAACCCAAAAATTCACACTTTCTAGGTTATAAAAGACAATATTTCTACCGCGTTTGGCTAGTAATAAATAGTAATTTCGTGATCAGCGGAGACTAAAAAGGCAGCCTAAAAACGCCTAAAAGCCTTGTAGACAAAAAAGAAATGACCCAACCCATACATTTAAACTTTCAAAGTCGAAAAAATCTAACTTTCAACCGCGACCGGACCAAAAAAATATTTTTCCCAGACTCAGCGAAGTCGACTCTATCAGCCTACTAACTCCCAGCCTTGTACGAAAAAATATCTCGATTGGTCACCAGCTCTCCAACTACTACCCTAACAGACCCATACAACATACCAAAAATGCAGAACTACATCACGCTTTGTGAATTTTGCCTCTTTTTTTGTCTTTATCCGGCGACCTATATATATTTAAATACAAATAAACAAATTAGTAGGTAAAGTTAACAAATTAGTTTTATTTATGCCGATTAATTATAAAATTAGGCTAGGCTACAGTGACTGCATCATTGTAATGAGTCGGCCTCGCCAATGTCTTGTCTATAAATATCTGGTGGGGGAAAATGGAATAAAAATTCCAATTTCCCCACCAGCCACTCAGTGGGGTGGCCAGTGGGGGAAAATGGAATATTTTTTATGCGATTCAATTTTTTCCCACCAGTGGGGGAACTCTAGTGGGGGAAAATGGAATAGTCTCGTCTTTGCACCCAGCTTTGCACCTAGCGGGGTGACTTTGCACCACAATCCGAATAATCTTCAAATGGTAATAAAATAATATTTTTTTATTGTTATCTTTGAATTGTGACTGTAATGAAAACATATCAGTGGGTTGTGAAGTTTATAGGTCGCTTATTGCTAAACGAACACTTGAGTCGTTTGTTATTTTTGTTTCCCATTTTGGCGTAAAACAAACAGGCCCGGTTTCTGAGTTGAAAATTTTAATAAGCACATACTTTACGTATCGCTCTGTCACGCTCTTTTCTGAGAAATCTGCAGAGACAGGACGATACTTACCCATTTGCTTAGCAAAATTCTCAACTCAGAAACCGGGCCACAGTCTCTTTATTACGCAATAATAATACGACACTATAAATATATCTTAAATTTAGGTTTATTTATTACTAAAACTTAATAAGTCTAAACAGCTAACGATATTTTTACAAGAAAAACAATATAAATAACTAGCTTTTGCCCGCGACTTAGTCCGCGCAGACTTAGTTTTTTTCTCGTGAGTTTTTCCGTTGTTTTAATAGTTATTCTGCTATTCGGGGCAGAGAGAAATCCAACAAAACTAAAATCATAAAAATCGGTCCACCCGTTCTCGAGTTATAAATGGTGTAACTAACACGACTTTGTTTCAAATATTAAGATTAATTACGGGTCGCGGACGGAGCGCCGGCAGGCATAGACCTCTCGTCTCAACAGAGCGCTCGTGACTGAGGCGATCAGCGAACAACGAAACAAAGAATAGGTCAAAAAGCGCGTGCGACGGAGAGGGCATACACAAAATCTGTCTAGAATAACTTGACGCCTGCGCCATTTCTTTGATATTTAATTTAAATAAATATCTGTATGACACCAAAAAATTTTCTCCCCCCTACTGACGTGATAATGACTGTATTATTTAATTCAAGGTGGTCTGGTTGCAATATCATTATTTTAGGCATTGAAAAACGCAAAAAATCTAAAAACTAGAGGTAACTTCGCGATTTTTTTCTATCGAGTCAACTTTTAGCAATTAGGTATTCGTCCCACATGCTGATCAAGTATATAACCTAGAATCTATAGTATTTTTGTGAATTCGACAAACAATCTCAAACATTGCGAATTTTTCATTTGAAGTGCGTTCACTTAGCTTTACCCCCGCTCTTAAGGGAGCCGCTCGTCTTGCTTTGCTCCGCGCCCGGCGGCGCACAGTAAAACGATCTCATAGAATCGCGCGGACACGCGAAGTTTAAAAAAACTTCTGAATTACAAATAAGAGTATGCCAATGAGTTCTAATGAACATTATATTTTAAAAGTACGTCTTGGTAATTTTGTGTGAAACTTATGTTTACTAAGTTATTTGAGGTTATGTGATTTTTTTGTATAGGAGCGTAGACATTTTATAACTACTCTTTGCTTCAACTTGCTTCACTTTCTGGGTTTAAAAATGGATATAGTATATTATTTACTACATATCACCCAAATGTACTACACACCGCAACGGACCGCATTTGGGAGTAATAACATATTTTGTGTTTTAATGTTACTTTTTTACATTTAAAACATTTTTGTAAACTTTTAAGTAACTTAGGTATATCCCACCATAAATTGTATGATTATGAAGATGATCTGCTTATGTGCTACGATTTTCATCAGATAGAAAAGCTGGTTGAAACTTAAATACGAATAATGTCAGGTTATAAAAAAAACTTCTGAATTCCAAACAAAAGTATGCCAATGAGTTCTAATCAACATTCTATTTGAAAAGTGTATCTCGGTAATTTTGCGTCAAACTTATATTTACGAAGTTATTTGAGGTTACGTGATTTTTTGTATGGGTGCGAAAACATTTTATGACATTACTCTTATTCTTTACTTAGCTTCACTTTCTCGTTTTAAAAAACGGAGTAGGTATATTATTTACCACATTTCATCTAAACATACTACATTCCGCAAGTACCGCATTTGAAAATAATTCAATATGTTATGTTATATTGTTGTTTTTTCGGGCGTTGAATCTCTTAAAACTGTAGTTTAATAAGTATAGTGCTCGTGAAAACTTAAAAAACATCAGAACTACATTATTGAACAACTTTTGTTGAAAAATTAGTCAAGTAAAGTAAAAAAATAACAGTTTTTAAGGTAAAAACCACAATAAAACATAAACTATTTAATTATTTTTGAATGCGGCATGTAGTATGTTTAGATGAAATGTGGTAAATAATATACCTACTCCGTTTTTCAAAACCAGAAAGTGAAGCTAAGTGAAGAATAAGAGTAATGTCATAAAATGTTTTCGCACCCATACAAAAAAGCACGTAACCTCAAATAACTTCGTAAATATAAGTTTGACGCAAAATTACCAAGAGATACTTTTCAAATAGAATATTGAGTAGGACTCATTGGCATATTTTTATCAGTTTGGGTATTTTATTGTTGTTGTTTTATTTTTTAAATATCGTATAACTTCCCGGAATACCTTCACAGTATCACTTCTATTAATAAAGAACTAAACGGAAAAGAAAACCGAATAGTTTTATCAATAGAACTGGACGAGTAGAACAGTCCAAACAGACTTTAGTTATCGCCCACCAAAATGGGTTTTAACCGGGCGATAATATGTACCAAGTGGGTTATAACCCACCGATTGGGTTATAACCCGGGTCGTTACCCATCTCTGGATGCATGTAGAGTTGTTTTAGGGAGAGATAGAGAGGTTTCTCTTGTTGCTATTTACTCGTTTTTCGTCGTGTTTGTTCTCGAATGATTAATTTGTCATTTTTGAGTATGGTTTGAGTTTTTCCCTCTCCTGTCTTAGGCCCGGTTTCTGAGTTGAGAATTTTACTAAGCACATACTTACGTATTGCTCTGTCACGCTCTTTTGTGAGAAATCTGCAGAGACAGGACGATACTTACCCATTTGCTTTACAAAATTCTAAACTCAAAAACCGGGCCTTACTTGATTTTGTAATTCCCTTCGTTTTTGCAAAATGTTATTAGGAAAATCTTCCTTTATGTAGTAATGTGTGTCGTCCAGCGCTTTTTTCATTTTTAAGATTTCGGTTTTCTTATGAAGTGTTGTGAAAGTCACCACGATCGGATGAGGCTTCTCCGATTTCTTTCCTATCTTTCTTATAGTGCTTCTATATCCTTCAGGTCCAGTTCAATATTCAAAAAATCCTTTACAAAGTTTGCAATTATCATTTCCAACTCACTATACAGGGTGGCCCAAACATAGACGTCAAGCGAGAAAATATAGATAGCTGACACCGAGGGTTACCCGAATCACCCCCATGTATGTTCAGCCATTTTTTGTCGTTTAGAAGTTATGAGGCTTTTAAGGTTTTCTTGAAAAAAATTACCTAGCATTCAATTTTATTTTTTAACTTTTTTTTCTTTTGTTTTTTCATCAAAAAATTTTATTCCTTAGAGTCTCAGATAAATTATCTATCACCAAAAAAATAATGATCAGCTATGGACTTTTAGAAGATACCGCAATTTTGATCCAAATTCCTAAAATGTTGTTTTCAAGAAAACATCACTGAAATAGTTAGTATGGGGAAAAAAATAAGTAGAGGTCTGAAGGACTTTTTATTGATTTCAAAAACTTTCCCAAAGCCTCATTCTTCAGAATAATACAAAAAACCTGTCACTTTACGGGACTTTTATTCAAGTAATTTGCGATCAAAGACGAAAAACTGGAGTTGGAAGACATTTTATTTCAATCGATTTTCATTTATTTTGGTTGATTCGAAAAAAATACATTGCAGGTAGGCTTAATATTGCCTGTCAGCACGGTCTGCATTAGAAAATAATGAAAAAATAAAAAAAATACCATAATTTTTTTTTTTTTTTTAATCTTTTTTTTTATTATTTGAATTTTAAATTATTTTATTATCGAATTTACTTTCAAAACAAGAAGAAAAAAATAAATTTAAAGAAAAAAAATAAAAAAAAGTCTGAAAATTAAATGACTTTATTTTTTTATTTTTTCGTGAATTTCTAATGCAGATCCTACTGACAGATGATTTAAAGCCGATCCGCAATGTTTTTTGTCCGAATCGACCAAAATAAATGAAAATCGATTGAAATAAAATTTCTTCCAACTCCAGTTTTTTGACTTTGATCGCAAATTACTTGAATAAAAGTCCAATAAAGTGACAGGTTTTTTGTATTATTCTGAAGGATGAGGCTTTGGGAAAGTTTTTGAAATCAATAAAAAGTCCTTCAGACCTCTACTTATTTTTTTCCCCATACTAACTATCTCAGTGATGTTTTCTTGAAAACAACATTTTTGCACTTTGGCTCCAAATTGCGGTATCTTCTTAAAGTCCATAGCTGATCATTATTTTTTCGGTGATAGATAATTTATCTGAGACTCTAAAGAATAAAAAATATTGCTGAAAAGACAAAAGAAAAAAAAGTTACAAAATAAAATTGAATGCTAGGTAATTTTTTTCAAAAAAACCTTAAAAGCCTCATAACTTCTAAACGACAAAAAATGGCTGAACATACATGGGGGTGATTCGCGTAGCCCTCAGTGTCAGCTATCTAGATTTTCTCGCTTGACGTCTATGTTTGGGCCACCCTGTATATAGTTAACAAATTAGTTTTATTTATGCCGATTTACTATAAAATTAGGCTAGGCTACAGTGACTGCATCATTGTAATGAGTCAGTCTCGCCAAAAATAATCTTGTCAATAAAAAGCTGGTGGGGCAAAATGGAATTTAAATTCCATTTTGCCCCACCAGCCACTTAGTGGAGTGGCCAGTGGGGCAAAATGGAATTATTTTTAGTGCGATTCCATTTTGCCCCACCAGTGGGGCATCTCTGGTGGGGCAAAATGGAATGGTCCATAATTTTGAACACTAGATGGCTCTGATAAAAAACATTTTGTCACGCCCTCTGTTAGGAAATAGAATAACAATATATATATATTTTTTTTTTTAAATAGATGGCGCTGTTTTGTATTTTCTAATCTGGTTTACTTTGGACCTTAGCAATTAGCAATATTTTTGGTTATTTTTTGGATTTATTGGATTAAAATAGAGTTCTTGTTACGGATTATTTCGCGACCCGTAAAAGTTTATTTTTATTGTTCCCACTGAGTTTTACTTCCGATATCCACAATATTGTTTCCAAACAGAATTTGTATTTATAGTTCACTTTTGTTAGTTTTTATCACTGCTTTCACTGTTTACTGATTAGATTTACGTTTTTATCACTTTTAAAATCACTTTTTAGCACTATTTTAATGTTCCTGAGAGGCAGTAGTGGCGCCCTCTCTCATCCCATATAAACTTAACAACCCCATATCTCGGCAACCCCTCGACCGATTTGGCTCATGATCGAACTTAAAAATTCTTTTAATTTCAGTTACCTGCCTACCAAATTACATGACAATCCGACAAAAATTACTCAAGTTATCGTCGAACGAACACTCATACATACAAACATACAAACATACATACAAACATACTTAAATACAAACGCCGGATTGTTCCAGTAAAGTCGGAGAACTTCGCTCGCTCGTTCAATTATAACTAGTGGTTCGCCCCGAACTATGAACTCGCGACCCCATATCTCAGTAACCCCTCGACCGATTGGGCTCATGTTCGAACTTAAAAAATCTCTTGGCCTCATTTACCTGCCTACCAAATTTCATGACGATCCGACCAAATTTACTCAAGTTATCGTCGAACGAACATTCATACATACATACATACATACATACATACATACATACATACATACATACATACATACACGCATACATACAAACGCCGGATTGTTCCAGTAGACTCGGAGAACTTCGCTCGCTTCGCTCGCTCGTTCAATAAACGTTGCTAAATTGATGTCCAATACAATACCGAAGTATCCAAGAAGAGGCGTCTGATGAAACTTCAAATGTAGAGTCATCTTCGTCATTCAATGCTCTAATTTTACAGTCCGATTTTTACTATCGATAAGCATCATCCGCGCCATATACAACGTGTTACAAAAAGACCAATTTTTTTTTCAGGATGTAAGCTATTGATCCGCATGAATTTCCTGTTAGAAAAAATATACTATTTCAATTTTTAAAGCTCAAAATAGTTTTTTTATTCAAAAGTTTTTTTATTTGGTTCAAAGTCAAACACAATGATTGTATGCGTTGGTGCATTTGCATAGTTTTAAGTTGATAAAACATTGTGAAAATCAGTTTTTTTTTTGTTAGCTAGCCTGGACACTGTCCCACTGCTGGGCAAAGGCCTCCCCTCCTGTCTTCCACGCATCTCTATCCTGTGCCACCTCTGGCCATCTGGGCAAGAACTTATTTAGGTCATCCCGCCATCGTCGCCTAGGCCTGCCGCGCCTTCGTTGTCCGTCATGTCGGTGTCATGTTGTCACCCAGTCGGTGGCGATCTTTGTCCACCTATCTTGGCTCATGCGGCAGACCAGACGTGGCCAGCCCAGTTCCATTTGAGCCTAGCGGTCGCAGCTCCAACATCAATAATTTTGGTTTTGGAGCGCAGGGTAGTGTTTCTGACTCTGTCAGTCCTTTTTACATTTAGCATGCTGCGCTCCATTAATTTAAAAATCAAAAGAACATGATAGAGCAAAAAAAAAATTTGGGATGTGATCCCTATCACTGGGTGCTAACTTTCCCTGTAAAAAGAGTTAGGACTTTTTGTAACACCTTGTATTTGTGTTAACATTCAACGATGAACATCGGATCGGATGTGTGTTCAACACACATCCGATCCGATGTTCACACAAAATTAAATAATATACCTATGTCGGATCAGACTATCGGAAGGAAAAGTTGGACGTGCTTAACCCTGAAAAATATCTTCTCGTATGCACTCGCATAGCTCGGATACCTTCAAAATGTGCCCGTAACAAAATACCGTATTACTAATTCACCATCAACCATCCATGGGATGTGGGATCGACCAAGCCATGTTCTTGCAAACGTACCTAGTCACCAACCTAGTCACGCAGAAAGCTGACCAGCCTAGCCACACAACCTGTTAAGCAAATTGATGCAAGCCAAAGGTCACCAGCTACACTATTCCCTGGTAGAGCAGGCTGCTTGGGCGTCACCGGTATGTCGACATAACATTACTACAACAGCCAGCCAGTCAGTCTGTCCGCCATTGCGATCGAGGAAGCCGCGTTTCCCGCGCTTTTCCAGCCATAGACAATAACACTTTGGGAAAAACTTTTTCTCTTCCCGATTTTCTTCCGAGAAAAGGTAATTTTCGGCCAGCGTTTAGTTTTTTGTTTTTAGTTGTTGTTTTCTGCCAGTGCGTGAGAAAACTTTTAATAGTTTTTTTGTGAGTTTTGTGACTAACATCTCTATGCGTTGCGTGCGTGCCAGTTTTGCTTATAAGACCGCTTAGTAAGGTACTTACTTATTGTTATTTTCTCGGTTAGATTATTTTCTTGTTTGTTATTTTATCTACGTGGTTCTGTGTTTTTATTCCACTCTTTCTGTCCGTTGAGTAGTGCACGTGGAGTGGAGTAGAGACCCGTTAGACGCTCAAGTAACTAGGAACCCGTTTTACAACTTACGCTATCGCTCGATTCATAGGCGGATCCCCAGCTGTAGCAAACAAAACTTTTATATGTATACAATTCTGTATTTTTTATAATTTACTTCTAGAATGAAATTCTAGGTGCCTTGATTTTAATGTAGATACAACACAATACAATCGCACACAGTTTGCCGACCGATCCCGTTCATTGCTTACAAAGCTGAATAGAGTCACGTATTTTTGTGTTATTTTTGCCGGCATTATATTAGACCTATCAATACCTATGCACATACACACACACACACACTCAGTAGCAGAGCAGGTGAGTAACATAAGTCTTCATAACGCCACTATACTTATAGTCTCCCTCCTCTCTACACATTACAAGGGTTAAGAATAATATAGAGATGGAACAATGATATAGGTAGGTACCTACTTAATATCTGGCCACCATCAGTAATCAAATCACACTCTATTGTGCTTTGTGAATCACCTTTATACTATTGGGAGTTAATTAAGCGATCGAATTGATTCAATTGACCAGTGCAGTCATTTATCAGATCAGAAGGTCTATCCTGTAAAAAAATCCGCACAGTTGAACCGGTTCAATCGCCCTTATTGAAATGAACAATCTTTAAGACATTTAAAAACGGGATTATTTATGGTGTATTTGAGAGAATACATAGGTACGGTCGGTCACATCACAGTCTAGCCCCTCTACCCTTGACTTGACGCATTTTTCCAAAATTTTATACATTACAAATTAAGACGCATTTTGTGTTTTTATTGAATAAAACAGCAACATTACATTACAAAGTATTTAAAATCAAAGCATTTCTATGCGAATTCAAAGAGAAATTAATTTTAAAACTTTTTCAATTTGATCGCAATAGCGTCAAGGGTAACCCCCTAGGACACCCCATGGTAGGTCTTACCGCGCGCTGCATAGGGGCGCCAATCGAACAAAAAAGGTATCCTAACGTGTGGCCGACTGTACCTACACAGATTATCTGTAGATAAAGGGAATCGAGAATCTATTTGTACCAGGTATGTACCAACTATAGTCTTCAACATGCAGAAAGCATCAGGCTAACATGATGCAGAGCTTCACCGGTGTCTATCCTACTAGGCAGATCATCAACAGAGGAAGCGGGAGCACTACAAGGTGTTACAAAAGATCCTAACTCTTTTTACCGGGTAATAGCTAGCTAGCACCCGGCGATAGGGATCACACACACACAACCAATATTTTTTTTGCTCTAAGTATGACGTTTCGTTGATTTTTAAATTAATGAAATGTGAACGCTGTGGCGGGAGAAAAGTAAGTAAGTAAGATGTAGCCTGTACAATTGTACATGTCCCACTAGCTGGGCAAAGGCCTTCTCTCAGAGAGAGAGAGAGAGAGAGCTCAATGCGGGTTGGCGATTTTTGCGGGAGAAAAGTATTGTTTAAATATTGTTTTCATTGACTTTCACAATGTTTTAACAACTCCAAGCTATGCAAATTCACCTGCACACACAAACGTATTTCTATCCAAAAACAAAAAAGTTATGAAAAAAATTAAATCTATATCAATGACATTCTAATACAAATGGACAACTCATAGGCGCTCGAAAAACGTAACTGCAAAATTGTGCTTAAATTCAGTGTAAGCACAATATTTTCATTAGACGTTTGATGACTACGCAGCTGACGACATGCCAAAATGTGGTACAAAAAAGTGCCGAAATAACACCTTGACGATGCGAAATAAAGATGGTGTGACCTACCATCGGTTAATTAATATTATTTACATATGATACCAGGAGAAAAGGTACAAATATTAAGAGGAAACTATTAAATTTTCAATAAAAACCATTGATTGTAAACAAATTTTCCTGTTTCTTTCTCTCCCGCGGGTCAGAAAGAGATAGACAAAATGATGCTTCAAGAACATAGTCAGAAAAGAAAACAATGGAGTCCTTTTGTAAAGTAAAAATTCTAAGGACTAAAATTTTTCGCACAGTTCTTGCTCTATCCTTAGTCAGTTGAAAAGGTGCAGGCATTTTCACTAACATGAAAGTTCGACCTGCCAGTTTACTGAGTAAGATGATGGGATAGGCTTTAGTTAAAATATTATAACTACCAGGGGCTTAAGTCTGTAACACAATGGCGTGTCAATGGCGTCCCAGTATAAGTAGAAAGACAAAACAGGGGTTTCCTCGTTTTTCTCCTACAACCAGCGAACTAATCCTCTAGAATAAGAATCAGAATAATATTTCTTGTACTTACAACAAAAAAAAAGGACCGACACAGCATGAATGAATCGTCAACTGGGAGCCCTTTTTGGCACAGTTGTGTTACAGACTCAGGCCCCAGGCCCCGCCACACTGATACACGAATAATTCACCCTCTTCATTCGGCAGAAGACCAAAGTCGAAGATATCTGGCTAGGCGGGAGTACCAACGGTGGACTAGGGCGTCACGGAATGGTGGCCTAGAATGGGTCGAGGGTCGGTGTGGAGACCGAAAGCTCGATGACATTGTCAAAACAGCGGGAGGACAATGGACGAGATTGGCATTAGACCGAGGGGGTTGGCGTGAAAAGGGAGAGGCCTATGCCCAGCAGTTGGCTTTATTTATGGGTTGGATAAATTTGTATCACCTGGTTTCTTAAACTTCGCTGTTATCTAGAAGCTATCGAGCTATTCGAAAATTCGTAGAACAACATTTGTTGGGAATCACATTTAGGGGTTGACATGTTTCAGGAAAAAAGCTATTTACAAATTATACTTACCTGCCTATTTTTCATAGTTTTGAATATAAACTGTTTAAAATAATATCCGCAACATGGAACAGATTTTTTTTCCTCATAACAAAAAACTAAAATAGGCTATTGCTACTCCACTGCTATCTTTATTCAAATAAACTTCAAAAATCAACTTACGTAGCTTCAAACTGCGTGATTGATTTACATTTCCGCTTAGTGACACAATACATTTTGAGGGCTTGAAGTGTCAGCAGCAATGTAGAAACAAAAAGTCAGTCGAAGCATAATAGGGTGAAATTAGCGTGTGCCATGTTTCGACTTAGTTATTGTACGGAACAGTTTGTCCATTTGTATTGGAATGTCATTGATCTATATATATAAAAGGCTTAGGTTGACTGACTCATCACGCTACAGCCCAAACGGCTGAACCTATAAGTATGAAATTTGGACAAAAGTTGCGTTATATGGTGGAGGGTTCATTTAAGAAGCGATTTTTTTTTATTTAACCCTTAAGTGGGTCAAAATAGGGCTGAAAGTGTGTATGAGAAAAAATTTTTTTTTGGTCTTTTGTTCTTAAATCTTGATTTTTTGTACTTTTTTTTTAAAATGACTTGACACCTATTTCAGACTTTTTCTCATTTCTATGTTCTTAAGGGTTAAAATGGGTGCCAAAGTTTTTCGATTTTTTTCACCAGTTACGATCGATGCTGGAACAAAACCGCTAATGCCAAAACAATGAAAATTTGACAATAGTTGTAATTTGTGGACACGCTACGGGTTAAGACAGATTTACTTCAAGTTTAACCCTTAAGGCGGTAAAAATGGGGTCCAAAGTTTGTATGAAAAAAAAAATTTTTTTGTCCGGATTTACTTGCAACTAAGAATTCGTATATTAAATCAAAAATAATTTAATACCTGTTTTAGCTTTTTTCTAATTTTAGCAGTTTAAGGGTTAAACGAGGTTGAAATGTATGAATATTTTTCGTGATGTAGTGTCAACGTCGGGCCCAAACCGTTTAAGCTACAACTATGAAATTGAAACTGCAGTAGCGTTTTGTAGCAAAACTACCCACCATGAAGAAAAAAATATAATTTTAACCCTTCAAATGCCCAAACCGGGGTTCAAAGTTTGTATGAAATAAAATTTTCTTTTGGTCCGATTTACTTGAAACTTAGTATTTGTATATTAAATAAGAAACAATTAAACACGTGTTTCAGCGTTTTTCAAAATTCTGCCCACTAAAGGGTTAAAAGGGGTAGAAAAGTTTAAAGATTTTTCCTGATTTAGTATCAATGCCAGGCCTAAACCATTAAAGCTACAATTATGAAATTGAAACTGCAGTAGTATTTTGTGGCAAAACTACCTACCATGAAGAAAAAAATATAATTTTAACCCTTCAAATGCCCAAACCAGGGTTCAAAGTTTGTATGAAATAAAATTTTTTTTTGGTCCGATTTACTTGAAATTAAGTATTAGTATACTAAATCAGAAAAAATTAAACACGTGTTTCAGCGTTTTTCTCATTTCAGCCAATGAAGGGTTAAAATGGGTGGAAACGTTGAAGTTTTTTTCCTGATGTAGTAGCAATGCTGGGCCCAAACCATTGAAGCTACAACTTTCGAATTGAATGTGCAGTTGCATTTCATAGCACTACTACCCACCATCAAGAAAAAAATATAATTTTAACCCTTCAAATGCCCAAACCGGGGTTCAAAGTTAGTATGAAATAAAATTTTTTTTTGGTCCGATTAACTTGAAACTTAGTATTTGTATATTAAATAAGAAACAATTAAACACGTGTTTCAGCGTTTTTCAAAATTCTGCCCACTAAAGGGTTAAAAGGGGTAGAAAAGTTTGAAGATTTTTCCTGATTTAGTATCAATGCCAGGCCTAAACCATTGAAGCTACAATTATGAAATTGAAACTGCAGTAGTATTTTGTGGCAAAACTACCGACCATGAAGAAAAAAATATAATTTTAACCCTTCAAATGCCCAAACCAGGGTTCAAAGTTTGTATAACATAACATTTTTTTTTGGTCCGATGTACTTGAAATTAAGTATTAGTATACTAAATCAGAAAAAATTAAACACGTGTTTCAGCATTTTTCTCATTTCAGCCAATGAAGGGTTAAAATGGGTGGAAACGTTGAAGTTTTTTTCCTGATGTAGTAGCAATGCTGGGCCCAAACCATTGAAGCTACAACTTTCAAATTGAATGTGCAGTTGCATTTCATAGCATTACTACCCACCATCAAGAAAAAAATATAATTTTAACCCTTCAAATGCCCAAACCGGGGTTCAAAGTTTGTATGAAATAAAAATTTTTTTTGGTCCGATTAACTTGATACTTAGTATTTGTATATTAAATAAGAAACCATTAAACACGTGTTTCAGCGTATTTCAAATTTCTGTCCATAAAAGGGTTAAAAGGGGTAGAAAAGTTTGAAGATTTTTCCTGATGTAGTATCAATGCCAGGCCTAAACCATTAAAGCTACAACTATGAAATTGAAACTGCAGTAGTGTTTTGTGGCAAAACTACCTACCATGAAAAAAAGAATATAATTTTAACCCTTCAAATGCCCAAACCGGAATTCAAAGTTTGTATGAAATAATTTTTTTTTTGTCCGATTTACTTGAAACTAAGTATTTGTATACTAAATCAGAAAAAATTAAACACGTGTTTCAGCGTTTTTCTCATTTCAGCGAATGAAGGGTTAAAATGGGTGGAAACGTTGAAGATTTTCCCCTGATATAGTAGCAATGCTGGGTCCAAACCATTTAAGTTACAACTTTGAAATTTGAACTACTGTTGCGTTTTATAGCAAAACTACTAACCATGACGAAAAAAGTAACAATGTTAACCCTTGAAATGCCCAAACCGGGGTTAAAAGTTTGTATGAAATACATTTTTTTTGTCTGATATACCTACTTGAAACTAAGTATTCGTATGCTAAATCAGAAATAATCAAACACATGTTTCAGCATTTTTCTCATTTCAGCGAATGAAGGGTTAAAATGGGTGGAAACGTTGAATATTTTTCCCTGATGTAGTAGCAATGCTGGGCCCAACCCATTCAAGTTACAACTTTGAAAAACAACAGTTGCGTTTTATAGCAAATCTACCAACCATGAAAAAAAAAGTAATAATGTTAACTCTAAAATGGCCAAAATGGGGTTCAAAATTTGTATGAAATTATCATTTTATTGGATTCAGATTAACTTGAAACTAAGTAGTCGTGTATTAAATTAGAAATAATAATAAAACACATGTTTCAGCATCAAAAAGGGTGGAAACATTTTAAGAGTTTTCCTGATTTAGTATCAATAACAATGCCGGAACCATTAAAGCTACAACTATTCAATGAACATTTAACTACAGTTGCGTTTTATAGCAAATCTACTAAGCATGAAGAAAACAATAATAATGATAAACCTAAAACGGCCAAAAAGGTTCAAAGTATGTTTTTTTTGTTGGATTCATTTGATCTTTACCAATTTGGTCACACACATACACAACACATACACTTCTACGCTGAAACTGCACGACGGATTTGGATGACTTTTGGAATAGAGATAGCTTACAAAAATACACACCCATGACTCTATTCATGCTAATTTGATAATGGTGAAAGATGTACCCAGGCAACTTCTTATAAGTCTTCGCGGACGAAGTCGCGGGCGAAAAGCTAGTTAAGTATAAAATATTCACTTTTAATGATTCGCGATATTTAAACATTAACGTCGGGTTATATAAGGTAATTAATTTGCCTAAAAACCAATCGCGATTCGACCCGTTTCGAATACAATAAGTATAAAATAATTTAAAAAAACAGTTTTTTTACAGAATTGACATCCTGTTGACCAGCAGGTTTCACGTTACACCCTGTAAAAAGAATTAGGATGTTTTTTAACACGTTTTATATCGAGCAATAGCCAGTTCCATGGTCCTTCATGCTAGACATGATGATATGACATGACTCTTAAATCTACATCACGACAACAATGCTAATAGCAAAGAGCAAATAGGTTAGCTAGGTAAACTAGAGAATAAGTATAAAATATTCCTCAGTGACTCTTTGTAAAATTAATAAACCTTGAAAGGTCTCAAGTTTATGTACAGAAACGTGAGTCATTTGTAAATAAGGTACACACGACAGCACGTAGATGATTACACTTTCGTTGCAAAGTCGCCCGTAACGTAAGTGATCTTATTTCGTATGATCTATCTGCCTATGTATTATTGATGATAACCTCTTACTTTTTGTACCTATAATACTTTTTTAATTTTAATTTTCATAGTTCTTTATTTTTCCTAAAAGTACAATTACAGATCTCAGAAACACTGTGTCTGATGTGGTATTTCTTATATACGAGTATCTAAGTATGTTTTTAGCCTACAGGCCATATAAAACATTTACAATATTAATTTAAGTTTTGCAATAAAAGTAATATAAATCTAAGATAGTCTCAGATGACCCGCAACATCCCCCCAGCACCGAGCCATCGCCAATCGTCACGTATATCGCTATACTCGTGGTTCATTATTACAAACAAACAACAAGTTTCCATCCTTCAACCATTTAACTAGTTTCATTAAACTGAGAAGGTTCATTTTCTGTCTGCATTAAGTAGTTTCCAATATTATCGACTTATCGCCGTAATTTACGTTTCATCTGTCATTTCAATCGGATTTATTTTCCCATCGACGATCAACGATGAATTAATCTCTTTTTCATTAGTTTAATTAAACCGGTACAATTATGTATGTAAAGTACTTTAGAGGACGTAGGTACTCCTCGATTTCCTCACTGGATAATGGCACTAGAGCAAACATTTTTGGTATGCTGGGACATATCTTCACCCCGGCATGTCGGGTGGTTAGATTTTTTCGATAAAATATTGTTAACCAGAGCTAGGGACATACAGAAAATTTAAAAAAAAACTGGTATTTAAAAGCGGCATCAAAATAAGTCTAACTAAAAAAAAAAACGATACCGTCCGACGTCAAGTAGTTTCTTGTGAAGTCAGAGATGTTTTTTTTTTAATCTGACCAATTTTAAGACACGAAAGAGGGTAATACGAAACATTGATTTAAGATTTTCTTCAAGTTGCCCTTTCGCTCAGTATCAGAGCACGCGAGACAGCAAAAGATTTATAAATATTTTTATAAGGTTAAAAAATTCGCTCGGGAAAGGATTTGAACCCGCAACCTCTTGCATTTCGTGCAGGCGCCGTGCAGGTGCAGGTGCAGGCATTTTTTAACCTTATAACAATCTTTATAAAGTTCCCTAGCACGGGTAAGTGCTTTAGGAAATACAAAAAGCAAAAGATTTTTCAACAGATTTTTCTGTGCTGCTCTTAAGTATAATTGAAATTTTCTTCTTCCTTGATTTAAATTTAATGTAATCTTATGAGGTAAATATCTACCTAGTTAAAGGTAGGTAGTGCCCATCACCCCTGGGTCCTTCATATCTACTAGTTTAAGTGACTGAATCATCGAATACGCCACCAATCCACTTAAAATACTATGTAGAGTCTTTTCACGGAGGAGTTCCCACGACAACGTATTTGTTAAAGGGCTAGACAACGTGGGATACCCAGGTAGAGTAGTGTAGCAGAAGAGTCAACTATCTTAGTACGCTACCAGTTCCAAGTAACCTACTCCAAATCTACGCTACAATTTTAGGTCCTGGGATCTTGCAAAAATACAAAAAAAGCGCGTATTTAAAAGTGGTGACAAAAAACGTCTGGTAAACTAATTTGACAGCTAACATTTAAAAAACAAGACTGTCCGACATCAAATAGTTTCATGTGATATCTATCAGTAATGAGAAAAAAAATCAAATCGGGCCGGTTTTGAGAGAGGAAAATTGAGAATAAGAAACCTCGATTTTGTAGATTTTCTTCTGGTTGTCCCTTTCGCTCAATATTTGAGGGGTAGAGCGCACGCGAGACAGCAACAGCAACAGAGTGTACAAATAAAAAATAGATAGATAGACACTCGTAGATAGAGATAGAGAACACTTTATTGTAGACCAGAAAAAAAATACAAGAATTTTCTTAACCTAAAACTTCGATCAAGGATAAAACTAGATACAACATAGAACTCAGAAATGTGTCTGGAAAAATAGATGTCCAAATTACCTTTGGGAGCTTATTTGCTCGTAGTCTATGCAATTAAAGTAAAACTGTACACTAATGCAATAAGGTTGACATTCGAATATTAGACGTATGGTCGAAATGATGTTTCGTATTGTTCTATTGCTGATATCTTTTGTTTCTGTGGGGACAAGTTTTTATTGTGATTTTATACGTAATGCGGATTCTATGGGATTTAGTTCGGTGACCTAAAAGAACAGATGGCGGTCATACATATAGCTAAAAGCGATTTCTTCCAGACAACCTTTCGATGGACTGGATAATTAAAAAGCCTACTTCAAGCAAATCCAACCTCTATTTCCAGCGCACCATGGCCTGGATAGCCCTGGCCGTGCTGGCCACGGCCGCCGTGGCCTCAGGCCAAGAGACCTGCCTGTCTGGTGAGGAGGATCCGTACCTGATGTTCGGCACCAAGACAGCGTATACCTTCGTCACCGGCGGCAAGACTAATAACAGGGTGCAGGACGTTCTGGGTGAGTCTCTCCTTCGTGACTAATTATTTGGATAGACAACTCTATATGATAATGCAACCTATATGTTCAGTGGCTACAAATATCCATTCAACTAAACAATACCTACTTGCAACTAGAATCTAGCGAGGTACTCACGAACTGGGCTAAGCCAAATTACGCCTTTTCAGATAGTACGATGCGTTTGAAGTATGACAAACCTAATGTTAGGTACCGTTGCACACTAATGGTGATGTCCCAAAAACTAGAAAGAAAAGCTCCAAACCACGGTTCATAAATAATGGGTAATCTCTTCTGAAAACACATTTTGTCACTTGACTTGAAGAAGAACAAGATGTTGAAACCCCCTTGTCCTTCCTTTGGGCTAGGTTGACTAAGCTGAAAGGAGTTAGGTTCTGCTGGGCAAGTCTACCTACTCCATATACCTAAACATGTACACGTAGGTACTCTAGCGTCAAAGCCAGAAAGCAACACGTTTAGCATGTACCTAGCATGATGGATGATGAACGAATTTTATTATCTAATCATAGTCTCAGTTTGTAGCCTGTCAAACTATAGCCTTGTCTACACCGATGATCAAGCGTGCTCCGATCGCGCGCCGCAGGAGTGAAATGGATTTATGGTTTACCCCTGCCGCGGGGATAATTTTCGGGAATCTCGCATTCGACACATCTCGAAGGAAAAATCAAATTTTGCAAAAAATGTCATATCTCCTATTCTCACGAAGTCATTTCTCGAGATGTTTCCTTCGAGATGTGTCGGATGCGAGATTCTCGAGAATTAGCCCCCAGTATGCTTAGCATGGTCGTTTTGACACTCTCTCGAACTCGAGTGACAGACGTGCCATGTCTATCGTGCGAGCATGGCAGGCGGGACTCGAGATGGCAATAGATTAGGGTCATGTCGAGCAGAAAGTAGATATTGCCATTTTTAATAAAAATGTTGTATTTTTGTCTCCATCGCCATGTTGGCGTAGAGCCAACTCGAGCCCGACCGACAAGTTGACAGTTTTGCATAGAGAAGGGCCTATCTCGGGCTTACCATGTTGCACGTACAGGAGGACCGATCGGTGTGGACGCGGCTGTTTAATGGATGCTTTGACAGTTGTTTATGTCTCTAGGAATCTAGACTATCTAGGCTATTCTCTATCAACAATCTCTACAAAATGATCCATCTCTGAGTGAGATAGAATTTATTAATCTCTATCTCACTCAGAGATAGATCATTTTGTAGAGTCCGACATACTATAGGGTTATTGTCACTTTGGGAAAAGAATAACTTGTTAAGTATTTTCTACACCAAACACAAAACACCTGCTAATGGCCTAAAATTATTATTAAATACACACGTACCTACACACGACAGCATGTCAGCAGGACAGCATTTTCGTTTCAAAGTCGCCCGTAACGTAGGTGAATAGAGAGCACGCGTGTAAGTGTCTACGTGCTGTCTTGTGTACCTATACAGAAGAGACAGATAGATACCACATCTTTTGTTACTGAAAAGTCGCCCGTAAACATTTAATAAACTAATGAACAACCATGTATTTTGCGCTATCGATCTGTGCAGTTCTTGCCCCCTTTCTGCGTTTACCCCCGTGTAATTCCCATGGTACGGTCGGCCACAATCTCAGATACCCCATGGCAGCTCTTATCGCGCGCGGCATAAGGGCGCCAATCGAACAAAAAGGGGTATCTGAGACTGTGGCTGACTGTACCTATTTGAAGAGATTTCGAAAAATCTCTATGCTAGAGCACCGATAAGCAACCTAATTACCTAACTGCCGATTTTTGAATTGAGAAATTCACTAAGCAAATAATAAAGTATCGTTCTGTCTCTGCAAACTTCTCACAAAAGAGCGTGACAGAACGATACTTAAGCATTTACTTAGTAAAATTCTCAATTTAGAAACCGGGCCTATGTCGTCCCCAGTGGTAGCAAACATCAAAGACTGCACCGAGGGCATGTGCCGTTAAAGTGACCCGCAAGGATACCCTCTACTGGCTTAGCATATGAATGGGTTAGACCTTATCTATGGGCCATGGGCGTACTTATAACTCTATGGCCCGGTTTCTGAGTTGAGAATTTTACTAAGCACATACTTACGTATCGCTCTGTCACGCTCTTTTGTGAGAAATCTGCAGAGACACGACGATACTTACCCATTTGCTTAGCAAAATTCTCAACTCAGAAACCGGGCCATAGAGTTATAGTCTTAATTTAACGATAGCGGTAGGTTAATTTTTTTATTTCTTATTTTCTCGCCTTATTTCGTTTTGTTCTCGATATATTCGCACATTTGTGTAAAGTTTACACTGTAAACAACCCACTCGCGCGACTATCTAGACCAGAGAATACATTTAATAAAGTATCTCTCTACCACTTGTTTCTTTCACGAAACAATCAGTGTTCAAAACAATCCGTGCGTGAAAATGTAGAGTCTATAAATTCATGAGAACGTTGACCTGAGATTAGGCAAAACAAAAAGACAATACCATAATATTATGCAATTTGATACAGCTGGCTGGTTGTCTTGTCAGTTCACCTACTCGTAGGTATGTATGACCCTGGGCCTGTATTAGAACTGTATGTTCTTTTAATGTTTTTCTAGAACAATAATGTGTAGTCCCATAAAGAAATGGTGAAGTACTTCGGAGATGGAGAACGGAACTCCACAAGCAAGGGATATCAGCAGATCACTCGGAATCAGGTGTACCTTTTCACCAGTGAAGTGGGGTTTTAGTTTATTTTTAAGTCTGTACATTACAGGGGAAATTTTTACATTGTACAGTGGGTCACACGCTAGGATACCCCTTTTTGTTCGATTGGCGTCCTTATGCCGCGCGCAGTAAGAGCTGCCATGGGGTATCTGTGCATGTGGCCGACTGTACATTGGAACCGCAATAGGTAGCCCGTTGTCACAAAATTGCTGAAGTAAAGGGATCTTTAAACAACCCAAATAATGAGCTCACTGCAGCTATTTACGGTACATCTGTGTGATCTTTCGTCACCGATAATAAAAGGCGACGCGAGAGCAAACCCGCGGTTTAGGACCGAAGTTAATTTTGTTAGGAGAGTCAACATTAGATGCCAATTTTATACAGGGTGTTTCAGAAAGGTCCTGTGACATTGAAAAGGGTCACTCATATAAGCAACTTTTACATGGGAGGGACCAAATGCGAAATCTCGAAAAAAATATCAGCCGTTCCATACAAACATTCGATACCTACCTACTGCACCAAATGTATGTATTTTGAAACACCTTGTATATTGTATTTGTCCTAGGTATACCTCTACTTAAGCCGCGGGTTTCCGAGTGGTCCCTTTATCCATCTAGTGTTAGTGAAGGTGCCACTGGACACTTTATAAATCATCTCATTACGTAGGTAGAAAGGCCATCCGAATCTCCTGGAGATGTCCATCCGGAATAAAATATAATCCTTAGCAGCTAAGCCCTTAGCAGATAAAAACCTCATCCCCTCCTCCTTTTACCCTAGTTTTACCTCATCATGTTTTCCCCAGCCAAAAACTCAACCTTCAAAATATGCGAAGAAAATATTACCTAGGTCAGGCGTCGGCAACCTTTTGAGACGAAAGAGCCGAAAGTGACAATTAAAAAAAAAAACTGTTTTTTAAGAGCTACTAATAATTTTCGTTTTAATATTATAGAATTTGCTTGATATAAAATCGAAATTTTACCGACTTTACCCTTAAATTTTTTTGTTCATGGAACTGAAGAGCCGCAACTTTTATCAAAAGAGCCGCATGCGGCTCGCGAGCCGCAGGTTGCCGACCCCTGACCTAGGTGCCTGAGATAATATTATATCTAAAATTAAATCAACCAGTTTCTTCGTTTTCATTTGTATTTTGTTAAATTAACACAGATAACCAAACTATTGATCGTTGTTTGGGCCCAAAAGCAGAGAATCTCTTTCCATGGATGATGTAGGATTGTATTGCAGGATTTTATCAGTCACCTGACACTGCGCTAATGAACGAAAAGCAGCCAAAGTTTATAATTTAAAGGTGACGACACACATTGGAACTATTCCAAAGTTTTGAGCGCAACCGCCACACATGAAAATAATTAACATCAATGTGTAATCAAATTACTACTGTACAATAGCGAGCAAAGAAACCGGATACCCTCGAACATGATTATGTCTGTTCCTATGCTATTGTAAGTAAATCATAAAGAAGTACACACGACGGCACGTCTGAGTGTACATTTTCGTTGCAAAGTCGTCTGTAACGTAAGTGAATAGAGTGCACGCGTGTAAGCGTCTACGTGCTGTCTTGTGTACCTACTCGTCGTAGGTACCCACGACAGCACGTCAGACTGTACATTTTTGTTGTAAAGTCGCCCGTAACGTAACCGAGTAGAGTGCTAGCGTGTAAGGGTCGACGTGCTGTCGTGTGTACGGTCGGCCACAGTCACAGACACCCATGGCAGCTCTTACCGCGCGCGGCATAAGGGCGCCAATCGAACAAAAAGGGGTATCTCAGCGTGTAGCCGAATTTACATACAAGGAAAGTAAACAGACGTAGAAACTATAAGGTAGCTATAGCTAGCGAGTTTTTTGTTGAACAATGCCTTGATTTCAAATGTTTGCTTTGCGGGTGTAAGTAGTTTTCGAGCATAATAATGTTTGGTAAAAATATACCTAAGTACTTGAGTACTTTTACAATTGTAGTAAAAGTAACTATTTTGTAAACAGTTAAATAATAACAAGATTTTTGCTCGCCACTGTACTTCAGGTTGAATGAATGACTGAATAGGTACAGTCAAAACCACTGTAACGTAATTTTAATAACCGGATGCTGAAATAACGGTATTTTAAATCTAACTCGCCGATCTTTCAGCAAATACCTAATGTCGTGGTTGGAAATATTTCTGAAATTAGATCTAAAAAAAACTGCAGCATATCTGACCACCGCCGCCAATCGACCAATATGGCGCTCGATTACTATGCTCTACCATTCTTGATTTACAAACTAGCTATGGCTAATAATCGGCCTGGCTACGCCAGAAGGAAAATAAAATGCGTTCTCGTGTTGAAAATGTAGAGAGCTAATAAAAATTATAAGAACCTATTTAGGTACCTACTATAGAAAACAAAAGACGAAAAAAAAGTTTAAGAAAGGTTTTCTGTCAAAAGAGATTGAATATTTGCCAACATCTACTTCTAGCAACAACATAAAACATGCTCGATAGATAAAGATAAAGATAAAAGACATTTATTACCTCAATGCACATAAAAAAGTTAACAAACGATATGCAAGAGGGTGATGTATTTATCCCCAGCCAATAATAGCAACGCAGTGGGATAGGCAGACTGACCTAGATTACCTCCTCTCGCTTGGAATGACACCCCCTGTATGCAAGTCACCCACCCATGAGAGGCTAGCGAATAGAAACAGAAAAGCAAAGAAGTTTCAGACCGGTAAAAAAGAAGAGTTAAAAAGAAAACTAAAATTTTATTTGAGCAGTTAAGCAAGAAGAACTAAAATGTAGCCAGTTCATATGACAGCACGTAGACGCTTACACGCTAGCAATCTACTCGGTTACGTTACAGGCGACTTACAACAAAAGTGTACGTACAGTCAAACGTGCTGTCGTGTGTACAAGTGTACATTTTGCCACTAGCTGGGCAAAGACCTGAGAGAGTTCGGGCCACGTTCAGGCTTTAATCACAACGCGATTAAAAAAGAAGTGTTAAAAAGAGAACCTTAGAAGTTTATTTGAGCAGTTCCTGCATGAGCAAGAAGAATTAAAATGTAGCCAGTACAAGTGTACATAAATTTCCCACTAGTTGGGCAAAGGTCTGAGATAGTTCATGCCACGTTCAGGCTTTAATCACTACGCGAGCCCACACTGATTTATATCGATTTATATTTTGATGATTTCAAAAGAGCTCAGGGATGTTGGGATGCCGGGAGTTGGGTCCACAAGTCCTTGAAAGCCATGGCTCTCGCCCAATTAAATTTATGATGCCTCAGACGCATACAAAAAATGATGATTATTCTAAACGATTTTAGGATAACACTCAAAGCTGACATTCTGTATTTTCTTCTTGCAGTACAGGGGAGTGGAAACAAATGACTCTACAAATGGAAAACGAACGGTGGCTCTGGCCATGTTACCTTTACATCTATCGTAGAATTGAGGTATTCTGCGTCCAGTGGCTCCTTCACTCGCACTCTATCAATGGTGCCAAAATAGGCTTCCAGTTGACGGCTTCTTTGTAGTACTTACAGCAAAGATTATTCTGATTCTAACTCCAGAGTAATTCGCTGGTTATAGGAGAAAACTAGGAAACCCCGGTTTTGTCCTTCTACTGGGAAGCCATCGATAATACGCCATCGCGTTACAGGTTTTCAAAGGTACATAACTGTAAAGTCCAAATGGGTGGGACCGTGGGACACGGTCAGCGTCACGCTAGCATACCCCGTGGTAGCCCGTATCGCGAGCGGAATAAGCGCGTCAATCGAACAAAATGGGGTATCCTAACGTTTCACTGACTGTACCTTGCAGTTGCAGTATGCAGTGCAATAATAACGAAGATTTAGTGCGAATTGTTTGACCGACTCCCACATCGTAAACCTCAACCTCAAATGTTACTAGACAGTTAGTACGGGCGGCAAACTTCACTGCTACTTTCTTCTTTCTATTCAAGTCTAAAGATTGACCTAGGTTTACTCCTAGGGCTTACTAGGTCTCCGTACCTACTTATAAACATACCTATTGATAGCTTGGTGATATACCTCTACAGTAGTAAGCTCTATAGTAGTCTGTAGTAAGCATGAGTGCTCGAGAAATATCTATACATTTATCAACGCCAAAATGACAGTTTATCTAACTCGTCTACAATCTATAATTCAATTAAAATATTTAGTAGGTAGGTCATTAGGTTATTAACAAACCTACCAACGAAAGAAAAATAACTTTAGCGTAAATAAACGGTCACAATTTCCCGAAACTATCTATCAAAATGAAAACAAACATCGATCTTGTCACTCCGATTAACAATGATAAATGCACCCTGTCGTTGGTACTTTAATAGGTAAAACTTCCGTCAAGTCAAAAGACTTCCATGAATCGCAGTTAGCTGTGTATCTGTCTATCGAAAAAGTGCAACTGATATTGAACGTGACTTTAGAAATTAATAACCCTATTACGGTGTCTGCGGTGTCTTGTCTTGTCTATCTGTCAGTCCGACTGGGCTGTACCTATGTTTGGAACCCGTAATAACTATGTATACCTACTAACAAATAAGAAAAAAAAATAAAAGCGTGCGTCCGACTCCCATTGGGGCGGTTTTTCTACAGGGTGCACTCTAAGTCGATAGCGAAACTTTAAGTAGGCTTTCTACTGATCAATACAAACAACTTGTACTTTTTTTTTTTTAGTTAGCCTGGATGTGAGTGTCCCACTGCTGGGCAAAGGCCTCCCCTCTTGTCTTCCACACATCTCTATCATGTGCCACCTCCAGCCATCCGGAACTTGTTTAGGTCGTCACGCCATCGTCGCCTAGGCCTGCCGCGCCTTCGTTGTCCGTCATGTGGACCCAGTCGGTGGCGATCTTTGCCCACCTGTCTTGGCTCATGCGGCAGACGTGGCCAGCCCAATTCCATTTGATCCTAGCGGTCGTAGCTCCAACATCAATAATTTTGGTTTTGGAGCGCAGGGTAGTGTTTCTGACTCTGTCGGTCCTCTTTACACTTAGCATGCTTGTGCATAACTTGTACTAGGTGGCGAAAAAAATGGAGTGAAAAAAATATCAGACGTTCCATACAAAAGGTCGACTCAGGACTGCGCCAAATGTATGAAACAGCTGATATTTTTTTCTCTCCATTTTTGTCGCCACCTAGTACGGTCGGCCACAATCTCAGATACCCCATGGCAGCTCTTACCGCGCGCGGCATAAGGGCGCCAATCGAACAAAAAGGGGTATCTGAGACTGTGGCCGACTGTACAAGTTGTTTGTGTTGATCAGTAGACAGCCTACTTAAAATTCCGCTATCGACTTAGAGTGCACCCTGTAGTATAATGTTTGTTAGGCGACATTTGTAAACTAAAACTCGCTTCCTATTTGGACACGGTTTATTACGTGAAGTCATCCCCCTTGTCAGTCTTTATTTAGAGTTATTGACACACGAAAACTAAAACTGGGTCATCTCTATTTTCGTCGCTACCTTTTTATGGGTTGAGGAGGAAATATTTCATTATGGTAATATACTTCCTAACTAATGCAGGTTGCGTGTTTTCGGCGTTTATTGCTATCATAACAGGAGTAACGAACTTAGAACTCACGACCCCATATCTCAGCAACCCTTCGACCGATTTGGCTCATGTTCGAAATTAAAAAATTTCTTTGCCTCATTTGCCCGCCTACCAAACATGACGATCCGACTTAATTTACTCAAGTTATCGTCGAACGAACATTCATACATACAAACATACATAAGCCGGCTTGTTCAAGTAGACTCGGAGAACTTCGTTGGCTCGTTCAATAATATTAAAACTGCATTTGGTTGCATATTTAAAAATGTAGAGTTATAGGGAAAATAACACCGGCAGACACGTTCAGGCATAGGCAGCATTAGCATTACTGTACACTTAGGCTTTTGTATCTACGTAGATAATCAGATGATTCATACAGCGCCCAGTGACTCCTTTACTCACACATTAGATGGGTGAAGTGATCACTCGTACGCTGCAGTGGCTGGGACATTGTTCTAGATAGAGTAGGCTTGCTCATCAACTATCCCATGCTGGTAGCTTTGTGCCGACAAAGCAAAATATGCTCAGACAATTAAGTGTCAATACGTGCGGAGGCACAGTAACTAATAGCTAGTTTCTTCACGATATTTTTCCTTCACCGTTTGCGAGCGGTGGTAGCCTAGGGAGTTGGTAGAACCAAAGAGCATATAATACAAGTAGAACCATGGACTTAGTTTGGAAGCGAGACACCCAGGTCCGATTCCCGGTGCAGGGATTTACCTGTGACTTTGTTAATTTTCAAAGAACTTAACGTACTTTTGTAATTTTGTAGTAGCAATCTTCTTCTTTGCGTGTCGTCTCCTATCGGAGGTTGGCGATCAGTTTGGCTCACAGAACATATAATAGTGGTTTGGCTATTTCGTTCTTCGAAGCCGCCAAACGAAATAATGAGCCGGTGCTTTGCCCGAACCATTCGCGCAGATTTTGCATCCATGATATCTTGGGACTACCAGGTCTCCTTCTGCCTGGTATCTTGCCTTGTATGATAAGTTAAAGGAGGCTGAACAACTGTTGTTGTTTCTAAATATGTGGCCGAAATACTCTCTAGCTTCCTCTTTTGGATGGTCTCAGGATCTCTACTTTCTAGCAATACCTAGCAATATTCCCCTAATAAATCCTTCCCGTGCTTCCTTCAGGCTGCACCCCGATCGCGTTCTGGCTGCTGAACGGGCGAGGGTCCCACATCCCGGAAGCGGACGAGATCCCGGACCTGCAGCGGCTCCAGGATCTGAAGGACAACGTCCTGAACAACTACCGGAGCGGCAACTACAGGAATACTAACGTGGGTACTCCCAAACTCCCAGCATTATAACTGATGGTGGCAGTACCTACACTTTCTTTAAAAAATTGGTGCTTACCTACTGCTTTAAATGAAGACCAAGAATAGTCCCGTCGCTCGGGAAACGTACACACGTCGAGCGACTTTCCCTTCGGCTCGCTCGGAATACGTACACATGTACTTGGCGCGAACATCACTACACTGTCCATTTTACCGAGTAGAAGGATCAATCTGTGGTGCCAATTTAACCCCTCATAGCCATAAGTAGACCATCGTCGACTTTTCTCAGTCGACGCAATTCTTTCGTTAGTGACCCCGCCAGCCACAGACAAATTCTCCATTCTTGCCCTCTCAAATCCTCGCATTTCCAATTTACGATGGAAATTTGACACCAGTATGTTTGTATCGCAAAAAAGCTATTTTCGATTCAACAATGTACCACAATCTGTATATTTGCAGCAACGTCTCTGCCCAACGGACTCCAACCTCTACTTCGTCATTCCTGAACCAACTTCTTCTTCTCAAGTTATTCCTGAATCAACTAATCTTCTTCTTGACGTCCTCTCCACTAGTGGAGGTTACCCGTCAGCTCTTCATAAATTATTTTCTGTTCCTTGCCAAGAGAAATAGATGTTCAACGCTGGCTATCTCCATTCATTCCCCGATGTTTCTGAACCACGATTTTCTACTTCTACCAACACGCCTCTTCCCCTCTTGCCCATTATGATCACTTGAAGAAGTCGGAACCAGTCGTGTCACTATTTCTAACCAAATGTAACTATTTCGTCCGCTTGCAGCAACGCCTTTGCCCAGCTGACCTCAACCTCCTCGAGCGCTGGGCGTGGAACCCTCGACACAACCTCTCGTTCGCCGGCCAGCTGACCAGCGATGGCTATCTCACCACGCAGCAGTTGGCGCAAGGCTGGCGGCAGCGATATCCCGGAATACTCGGAGACAACCGCCACGATTATATGGTAAGGAAGACCATAGATAAAAGACAGGATAACACAAATTAGAGGCTTCGACAAAGAGTACTTTAAGTATTAGTAGTGAAGCTGTTTACAGCTTGCCCCGGGCGGCAGTTTCAGGGGGCGCTAAAATCATAAAATAAAGTGACCGTCCGGATGTCTGTGTGTATCAATGTGGCATGATCAAGCCCATAAAACTTTACGTATCAAGAAAAAAATCACGAAATATGCCAACCATTCACGAAAAATATCAACGCTGGAGCGAGGGGGCGCCACTATCAAATCTCTGCCTCGGTTCGAAAAAATTGTAGATCCGGGGCTGGATAGAGCTAAAAGGACGCCACTAGCTTTTTAGCGATTTGTGGGTACCTTTAAAAGAATATTTATCAAATTCCTCTTCGAGGTTGTGTTCTCGAGTGCCCAGTTTCATTACAACTTTTCAATGTGACTGCCTCATTTTTTATCAACTTCAAAAAAGGAGGGGTTAGTACCTATCAGATGCTCGTAAACGCAACTGGTCCACGACATTCTAAAATCATCTCGTCGAAATTGCAACGAGACTAAAAAGTAACTCGTCTATTAAATCAGAAATCAGTTAGACAAATTATGAGGTGACCCGTATTTTAATTTTTGTTAAGTACCTATATTTTTTTCTGCTTTCCAGTACAAGTACGGGAGCGACAAAGTGTCGCAGACCACCTACAGGACGTTCACCGAGGGGCTGTTCCGCACGCAGGCTGACGACTACGACATCCCCAAGCAGAACAACGACCAACTGCTCAATGTAAGTAAGAGCACCCTCGAGAACTCGGGATTGGAAAGCTCGTGTCCCAGTAGACACTGTAATACCACCCGTATTACAGAATGCTCATATATAGCAGTTTAAACTCTTCCCGCTCAATCGGAGTTTAAACATGGTTTAAACTCTTCGAACTAACAGTTTGTTACTTAGAGCTTATTCATTCATCTGACTGCAGCGCCGAGTGGTCTCTTAACTCATCTAGTGTGAGTGTAGGTACCACTGGACGCTGTATAAATCATCTCATTGCGTAGATGCAAAGCCTTTTTTACCTATTTATTCATCTGAGAGATTCCTTTATGAGGCTAATCAAATCAGTGAAAGTGATCATGGTACTCTAAGAAAAGGCCTCGACGAGATCTACCTGATAAAAGTATCAAAACTGTTATCTATGAGCGTTCTGTAATACCACCCCTAGGCTGGGGCTACTCCGAAACTAAAAACTAAATCCGAATAAACTTCATTCATCCACCAGTATAAAAGAAAGCAGGTCTGATTTGTCCCGTTTCTCGGCAGCCATACAAGTCCTGCCCAGCTTGGACTAAAGACGTAGAGCAGAACAATGACACCTATTCGCAACTACACATCTTCGAGTCCAAGCAAGAATACAGACAAGTAAGTTAATTCAACCTTGCACTTAGTTATGTACCTTATTTGAGGTGTTGTTTTATTAAAGTGACACCCGACTCAGGGGTTCTTGTACACGATACGAGTACTAAAGCCAAAAAATATATAAAATTCAGTGAAAAATACCCAAAAATCATTAAATTGTGGCCTTCCTTCCTTGCTATTATACAATCGCTTGCGGGCAGCCGCCCTCGCAATATCCGCAAGATTCCAGCAGGTTGTATACCCAAAGTTCTTAAACATTCCCGAATCTGTTAACGTAAGATTTCAATGGTTTCTGTTGCTTTACCATTCAGCAATAGTGACCAATCTTGTTCTTATTTCAAAAACCATAAAACCTATTTCTCCAGATGATCAGCAATATCTCCCTGCGACTCGGATTCAGCTACGATGTGGATGCGGCCACCATCAAGCGGATGTACCTCATGTGTCGGTACAACAAGGCTTGGGACGTCATTTCGATATCACCTTGGTGTGCTGTAAGTACCTACCTAAGTAGCTAAGACAATTGTACTACGACCTGGATGCAGACACCATCAAGCGGATGTACCTCATGTGTCGGTACAACAAGGCTTGGGACGCCATTTCGATATCACCTTGGTGTGCTGTAAGTACCTACCTAAGTAGCTAAGACAATTGTACTACGACCTGGATGCAGACACCATCAAGCGGATGTACCTCATGTGTCGGTACAACAAGGCTTGGGACGTCATTTCGATATCACCTTGGTGTGCTGTAATTACCTACCTAAGTAGCTAAGACAATTGTACTACGACCTGGATGCAGACACCATCAAGCGGATGTACCTCATGTGTCGGTACAACAAGGCTTGGGACGCCATTTCGATATCACCTTGGTGTGCTGTAAGTACCTACCTAAGTAGCTAAGACAATTGTACTACGACCTGGATGCAGACACCATCAAGCGGATGTACCTCATGTGTCGGTACAACAAGGCTTGGGACGTCATTTCGATATCACCTTGGTGTGCTGTAAGAACCTACCTAAGTTGCTAAGACAATTGTACTACGACCTGGTTGCAGACACCATCAAGCGGATGTACCTCATGTGTCGGTACAACAAGGCTTGGGACGTCATTTCGATATCACCTTGGTGTGCTGTAAGTATCTATGTAGCTAAGACACTTGTACTACAACGTGAATGCAGCCACCATCAAGCGGATGTACCTCATGTATCGGTACAACAAGGCTTGGGACGTCATTTCGATATCACCTTGGTGTGCTGTAACTACCTAAGTAACTAAGACAATTTGTACTACGACGTGGATGCAGCCACCATCAAACGGATGTGCCTTATGTGTCGGTACTGTCGGTACAACAAGGCTTGGGAGGTCATCCAGATATCGCCTTGGCGTGATGTAAGTGCCTAGGCAGATAAAAAATACCTACCTAAGATTCATGGCCATCACTGTGATCATCAAAAACCAAAACACAGCCTGTTTTGTCAAGCCAGCCTGTTAAAATCGTGGACAGTTTTAGGTAGGTAGGTACTTCTTCTACGGTATAAATTAATAGGTATATTGCTTGTCTAGCAAAGCCATATCGAATTACAAAATCTATTTCTAAAAAATGATCGCGCTCCGTCTGCACCAGAAAGGGCATTTTCTAAAGTGTCCAAGTCCGAACAAGACTTATCCAAAACCATCAGTAGAGTTTTTTTTTATTTTTTATTACGTTTTAGAGTTGGCCATTTATTGACAACAAAGAGTCTCTAAAAAAATACCATTGTAGGCTTCACAAAAATCAGCGCTACGTATTCTGTGATTATCCACAAACAAACATTGATTCATATCCATCTCCGTCCAGGCGTTCACCCGCGAAGACCTGCGCCGGCTGGAGTACGCCGAAGACCTGGAAACCTACTACAAGTACGGCTACGGCTCCGCTCTCAACCAGAAGGTGGCCTGTCCTCTCGTCAAGGATATGCTGGACTTCTTCAAGATCCAGGTCGAGCGAGCTGGTAAATATGACCAATATTTGCTCAAGTCACACTTATTTCCATAGCATGAAGACCTCGAGTCGTCGACTAAGTGCACCGTCGAATATAGCGAATACATAGTTAACTAATTGGTATTACTTCGGCTCATAGGCTCATAGACCTTGGTAAACATTTTGCCAGACGAGGTATACTTAGTTTACACCATGGTGTGCCCACAATAAATATCGAGGCCTTTCAACCTCAACCTCATAGACTACACAGCGACCGTTAGACTACCTCTAGAAAGCCGTTTTTTTTTAAGCAAATTGTGGACCGATAGACAACCTACCATAATGCCTACCTACTGGGGGTCTACCGGCTAAGATGAAGCCGATTACCATTGGCGAAAATCTAAGTTCGATTTTTGAAAAATGTACTGCCACCCAGTTCATTTTTCATAAATCGAACTTCGATTTTCGCCAATGGTAATCGGCTTCGTCTTAGCCGGTAGACCCCCTGAGCTGATGATGACATAAATCTCGCACTGAACGTGACTGAACAAGAAAAGAGTGATGGTAAAGCACACTAGCGCACGTGGAAAAAATACTTTTTTTCGTCCGGAATTCCGTCTGTATGTGGCCGGCCTAATCCATTCATCACTCCACAGATACGCCGCAGCAGCCGCGTGCCCTCATTAACTTCGCGGACGCACCTTCGATCCTGCTCCTGCACTCAGCCCTCGGATCCCACCGTGGAGTCACCCCACTTACCGGTGACAACTACCGCACGCAGGTAATTAATTGAACGAGCGAGCGAAGTTCTCCGAGTCTACTAGAACAATCCGGCGTTTGTATGTTTGTATGTGTTAGGTTTTATTATTACTAGTGGTTCGCCCCGAACTATGAACTCGCGACCCCATATAAACTTAACAACCCCATATCTCAGCAACCCCTCGACCGATTTGGCTCATGTTCGAACTTAAAAATTCTCTTGGCCTCATTTACCTGCCTACCAAATTTCATGACGATCCGACTAAATTTACTCAAGTTATCGTCGAACGAACATTCATACATACATACATACATACATACATACATACATACATACAAACGCCGGATTGTTCCAGTAGACTCGGAGAACTTCGCTCGCTTCGCTCGCTCGTTCAATTACTCGGTTTTGTTCATAAAATATATATTTTTAATCAACTGTCGATTATTAAAAGTAGTTTTTGGTTTCCGTAACGCTGGCCACATCGATTCGAATACGCAAACTAAGTGACAGCTGCGCTATAAATAGTCGGACGCATCGTCAGTTGAGTCATTCGGTTGCGGCCGTTCGCTTGGAACGGACGTGTCTATGCCGGTTTTCTAAATTGAAGTCAGTGCTACCTAGTGAATATTCTGCCCATATTGTGTTGAAATAAATATATTTGTTGTATCTGGATTACTGTATCTGAATTATTCTGGAGGAATAAATATCTACACCCAAGTCACGTAAGTTGTTTGAGTTTATTATATTTCAGAAGTGGCACACCCACTTGTCATGAGGCTTATTTTTGCTGAAGTAAAAATCTATGAAATATCAAGTAAATGTGTTTTTGCATGAAAAATATACGAAAATAGGTTTGTTTTAACCATTTCCTTTCAATTAATCAAGCCATTCTATTGTTATCGAGTGGTTATTAGTGAGGTTATTTTTGTCCTATTTAATTGTATTCTGTGTTTTGGCAATTTAATAAACCTTTTATTTATCTAAACATGAAAGGTAAATGAAGGAATCTCCATTTTCATCATTCACATTCGTTTTTATTTCCATTTTTATGTCAATCCATCATCCTTGGGAGAACATACTGAAGACCGGCTACGGCGCGTTGCCGTTCCTGACTACCCTGTACCCTGACTACCCTGGCTGGCCGAGTGAGGCTGAGGCTGGTTGAGCTACAAGGCTCGCGGGCGTCAAGGTGGGCGAAGTTCGCTGCCGACGCCGTGCACGTGCGCCGTGACGCAGTGTTACTTTAGAAAAGGTGAGATGTTGCAGTTCCAATTTTATGATGATGATAGAATGCTCATGAAAGAGCAAAAATCCTTAAGATGATTCAAATAAAAGTTATAGGTTATATTGTTGCAAATGTGAATGTATGCGCAGTATGCTAGAGGACTTTCGTGAGTAATATTGTTGACGTTGTGGCTCGGAAAAGTTGAGCGTGGCTCGTGTTAAACCGCCAATTCTTCGGCTGCCTTGCATTTTTACTTGCTGGATATGGCCAAAATATTATGTAACCTCCTCCGTTTTATGGTTTTTAGGAGCGCTAGGCCTTTGTTTATTTTTCCGACACCGTCATTTACTTATCTATCCATCCATGATATTTTTGCGTTTTTACCATTATCCATCCATGATATTTTTGCGTTTTTACCATTTGTAACACCTTGTGGTGGTATCCACATTTGGAGCGTCTGACCATTTACAAAGGGTCTCTGTTATGATTTGGGGTCTGTCCAATGGGAGATGGTGCCCGGAGTGAAGGAAAATTGAGCGATCGTTAAATCTCATCTTTCCTAGATTGCTGCTGGCTGTTGAAAACATTGGCGAGTGCGCGCGCACATTTCATGTGTGTGTTGCGGCTCAATATCTCGGCGATCCTATGGCCGATTTGGCTCACGTCCGAACTTGAAAATCTGTTGGTTTTGTTCACTCAACTGCCAGGTTTCGTGACGCTCTCTGACCATTGATGCTCTGGTTGACGTCAAGCTAACGTTCATACATGCAGGCATCTGATTGTTCGGGTGAGAGCCTCGCTCGCTCGTTCGCTGGTTCCTGTAAGACGTAGCGTCGCAAAACGTAGGTGACCTTAAGTGCAGTGATCTCTTTGTGTATTCCCTCCTCATCCTTGTTGCATGGGGACGTAATATTCCTCTTATCGACTTGCCTGCGTACCCACCTGCTCGGGTTGCCTGATATCTTAGGTTTGATTGAGATTCATAAGAATAAATCGGTCAACACTCTTTGAACTGACTGCGTACACTAGTTATGAAAAGTTAACTCAGAGCCGTTGCAGATGGTTCTTTGGTTAATTTTGATATCTCTATAGTAATGGTCATTTCCAATAGCCATTGATGATGATGATGATGTCCGGCAACTGCTGCTGATCTGATGGACTTCGCTGGTATGGCTGAGTGTGATTAATGTAGCCTTTTTTTGCGGTGGATGTTCGTCCGCAAATGTCACATGTCAGTACTCCATTCTGGTAGTTATATTTGATAGGTATTTTCGAAAGCCATTAAACACAATTACAAAGGACTTAGACATAGACGTTGTACCAACAGAGTCAATGTAGAAACAGTTGGACCATTCCGGAACCCATTTTCCCATTACGGTACAGCTACAGTTTTGTGAGCGGCGTGCGGCGGCTTGTCACTGGGGACTGGATAGAAATGATGGTGGTATTGTACGACTAGTTCACAGACAAGATCGGTTTAGCCCGGTTGATCATGGTTAAGTGTACCTTCTTCTTCTTTGATCCATTTACTCCTCTGTGGAGTCTGGGGCTGAAACGAGGGCTTTCCATTCATCTCTGTTCATGGCTAGGGAGGGTAGCTCTGGACAAGTTGCTTCCTTCTCTTTCGTCTCAGAGAGAACGGATCTCTTCCACGTCTGAAACGGTCTTCCGGGTCATCATAAGCCTCCGGCGGGTTTCCATTCGAGACACGGGATGTGGTGTTCGGATCTTGGCAGGTACCTATGTCCCAACCAACGCCACTTGCGTTCCCTGATGTCTTGAGTTACGGGGTTTTGTTTCGTGATCTGCCACAGTTCGGCATTTGAGATGGTGTTGGGCCAGTGTCTTCGTAGGATGCTTCTCAGACAGTTGTTGACTAAAACTTGGACCTACCTAGTAGTTTTTATAGGTACTACAAGGATAGAAAACAAAATTAAAACACTTCTAACTAAGCCTATGATGATGATGTTTTCAAATTCGTGTAGTGTACCACCATGTAGGTAGGTTATTATTCTGATGTTGTTTGTGTGAAACGATTTTGTGGATCAATTCAGATACCACTAGTGTTTGCTGTATGGTTGGTTGGTTATAGCTGTAAAGGGTATGTATGTGACTAATAAATTGTTCATGTGGTTTTCAATCCACATGAAAGGTGGTAGATAACGCTGTGTACGCTGTGTATTATATTCTACACCTCATCGTAGAGGGCTCTGTGGGCGCTGGTGTTTTCTGCGCTTCATAGAAAGTGGTAAAGAGTCCTCTGTGATTTCTGAAGTGCTGTGCGTTCTGTTGTGATTTCCACCTCTAATAAAAGATGGCTGAGAGTGATATGTGACTCTCAACTCCTCATGGTAAAGGCTTATCTGTTAACTCATCCCAGTTTCAAAAACTTTCTGTTGCTTATTTTGGGATATTAAAAGAAGAGATATTAAAATAACACATACCCTTTGACTAGAGAAAAGGCGTCAATCTATGAAGTTCTGAATGCTAAAATTAAAATGAGAACACCAAATAGAAGTGATAAACTAAACTCTATTTAAAAGTTTGAGTTTACTAAATAATGATTACTGTTTGCGTGGCCGCTCAGTGAAGTGGTCTACGGCAGGTCTTGGTCTTGGCTGAGTGAGACTCTATGAAGCATTATGCAATCCTTGGTTTGAGTTTGAGATACTTTTATTTTTCAAGCGGCGCAACTTAGTGAATTTGAATTAAGGTCCCTGTAAAATTAACGGTCCGCTTTTATTTTCGGAAAGTAAAACCGAGTCGATGTAGGTTCGATGCAGAGTCGATGCAGAATAAATGCAGAATCTATCCAGAGTCTAGTAGAGTAAGTGTAGAGTCCATGTAGTAGAGTTAAGGTAGAGTCAGAGTGAACGTAAAATAAATGCGCAAGAAAAGGAAAGAACTTATGTGTGTTCTTTGTCGCAATCGTCATCCCGATAAGTTTATTGTCTTCAAAATGAAAATTGTGGTTCATTCAGAGTGCATGCATAATAAGGGTCAAAATTGTAGTTGCCTGGAAATAGAATTGTTGATAAATACAGGTACCTAGGTTTAAAGGTGGAGAAAAACATGTCCTGGCAGACCCATATAAATGTGGTATGTGACTAAGCGTCTAAGCAATTTTTCCACTTAAAAAAAAAAAGTGTTGTAAATAAGGCAACCTTGTATGCCGTGTATTGGGCACTTGTAGATTCAATCATATCTTATGGTCTTAGTTGTTACAGTAGCACTTTTACATCGTATCTGAATAAGATAAAAACATTACAAATAAGAATTATGAAAACCCTAATAGATACTAAAACAAAAAAAGGTTGTAAAGGAAATTATGATAAGTTATTCAAAATATGTAAACTTTTACCAGTACACTCTACATTTAAGAAAAAAAAACCTAAGAAATGTAAAATAGCAACTAGAAATGTGAGTAACAAAAAGTTGACTGTAACATCGAAAAATAATTACAATGTAAAAAGAACAAGGCAGTACCTAGTACCTACTATATTGAATGAAATGCCAGTGAAGCTAAGATCCGAAGAAAAAGTTACTTATGGACCAGTTTGTCAAAAGTATAGAAGCGTGTTCCTAATACTGTATGATTTATGTAAATTTTCTATACCTACTGTAAACCTAATTTAATCTAAAATAAAACTTATAAGAGCTACTCTGCCAACAAACTATTTTATAGTTTGGCAGAAAATGTATGTTGTATACCTGTAAGCTAATATGAATAAACATTTTTATTATCTGATTCACAGCAAGAACGGTGCGCTTGAAGTATCGCAACCGTGGGATTTTTCTTGTGAATCGTGCGCTTGAAGTATCGCACATTCACAAGAAAAGTATATGTATGTTTCTTTTTCTAACGGTGCGCTTGAAGTATCGCAACCGTAGGATTCAGCGGTGCGCTTGAAGTATCGTATCCGTCTGACAATAAGATGCGAAAAGTATCGCAACTGTAGGATTGGGCGGTGCGCTTGAAGTATCGTATCCGCCTGATCACAAAATGTGAACGGTGCGCTTGAAGTATCGCAACCGTAGGATCCAGCGGTGCGCTTGAAGTATCGTATCCGTCTGGATCATTAGATGTGAACGGTACCCAACCGTAGGTAATTACAATAGGTAATGTAAAAACTTTTTCTTTTAATGGCATACGTGCACACTTTGTTAATGAGTAATATACCTAGCATAGCAACCAATTTAATATTGTCAGTTTAGGCTAGTTAGTTTAGGCTTATTTCTAAGATTCTCCACTGTTTAAAATTATAAGTAAGCAAAAACCTACTTATTTTAAAATGTTTTCTCTTATGTTAACCTATTTTATATTACTCTAAACAGCCGTTCGCTGCTATAGATGCACCTACAAGATCTGTCTAGTTTCTTAAGTTTTTGCACTAGGTAGATATCTCATGTTTTGTCTATTCTTACTGCTTACATAATGAAATCCGTGATTGGCTCCATTAATAGTTTACATAAGAAGCATTGTAAGAACTGTATTGCTGTGGATTTTTGTTATTAAATAAAAAAAAAAATACTTACGAAGGACTCAATTGGCCGTGTGTTAGGTTCGTGTTTTTCTGGCTCGTGCATGAGGACATGCACGGTGTCAGGATGGACGAGTGTTAGGTTTTATTATTATTACTCGGTTTTGTTCATAAAATATATATTTTTAATCAACTGTCGATTATTAAAAGTAGTTTTTGGTTTCCGTAACGCTGGCCACATCGATTCGAATACGCAAACTAAGTGACAGCTGCGCTATAAATAGTCGGACGCATCGTCAGTTGAGTCATTCGGTTGCGGCCGTTCGCTTGGAACGGACGTGTCTATGCCGGTTTTCTAAATTGAAGTCAGTGCTACCTAGTGAATATTCTGCCCATATTGTGTTGAAATAAATATATTTGTTGTATCTGGATTACTGTATCTGAATTATTCTGGAGGAATAAATATCTACACCCAAGTCACGTAAGTTGTTTGAGTTTATTATATATGTATGTATGTATGTTTGTATGTATGTTTGTAAGTATGTTCGTTCGACGATAACTTGAGTAAATTTGGTCGGATCATCATGAAATTTGGTAGGCGGGTAAATTAAATTAAAAGAATTTTTAAGTTCGAACATGAGCCAAATCGGTCGAGGGGTTGCCGAGATATTGGGTTGTAAAGTTTATATGCAATGCGCGCGCGCCTGCGCAATTGCGGTTAGCAAAAAGTTACACACTCGCGAGTTCATAGTTCGGGGCGAACCACTAGTTTAAAGCGGTAGCAACATACCTCTGGTAAACCTCTATAAAGGATGACGGGCGGAATGTATGACCAGACGTATTTCGTTAGGAAGCTCTTTTCTTGACTATCATTTGTTTTTATGGTAATGGGGGCTAGTCTCAATTCGTTGTGGGAATAATGTTATAGTTACTTAAATGATATCTATTAAATAAAATAAAAGTTATTAGTTCCAGATATTAAAAAAAAATGTGTTTCAAATTCAAAAATCCCTACGTAAACTATTAATGCAAGGTGTAACTGCCGAAACTTGGGCGGCCTGAATTTATTATTCATGTTGTTTACTCACATTTTCAGGTACAGTCGCGCAAGTGGACTTCCTCTACCATGGCGCCTTTCAACGGGAACTTGGCTGCTATCCTTTATCGGTAGGTCTGCACATTGCAATCTTTTATGACCTTTAATCCATTCTCCGACAGTCCATTCTGCAGTGGACGCCTGCAAACCAACATAAATTATTAGATACTCGTAGGTATTGCGCGAGCGTTGACATATAAGCTACTTACGCTCGAGGTGTCAATATTTAGAATACAATAGATTGCAGGTTGCAATTTTAACGTCGTTATTTGAAAGAAATATAAAATAATAGTACATTACTGCCGCGGTCTTTAATGGGTGCGTTTCTGGCGCGCTTTTGATGGCCGACAGAGCGCAGCGTAGCGCAGCTCAAGGCCTTCACAGCGTGGTCAGCATTGCAGCCCTTGATGGACAAGCTGGAATGAAGGCCGAGACCGAAGGTCGAGGCCTTTATAGCGCGGACAGCAAGGGCTGCAATGATGACCAAGCTTGACGGCCGAGAGCGTAGCTAAGCTAAGCTCGAGGCCATCATAGCGTGGCCAGAAGCGCACTCATTGCAGACCAAGGCTTGTATAGTGCTTTACTCAAACAATGCGAGTAATTTAAATAGAACCAGCTTACCTTTTGTCTTAGTTTACTTTCTGTTGATTTTTCATTCCGCAAACTTTTCGTAGATAAACTTGTATTTTTCCTTTGACTTCGGTGGCAATAGGTACCTTTAAATATCTTATTTCGCTTCCTTTGTATGCTCGGCGTTGTTAAACACATTGAATCGGAGGATTCGTTGCTTGAAGAGTTCACTTTTATTTACAACAAAAACAGCACGCACAGAAAAAAACACTTCGAACAACGCGCGAAGCGGCGAAAATAATATGGCCGCGCTTTTTTTTTTCTATGCAATTTGTAGACTGCCAGCACCCAAACAGCCAAATTCTAAATAAATACTTTTTGTGGCTGACTTTTGAGTTCTATTTTTGAAACAAAACTCGACATTAATGGATTTTCATCCAGTTTTTCTGGCCGCAAAACACGACATTAATGAAAACTTTTCTGGCGCCTAATCAAAGTAGCCCGCAAGTCCTCCTTTGCTCAAAGAAGGTTGTCGAATTAATGACCACATTACGAGCTTTTTTGAGTAAAATTATATGGCATCTTGAGAAGAAATGTTAAAGACTTGACACTGACTGAACACATTTCTGCAAAAAAAATAATTTTGAAAAGTCTGACTTTGTCTGAATATCTCAGAAACCGTTAACTACTTGGGCAAAAATGTTCTTTATGATGAGGACAATACAAAGTGGTTTCCCGCTTTGTTGGCGGTCTTTTAACACCCTGTGTACTTCTAATTCTAAAAAACATGTATTCTTCCTTTAAAAAAAAACAACTCGTGCGCTAAGGCGTCAACCCAGCTGAACCCTGAAACTAAACTTTTCACCTAAATCTCCCATTTCAGATGCAACACAAATAACAACTATCAGATCCAGGAGCAATTCCAAGTGCTTTTCCTGGAGAACGAGCAACAAATGTACCTGGACGACTGTCGGGTGGGTCTCTGCCCCTGGTCTGTAGTCCGACAGCGCTACGGCAGCTTCGCCGAGAACTGCGATGGAATCTGCAATGGCTCCACGACTACGAACGGGTTTATAGGCTTGTGCTTAGCAGTAGCCGCGTTCTTTGCTAGGTCTGTTTGGGTGTAATTTGTTGGGCGTTCTTTTTGTGTATAGTTTTTTAAGCTCCCAACGCTGGTTGGTGTACAAAAGCGTTCGCAGCATGAAGAACCACAAATTCCGGATAATCTCGCATTCGACACATCTCGAAGGAAAAATCTCACGTCATTTCGATCTGCGCCCGACCACTCCAGTCATGTCGACCGAAAAAGCCAAACATCTCGCAGAAATCTCGTGCTTTATGTCGAGGATGACTTCGTGAGAATAGGAGATGTCACATTTGTCAAAGATTTTTCCTTTGAGATGTGTCGAATGCGAGATTCCCGAGAATTGGCCCCCTGTAAGGCAGTAGTTTTGAGATAGGTTCACAGTTGTTAGGAAAAAAACGGTATTTATCCTACAATGCCGAATCTTTCGTATGCTAGACCTGCACATCGTGATAGTGAGCTAGCTAGCTAGTTACAAGGTTCTATTTGATGCTTGTTTAGTCTTTTAAATGGAACCATGTAATAATCATTAGCAGGTACCCGAAATCACGGTAAATGTACCTATACAGTATTGCCCTGAAACTGATGTTTTGACCACTATTGCAGTTTCCAGGCAACCTTGCATTGTTGAAGTGGTAGATTTACTTGATTATCTCCTATAATACCATTGACCTCATGAATATTCATGACAGATTTATATTTTCCTACTAAATATATTTTTAATGACATATAGTTACAATGAGTCGTTTTCAAAGCACAAATTGAAAGCAGTTCATAGATGGCGGTTACAGGCGTGGCCATAGAAGAACAGGAACGCGACTGTCAAAATTAATCTGTGCTTAGCGAAATTTGACAGTCGCGTCCCGGTTTTTGTATGGCCACGCCTATAAGCGCCATCTATGAATTTGTGCTTTGAAAACGGACCATTACAATATACAAGGTGTTACAAAAGTACCTAACTCTTTTTACAGGGTGAAACCTACTGGTCAACAGGATGTCAAATCTGTAAAAAAAAGCTGAAAAAAACAATTTTTATTTTGAACCGCAAAATTGAAAAAAATATATAGCATTTTTGTTTTTGGTATTAGCTAAAAATATGTTTGTGGGTGTAGGTGCATTTGCATAGCTTTGAGTTGTTAAAACATTGTGAAAGTCAATGAAAACCATATTTAAAAAATACTTTTCTCCCGCCACATCGTTCACATTTAATTTATTTAAAAATTAACGGAACGTCATAGAGCAAAAAAAATATTAAGGTTGTGATCCCTATCACCGGGTGCTATTACCCAGTAAAAAGAGTTAGGTACTTTTGTAACACCTTGTATTATGCTAAGTAAAACCTATTGTGAATGTATGATCGTGTAAGTAATTATTTGATAACTACATATTTTTATCACAATTTAGATAAGTTCATTGATTTATTTATTTGAGGTTGTTCTACAAAAGGGAACAGTTATATTGTCCAACAAGTCTCCTAATCTATTTTAAAAGAATTCCTATGAGACGCTTTTAAAATCGATAAACAACTATGTATTTTCAAATACGTATTATGAAAGAAGTTGTTTACTGAAGCCGGCGAAGGAAACTGAAGCAAACTATTAAGAATTCATGTTCATCCCCCAAGATAGTTGTATAAGTTGTGATGAGTACAGCGTCCCCTTAACCCCTAAACTGCATTTTGCTACAAAAAGCTGCTAAAGTATTTTTGTAACAAAATACATTGGTTATCTAGTACCGTAGTTACAAGGAACTTGAACTAACGCCCATTAAATGTTTAGTGAAATTCACCCCTAAGTACCTAGATAGTTGTATCGAGTGTAAATGTTGACTGTTAATAATATAATAACCTGTTACAAACTGATAAAAAACGTTAAAGTTTTACATATTCTAAGTGTATTGTTGTTATCTCACACCTAGTGCAATGATTTAAAGTTAGTGTGCACATAATAAAGTTATTTTTAAATGTGGTCTGGATTTTATTTTTAAAAACTCCCTACAGGCGTTTTTATCCCTGGTAAAACATTGTAATTTAAAAATAGTATTTCTTTTCGCTAGTTTTTATTATAAAAATAACAATATTTCATTGATTACATACTTGTAATGATCTTATAAGAATTTGGCTATGATTGTTATCAAGTTCACCTGTTTTGTTAAATAAATAAAAATCACACATTCTGCCATTGATAAATAATCGAAATAACTCAATTAAAACTCAGTTTTTTTAGGATTTTATCGAGACTGTTCCATTGCATAACTACATATGTTTCGTGTGATGTTTTACATTAATGCACTTTCTTTTAATTAGTACATTATTAATTTTATAACTTATTTATGTTTACGTCAACTAAGCTCAATAGCACAATATTTAATTTTTACTCCGGACAGGCCAACTTTTTAGATATTTTCTAACAATGTTACAAAATTGCAAAACTTGTGCGTGTACAATTTGATTCTTCTCGCTTTTCTATAGTAGTTTTCTATAGCAAGTACATAATTTCATACACAGTTTGTGAAACAGTTCGAAGATCGTCAAACTAGCTCAAAGCCACGTGCCTATTTTACACATTCACAGCCATGCTTTCAAAGCATACAAATCGCTGCATTTTTATTTACTTACTCAATAATAACATACTTCTATAACATTACTTTTCTTCTCTTTCCACTCAGTCCATTTTCTCGGACACGATCGATTTATTTGCTTAGATAGACAGTTTTAATTATAACACGAATAGTGCAAATAAACACCTTACACAATTTATTGGCACTATTCGTGTTCTATTTGTATGCATTTAGGTTTTCAATATTTTTTTTAGTATAGCGCCATCTAGCTTTATTTCACTTCGTAAAGCAAAATGTGAACTCCATAGCGCAATAAGACGTTTATCGATGCATCGTGCGTGCTAAAGGAGTCTACACAAACTCTGTAGAACAAAATAAGTAGTTATTACCAGAACCACAGTTCACACTAGTAACTCAACAAAAAACTGGTTCATATACTAAGCATAACATTTAATATTATGTAAATACTCGCTGCGACCGTCCGACTTCACGCTCTCGAGATTTATAGTGTATGTGTACTTATTCGTCGAAACGACAGTTGATTTTGACTTTCTAATGATGATTTAAAACTTGGACAATTCCACCCTAGTCTCAATGACGATACCTTTGAAAGCGATCGCGATAGCTGTTGAACTTAGACAATCAAGCCCCTAAGGCGCGGGCTCACCAGCCGACGGTCGCGCGCGACGCACGCAACAGAATTTGATAACCTAACTATAAGACAGAGTCACGTGTCTTGCGCACTGCTCGAGCTAACATTCCGTGTCCTTTTCCCTAGCCCGGTCGTGGACTTATTCTTGGACCTTTTACGGCCTTCACTATCGTCCTCACTGAAACTGGTACACCGCGGTTTGGGGCTGAGCATTGTTTCTGAGCTCACGGAGTCGCGCTGGCTCTTTTTCCGCTGTCTTTTGGGCACATTTTCGCCTATGAGCAACTCGTTGAATAGCCTTTGTCTTCCTTCGAAGTACATGTGGTAACGCTGGACTACTTCTGGGTATTTTGCCTCGAAGGCGGTGTCTGGTGGTAGGAGGAGCTCCCAGCCGGTTTGAGGGTTGTATTTGGCGACGCTGCGTATTATTTGGAGCACATCTTGCGGCGGAAGGCGCACGGCCGCCGCCACCTTGCGACGGTCCACGTAGGGGTGTTGCGTGAACAGGTATAGCTGTAAATAAAATTATTAATTTTAGAGAAAAAAAAAGATAGAGAACTCTTTATTGCACAACAGAAAGAATATAACAGATTACTTTCGTACATTTTTTCTATTAAATCACGGATTAACTCACTAGTAATTTGTCACTAGTCACTCGTGATTTAATAGAAAAAATGTGCAGTGCTCACGAAAGTTTAAGTTTTAAAATACTTTCGTACAACACAATATAGTACACACGACAGCACGTCAGACTGTACTGTTAAACACCTTTAAAAACCACAGCAACATTAATTCATAGTTTTAATTCAACAACCTCAAAGTCGCAATAACCTCAAACGTCGCAATAACCGTCGCCCGCCCCACCACTCAAGTGTATAAAAAGGCGTGCGCGGGCGCCGGCCGGCCATTCTTGCCTCGACAGTCGCACCGACAAGTTCTAGCTAGGCGATAGCGTTATGCTGTTCGAAATTGTGAAAGTATAAATAATAATTTTATTGGAATATAGTGAAACATTTGATTTAATACCAAAGTTGGTCTATTCATTTAAATCCCCGGAAAGACGCCAATATCTTCAGCAGCGGGATAAAAGCAATAAAATACGGCAAAATATTGCTTTCCACGCCTACTTCAAGAAAAATACACGTAAGTAAAATTTATATTTTTATTTTCAATGGCATGGTTTAATTTGAAGAGTTTCTTTTATTGTGACAAACACGTGGTTAGTCAGTTACAAGTTACACACGCGGTCATACAGTCGGGGGCACTCCCTGATAATGTACCCATGCACTCACACAGTCACACACGAGGTCATTCGGTCAGGGCACTCCCTGATAATGTACCCATGCACTCATACAAGTCACATACGAGGTCATTCGGTCAGGGCACTCCCTGATAATGTACCCATGCACTCATACAAGTCACATACGAGGTCATTCGGTCAGGGCACTCCCTGATAATGTACCCATGCACTCACACAGTCATACACGTGGTCATTCGGTCAGGGCACTCCCTGATAATGTACCCATGCACTCACACAGTCATACACGTGGTCATTCGGTCAGGGCACTCCCTGATAATGTACCCCTGCACTCACACAAGTCACCACGTGGTCATTCGGTCAGGGCACTCCCTGATAATGTACCCATGCACTCACACAGTCATACACATGCCATCATTCGATCAGGGCACTCCCTGATAACATACCCTCAGTTACACATACACAAATACTAGCTCTCTCAATCTCCCATGCAAGTAAACAAATATCTGTTCTCAAGTAGAAAAGAAACACGAGCTTGAAATTAAGTGTTTTTTATTTTTTTTCTTTACATGAGTACAAAACAATGGAAGGGACGCCTCCACCCAAGCAAGTGTCGCGCAGTCACGACGATGGCACCAGGCGGCACAGTGCAGCAAGGGCGAACAGGATGCGGAGCCGAAGTCTGTCAAGCGAGTCTCCTCCACGTCGCGAAGTTGTGCCTAGCCGCGGCAGCAAACGTCGTGAGCTACGAAGGAAAAAGAGGTCAAGTAAGTCGACGTCTCGCGAATCCCGCCATTTACGGTCGCGACGACGATCAAATACTATAAGCAGACCATTGACTAGGTCACCAACACCACTCAGAGCTTCACGGCATAAGCGCCAACGCTCAACCAGCAGCAATAGCACCTGTTCTAGCGAAAGAGAGCCAAAGCGTGCTTTGAAGCAAACCGATGAGAATGGAGCACTCATGGGCAAGTTTTTTGAGATGATGTCAAATTTTAAGAATATAGGTGATAGTAAGTTACCTGTAACGAATAACGTAGTTCCCGAGTTTGATCCTATGTGTAAGGAACAAACTGTTGATGCATGGTTGCGGAAAGTTGAGGAATGCGCCGAAATATATCGCTGGGACGACCGTCATAAAATACATTACGCTTTGCCAAAACTGACAGGTGTAGCCAAGGCCTGGTACCAAGGTCTGCCAAGCCTTTTATTCTCATGGACGGAATGGAAGGAAAAGCTTAGGGAATCATTTCCAACTCGCGAAAATTACGCAGAAATACTTGCAGAAATGCTGAACAAACGCGTGCGATACGGTGAACCATTAGATCTTTATTATTATAGCAAAATGAATCTACTCAATAGGTGTGAGATAAGCGGCAGGCGCGCAGTTGATTGTTTGGTAGCCGGCATTGATGACCGAAGCATCAGATTAGGAGCTCAAGGAAGTGAATTCACGAAACCCGAGGATCTGCTCAGATACTTTAAGACCGTCAAAGTAGGTCAAGAACGAGCGACTAATGACGCTACAAAAAACAGGGATAGGAAGCTAGTTACATCATCAGCTCCTTCGACTTCCGTCAAAGTCAACGGTCAACAACCGGCCAACAACAACAGGCACAGTAAAACTATCTGCCACAATTGTAAGGAGATGGGGCACGCATTTTTTATGTGCAGTAAGCCGAAAATCCGTTGCACCACTTGTAATCTCTTAGGTCATCTGGCGTCTGAGTGTTCAAAAAGTAGTAAGGCTACGGAAGACAAAACCAAGTCAATTTTGAAGGTAGAGAGCTTAGGAGATTCCAGCCTCAAATATAAGATGCCTGTTAAGGTTGACGGAAATTTCACATATTCGCACGTAGATTTAGGAAGCGATGGGACTCTGATGCGTTTGAGTGAAGCTACAAAATTAGGCCTTAAATGGCAAGAAGTCAATAGTCCATTACTGAAGGGCCTCGGCAATGTGCCTTATCGACCCTTGGGGCTGATTTACGCCACAATTGAAGTCCAAGGAGTTAAGGAAGATAACGTTGAAGTACTTGTTGTCGATGATCATTTAATAAGTAGTCCGCTTTTGCTAGGGCACACATACACCGAAAGGCCAACTGTCAAAATCATAAAGACTCCCACAAGCGTAGTGTTCCAGAAAGTAGTCCCTGTCCCAACACAAGTTAATAAACTCTCGTTGTTTTGCACAACAAACACAACCATAAAGATGAGTGAATTCAAGGTCGTACCTATACGGGATAAAGATAACTTCTCTGGGCGAATATATGTAGATGGGTGCGTGAGGAATGTTCAGGGCAAGGAACACTATTTATTCCCAGGAGAATACGAATTGAAAGATGGTTTGGGACATGTTTTAATACAAAATATTAGCGCGGACGATATTATATTTAGGGAGAACGAACTGATTCACCGGAGTACACCGATTAACGACACTGTGTGTGTAAATAAGATTGCAACGATGGAAGATCTCGAGGATAATGAAATACCTATAAAATGCGGCGAAAGCTTAACTTCCGAAGAATCCATACAGTTAAGAGAGCTTCTAGACAAATACAAGGACTGCTTCTCGAACTCTTTAAAAGATCTGGGGTTCACCACAGAATCTGAGATGGTAATACATCTGAAAGACTCTGAACCAGTCGTTTATCACCCATACAGACTATCTTATTCCGAACGCGGGCAAGTCCGTACTATGGTACAAGAAATGCTCGAAGCAAACATAATACGCGAATCGCAATCGCCCTACGCGAGCCCTATCGTTCTTGTTCGGAAAAAGACAGGCGAGCGTAGGTTATGCGTAGATTATAGAGCACTCAACCGAAAAACCAAACGCGAGCATTATCCGATGCCCAGGATCGAAGATCAGCTAGATGTACTGGCCGGAAATAGCTTGTTTATCTCGTTAGATCTCGCGTCTGGTTATTACCAGATTCCCATAGCCGAGGAATCAAGAGACAAAACCTCGTTTGTCACACCGGATGGGCAATACGAGTATAATAGAATGCCTTTTGGACTCGTGAACGCGCCATCCGTATTTCAACGCACCATAAATAAAATTTTACAAAAGTCCAGGGCTAAATACGCTCTCGTTTACATGGACGACATTTTGATTCCGGCTAAAACATTCGAAGAAGGTTTAGCCAGATTAGAGGAAGTACTTACATTATTACGAGATGGTGGGTTCACTCTTAAAATGAGTAAGTGCTGTTACTTTTTCGACTCTATTGACTATTTGGGATTCGAAATAAGCAAAGAGGGTGTTAGACCCGGAATGGTTAAAATAAAGGCTGTCACTGATTTTCCTACCCCTCAAAACATCCATGATGTGCGAAGATTCCTTGGGCTAGCTGGGTTTTTCAGAAGATTTGTCAAGGGCTTTGCCGCATGTGCCAAGCCTTTGACGGAGCTTTTGAGGAAAGAAGCTGCATGGAAATGGGACGAAGAAGAAGCGAAATCTTTCTCCACGATAAAAGATATTCTGACCAGTAGGCCCGTACTGATGCTCTACAACCCGGCTGCCGAAACTCAACTTCACACTGATGCGAGTAAAGTAGGGTTAGCTGGCATACTTATGCAAAAAGACGAGACCGGGGCACTCAAAGCAGTAGCGTATTATAGCCGAAGGACCACTGCAGATGAACAAAAGATGCATTCCTTCGAGTTAGAAACGTTGGCAGTTATACTATCTCTTGCAAAGTTTCGGGTATATTTATTAGGTATTAAATTCAAAATCATCACGGATTGCAGTGCCCTGCGTACAACTTTCACCAAGAAAGACTTGATTCCACGAATCTCCCGTTGGTGGATCCAATTTTTAGAATACGACTGTGAAGTCGAGTATCGGGCAGGTGAGAAGATGGCACACGTAGACGCACTAAGCAGGGCTCCCGTCGAAGACCATTCAGATGAAATGCACATCATCGATATATTGAACGTTACATCAGAAGACTGGATTGTAACTGTCCAGCAATCTGACACCGAAATCAAACGTATTTACGATATTCTAAAGGATCCTAAATCCAAGGAGTGTGCGGATGTAATTAAGAATTACAAGGTGGTTAATGATAAGCTCTTCCGCATACTAGACGAGGACACCACCAGGTGGGTCGTTCCAAAAGGATCAAGGTGGCAGATTTTGCGAAGCAACCACGACGAGGTTGGGCACCTCGGCTTTGACAAAACTCTCAATAGGATACGCTCTTTGTATTGGTTCCCAAAGATGAGACGTTTTATTAAAAAGTACGTAGGTGCGTGTTTGGAATGTGCGCATCACAAGCTGCCCAGCGGCTCAAAACCGGGTCATTTACATCCAATCCCTAAAATTGAGGAGCCATTCCATACGCTACATGCAGATCATTTAGGTCCGTTTATTAAATCCAAGCGCGGAAACTCTTATATTTTAGTGATAATCGACTCCTTCACTAAATTTATAAACATAAAAGCAGTTCGGAATACGAAATCTTCATCGAGCATAAGGGTGTTCCGCGAACATTTTGGCTATTTTGGGACGTCGAAACGATTAATCACAGATCAGGGGACAAGTTTTACAAGCAAGGCATTTAAGGATTACATCAAGTCTGTAGGAGTGAAGCATATACTTAACGCAGTAGCCACGCCTAGAGCCAATGGGCAGGTCGAAAGGTACAACCGTACCATACTGTCTGCGTTGAGTACAATGAATCACGACAAGCCGAACGGCCTATGGGATGAACATTTACCAAATATACAATTAGGTCTAAATACTATGGTCCACGCAACAACAAAGAAAACTCCTTCAGAGCTCTTATTTGGACGGGTTATCACTAATCCATCTGACAAAATAATAAACGAAATTATAGACGATATCGACGATGCCCCAAACGAATCATTAAATGACTTGCGAGAAACCGCTAAGGAGTTAATAGACAAACAACAGGAAAAGGATAGGATTAGGTATAATGAAAAGAGGAAAGCGGCTCCTAAATTCTCGGAAGGAGATTTAGTTAGAGTCGTTCGTGCTGTCACAGGTATAGAAGGACAATCGAAAAAGTTAGAACCCAAGTGTAAGGGCCCTTATAGAGTCAAAAAGGTCTTGCCCAATGACAGGTACGTAGTAGAGGATACACCCCTTACCCGTAAGGGCAAAGCGTATGAAGCCATAGTAGCAGTTGATAAGATGTTCCCATGGCTTAACTTCACTGATCTAGCTTCGGATTCTGGCGAGTCAGAAAATGATGAAAGTGACTGAGATAATCTAGAAATATAATAATGTACATAGAGTTGATTCAACAAGATTACTAATTAATTAATGAGGTCTCTGTTAGGTTTATGCTAAGAATACTAAAGTCTATATTAAGTTTATACTAAGTCTGTCACAAGTCACTTGTCAAGGTCACCGACATAGTGTACAAGTATGTTAAAATATGCCATAAGTCACTTGTCAAAGTCACCGACATAGTGAACAAGTATGTTAAAATATGCCACAAGTCACTGTCAAAGTCACCGACATGTGAACAAGTAAGTTATAGTTTGTCACAAGTCACTTGTCAAAGTCGCCGACATAGTGGACAATAATTGTGTACACAATGTTAAAGATGTCAAAGTCACCGACATAGTAAACAAGCAGGTACCTACCTAGGTCTAAAAGTTTGTCACAAGTATATTATGTATAAGTCTGATCAGTAGTGTCTTGTAAAGGTTATCTATATGGCGCATAAGTAAATTTCAATGATAATGTAATAAGATAAGAATGAATTTAGATCAAGATTTGATGAATTTTTCATGTACATAGTTTGTAATGATAAAAGTTGATTGAAACCAAGTGAAAAGATTATGTAATACAGGAATATTCTTAATTAGGTGATGGGAAATACTAAGCATTGCCTGTTATAATTATTACGATTATTAAGTAGGTACCTAGTCATTGTACAATGTTTTAAAATTTCTTATTCTGAAATGTCTGGTTTAAATATTAAAGCAACGGGAGGACCCGTTGAGGACAGGATGGCCGAGTTGTTAAACACCTTTAAAAACCACAGCAACATTAATTCATAGTTTTAATTCAACAACCTCAAAGTCGCAATAACCTCAAACGTCGCAATAACCGTCGCCCGCCCCACCACTCAAGTGTATAAAAAGGCGTGCGCGGGCGCCGGCCGGCCATTCTTGCCTCGACAGTCGCACCGACAAGTTCTAGCTAGGCGATAGCGTTATGCTGTTCGAAATTGTGAAAGTATAAATAATAATTTTATTGGAATATAGTGAAACATTTGATTTAATACCAAAGTTGGTCTATTCATTTAAATCCCCGGAAAGACGCCAATAGTACACTTTTGTTGTGAAGTCGCCCCTAACGTTACCGAGTAGAGTGCTAGCGTGTAAGCTCCGACGTGCTGTCGTGTTTACAAATGGCGGCCTTATCGCAAGTATAAAGAATGCAAGTAGAGTGCTACTGTGACAACATTTAGCTTTCCGTCATTTGTAATTTGTTGTGGCTTGATGGCGTCATCTGGCTTACTTAGCTGCCATCTATTGTCGATGATTTAAATAGCGGCTAAATAGGTACCCCCACTGAATCAAAATATGAAATGACCACTTGAGACATATTTAGATGAAGCGCATTTTTGGCTCTCCTCATAAACCTCCCAACTCATGCTTCTGAATTTTTCACTATTCAGTAACGAACGTTCGCTGTTCGTGGGGGAAAGTCGTGGACACCCCATTTGTAACACTTTGTTTGTTTGCTTTCAAACCACATTTACCAGATGGTCACTCTGCAAGGACACGGCGCAGGGCCTGGTATAGAGGTCAGCAGAGCGCGCCGCCCAGAGCGCTTTGACAGGGTCACTTACCAGAATTGTCTGATGGTCCTTTTGACAGGGTCATTTACCAGACAGGGCCGGGCCACTATAATGAAAATGAGTAGTGTTGGAGGGAGGTGGCCCTTCTCTGCGTTGTCTGAAGCGTCTAAACTCACTGAGCTAATTTACCATTGACTCTATCTAGTCACTTACAAGATGGTCCCTAGCAACGACCAGCAGCTTCAAGTTCACGGCGCAGGGTCTGGTGTAAAGGTCGGCGGAGCGCGCCCTCCAGAGCCCTTTGACAGGGTCACTTACCAGGTGGTCCCTTTGACAGGGTCACTTACCAGGTGGTCCCTTTGACAGGGTCACTTACCAGGTGGTCCCTGTGACAGGGTCACTTACCAGGTGGTCCCTTTGACAGGGTCACTTACCAGGTGGTCCCTTTGACAGGGTCACTTACCAGGTGGTCCCTTTGACAGGGTCACTTACCAGGTGGTCCCTTTGACAGGGTCACTTACCAGGTGGTCCCTGTGACAGGGTCACTTACCAGGTGGTCCCTTTGACAGGGTCACTTACCAGGTGGTCCCTTTGACAGGGTCACTTACCAGGTGGTCCCTTTGACAGGGTCACTTACCAGGTGGTCCCTTTGACAGGGTCACTTACCAGGTGGTCCCTTTGACAGGGTCACTTACCAGGTGGTCCCTTTGACAGGGTCACTTACCAGGCAGTCTCTTTGACAGTGTCACTTACCAGATGGTCCCTCGCAGCGACCAGCAGTTTCAAGGGCACGGCGCAGGGCCTGGTATAGAGGTCGGCGGAGCGCGCCGTCCAGAGCCCTTTGACGCAACACGCGGCTCCGCTCAGTGCGGAAAGTAGCGAGGCCGAGTTCAGTTGGCCGTCCTCTGTCCGCACCAGGGTACGGAGATCCGCGAAGGTCATCAGTTTCGCTGTGGAGGACAATGGGTATGGTTGAGGCGCTGTGCATAGAGCCCGCGCGCAAAGAAAAATGCACAAAATCGATTCCTGTATCAAATACACTAAACAAATCGAAAATGTTCACATATCAAACGCTAGAATTGGGTGAGAGCTATCTAAAATGGCCAGTTTCGTGTTGACAATCATAAACCTTTTGAAGATATTAATGGCTGAAAAAAAACTGGGCCGCGCACTTTTTTTCAACTAAAATATCTTGCAATCTGTTATGCATATCAACATGAAACTGGCTGTGTTAGATAGGTCTCGCTCGCCTAATTCTAGTGTTTGATATGTGAACATTTTCGATTTGTTTAGTGTATTTGATACAGGAGTCGATTATGTGCATTTTTCTTTGCGCGCGGGCTAATTCACTACAAGTAATACTCAATTACTCATGTGAGAGACAGATCTGCACTAGGTTATTCGCTGAAAGTCCACTCCTGGGGCCAAAAAGTCCGCAATGGCATCAGCCCCCGGGTCTTGGGTGTGCAGTCTTGGCGATAAGGGCCTCGAGCTGCTGGAGTCTTGCTGCTCGAGGAGCTCCCGCGGGTACGGACGTTCTTTTTCTGGCCGGTCGGAGGAGAAGGTAGTGGAAAGTGGAAATATGCATCCACGAGCCACTCGCAGAGTACCGAAGCACAAGCTGAGGCGGCAAGACCTACCGCAAATAGGTCCTGGCACTCGGTTTTGATAGTTTGCTGGATTTAATGGGCCCTTTTTATGACCGAAGCCGTCGATAAAAGAGGCACTATAATAAAAATAAGTAGTGTTGAATGGTGATGGCCGGTCGTACTTGGGGATCTAGTACAGGGTGCACTCTAAGTCGATAGCGAAACTTTAAGTAGGCTGTCTACTGATCAATACAAACAACTTGTACTAGGTGGCGACAAAAATGGAGCGAAAAAAATATCAGCTGTTTCATACATTTGGCGCAGTACTGAGTCGACCTTTTGTATGGAACAGCAGATTTTTTTTCACTCCATTTTTTTCGCCACCTAGTACAAGTTGTTTGTATTGATCAGATAGCCTACTATTGACTTAGAGTGCACCCGGTAGATGATATTGGTCTTACCGTGCAGTAGTATGTCTCTTATTTGTTGCGCCGGCGGCGGCGGCGCGGCGGACGCGACGTCGGCCTCATCGCTGGGCGGCGCCGGCACCAGACACCGGATGTACTCGCGCGCTCGGAGCGCTAGAGACAAGCTGAAGGGGCGGTGAGTTGCCAGGCCAATCTTATTCTCCGTAAGAGATGGCACTACAGGAAGATCTTTATCAGTGGTAGTCTGCTACTGCCGCTTGGCCGCGCAAGTAGTAGGTGCGGGTTTTGAGTTGGCACTCCCGTGCGCAAGATCGTCCCAAGTGGAGAATAGTTCTTCGAGCCCTATGTCCCTCTGAGGGATAACAGGATTTAAGTAAGTAGGAAAGCACTCCCGTGCGTCTTCTGGTCTGGTCTTGGATGTGCAGTCTTGGCGTAGTGGGCTTTGAGCTGCTGGAGTCTTGCAGCTCGAGGAGCTCCCACGGGTACGGTCGTCGTTTTACTGGCCGGTCGTAGTTGGGGGCGGTGAGGTGGTGGTCTTACTGTGCGGTCGTAGTTGGGGGCGGTGTGGTGGTGGTCTTACGGCGCGACGTCGGCCTCATCGCTGGGCGGCGCCGGCACCAAACATCGGACGTACCCCCGGAGCGCTAAAGAGGAAGCTGAAGGTGCGGGTATTGGTGAGTTGCCAGCACTACAAGAAGAAGATATCGATCTTACCGTGCAGTAGTATGTCTCTAATTTGTTGCGCCGGCGGCGGCGGCGCGGCGGGCGCGACGTCGGCCTCATCGCTGGGCGGCGCCGGTACCAGACACCGGACGTACTCGCGCGCACGGAGCGCTAGAGAGGACCCGCCTGCGGGGTTTGCGCTGAACAGCTTCAGGCGCTCCAGCTTTGAAGAGAAAGACAAGAATAAGTTTATTCGCGCAATAGGTAGTGTGTTACAATAAGTGATGTTGATCATGATAAAAGTTAACCTTCTGTAGTTGTGTTAGAATAGAAGTCAGCAATCTGGAAATCAATCAATAATTGCAATCAGCAATTAAGGAGGGAAGAGATCTAGGGACACGGCTTCATACAATAAAAACACATTGTAAAATTTTCGGCGAGTAGAGAAAAAAAGCCAGTTTTAAGAACGGTTAGAAACGTCTGTCCCTTATCGGGCGTGTCTAAAGGCAAATTCAGGAGCATTTTGCGATTTCGCATTAAACTGCCTACCAGATGCGCGTTTTATAAATTCCGGTTTTCGCGTCAGACTCCCCTAATAAGTGGCTTCTACGCAAAATCGCGCCTGTGTAGGGCAGGCTTAAACTGTTGTCATGATATGATGTACAGATGAATTTTTTTTTTGTGGCATCATTGCAGTGTACTCACATCGGCATGGTCTGTGTGGGAGTGGCGCCACATGGCGTGGAACCATGGCTCCTCGGCGGACCGCCGCGATATGAACTCGAACGACTTCTCGCGCTGCTTTTTGGCCACGTCGGTCTCTTGCCGGGCGAACTTTACTGTCACCTGAAATCGACAAAGAAGAACATTTAAAACATTATACATATTATATGTAATTTAATCTCACTCACACCAATTCTGAAGAGTTCTAAATATTTAAATGGCTGAAGAGATTTCAACACAAACAAACTAGTTTTCAATGAAAACAAACCGCATTGAAATCGATCCATTCGTTTGAGAACTATGATGCAAATCACAAACATAGGTGTCAAACTTATAATTATAACATGCCTTTCTTTCAGGCTTTGAGCAAAGGGACTTAAAATTACTATTGCATTCTTTATCAAATATCTGATAGTCAAATTCGTATTGATCCCCATATTTATTTGGTTTTTGGTCCTAAAATGCCAAAATTAAGATGCTATTTTAGCTTCGGACCTACCTGTTGGGCTTCAGGCTCTTCCTCTTCTTCGTCAGAGTTGTCGGCCTTGTCGGAGTCTTTCTTGCGCTTGTCTTGTTTATCAAAATACGAGTATGATGGCCTCAGCTGCACTATACCTGATGGGAAGGAACCATGAATATTATCAACTGAAGAAATTTATGAATTGCTAAAAGTAATTTCCGGAAATTTTCTTGAGCTATCATAGAGAAAACCTATGACTCATGACACGACAAATACAGGGTGCACTCTAAGTCGTTAGCGGAACTTTAATTAGGCTATCTACTGATCAATACAAACAACTTGTACTAGGTGGCGAAAAAAATGGCGTGAAAAAAATATCAGCTGTTCCATACAAAAGGTCGACTCAGTACTGCGCCAAATGTATGAAACAGCTGATTTTTTTTTCGCTTAATTTTTTTCGCCATTTAGAACAAGTAGTTTGTATTGATCAGTAGACAGCCTACTTAAAGTTCCGCTATCGACTTAGAGTGCACCCTGTAGATATTTCAAACATTTATAATAATTTGAAAAAATTCGCTCGGGACAAGACTTCAACCCGCAACCTCTTGCATACCATGCATGCACCCTAGAAAAGCTTTTCATACATGCTGAGGATGATGGTAGTCAGCAGTTTCAGTAACTAGGTACTACCAGGGTCTGTAACGCAACTCTGCCTCATTCATTCTGTTAGCGATTGTGATTTAAAACTTAATACAACTTAATAAACTTAAACAATTCTATTCTAAAGTCGCAATCACGATCATGATCCCGATACCATTGAAAGGGATTGCGATAGATGCAAAGGTTAGACAATGAAGCCCCAGGCCCCTGAATTATAAAAAAAACCCCACTTACCCTGCACAGGTGTGCAGTGCATCTCCTTGTCCTGCAACAGAGCCACTGCATAACGGTTGGCCTCGATGCACGGGTTACTGCTCTCGTACACCACCTTGTCCATAATCCCCTCCTTGAAGTACTGAGACCGCTCTCTCTCCTTGTCACGGGAGAATCTTGACTCCTAGTCAACGTTGAAATAATGCGGTAAGTTACAAATCTGGTTCCATGATAAATATTGATGATGAATAGTAGATGAGGTATTTTTGGATTAATCAAAGAGAAGCGTTTTAAAACCCATGTTGTCACATCACAGAAAATTTTCAATTTGCTACGAATTCATACTCTTTACATTGTATAGTACTTTTCAACAGTGAAAGCCTATTTGCTTTTAAACGCTTTTAATGCTTAGAAAAGATCATGTCAAAAATATTTTGCTTGTTGGTCAAGTTGCCATTTGAAACTACACTCTTCAATATTGGTATATTTTGGCTCTATTATACTCTCTAATTACTTGGTAGGAACTAAGAAAGAGATACAAAATAACTGCAGGAAGACTGAGAGGCGGTCTAACAATATTGGATTGGCTCGTGAGATGGACGATCTGTCCTTTACGCCATTGTTTATCTAAAAAACTAAGGCCTTTGCATCTACATAATGAGATGATTTACAGTGTCCTGTGGCACCTTCACTCACTAGATGTGAGAAGAGACCATTTGGACGCTGCAGTGCCTGGGACATGGTTTTACATGCAGTAGGCTTGCCCAGCACCTATACCATCCTGTCAGAATTGTTTAATTGTTCTTTTTTTGAAGTGGTTAATGAAAACCTTAGGATGATGGTCAAATAAACCATCTGGCAAAGAGAGGCAAGGGCCATAAACAGATGGAGAACTATAGAGGAGCAGGCGAAGACCTACAAATGGTTTTAGCACCAAATAAGAAGGCAGTTTTTCACTTTACTTTATGCAACAAGTTGAAACTGAAAACGTAAGCTTATTACAGTTACCTGTTGCCCATCAGTGTTCAAAGCGATCTGTTCTCCTTTAGAACTGCAGTACTTTTCACTATACGTGTCCAGACCGACTTCCAGTCGCACCATCTGGTTTCTAGGCTTCACAGAAGCATTCAGTATATTAGTGTCGTTCCAATCGCGAGTCGCCGGTCGCACGGGGTATTGGTATATGTAAAGATGCTTAGCCAATGCTTGCGATAAGAATACCGGGATCTGAAAGCAGATTAACATAGAATTTGCCGTGAAAACTTTACTTTTTCCGACAATAACATAACCTTTATGGTACCACGTTGTTAACTTGGAACTGGTGGCTAACTCACCTCCTGGACCACAGGGTCATCTTCGTCTTCCATTTTGCAAGCGTATTTTGCCTTGAAACTTCGCCAACTAAAAATACATTGCAGAAAACATTGAAAATTATTTCACCCAAAATCTGTACGTTTCGTAAACTTTGACATTAATTTGAATGAATGAACGATAGATGAATGAAAGACCGAAAGGAAGCACGACATGAAGTTCGTTCTTGTTCACAGAGTGGTGTAAACTTTTATGTCGATCGATTTAAAAAAAAATTACTGGCTAGCTAATGATTTTGGGCACAGCCTTCTTTATCTCTCAAGCCATGCTGTTAAGTTTGGCAACCTCGCATTTAAGGACTGCGTGAACCGGTTGTCTGTCTTGTAAGACTATCTAATAATTAGTTTTCCAGCGACTTAATAAATCGTTATCCCGTGGGAAAGAAAACGTAGTTAAAGGTCTTTCTTCTCTCTTTAGACTTGAGTCGTAATTCGACTTACAGCAGGGCAAACAACACCGGCGAGGCATTTGAAAATAAATTCATGATTTAATGTTGTGTTACGATTGGTTCTCTAGGATCAAATTGTAACTACAAATGATAACTAAAACTATGAAAATACTCTAAAAACATACCTTAAGCTGGCAAGTCAAGTTAGGCTGTTTTAAAGCAATGAATAACTAATAAATTACTTAATTTTCACTCACAATATCAGCCACACAACAAATCAAAACAAATCCTTACGTCAAATGAAGATGACGTATTATCCAGCTAACTAAAAACTACAAGAAAAATGGTATAAAAACAAACAGCATAACTGCTATGTTATTTAGCCGGGTATTATTATGTGACTAAAATTAATGGTATCCAGCCAGAGTTGAAGTTACTGAGACTCGGATTAGTTTTAACTTGGTCGTACTATCATAATGGCTTCTGACAGACAGTGCACTGCGTAAACCGGTTCACGGGCGACGTTGCCAGGACTTGCACAGCACGGCTTGAGAGATAAAGAAGGCTGTTTTTTGGGGGATCGTGAAACGATCTTATTCAGTGATTTTAATATAGAACTGAAGAGCCGTTACATCCAAAGAGTCGCAGGTTGCCGACCCCTGCTGTTTCGTTATTTATTTTGTAGACTGACCAAAAAATTATAATTATATAAGAACCAATTAATCTGTGAATTTTGAATGAACTAAACCGATTTGACAGTGACAGTTCGTTATCTCGATCATTCAATCAGTTTGTTTACGTGAAATCAAAACAAAGTTTCACTGTTCTTTTGAAAAGTTTATTTTTGCAAGGTTTTTATGATTTAAGTTTTGTGAAATCTTGTGCATCATATTCAATAGGATCTTTAAAAATTAAAAGCATTAATTATTGATCATTCCTGTTCAAACAAACTCAGAATTTCCAAACACCTAACCTCCAGAATTTCAAGCTCCTCCCAAAAATGCCAGGCAGGTTTAGTTAGTGAATGTTAATGATGATTCAAACAGTGCGGCAATGTCGGCGATGTAAAACTCGCATCATGTACTTCTTAAAAAGACTCTTGAATGTACTGTTCAGAAAAGTTTTAAGTGTCAGGGTGTTGGTGTTATCAGTATGGACAATGTTAATAATTCTGTGTCCAATATCATTATTTTTATGGATGTTTTCATTTACAAATAAAAGTAACACTTATAATAATCCCAAACAAACTTATGAACACCCAGTGATAGTATGGTGGACATACAAATTCAGTACACTCCCAAAAACTATAAAGTGCCCAAACAACATTATATGTGAACTGGTCAGAAGAAACGACAGTGACCATGACCTTGTAGATGCCTACCTTTTCTATGGAAGCCATCTCAACTTTGACGACATACCTTTGCCAAGAAAATGGGAGACAGTCATCTGGGGACTTTTCCATGAAGAATCCCCAAGAAACATGATCATGTTGTTGCACGAGAAAGCACTGCAGCTATTCAACTACACCTCAACTTTCAGTCGGTATAGCGACTACCCTTTCCCCTTACAGTACTTGCAAGATATAAAAGGACTAACAGACACCAAGCACTTTTTAGATACACCGAGGAAGAACAAAATGTTAGACGACCTAGCTACATTAATATTCTTGCAATCTGAGTGTGAAACGGCTACGGAAAGAGATGAGTATGTTGCAAGCCTCATGGAACTCATGAAGGTGGACTCCTATGGCGAATGCTTAAAAAACAAGGAGCTTCCAGACATGTTTAAAGAAGATTATCTGAACAACATGTACGATCCTAGCTTATTGGATTTTATAGGCAGATACAAGTTCATGATCACAATAGAAAACGGAGTATGCTATGATTATATTACAGAGAAGGTATGGCGAGCCCTTATGGCCGGTACCGTCCCCATATACTTCGGCTCGCCAACAATAAGGGATTGGCTTCCAAACAACAACTCTGCCATACTACTCGAAGACTACCCCACTCCGGAACTCCTGAGGGAGCACATAGAAAAACTAATGAAAGACGACGAACTTTACGAAAGTTATTTAGACCATAAGATTAAACAAGTCATTACAAACCAAAGATTATTTGAGGAACTCAAAGAAAGACCTACGCAGTTCGAGCCAGCTGTATCGGTCGAGAAGTTCGAGTGTTTAATATGCGAGAAGTTGCACCAAAGACGTAACGGGGTAAAGGAGCAAAGGGTTGTGAACAAAAGTCACTACAACTGCCCGAAACCGATATCCGCCTTGACTTTTGATATCCTAAACCCTGAAAATTTCTGGGCCGTTTTATGGGAACAATCTAGATACGAACTCGACAAGTTGTACAAAGAATTAGGTATAGAATAGGTTTCACAAAATTAATTGTGACTACGTGATTAAAATGTGTGATTATGCAATTTACGCCAGCTTTTCATCTCAATTGAATGCCCGACTTCCTAACTCGTTCCTATACTGCTCAAACCATTATCCCATTACAATGGTTACGATGAGTAGGTCTCCACCATAAGACGGATGCCCGTTTTCACCAACCACACCTAATTTTAAAAGACCTTTTAACGTAAATTATCTGCACCTCTGCAAGTCTAGTGGAGAACTCTTTTGTACACCAGAAAGATAAATTATTACGTACAGAAAAAATCGTGAAAAACTTAAATACCTACAATGGCGGTCTTATCGCTAATAGCTATCCCTTCCGGACACCCAAGTAGTAGTATTGGGAATCTTGCATACAGTAAAATCCCGCATCTATACATACATACAATACCCACACGTTTGGTAGAAAATACAAGGCGCTATCGGGAATCGAATCCAGACTCCACTCCACCCCCAACGATGGACGTGCGGTGTACCACAACCAAGTTTCAACTGGCCCTCGTTCTCTGTCCCAAGTTTGTCGCAACTGCAGCATCCATATAATGTTGAAGTACAGTCGGCCACACGCTAGGATACCCCTGCCGTAAGAGCTGCCATGGGGTATCTGTGACTGTGGCCGACCGTACCTACAATACCTAATACAGATACAGCACACCTGAGCTTATAGGTACATCGTCTGATTTCAAATTGAAGGTACCCAATGATCTGACTCGCGGATAGACTCTTTCGAAAAAAGACATTTTGAAAAGTTACTGTTTATAAAACGTTGTTAGAAGTGAAAGACTCAAGTGGGTTGATATTTTATTTAATTTCCTTAGCGCCTGATAAGTGAATAGCAAATATATCATTGCGTAAAATAAAAATATGGATATATAGGCACTGACAGTGATTTCACAAGTACCTACGCCGCGGTAACTAATGAAAGATTTATACACAAACGTACCGGACTCGGCAGCACGACACCCCGCGAGAAATGTGTTCTATCCCGCTCCCGCTATAGTATAGACTACTTAGCGCCATCTTTCTTTAGTTTAAAGTATACCGATAGCAGCGTGGCGAGAAATTCAATATTTTCACAGATTTGAATTTTGTTTTTTTTTTATTTTGAAGCTAAATTAAGCAATTTTTTCAGCCATTTTTCGTTCACGGCAATAACATAGTACCAATTCTTTTCATTATTGCAAACAACAGAACAACAATAATTCAGCCGATGTGTTCTGGTCATCAACAAGTTTTTTGGGCAGTGCCATTGCTTTGTCGACCAGAACACATAATCGGCTAAATTATTGTTGTCCTGTTGTTTGCAATAATGAAAAGAATACTATTTTATTGCCGTGAATGAAAAATCGCTGAACAAAATTAGCTCAGTTTAAAACCGGTTGTCGTGTCGTGCCACCGGGGGTGCTTAGAAAATGTATTACTAAATTATTTTAAAACATTTTGTTCGATGAACACACAGGTATTTTTCCAATATGTTACCACAAAGAAAATACAATGATGTTACTAAATTATGTTTACCTATCTCATGATTCATTCATGATATATCATTGGCACACCCCTTCTAATGGCGAAACCGGATGCACTTGGTAAGTGATGCCTCTCTTGATGATATGCGGAATCTGCTTTGGCACCATTCTGTGAAATAGCAAAAGAACTTTGAGTAAATTTTGCGCATTCAGAGTCATTCTTTTTTTTTTCAAAGACTCCCTAGTTCCACTGCCAAAATTGTAGGGAGCGATGGTGAAATCGCGTCGTAGACTGCCCAACTTTTAGGGACACTGTAACGTGCTCATCATGAATCACCATGGCCAAATTGTTAGCGAAAAAAAACTGAAAGAATGCTCCGAAGTGTCGGTGAGGTTTCCACAAGCTTTAATTCCCTGAACCAGCCTTTCTGTGCCGTTCTGAATCCGCTCCAATTAGGACCATTCTTCTCCTTTTTTTTGGCGTGCCTCCCACTAATCAAGGTTTGCCGTAAGTGTAAAAAGTTAGCCGTCAGCTCTCATAGTCCTTGCCAAGTGAAATGTTCGACGCGGCTATTACCTGATGTTTCTGAGCCACGACTTTTTTCTTCTACCACGCCTCTCTCCTTCAATCTTGCCTATCATTATCACTTCGGCGATAAAATGCTACAAATGCTACTCACGTGATACAGTCGATGATCGGGCACACGGAGAGACAGAGGGTGCAGCCAGTACAGTCATCTGTCACGCGCGGGATGTGCGTGTCAGCGTCGAAACTGGTGAAACAAAAAAAAAAGTTACATCGCCACTACCTCATACGATCCTGAGTCGCGTTATGAACAGAACAGTAAATTTTCGTGATAACATAAACCGTTATTCAACCCGTTTAAACGAGGTGCTAAAAGACCGCCGACATACCCGAAAGGCACGAATACTACAAAATACCAACGTCCGACTTTGAACCCCATTATCTCAGAAACCGTTGATTTCCCAGGCATTGTTCTTTGTACAAACATGTTTGTTATGATGTGGGCACAATAAGCGGTTTTAACACCCTGTTGTTAGCCAATATCTCAAAAAAACTATACAAGGTGTTACAAAAGATGCTAACTCTTTTTACAGGGTAGGTTATAGCACCCGGTGATAGGGATCACACGCTAAATATTTTTTTTGCTCTATGACGTACCGTTGATTTTTAAATTAATAAAATGTGAACGCTGTGGCGGGAGAAAAGTATTTTTTAAATATTGTTTTCATTGACTTTCACTATGTTTTAACAACTCAAAGCTATGAAAATGCACCTACACCCACAAAAATATTTTGAAATTTGAGCTAATACCAAAAACATAAAAGTTATGAAATTTTTATAATTTTGAGGTTATTAAAATAATAAAAATAAAAAAAACTTTTTTTTACAGAATTGACATCCTGTTGACCAGTAGGTTACACCCTGTAAAAAGAGTTAGGATGTTTTGTAACACGTTGTATAGTTAAGCAGATAGGTACGGGAAACTCACTCAATTGCTTGATATCCAGAGTCAGCACAGGCCATGTAACACTTGCCGCAGTTTATGCACATATCCTGCATAAAGAAACAATTTTAATGTAAACGTAAAATCTAAAAAAAAAATTGGGTTAAAAGCACTGTGTCTTATCTGTCGCTAGGAATAAGTAGTAGCTCCTCTTGGATACCCCTGAGAGGGAGAATCTAATGCCAAAACGCGGATGAGGCTACTCAAACCGTTTATGTAAATAAGAAACACAGTAGGACCAAGAACTCTGAGGGACACCAAGAGTTATATAGTGTAGTCACTAGTGTTTTTGCTAATTTTAACACTCTGCATCTCCCAATAGGCAAAATTATGCTACTAGGTAGAAAAAAAGGTTATCTCCTACCTACAAATAAAGTCCAAAATCAAACTTACATCATCAATCAACGCGACGACTTGCTTCGTATTATCCAGTTCTTTGTAATTCCCGATTCTCGGCAACGCTTCGCCGACGATATCTTTTATTTTGGGCACGGCTGAAGAGTATGCTTCGACTGGCACGCGGTTTTCGACCTTATTGTCGCCCAGTACGTCGGACTTTAGCCTGATGGAGTGCAGGATCTCATCTCGCTTCTTGGCGTAGGGTCCGAAGTGTGCTAGGATCTGAAGAAAGATGATGAGTGGTTATGTTGATTTGACAGATTTCGTCTTATTGATGATAAGTAGACGTGATAAAGAAGAACATATACCCAAAAACGGGTATAGACCTAAATAGACCTGACAGGATTAAATAGGTGCTGGGCAAGCCTACTCCATCTAAAATTCAAAAAAATATCACAGGCACGGCAGGGTCCGACCTATTTTTTCCTACATAAAGGCATGAGAAGATTATGGCCAGGCTTTGGCAGAAAGTTTTCTAGCGTATGCATCCCTTTAACCACACTCAAGAAAGGCAGTGAGGCAGCACCAGCGTTCGATGGTCGGCACTAAAGCTTTTCCTAGCGTGCATGCTACGAAAGGCATGATTCCTAGTGCCTATTACCTTTCCATTGTCATCGCGCAGCGTCTGAACAGGTTTTCCCTTCTGGTGTTTGAAGACAGGCGGCGACTGGCCGCTCCAGCCGTCTAGGCCAAGGGAACGGAGGTACAAAAGGGCTTTGAGTCCGGTAATGTAGTCGTCAATCACTGTGAAGTCTTGGTTCTGGACCGCGCTGCATATCTGGAAGGAATGCAATAAAACACTTAGCTATACAGGGCGTTAAAAGACCACAGCCATATCGGGAAACCACGTAGGTATTGCCTGCATCATAACAGAGATGTTTTTCAAAACAACCATGCCTGGGAAAACAACGGTTTCCGAGATAATGAGGTTCAGTGAAGAATTATTTTGAGAACGCACATGTTAGTTCAGGGATCAAGTTGTCGTTGACCTGATGTATCCCAGAGGTACAGAGGGCCTTTACAAGGTCTCGCCATGCCTTCATGTCCTCAATAACTCTTCTGGCTTCACTCCAGCTCAGGCTAACGGCTCGTTGCTCGCTTTCCACTGTCCACTGCCACATGTGAATAGGGCCCACGTAATCCACCCCCACGCGGCTGCTAGTCGAAATCAAAGTTTGCGTTAGTGCTCTCTCGGATTGCATGCCTAACAGATAGTAGCAAGTTGTGGAGCTCCTAACAGATAGTGTTTGTTGTTGTTGTTGTCCTATATTACCCTGGAGGTACAGAGACCCTTTACAAGATAACGCCACGCGTTGTTGTCCTCAGCAACTCTTTTGGATTCGCTTGCTCTTGTGAATAGGGCCAGCGTAATCCACCCCCACATGGCTCCTAATCGAAAGCAAAGTTTGCGCTGTTGCTCTTTTGGATTGCGAGCCTAACAGATAGTAGCAAGCCAGACCTGGACGACCGGAGCGCCGCACTGTATGAACTGCAGCGCCGAGTGCGCCGAGTCGACGCCGCCGACGCCCAGTATCGGGAAGCCGGGCAGCTTGTTGCTGACCGCAGAGACGGCGCGTAGGCCGAGCGGACGCGTCGCGTTTCCGCTGACGCCGCCGTAGGTGGTGCGCTTTTGGGCGCCTGGAAGCAAAAATGAGTTTTGAGGATTGCAGTGCCGTAATTAAAGCCACGTTTATGAAACGTACACTGCAACGAAAAGTACCGTCCAAGTAAGCTACTGACTGGTCTTAGGAGACGTGAATGTCCATAAATTTTCTCTACTTGCTCTACATCAATTACGTTATTCGACGTTGGCTGTCAGCTCTTTATACGACTTTCTGTTCTTGGCCAGTCAACATTCTTTCATCCGGTCGATTCTATGATGTTTCTCAGACAAGCAGTTTCAATTACTATTAGGTACCCTTAGTTGCACAACCTTAAAAACAATTAAACATACCGACAGCGGGCCAAGGCGTAGCATCAGCGTTGACGCTCATCAGACCAGATACAGTGTTGATGGCTGTCACACCGCTCGCTCCACCTAGGAACAAACACGTTGGATTAAAAAACTATCACCACCACCAGTTCAATACTAGGTAGGCATTCAAAACATTTTCCATTCCGGCCGATTTTGCTCCTTCGGCTCAAGTTTGAATATGCTCATCCCGTCATTGTTTGCTTTTTGTTGAACTGACCGACTCCAGGTAGTTTAACAGCGTCCTCTCTTCCGAGTTTCAGTTGGACACCATTAGGAGGGAGTTTTCAGTTAGTGTCACATGGTGTCACCTCTCCATCCAACCAACGCCATTTTCACAACTCTTGTAGTAAAGTTTAATAACTAGTCTTTTGGGAGTCGCGCTTAGTTCCTCCTATAATAAAAGTCGATATAAATACCTATATCCATTCCGATGGCTGGACAGATCTAAGTTTTGTGTAACAATACTTTACCTTCCTTGGCAGCCATAGCTATGGTGACGATGTCAGTGATGTTAGGTGTCAGTTTCACAAAGAAGGGGATCTTGATGGCGGCGCGCACCCATTGGGTGATACCCTTCACTAGCACGGGATCCTGTGGAAACAGAGTACTCTAGTAAGACTTTATTTAGTACCTAGAGAAACTTAAAAAAATAATAATATAAGAACTGACTTCACCAAAATCCGTACTATTATGTATTCTGTGCCAAAACCCCGAAATACTTCTACCTAAATCTCAAGAAAGTCATTGTAAATTAAATACTGCTTCGAGTTGGTGCTACACTAAACTACTTTCAGGACTAGCAAATATTGGGCACCGACTACCGAAATAGCGCTGATGAGGAGATGAGATATCGTAGTTAACCAGAAAATTACGATATCGTGACATTTCAAGATGACGGACCGAAACAAAGATGGCAGAACTTTGTTTTTAGTACTACCAAAAAGTTATAAAAGATTTTTTATAAAAGCAATTTATACCTAATGTTCCCTAGCAAGGGTTAGTGCTTTAGAAAATATCAAAAACTTGCTTGATCCCTAGCACGTTTGATGTATGAATACTTGATTTGTGTTAGGATATCTTGAGTTGCAAATGGTGTCTCACCTGTCCGCAAGCCAATCCCATGCCAGACTCCCCCATGCCATGTGGGCAGGACAGATTAAGCTCCAGAGCATCTGAACCGGCTGCCTCAGCCTTCTGCGCCAACTCCGTCCAGTCAGCTTCGTTGTACGAGCACATTATGGACGCTATTACTATCTGGAAGAGAAGGGAGATTGTTTAAATTTGATAAACATAAATTTTAAGTGAGTATTTTGGGCATATAATGCGCAACACCCAATATGGACTCCTTCAACATCCAAGGGAAGATACTAGGCAGGAGGAGACCTGGAAGACCCAAGATATCAAGGCTTGAGAACTTACGCCATTGGTTACAACAATCCACGAGCCCGTTGTTCCGTTTGGCAGCCCCAAAAGAATAAATAGCCAAGATGATTGCCAACCTCCGATAGGAGACGGCGCTACAAGAAGAATAATAAAATAATAAAAAAAAACTGACTTTACTGGTGAAAATGTACACTGTTATTAAGCTGTGCAGTAGCATCAGATTCCGATTGATCTGCTGCTGTCGGCTGTCCATCTCCAAAGGTCTTCATCAGATCTTCACCATTTTTATAGGACCGGTAAGTAGGGTTACCGTGTGCAAAAACATATATCCCGTCAAGTACCTATACGGTCTTTAACCGTAGTATAACCTGAAGAGACATACGTCCAGCAGTGGACGAATAAATGTTGAAGATGAAGATAGCCTTTCTGTGGTGTAGCCCCTAGGATACTAAGGTGCGTCCTACCTTGTCAGGAAAGTCCCTTTTCAGCTCCTGAATGCTTCTACACCAGTACTCCGCGCTCTTTTCGGAGATCAACTCTATGTTGAGGAAGGAACCCTGTCCAGGTCCGAAGGTCTCTCCCGATGTAGCGCCGCGGACGATACGAGGTGATACATTGGTCACCAGATCCTGGAAAGTGTAAATAATATTTTGAGCTCGCTTGTGGACGGCACACATATCTACTATGGATGCCTCCTCATCTGCTTGATGAATTTTCTGGATGCCGCTTTCTATTGAACAATGTCGGCAGTACTTCTCCACTGAAGAAAAGTGGGTTCTTCCCAATATCTGCCTTGCAAAGTTCGGCACCTTCCGAGTTTCAGAGTCGAGTTTCTTCGAGGTAGAATAAAACCAGGCACTCATAGGTTGGGGACAGAGATGGGCGGTGGGTATATACCCAATCTACCCATTTGGGTATTTACCGGGTACATTGGGTATATACCCGGTAAATACCCGTATGCACCCATTTGCTGGGTATATACAATTTGTGACTTAAAATTAACAACAAAGTATGCCAATCAGTTCTAAACCATGTTCCCTACGCAAAGTACGTCTTAGTGATTTTTCGTTGAACGCATATTTACAAAGTTATGCATGTTTTTGTGATTTCTTTGTATGAAAACGAATATTTATAAGGACATTTGTCTTATATTTTTATAGAATTAACAACCGGTATATTTAAAAAGTACTTTGTCATACTTTGTTTGACTAATATAATAGTTTTTAATATGAATTTAACAATAATTATTATTGATTAGGAACCAAGTGTCACAAATTGATATTTACATTGAAACGTTAGACAATACACTGATGAAGTCAGGTCATTTCGCTCTAATTAAAATGCGAAGATGGGTTAAGTGTTGCAAATAACAAAAATTTATAATCATAAAGTATGGTGAGAAGAACTATGCCACAAACCCATCGCTTCGCGCCCTATCAAAGGTGCTTCGGGTGAACTCTTAGTGACAGTCGAAGACCAACTGTCCAGGTGGTACCAACACTTCACAGAAGTATTTAAGGCGCCAGAATTGGTAACACCGAGAGAAGATGACCCACAAGCGAGAGTAACAACGGAGCTCAACATTAATACCGATACCCCCAGCAAAGAGGACATTGAAAGAGCCATTCTATCTTTAATGAGCGGGAAAGCACCTGGAAATTACGGAATACCGGTGGAAGCATTTAAGGCTAACGCAAGGGCATCTGCCGACGTGCTCTTCCCTCTTATCTCCAAGATATGGAAAGAAGGTCAGGTACCCTTATGCTGGAAAGAAGGCACAGTGATAAAACTACCGAAGAAGGGTGACCTATCGCAGTGTGGAAACTGGAGAGGAATCAACCTGCTACCAACATGCTCTAAAATAATGTGCAAAATTCTCTTGCAACGCATGGCTACCGCAGTTGATGCTACCCTTAGAGACGAGCAAGCTGGTTTTAGAGCAGGCCGTTCATGCACGGACCAAATCCACTTACTCAAAATGGTTCTTGAACAGTGTAACGAGATGCAGTGCGAAGTCTTTGCACTGTTTATCGACTTTGAAAAGGCCTTCGACCGAGTCAAGTGGACCAGTATCTGGAATATTTTGAAGAAGAGAGGCATTCCAAGCAAAATTATCGAGATGATAAAATGCCTATATGAAGGATCAACCTGCAGAGTGCAACACCGTGGCCACCTCTCCGAACCAATCCCAGTATCGGCAGGAGTCAAACAGGGGTGCCTGCTCTCGCCACTGCTCTTCTTAATGGTTTTGGACGACGTGATGTGCCGAGCAACATGCAAATGTCGAAGAGGCCTTCCTTGGACTGATTCCAAAGACCTGAAAGACATCGATTTCGCGGACGATCTTTGTCTGCTTGCAACAAATCTCAACCATCTACAGACTAAGACCGACGACTTATCCCACGAGGCTGCGAAGGAAGGACTTCGCATAAACTGCAGCAAGACAAAGGAAATGCGTTTGAACACTACCGATAACGCCCCAATCATCGTCAATGGAGAGGTCGTCGAGAGGGTAGAAAATTTTGTTTACCTGGGTAGCGTGGTGGAACCACAAGGTGGAGGCCGACATAGAAGCTCGCATTAACAAAGCGCGAGCAGCCTTTGCCCAGCTCAGGACAGTGTGGAACTCCTCTGTCATCACTCAACGCACCAAGCTGAGAATTCTTGAGTCGAACGTCAAGTCTGTACTCCTCTACGGTTGTGAAACCTGGTTTGTCAGGAAAGACTTATCTAGCCAACTTCAAGTATTTGTCAACCAGTGCTTGAGGCAAATTCTAAGAATATTCTGGCCAAAGAAAATTACCAACACAGAACTGTGGAGAAGGACTAGCCAAAAACGAGTAGACGAAGAAATAAAGTTGCGAAAGTGGCGTTGGATAGGTCATACTATGCGAAGACCCGAAAACCACCCCTCTAAGATAGCACTGAAATGGTGTCCAACTGGAATACGAAAGAGAGGGCGCCCTAAAACTACCTGGCGTCGATCAGTGCAACAGGAGGCTAACAGTCTTGGAATGAGCATACCCGAGCTTGAGACGAAGGCGCAAAATCGGCCAGATTGGAAAACTGTTTTAAGAGCCCTATGTCCCTGATTAGGGATAAAAGGAACTGATGATGATGATGATGATAAAGTATGGTTTTATGTTTGTTCTCCCCGAACAAATAATAATTAAAACTTATTAAATTCGTTTATTTTATTGTGCAAATGGCATTGTGCTCAAAATGCTATACGGTGAAATGTAAGCCGTCCAGCCACCTCATTACGTCCGAGTCGGCCTCATCTACACCGCCGCCTTGGATGGCGAACAGCGGGTACCTAGTCGTAGTTGATATGGAACATCGTCTGAAACCGCCCGCACACGCAACTCGGGTCCGACCCACAGTTACATTTTGTGTATTTAGCTCCGCACACCTTCCCCGTAAGACCCGGAATATATTTATTTGAGTCGAGTGCTTTCTGGGAAGATGGAAACCTGGCACACGGATATCTGGCTCGGACTCGAGATGCTTGTTAGGCAGGTCCACAGATGTCCACCAATCCCGCCATTTCTCCATCAGCGTTCTGTCGTCCTGCAAGAGTTCATGGGCCTGCAAGGCATGGCAAGATGGTTGCAATTCTCTGATGCAACCCCGGTTCGGTCAAAATCCCACCAAAATTGAGGGTTGCTTTGACCAAGTGCTTGTAGTAACTTCTAACATCGAAGCAGGATTCCAAAAGAAACTCAAAACAGTGGCGGTATTCGTGGATCTCAGCTCAGCATTTGAAACTCTCTGGAACAGTCTGGAAACAGGGACAGTCAGGGACTACCCTACGAGCTCGTATTTTTTTTTTAATGCAATGCAGGTATTGTCTTTATGACGCCCTTCACGCCCTCCTTTCAAACGCCAAACTCTGAACAAAAGTGTTACGCAGGGCTTAGTCCTGGTGCCTACGCTTATGAACGTCTACGTCAGTTACATATCAAAAGTCTCCGGGCGATCATTTATGTAGGCGACGACATTGCCATCACAGCACGAGCTTCGACACTGGACAAAGCGACAACACTGGTTCAGGAAGCCGTTGCAAAGTTTGAGCGCTATTTCATCGACTGGGGACTTAAGGCGCGGTGCATAGTGAATAGCCCGCGCGCCACGAAAAATGCACAAAATCGAGTCCTGTATCAAATACACTAAACAAATCGAAAATTTTCACATATCAAACCCTAGAATTAGGTGAGACCTATCTAACACAGCCAGTTTTGTGTTGAGATTCATAATGGTTTTGAAGATATTTTTGATGAAAAAAAATAGGCGGCGCACTTTTTTTCAAACAAAATATCTTGCAATCTGTTATGGATATCAACATGAAACTGGCTGTGTTAGATAGGTCTCAACTAATTCTAGGGTTTGATATGTGAAAATTTTCGATTTTTTTAGTGTATTTGATACAGGAATCGATTTTGTGCATTTTTCTTTGCGCGCGGGCTAATTCACTATGCCCAGCGCCTTAAACCTTACCCATGTAAAACTGTGAGCTGCTCCTTTTACCTCAACAATAGGCAAGCTAGTAAGTGAAGGTGTTAAACGCAGTTTCTGCAATGAAGCACTACCCTAACCCAGGCTATCTTGGTGTAACTCTAGGCAGAACTTCCACTTTTAAAGCCCCCTCAAGAAAGTAAAGAAAATGGTATCAAACAGTTGCAACCTGATACGGAAACTGGCAGCGATAACATGGGGCTGCAAAGCGGATACACTGCGCATATCAACACTAGCCCTTGTCCATAGTGCGGCCCGAGCCAGTGTAGGCCGGCCATCATACTGACCTGGGCCCTTAGCCTGTAACACAATGGTGCCAAAATGGGCTGTCAGGTGACGACTTCAATTACGATTTGCTAACGCTTGATTTGTCCTTTTAATGTTTTTGTAGTACAGCAAAGAATATTTTGATTCTAATTCTAGAGGATTAGTTCTCTGGTTGTAGGAGAAAAACGAGGAGAGCCCGGTTTTGTCCTTCTGCCGGGATGCCATTGACCCGCCATTGCGTTACAGGCTAAGGGCCCTGGGTGACGTTGAACTGAACAGCGCCATTAGGAACATAATATCCGGAACCGTCAGACCCACAAACACCAATTGGCTTCCCGTCATTTCCTACATATTCCCGTCACGTCTGTGGAGATAATTAATGATCAGAATGGAGTATGATAAGATCAACAATATGCCGCACCTGTCACTAGTACCTTATCTTCAGGCAACCCGTAGTGATCTTCGCCTACCATCAGAGAGATCTTTTGCCATGCCATGCAGGCCCATGAACTCTTGCAGGACGACAGAACGCTGATGGAGAAATGGCGGGATCAGTGGACATCTGTGGACCCGCCTAACAAGCATCTCGAGTCTGAGCCAGATATCCGTGTGCCAGGTTTCCATCTTCCCAGAAAGCACTGGACTCAAATAAATAGATTCCGGGTCTTACGGGGAAGGTGTGCGGAGCTAAATACACAAAATGTAACTGTGGGTCGGACCCGAGTTGCGTATGCGGGCGGGTTCAGACGATGTCTCACATCAACTACGACTACCCGCTGTTCGCCATCCAAGGCGGCGGTGTCGATGAGGCCGACTCGGACGTAATGAGGTGGCTGGACGACTTACATTTCACCTTATAGCATTTTGAACACAATACCATTTGCAAAATAAAATAAATATAATAAACAAATTTAATAAATTTTAGTTATTCTTTGTTCGGGAAGAACAAACATAAAACCATACTTTATGATTATACATTTTTGTTATTTGCAACCCTTAACCCGTCTTCGCATTTTAATTAGACCGAAATGACCTGACTTCATCAGTGTATTGTCTAACGTTTCAATGTAAATGTAAATTTTTGACACTTGGTTCCTAATCAATAATAATTATTGTTAAATTCATATTAAAAAAAATTTTTATTAGTCATACAAAGTATGACAAAGTACTTTTTAAACATACTGGTTGTTAATTCTATAAAAATATAAGACAAATGTCCTTATGAATATTCGTTTTCATACAAAGAAATCACAAAAACATGCATAACTTCGTAAATATGCGTTTAACGAAAAATCACTAAGACGTACTTTGCGTAGGGGACATGGTTTAGAACTGATTGGCATACTTTGTTTTTCATTTTAATAATTTTCATTATACCTGAAATCACAAATTGAATGTACCCAGCAAATGGGTGCATACGGGTATTTACCGGGTACATATCGGGTAAATACCCACAGGTGGGTATATACCCGGGTACGTGCCCATCTCTGGTTGGGGACGAACACAGGGTTATTGTTTCTCTCTGAATTAGCCTATCTTGCCGCGAGGCACCAATACGAAAAGCTGTATGAATAGTAATAATACTGGTTATCTTGTCTAGCCCAAAGCTCTTGCCTTGGTAACAAACCCCTAGCCCTGCTGGAAAGCGCGCCGTAACAAAGCCGAATCCTGCATCGCGCCAGCAAAATTTCTTCGCGCCACTTTATATACCCGCGCGAGTTCTGATTTCTCACGTACCTTGTCCAGCCCAAAGGTCTTGGTGACGACGAACCCCCAGCCCTGTTGGAAGGCGCGTCGTATCATGGCAGCGCTGGTGGTGGGTGGGCAGCTAAAGGTCTTAGAAATAAAGTCCCACCCCTACTAAAAGACTTCTGTATGTGGGGAACAACAGTGTGTTACTATGCTACGAATCCTGCATCGCGCCAGCAAATTTCTTCGTGCCACTTTATATACCCGCGCGGCTTCTGACGTACCTTGTCCAGCCCAAAGGTCTTGGTGACGACGAACCCCCAGCCCTGCTGGAAGGCGCGCCGTATCATGGCCGCGCTGGTGGTGGGCGGCGCGCTGGCCAGACCGAACGGGTTTGAGAACCGGAGCCCGCACACTGACACAGAGAGGTCCACCGCGTCTATGGGACAGTGGAACTTGGGCAGCTCGATTGGCGAGTCGGCTGGGAGACCCTGTGAAAAAATTAAGGATGAATAATTTCGTGCAATGAAAAAGAAACTTACGAAACTAGGCACACTAGCGCCGCCAATAAAAAATGAAACATATCTTCTTTTTGTATGCGTTTTTTAATGCGATGAAAATCACTAGGTTTAACTATTTTTAGGACCTAAGGCCTAGATTCCATATCCTAGAGCCTTCAAATCATTGTCGCACAAAAAAAAAATTGCTTAGTTTAACTAAAAACGAAAAAGACATGTTTTGGGTTCACTCCTGCTTCTCTCTCTCTCTCCTGGCCTGATGTAAACTTATGATCTTACCTGTAGATAGCAGTGCACGTACCAAGCGGCACACTTTCCGTCGTTGACCGACTCGACCGTAGTCTCAGCCACGCCTGCCAAGTCTCCGCCCACGAACGCTCTGGGTTCACTCATGCTTCTCTCTTTATCTTTCTCTCTCTCTCTCTCTCTTTCTCCCTCTTCACTTCGCCCTGTTCTTGGTGTCTTCAGTCTTCAGAAACTGCAATCTAAAAGACTTTGCCGGGAATGGATAAACGCTACCTATGCATGTAGTCAGGTGGTTGTATTTTTAGTGTCATTTTCCCTGATAGAAACTAATGAGGTTACCTGTAGATAACAGTGCATGTACCAAGCGGCACACTTTCCGTCGTTGACCGACTCGACCGTAGTCTCGGCCACGCCTGCCAAGTCGCCGCCCACGAACGCTCTGGGTTCACTCATGCTTCTCTCTTTATCATTATCTCTCTCTCTCTCTCTCTCTCTTTCTTCACTTCGCCCTGTTCTTGGTGTCTTCAGTCTTCAGAAACTGCAATCTAAAAGACTTTGCCGGGAATGGATAAACGCTACCTATGCATGTAGTCAGGTGGTTGTATTTTTAGTGTCATTTTCCCTGATAGAAACTAATGAGGTTACCTGTAGATAACAGTGCATGTACCAAGCGGCACACTTTCCGTCGTTGACCGACTCGACCGTAGTTTCGGCCACGCCTGCCAAGTCTCCGCCCACGAAAGCTCTGGGTTCACTCCTGCTCTGCATAGTAGCTGGGTTCACTTCGGGAAGGCCCCAGCGGTTCAGTTGAACGCCTGACAACGCCTCGACCACTGTGGGGAAGAAAGTATAATTGTGTTACATTAAGGCCCAACCTAGGCACAACTAGCGACGCCAATGGAAAAAATATCAAAAGTGGCCACAAAAGGCGATAAAAGATTTTATTCGTAGGTCCTACGTAGGATCTGGAATCTAAACCTTAGGTCCTAAAAATAGTTAAGCCTCGCGTTGATAACCTAACGTTTGGTTTTTAGCAAAAAACGCATCCAAAAAGATATGTTTTTTTTCTATTGGCGGCGCTAGTTGTGCCTAAAAATCTCCTCTCTTTGATGGATTCTGTCAACGTATTTGTGACATATTTGCGCCATCTCCTTCTTCTTCAACCTATAGTCACCCGATGCAGTTGCTTGGTCACATTTCTACGCCCCGTACTGGGTCTGTATTTCAATACCTTTTTACTCCATCTGTGGTCGTGTCCATTTTAATGCCCACTTCCACTTTCTTCGGGCTTATCGCCTTATCAAAACGCTTTTATACAATGTGTTTCGTCACTAGATAAGTATGAAGACTGTTTTGGTTTTCGCCTATTTTACAAGTTTTTCAGGATAATCAGCAGAGTTCGCCGCTTTTCAGCGACCAAAACCTAATTCGATTCTTTTATGAGTTTTGATGATGATAAGTTAACCGCCTTCTAAAATCTAAGGCAATAAACCCTGTTACAGAAAAGTCCTATCAAATTGAATATGGGTCCATATTTGATAACTATAAAATAGGGTATATTTCCCCTGTACAAAACTCACCATCCTTCTCATACAGCCCCGAACCAAAGGCGGAGATGATGTAGTTGGCTTTCAGTTGCGTGATCTGTTCTTCATCTTCGATCCAATCACCGTTATCCAGTTGTTCAGTACGGCACATTTTTAGACCGGTGATCTGAAAACGAGGTATTTTGTGTCTTATTTCTATCCGATTACGAGCCTTACTAACTTCAACAAAAAAGCAATTTTATGAAAAAATCTTACAATCAACCTTATGGTATAAAGACAAGGTCGAATTAGCTTACCCTGCCTCCCTTGACGATGACTTCTTTCGGAGACATGAACGGAATGAACTCGCATTTTTCTTCTTTCGCCAAGTCCACCTGTAAAATAATTACATTTTTCGTGAGTCGAACAATATTTTATAAAAGCAATTTTTAGGGTTCCTTACCTACCCAATGGTGCCAAACGGGACCTTATTACTAAGACTCCCCTGTCCATCCTGTCTATCTGTCTTTTTGTCCGTCTGTCACCAGGCTGTATCGCATGAACCACGATTTAGACAGTTGAAATTTGTGATTGTTGTCAGTTGTGATTTACCTCTTCAGGCACAGCTCTGATGTTAGTAAATCCCCTACGGAAGGTGACGAAGACGCGGCGCGCCCCGCAGCGCAGCGCAGCCGTCGCGCAGTCGAAGGCGGTGTCGCCGGCGCCGAGCACTATCACTGTACCGGCTAACTGCGGCAGCGAAGCGCACGCGCAGAGGCCTACGGACATAATGAAAGTTGGTTGTTGGGACCGGGCCTCAAAAGGGCCGTCTGGCGTGGTCACGGTCCTGATACCTCAGGGGTCTAAAACTTGAAAATTATGATAATTGATGAACATACACTTATTTTGTAATTCGTAAACGGTAAAACTTACTTGTATTATGTCGGTGTAGCCGACTAGTTTCGGTTTCAGTAAGTTTAACCGTTTACGAAATACAAAATGTGCAGTGCTTAAAAAACATACACCCACATTTGCTTTAGAAAAAACAAAAAGTAGTTATAAAATAAAATTATTTTTTCAACTATTTTTACAGAATTGACATCGTGTTGATGTTGGTAAATAGAGTTAGGATCTTTTTTTCTATTAAATCACGGTTTTACTCACTAGTAATTTGTCGGTGTAGCCGAAGTTTAAATTACTAGTGAGTAAAACTGCTCACGAAAGTTTAAAAAAAGAGTTAGGATCTTTTGTAACAACTTGTATATGGACATCGAGACCAAAACGGAATAATCGTAATATTAGATAGACCTAATCGACGGGCGCAAACATTTTACTTCTAATATTAGAGATCGAAGTACGAAAGTGCCTCGGTAATCGGTAAGGTGTAACGGTAACTCAGGTCGAAGAGCCGTAACAGTGGCAGCCGAGAGCTTGATTGCAGTCGGTGGAAAGACCAGCTTGTTGATTGTCATAGGCATGAGGGGGAATAGGCCTATACCCAGCAGTAGACAGAGATCATCTTCCGTTGTGTCGAAAGCGTCACACATCGCGCTCCCAGAAATGCGCCGAACTTGATTGCGCTAAGGCTTGCTTCCGGAGATCCTGCCAGCTGCATTGTAGATTATTTATTTATTTATTTTTCGAAGGCTAACAGCTTTAGAAACACATTATAGATACGAAGTTTAGAAACAGAGAGCCAATTAAAAGCCTTCACAAGTAGATACAGACTGGTTAAATGTGGAATACCGTCAAAAACACAAATACCTATAAGTGTTGTAAATGTACGATCTTACTTAACATGCATTATTGTTGGCTGCTACACTCGCATCTTAAAAAAGAAATAAACAATATTTTAAGCATTAAAAAACAACTTACTTAACGCACTTATCAGGGTTCATTAATCATATCAGGGATTATGAAGGTGCATATTTGTCTGTGCGGCTCCACATCAGCAGTTGACAGAGATGATGTTGAATGGGGCAATCAAGTCAGTCTAGGCAGTCTAGTCTAGGTATACCTTTCTTGCTCCCCTTGGACACCAGGGGCAGAAAGTCTTTGCTAGTGTAGAAGCCAGCATCCTGCGTGAGTCCATCGAAGATTGGCAGCCTCTTAGGCTCCGGCAAACCAATCCCGAGGAATATGGCTGCGTGGTCTTTCAGCAGACCCTGGAAATAAGAAACCGGTGTCAGAATACACCGTGGAATTTTAGTGGTTTTAAAGCCGAAGGTATCTAGTTGCACTCGTGATTCTGAGCCAAATTCCAAAATTTTACTTCAGAACGAGCGAAAAAAAAAAACACTTCCCAATACAAACGGCTATCGCCAATCGACACCATTTGTATGGAGAAGTGATTTTTTTTTTCGCGCGTTTTGGAATGAAATTTTGTAATTTGGCTCAGAATCACCAGTGCAACAAAATACCTTCGGCTTTAAAACCATTAAAATTGCACCGAGTATACAGGTGACTAGGTAAGCTTACTTGTCAAATAAGAGAAATATGGATAAAAATAGACATCACTGAAAAAATATTGCGGAATGGAGACCCCGAGAGGGGGGAAGAGATCGGTTGGCAGACCTCCAGCCAGATGGTCCGACGACATAGCCCAAGTAGCCGGAAAACAGTGGTTGCGCCTGGCGCAGGATCGTGAGAGCTGGCGTGAGCATGAAGAGGCCTTTACTCAGCGAGTCAGCGGGTGTTAACAGGCTGATGATGATGATGGTAAAATATATACTTTAGCCCAGTTTCAGGGAATGTGGTCTTCGTCAGTCACTTCCATGGCTTACTTCAAATCAAATTCTGCCATTACGACTTCCGGTGTACGTATGTACGTACGCTTTCGCCAGCCACTATCTTTATCGCGTCAAAGCTTCTGCTCTTCATCAAACGCACGCAACTACTATTCACCTTGCACTATCCACCTTTTTTAAATCCAAAATCAGATCAGATTCAATACAGGACAGTCTTTACAGGGCTCGTTCATGAAACCCATCCAATCATAGTGCCACATCGCATGGGGAACCTGCCAGTATTCGAACCGGGGATCTTCTGATGAGCTTCTCAAGACTCTCTATGGATGGGATCGCATCAAAGTTCCCCCACGCAAGCGCGAAAACGCGTCTATAAGAGAAGCCTAATTTATGTGCGGAGGAAATGGAGATAATTTTACGAAACCACGTACATTGACGGTGATATCATGTGTGGACAGCTTCCGTCCAGTGAGGAACTTGACTCCCAAGTTCTTCACCAGCTCGATCTCATACTGCACCACATCGTAAGGCAGACGGTACTGCGGGATCTCCGACGAACTGTTGGGGGAAAATGTGCTTTGTTACTATGGGGAGTAAGTAAGTAAGTAACTCTTTATTGCACAAACGAAAACATTTTACAAATAAACATTTAAAAATAACAGTACAAATGGCGGTCTTGTCGCTAAAAGCGATTTCTTCCAGACAACCTTTGGGGAGACGGTTTAAAATGCACAAATGGGTTCTGGATGGTGTTGATAAAGGTAGTAGGAATAGGGCTAGATCATATAACTTCCAGTCCAGTCCATATAACAGTTAAGGCCCAGTAGGATGCACAACTAGCGCCGCCAATGAAAAAAAAATCATATTTTCTTTTTGGATGCGTTTTTACTGAAAAACTCTCCTGCAAAATCACACCGCGAGGCTTAACTATTTTTAGGACCTAAGGTTTGGATTCCAGATCCTAGAACCTACGAATGCAATCGATTCTCGCCAAAAGTGGCCACTGAGATTTTGCAGGAGAGTTTTTAGCAAACGCATGGAAAAAGAAGATATGTTTTTTTTTATTGGCGGCGCTAGTTGTGCGTCCTATGTGTGTGCCTTAAGTTCTGTGGGCCACTTAATCTTAATTAATATTTTTAAATTGCTTCATTACAAGCGAGGGGTAGTAGGTAGATCAACTGGGGAAGAGAGATAGAGATAGAGTGAGGGGAAGAGGTCTGTATATTATGATCTCTATCGTTGCCAAACACTGCCTACCGAAGTATTTGTTGTAATACCAACCTTAATCCACCCAAATAGGCCTCCTTTTCGTACACAGTGATGTCCTTATAGCCCAAACGTGCAAGGAAGCAAGCACAACTGATGCTGGCGGGTCCTCCACCAATTAGGGCGATCTTCTGGTTTCCGCCTTTTGCTAGAGGCTTGGTGGCAGGGTCCAGGGTCTGCGGTATGCGCATCTTCATGAAGATCTGTTGGTGGGAAGAAAAAAGTGTTTTTTGAAGTTAGCTGGTATTTAGAATCTGCATTTTTTAAACACGAATACCTAGTTTCATTTTACCAGGGATTTTATCAATATCAAGGTCAACAAGAGGTCAACCCTTACGTTGCCTTACGTCAGGTTTTTTCCCTAACAAATGTCAGCTATCAATAAGTCCACTACGTGACAATGCGGCTCCAAAATCTTGCTGATTAGTTCTATCAGCAAGATTTTAAAGCCAAAGCTTCGGCTGCCCTGTATTTTTCTTTGTAGGACAGGGGAATCTAATCGAGATGTCGAGTCAAAGCTCCTTATAGCTTCAATATTGATGACGCCCTAACTACGAGTACTCAGCCAGATGGTCCGACGACATAGCGCAAGTAGCAGGAAAGCAGTGGTTGGCACGGGATCGTGAGAGGTGGCGTGACAATGAAGGGGCCTTTATTTAGCAGTGGGTGTCAGTCAACAACAGCTGATAATTATGATGATGATGATGGTGATCTACTCACGTCAAAAGCAAAGTGCTGCAGGCCGTCGAGGCCTCTTCTAAAGGTGACAATCTCTGATTTTGGCATATCTCCCTTTGATTTCTTGTAAATTCTTAGGTTGCCATTAGTGAAACGGAAGGGGAACCTACCATTATTGATGATGCCCCTCTCGCTGCTTAAATCCAAGTTACCTTATATCGCTACGAAATGCGGATTCATGACCCATAAGGCTTCTTACTGCTACAATATTGATGACGCCCTAACCACTGACGACTACTGCTAAGTTAGAGCGAGAGTGGGTTCAATATTGAAGGCGCCCCCGTCTACTCACGTCAACAGCGAAGTGCTGCAGGCCGCCGATGTTGATGGCGCCCTCTTCGCTCGCGTGCAGGTTGCAGCCGCCGACGCACAGGTCGCTGGTCGGGCACACCATGCCGCAGGTTAGGCCGAGAGGGTTGTGGCACCGATATTGTCTCTTCTCTCGCAAAGTTATAGTTTAACCTTGCGTCATGTTACTAGTGTATTGTTTCTTTGCTCACAAAAGATGCAAACTTGGCACCGCCCTTTTCAACTGTGATAATTATTACTGTCCTTTTTCTTGTCAATTCATTCGGCACTATAAGCTATTAGCGTAAGGGGATATAGAGAGATTGTAATAGTTTCAGAGATTGTAATAATGGTTAGAGTGCAGAACAGTAGGTAATGATTTTTACGTTGTTGTTATATATGTTGTCAATATTGATGGCGCCCTTCTCACAATTTATATAGCTACTAGATGTAAATTCCTGACCTATAAGTTTCTTACTGCAACAATATTGATGGCGCCCTGTCTACTCACGTCAACAGCGAAGTGCTGCAGGCCGCCGATGTTGATGGCGCCCTCTTCGCTCGCGTGCAGGTTGCAGCCGCCGACGCACAGGTCGCTGGTCGGGCACACCATGCCGCAGGTAAGGCCAAGAGGGTTGTCTGACAGGATCGCCTTGGCGGCGCCGTAGTAGTTCTGCAAAGTTTAACAAGATGTAGCCCTCTAAAAGTGAAAAGGTCAAACATTCAGAACATTTGCATTCATTTGTTCATTCTTTGAATTTAGTGTCCCCTTTTTATGACCGCAGCCGTCGATAAAGTGGCCACTATAATAAATCTGAGTAGTGCTGGAGGGTGATGTTCATTCTTTGTCAAAATAAGGAAGGATTTGAGAGGATAGTGGAGGCATTCACGAGCCACTCGCAGAGTACCGACGCGCAAGCAGAGGCGGCAAGATCTCGGTTTCGATCGTTTGCTGGATCTAGTGTGCCGTTTTTATGACCATAGCCCGTCGATAAAAGGGCCACAACAATAAATCAAAGTATTGTTGGAGGGAAGTGTTCTTCTTTATCAGCAGGACAAAGTCCCTCACTCAGAAAGTTTAGGCTCGAATTGGCGATTTTGGCTTTTGGATTTGATATTATGTCTGACCTTAGTGTGTACACTACCAAGGTATATTGAACCTTATACCCTGTAGGGTGTCAATGCTGTAGGGTATAAGGTTCTATATACCTTGTTAGCAATGCTGCTGATGAAGCTCTTAATATCAATCTGCGTTGGGCACGACATCTGCCAGGGCTCATCACTGCCTTTTTGACCTTAGTATACAAGGTATAAGGTTCAATAAACCTATGTAGCAATGCTGCTGATGAAGCTCTAAACATCAATTTGAGTGGGGCATGACTTCTGACAGGGCGCATCAGCGCACTGCCTCTTTGACCTTAGTGTACAGGGTATAAGGTTCAATATACCTTGGTAGCAATGCTGCTGATGAAGCTCTTCACATCAATCTGAGTGGGGCATGACTTCTGACAGGGCGCATCAGCGCACTGCCTCTTTGACCTTAGTGTACAGGGTATAAGGTTCAATATACCTTGGTAGCAATGCTGCTGATGAAGCTCTTCACATCAATCTGAGTGGGGCATGACTTCTGACAGGGCGCATCAGCGCACTGCCTCTTTGACCTTAGTGTACAGGGTATAAGGTTCAATATACCTTGGTAGCAATGCTGCTGATGAAGCTCTTCACATCAATCTGAGTGGGGCATGACTTCTGATAGGGCGCATCAGCGCACTGCCTCTTTCACCTTAGTGCAGTGGCAGATCCTAGATTTTGGTTTGGGGGGGCTTAAACCCAATGAGCGTAGATTTAAAGATGAAAATTTAGTTTTCTAGACGGTCTCAGATGCTTTTGGGAGGGGGCTTGAGCCCCTTAGCCCCCACCTCCCTAAATCCGCTACTGCCTTAGTGTACAGGGTATAAGATTCAATATACCTTGGTAGCAATGCTGCTGATGAAGCTCTTCACATCAATCTGGGTGGGGCATGACTTCTGGCAGGGCGCATCAGCGCACTTAAGGCAGCGCGCCGCTTCTTTGAGCGCCCCACGCTCGGAGAGCGTCGTATGCTTGATGTCATCGAAGTTCTTGGTCAGGGATGGACAGCTCTGGGGGGCGAAAAGAGCAAAGGTAAAGAAGAATACAATTTTTACTAAGTATCACATTTTCTGCGAAAAATTCAATTGGCTCAATAAATTCAATTACCTATTACGGTTCCATAGACGGACAGACAAATCCGCTAACAAAATAAAAATGTTTGTTCTCCATGCCAAGTCGACGACGCACTTTATTTTTCGATTTAATTTTTATAACGGATAGTCTAGCTAGCTAAAGAAATTAACTCCTAGGGTAATGACACCTGTTTGATGTGATGAAGGCAGCGGTTGGAGTTTCTTTACCATGCTTCTTCTCCAAGAACGATCACAGCCAGTGAAGAATTAATTTAATTTATATTTTGACTTTTACTTTTGACGTTCAGTGTATACACCGTGGAATTTTAGTGGTTTTAAATCCCAAGGTATTTTTGCACCCGTGATTCTGAGCCAAATTCCAAAATTTTACTTCAAAACGAGCGAAAAAAAAAAACACTTCCCAATACAAACGGCTATCGCCAATCGACACCATTTGTATGGAGAAGTGAATTTTTTTTTCGCGCGTTTAGGAATGAAATTTTGTAATTTGGCTCAGAATCACCAGTGCAACAAAATACTTTCGGCTTTAAAACCACTAAAATTCCACGGAGTATAATGTATTTAATTTTATTTAATACTGAATACATTTTTTGAGTTTGAGTTTGGTTGAAAACTTCTAGGTACTTAGCTAAAAATGTAGAAAGTATATCAACTTACAGTGCATTTCGCCTCGGTGTTCCTCTTCCAATGCTGCTTGTTCTTCTTCGTCTGGGCTGACGGCACCAGGTTGGTGTAAGGTTTTACCGTCGGGTTCAGCCTTAGGAGGTTCTGGAATTTTAAGTTGGCCTTTTAACACGTTCCACCGCACAGACGTTTACTTATATCAGTTTTCCTGGACCCCCGACAAAGATTAACCCTAGTCCATCAAAACATGTCCCAGGCACTGCAGCGTCCGAGTGGTCAGCTAGTGTGAGTGAAGGTGCCACTGGACGCTGCATGAATCATCTCAATACGTAGATAGATGCAAAGGCTGAGGTGAGGGTCAAGTGCAAAGGCCTAAGTTTGTCTTGTGTGAAAGATGATAAGTGCTATTATTTGCCAGAGCTGCGTACGCGCAAAATATAGATATTTGTTGTTGATACGAATACAAAATCTGGAAAGACCTTGTGCTTTTACCAATAATAATACCAGCTACGGAGTAAAAACATTGAGACGTCAGTCGAATACCTACTTATTGGGGCTTTTGTTATCTTTCAATAGGTAGGTACGCGAGCAGAGCACTCACTTATTCTATTTTAGAACAATAATACCTCACACAATATAAAACTTACTTAGTTAAACTTCAAATTAGATTCACATGTACAGCTGTTAGTCGGAATAAAATAACAATAGTCCTTATAATGCTAAGAATTGGGATCAAGATCGCGTAGGAAATTTAATTAATGACCACCACCTATTGAGACGATAAATTAAAATACTCACCTCAATGTCAGGCAACTCTCGACTCAGAAGCACTTTAGACATCTTGGCACTATGAATCTTATTCCACACAAAATAAGGTCCGAAACTGGTGAAAATTTCCTTTTTACGATTTACAGAATCGTTTCAGTATTGCTATAGTGGACTGCTCACTGGCAGCGCCTCACTACGACTAAAGTGAAGTGACTGCTCTGAGATACAAACTTGTTGATAAGCAAGACTCTATAAAATAAAGGACGGGTTACATCGAGTCGAGACGTTAACCAGCGGTTTAATCGATCTGGGGCCTTAGCCTGTAACGTAATGGCGTATCGATGGCGTCCAAGCAGAAGGACAAAATCGGGGTTTCCTCGTTTTCCTCCTACAACCAGAGAACTAATCCTCTAGAATTAGAATATTCTTTGCTGTAGGTACTACAAAAACATTAAAAGGACCGTCAGCATGAATAAATCTTAATTGAAGCCGTCAACTGGGAGTCTATTTTGGCACCATTGCGTTACAGGCTAAGGCCCCAGCTGGTCGAGCACGAAAGACCAATAAGTTCGAGTATTATCGAAGTCCATAGCGCATAATACAGTGCTCTGTTATTTTTTATTAATAAATAGACAGCGAATTCACCAGTATGAACAATAATTAATAAGTTATTGAGATTGATCCGAATGATGTTCTAAAAGTTAGGGCTTTTATTTAAACACAATGTACAAACACACCACTGTCACTTTGTCACACTTGTCCTTTACTTTAACTCGCAATTTATTGAACAACTGATTAAAATGCATTACGAAACCGGCCAGTCAAGTCCGCTTTTACGTAATAGCCATACGCAGATCCATTATTATTATCGATGCTGCAACAACATTGTTCAAAACATTGTAAGTTATACAAATGGGTTCATGATTTAGGAACTAGGTTTTCGACCATGAAGGTTATGTTCTAGGATCTTGGTTTTGAGTCCCAAAAAATAGTTAAATGTTTGATAGTTGTGTATTTTTTTACAGAGCTAGTGTGCCTACGCCCTCAATAAGGTTGCCTATGATTTCTAGTAGGTATAAGCACAAATTGTAATTGACTTATTTTACAAATAAAGAAGAGTTAAAACTGTTTACAGTAACACCTATAAAGTCTTTATAAGGGGTAGGCAGAGGCACCGACGTATTTGATTATGGGCCGCAGGAACTGCAATTTATAAAAATATATTGTAAAATATTATGTCACACAAACACAAACCATATTGCGATAAGGAACATTATCTAAGTTCAATAGCAACACCTTATCTGTTAATACGTTATTTACACTTACACGGCGTTTTTCAAGATTTATCACGAAGCAATTTATTATTTTTATAATTTGGAAAGGTTTAGGTAGATTGTATCGACAGTACTTACGTATAAAAAAATCACTTCTCCATACAAATGGTGTCGATTGGCGATAGACATTTGTATTGGGAAGTGTTTTTTTATTTCGCTCATCTTGGAGTAAAATTATGGAATTTGGCTCAGAATACCTTCGGCTTTAAAATCACTAAAATAGCACAGTGTAGATAAGTATCACAACCTCCCGCTCTTTCTGTTGATCTACAAAAAGAGGGATAGATCGATATTTAGTTGAATGAAAGTATGACAGGGCCTTTCTGTAACACCCTGTAGGTATGATTTTATATAAATAGGAAAATCAATGCAGTTGTATGTACATAATTAATTAAGTCTAGTGTTTACCGCGTTTTTACTCCCTTAAAAACGAAGTAGTCGTTTTGCTACCCCTAAATATTGTCAAATTTCGTTGATTTTGGTGTCAATCGTTTTTGTAGATTTTTATCCATGTCTAAACTTTTTCCCATTTTTGAAATTTGTTTAAGATGTTTTTTTAATGTTTGTGTTTCCAAAAAAGGAAAAAGCTTAGACATAGATCAAAATCTACAAAAACGACTGACACCAAAATCTAAGATAATATTTAGGGGTTGCAAAACGACTTCTGTGTTTACTCCGTTTGTATGGGCGAGAGCGCGGCAAAGCGCGCGGTAGTCGCTCATCAAGTTATACAACTTGAAACTTCGTAAGCTTACATCTTACATTGATTTAACACTGACCTAAGAGATGCTAGTAAGTGAATCAAGGGTAGAACTGAATGAAACAAACATCTGAACAGTTAATATAAATATATTTTGAATTATTCAGAGGCTTCACAATATATGGAAGAATTACTTGACAGCGTTTTATCTATGCTATTAAAACTGCCGAATCAAACAATGCATACCGACAACAATATTTGTGTAAAAATTACATTAAGTATACAATACAAACAAGCTATCTATTTTAGTGGCACATTTCAAATTAACCCAATATTTTGACCAATAATAAACACAAATAATTTATATTTGTGTCGCCATTTTGTTACGCTTGTGGCGCCAAAGTTTCAAAATACTTCCGTTGCATAAGCAGATTCCAGTGATAAAGGACTTCCGCAAATATCACTAAATTTTCCAAATTGAAGTGACCAAGCACTCTTCGTCTTAGTTCCAGTTTTGAGCCACAAAATCATCGAAAGTTTCCTATAATTTCCGATAGAGACGCCACCGCTTGCACACAATCTTATTTGCAGGAAAAATTAGGTAAGCAAAGATATAGGACATACGTGGACATCAGATTACATTCAATTTACAATAGCTTATACAATCTGTATTAGTAATCTCGCAACATATCAAAACGAGTATCATTTAAACTTGTTTAAATTTCTATGAATGCTTGAAGGGATGCTAGGCATTTCATTGAGTTGCTTGACTGCACGTGTACAATCGACCTACGCAAAGTTTAAAACATTTTATTGTTATTTGTACAATGTACATGAAATATTACAAGAAATATTCGGGAAAATATTATTTAAACTGTTTTAAAAATCAATAATTTTGAATGAGTTAGTTTGTTACATAGTAGATATTCTAAATTGTGAGCCTAGTTCTATTTGGTTCTATTGGGATTAGTGGAATTATTTCTATTTTAACTTCTATTGTAAGCGCGTTATGACCTAAAATGGCTCTTCACGTGTGGTCTATAATTAATTTGAAAAAAAAAACATAGGCTCCAGCATTTTACAAGGTGATAAAATAAAAAATGTAAAGAAAGCCCCATTTCTAATAAAAATGTATCTAAGTATATAAAAAATGCGACACCAATTTAATTGTGGTGTACTTATTTTTTAAACATTAATGCTAAATTTTATTATTTTTTAAATTTATTATTTACATGCTGATTCTTCTAAATATTTGCATCTGAACAATACATACGTTAAAATCTTAATGGCTATTGTTTTATTTCTTTCATTATTTGCAATTGTTAGTATGTTTTAGAAGGGAGTCTTATCTTCGTGGCTTACTGGGTCACACACAAAAAAAAAAGTATGTTATTAAAATTGCGCGTCACGTTTATCAGAGCGAAATTCTAGAGATTCTTTATCTCAAGGAATGAAGTTCTAACATACATAACTACCAAACAATTGCAAACAACCAAACGAAACATCTTATGCGACCCTTACAATGTACTGCTGTTTAATCTTACAACATTTACTTCATCGAGTGTATGTATAAATCTTAGGAGTGGATTTAGACGATAATTAACTTTAGTACCTAAGCGCTAAGTTGGATTTTTGTTTGTGTTAAGGTGACGACTTCTTTTCCAAACGTAACAGACAGATGTGATCCTATGTACATCTAGGACAGATGATTTATACAGTGTCTAGTGGCATCTCCACTCACACTAGATGGGTGAAGCGACCACTCGGACGCTGCAGTGGCTGGGACATGTTGAAGATGGAGTAGGCTTGCCCAGCACCTACACCATCCTCACAGCTTAGCCGGCCTACCCCACAGGAATATACATATCTTGTTTTATCTTATTAGTACGGGGCCAGGCTTAGTCACCCCCACCCTTATTCCTGCTCATGACATGCAACGACCGAGGTAATAAGCTTTAGAACTTGACACACAGGGATGTAAGTCAATACGTGCGGAGCCAACTAAGACACACGATGCGTAGGCGAAATAAGTAGTCATGCCTCATAATCTCAAAGTTTGTCAATACGTTTCGAATTGATATCATTCACCTTAATATATTCACATTCATAATTATGTTTGTAGCGCGTCCAATCCCTGTTACATTATAAATAGTTTAATAAAACTATTTGTAAACGGCGCGAATTATGCTTTATAAAGTTTTTATACTGGTGATTGTGACTGCACGTATAATGAGTAGTTGTTATTTAAAAATTTATACAGTTGAATCCTTACTAGAAGTAAGTCAGTCAATTATGCCTAAACCCAATTTTTTGCATCCAAAATAACACGGCTAATATTAAACCAATCGAATTAGATTATTCTAATCGAGTAGGCACCTTATCCTAAACAGAATAACGCTTGTAATCGAAAAGCTACTTAGCAACAACGTATTTCATACGTTATTCCATCGGCATAAAGTACCATTTGCACAAGATAGTTCAGTATTATCAATCACAGATATAGATTAGAATATTAGATAGATACGGCCAGTTGTAAAGGTTTGGTCCTTCGGTCCATGCCGCATCGAGGGCAAACTGCATACAAAAAAGCTGTTTTGTCCCAACATCACACTTTGACGCAAGTCGTTGCGGCATGCGGCACTGTGACTCTAGCATAGCAAGGCTTTGTATGAAACTGAGTGTAGCACATAGTGCGGCAGTGCGGCACATTCGCATTGACGCACACCGCACCGACATGCGGCAAAGTCTGAAGGGCACCTTAGAGGTAGGTACAATTCTAGTCTTAGTCTATTTCTGTGACTATAATTCATACGGTTAGCTCGCCACGGAGCAGATATTCTCCTCAATTCTATCGGTTAGTGCCAAAATTAGGCATAAGAGGGTGCTATAGGCACATTAGCGCCGTCAGTGAAAAAATACATTTAGTATCTTCTTTTTGAGTTTTATGAAACCAGCACAAGTAAAAAACTACCACTTATGGCGGTAGCATGTTTTATTCAAAGGTCCTAAAAAATGTTAAGACTAGGGTTGACAACTAGAAGATATGTTTTTTTCGCATTGGCAGCGCTAGTGTGCCTTACCCTACGCCTTAAGTAAAGTTGTGCTATATTTGACAGTACACATTTAGTAATAGACAGAGAACACTCCAAGCTAACGCGATTTTTAAAAGTATAGTCCGACACCAATTTAGCGACGTGAAATAGCTCTTATGGCAGTATAAGAACACGCAAGGAAACGTGATGGGCCAACTAAACGAAAACCTTAATTTCGTAATTACCTTAATTTGATTCCTTAATTTGGCTTCAAATAGACCAAATCAAACGCCTGGACTATACCATGGGCAGGTATGCACGAGTATGATCGGCGATATGCTAAGATACCCCATGGTAGCTCTTATCGCCAGTGGCATAAGTGCGTCAATGGAACAAAAAAGTATCCTAGTTTGTCGCTGGTGGCGGCCGGTTAGGAAGGAACATATAAATGTATGTTGGTCCAGTATAAAAGAGACGAAGCTTCTGCCTACCTCTTTACGGACAGCGGCGTGACGTTTCGCCAAATTGATGTCAAATCACCCTTTGTACCTACTTATAAAAAGACCTGCGCAACGCACTGCCTTTGCGGATATGTATATCAGCGTATACCTAGCAGTTTCATTCACACACAAATTGCACTTGCTCTTACATGTAACTAAGCGGGATGTATTGTATAGGGTGCAAGGAACTTACAGGCATAGCGTACTAACATAGCGTATTAACTCAGTAGGCTCCAGCGGTAGTGGAGCGGTTCGGGAGGGGAGACGTGTGTCATCTCGCTATAAATACAAGAGACAACTTTATTCGGACGTCGGCATCGCTCTTTTTACAGTTGTGTGAGGAAATGTACATGCACATTGTCTTTGCGTGTGTGTCTTTGAATTTCTAATTTTTGAGTTACGCACACAAGAGCGCTCGTCTACACGCATTACAACTACAAGTATGGCTCATCCGCCTTCGTGAGATAAAACATCTGTACAGGGTAATAGCACCCGTTGATAGGAATCACATCCCAAATATTTTTTGCTCTGACAGGAGAACTGTGACATGAGAACAGTATTTTTTAAATATGTTTATTATTGATTTTCACATGTTTTATCAACTTAAAACTATGTAAATACACCTACGCACACAATCATGTGTTTGAATTTTAACAAAATCCAAAAACAAATAAATTTTAATTCTTTTTTTTTTAAGTTATAAACTTATAACATAAAAATTGTTTTTTTCATTTTTTTTTACAGATTTGTCGTCTTGTTAACCAGTAGGTTACACCCTGCTAAAAGAGTTAGGATCTTTTGTAACACCTTGTATAGCGAGAAGTCACATGTCACTACCCCTGTACCGCTCCACTACCGCAGGAACCTGCTGAGTTAAGCGCTATGCCTGTAAACAACGAAATATTATAGGGCCAACTAAATACAACTACCTAGCTACTGCACCAAACCGTAAATGAAACAGCCGCTTTAGGTTGCGATTTCACCCTTGACAACATGGTAAGTTATTTTTTTCGTATTGAATAGTAGACAACCCCCTAGCTAGAGTATGATAGGACTTTTAGATACACCCTGTATAAATACAAGTGACATAAACTAACGGCTAAACAGCAAGAGGGTCATTTACACAGACTATGGAGAGTTTATCATAGTTGTTTTAATACATTTTGAACTCTTAACGCATTTCGACTGAAGTGGATTTAGAAAAAGTCTAAAGTGTAATCCTATTTTATTTAATTTGAAGAACGGTTTTTATAAAACATGTATTTTTAGTATATTAATTTGCTTGTCCTATACAAAACACTGATGTATTTATTCAATATTAAATCGAATTACAAAAATCGAAAGTAAACAATAGGTATGTTTTAATCATGTAAGTAAAGAGTCGATTAATACAAATATAAATACATAACTTCAAAAATCTCAACAATTCCATTTTCAAATCAACCACATTTTTTTAAATACAAAATCGAATCCAATGTGATTGTCATCCTGGCAACAATATTAGGAATGTAGCTTTAAACAAAAATAAATGTTAATACCAAAAAATATGTGTTCGCCAGCCAAGATACGAGGAAAGCGCGTACATACACAAAAAGTACGGTTGGCAAGTGCAAAAGTTCCCATTCGACCTTAAATTGCACCCTTAGTCGTTTAAGGCCTGAATTACACAGAAAAGGCGTAAGGTGAAGACGCGGCGCAGGCATCTTGCCGCTTCAAAACATTTCAATACAAAATGTATGGAGGCGACACGTTTTGAATTATACTGAAGCGGCGTGGCGCAGGCACGCCGTTTCGTCGCCTGTTCCGCGTCGCTAGCAGGCGCGACCGGAGAGACGCGCAAGCGGCACGCCGTTTGTTATACAGTAGGAGCAGAAAATATGTGACGATAGTGAATTTTATGTACACACGATAACACGACAGAGTGTACTAAAAAAAAACTAAGGCCTTTGCTTCTACTTAATGAGATGATTTATCCAGCGTCCAGTGGCACCTTCATTCACACTAGATGGGTGAAGAAACCACTCGGCGCTGCAGTGCCTGGGACATTGTTTTAGATGGAGTAGGCTTGCCCAGCACCTATACTATGCTGACAGCTTAGTCGGCCTAGCCCACAGGAAAGACAAGTCAATACGTGTGGAGCCAACTAAGCTGCGGGTTTCCTCACGATGTTTTCCTTCACAGTTAGCGAGTGGTATTGCTACTACAAATTCACAAATGTACGTAACTTTGAAATTAAACAAACTCATCCCAGTATGTATTGGAGAGAAAGAGAGAAAGAGAGAAAGAGGGGAGCGCCGCGCCTTACGCCTTACGCCGTTTCTGTATAATTCATGCCTTATCTGCTCCACGCCTGCTCTGCGCCGTATGCCTTACGCCTTACGCCTTATGCCGTTTCTGTATACTTCACGCCTAACATAAACATCAGCACAAAAATGTTTGCTGTTAGATCGAATATAGTTTTCTAATTTACAGGCATAGCGCTTATAACCCATGTGACGTGTAACGTCTCGCTATACAGGTGACAGCTATCAGTTGGGAGCTTAATAATTGTCTAACTTTTGAATCTATCGCGATCCCTTTCAATTTGACGTTTGAAGGGTAGGTACTGACGAACTTCACACTGCATTTATTTGACACAAACTGTCATTGAAAGCGATTGAGGTAGGGATTGCGACTCAATTTTGAAGGATATTGAGTGAAGAAAATGGCACATTCGTTCACTCCATATCATTCAATTTGTTTGACGTTTTGACTAATTCGTTCTGTCAACGATTGTGATTTAAAACTTAGACAATTCCATTCTAAAGTCGCAATCACGATCATCATCCCGATACCTTTGAAAGGGTTCGCGATAGATTCAAAAGTTAGACAATTAAGCTCTGGGTGTCACTATGAGTTAGGCGCTGTGCCTGTAGGAATTAACTTGACACATGAAACTATATCCGGGTCCAATCCTGTAGGCCGAACGGGCATCGCCAAAACGAACTCGCCAACCTTATAACCAAAAACAGAAATATGTAATTCAGCTTATTCTCATTTAACACCGACCCTCGTAATATTAATGCGTTTATTAACAGTACAATTAAACATCTATACTTTATTTATTTATGTATGCGTATATTGCAGTCCGTGTTTTTTATTTTACAGCACACGATAGTGGGACTTTACTGGAGTTGTGTCTCTCTTCGAAAGGTGTTATTTTGTTTTGGTGCGCTTTTTAATGCTGGAAGCTTACTTGTAGCTTTTATACACTCGCTAGCCGACGCGTCCAGGCTTCGTCTGGAAGAGAAAAAAACATGCTTTAAGGAAATATTAAATACTTTAAGGTATAATCCGCGCGTGATGAGAATGGGATGCGACCTGTTGGAACTGAGACGCGCGCGGTAGGCAAACTCGCGTCGATGCAACCTTGTTAAAGTAAAATAGAGTATGTTTTCGATTGACTTTGACAAGGTTCCATCCCATTCTCATCCTGCGCGCATTATAAAGCACAGTCTGTTTCTAGGGCCGTAGGACGAGAGTAATTTATTATAAAAAACTGCATTAATTCTCGCTAGCTCAGAAATTGTCCAGGCCGCTAGAAACAGACTCTTATTTTATATTTAACTTCAATTCTAACTACTTGCTAAATGGAATTCATGAAAGCATTTTTTTCCAAGACAATCTACTGCATAGATACTGCGCGAAACTTTTCATAATTAGTGTTCTAAATCTAGAATTACGTACTTTATAAGAAATCAAAGGTGAACCGGTAAGCTTTTAAGAAAATTAAACCGTCACGGGCGACCATAAAAGTCGATGTGGTCCTTCGTGCTAGACCAACGTTCGTCAGTCTTGCGTAGTGATATTCGCTAGACAGGCACAATGCAATGCAGTAGGCCTTTGTCTACACTTGCCGTAGAGATACGGAATAAAAATGGAGACAAAGGCCGACTCTATGGCTGCCATCTTAGCCCGGCTCACATCCGTATCGTTAGAGTTAGTATATTCGTACGCAAGACCGGCATAATATCAGGATAAGCAAAATTGTATATCTCAGAGAACCAACAAATTGACTAGGTACCACTAACTACATTAGTAAGAAAGAAATGAGTACTAACATCCAGCGAGTAGTGTAAATTCGTCGAAATAACAGTGAAGTAAAATAACAAAAAGTGAAACGAAACTAATGAAAACGAAATAAAGAAAGTGATAAATATTTGGAAATACACTGTATGTATGATATATATTTTTTCTTTTTTAAGGCCATAGGCGGAGGCCGTATGTATGTTAGCAACGCTGAAGGCCGAGTCTCGCAAAGAGAGAAGCTCTCGGAGCAAACACTCCAACCCGCGAGGCCGAAAGCCGAGTCCCGCGTAGAGCGAAGCTCAGAGCGGGCCAGACACTCCCAGCGAACACCATAGCCCGCGAGACCGAAGGCCGAGCTCCGTTCAACGAGGCCGAAGGCCGAGTCCCGCGTAGAGCGAAGCCCCCAGACACCCCCAGCAGACACTCCCAGCAAACTCCCCGGCCCAAGAGGCCGAAGGCCGAGCTCCGTTCAACGAGGCCGAACGCCGAGTCCCGCGGAGAGCGAAACTCTCAGCTAAACACTTTTCCCCGCGACAGCCGATGACCGAGCCGAGTAATTTAAACGATTCCGATAGCCGAAGGCCAAGTCCGATTATCTAACGTGGTCTTACCTGCGTCCCTTACAGCAGCCGACACTTCCGCCGCGGCTTGATCGGCTGCACGGGGCAGAGCACGGCGCGGATCGCCTCGTCGAACACGGTCTTGAGTCCCTTCTGTGTGAGCGCCGAACACTCGAGGTACTTAACAGCGTTGATCTCCTTAGCCATGGCTAAGCCCTGGGGATGGAAATGTCCGTTAGAAAAAGTTGCGTCGTGGATTCGTGGCTCGGACGGATGAATTGTCTAACTTTTGAATCTATCGCGATCCCATTGAATGGTATGGGGATCATGATCGTGATTGCGACTTTAGAATGGAATTGTCTAGTTTAAAATCACAATTGCTAACAGAACGAATGGGTCAAAACGCCATACAAATTGAATGAAATTGACGGAACGATTTTGCTATTTTCTTCACTCAATATCCTTCAAAATCGAGTTGCAATCCCTGTCTCAATCGCTTTCAATGACATTTTGTGTCAAATACGTGCAGTATTTAGTACTTCAGAACCCTTAAAACGTCAAAATGAAAGGGATCGCGATAAATTCAAAAGTTAGAGAATTTAGCCCCCGATTTCAACGCGGTTTGTTTGCTTGCTTGATTCAATGAGATCTTCATTATTTTTCTGTATCCCACGCGGGCGGAGTGGTGGGCAAAAGCCAAGTTGGCAGGTTTACCTGTGTCTGCCATCAGACTAGCTAGCTACCTCCTGCTCTGCCGGCCCAGTTAGAGCGGGACAGCCTCTGCCCTTAGCCCTTACCTGCGGGTAGGTGATTGGCGCCAACTTCTTGTCCTTCAGCTTCTCGATGGTATCCTTGTCCTCGCGAAGGTCCAGCTTGGTGCCGACCAGGATGATGGGCGTCGACGGACAGTGGTGCCGCACCTCGGGGTACCACTGGAATGGGTAGAAAAACAGATGTTAACGATTACTATTAAAAGACGAGATTTTTTGGGAGGGGATGGTTTGTATTAGACAATCTGGGATGAACTGATCCAAATAAAAAAGACATGATCACAAGAATTTTGAATATAAAAAGAGTTCCAAAAAGGGTTAATGATAGTAATTATTATTAAGATTTTCCTATTATAAGACATCGTGCACACCGGCCATTTTAGTGCACTCTGATGAAAATGTAACGTTACTAAGATAGCTGGTATGTACGATGCACGCATCGTAGGTACTCGTAGCATTTTAGGAAAATTTAACTATGTAGACTAAGTCCAAGCGCACTAAGATCATGAAAATCCGGCTTTAGGCGGTTTCATGTAAGTAATGACAAACAAACGTTAAACTTTGAGAGATGCCACTATTAAGGGTAGACGATAGCAAGGTGGCGGGAAATTCAAAATTTTCACAGACTTTTACATTTTGTAGCTAAACTGAACTATTTTTGTTCAGCGATTTTTCGTTCGCGAGAATAAATAGAGTTCTGGTCTACGACAAGTTTTTTGGGCAGTACCACTGCTTCGTAGACCAGAACACATAATCGGCTGAATTATTGTTGTTCTGTTGTTTACAATAATTAAAAGAATACGGTTTTATTCTCGCGAACGAAAAATCGCTGAACAAAAATAGTTCAGTTTATCTACAAAATGTAAAAGTCTGTGAAAAATTTGAATTTCCCGCCACCTTGCTATCGTCTACCCTTAATGTGACGGGGCAAGAGGCCGCGGGCGCAGGCGGGTGCATGCCTTCGTTCCTGCACAAAATTACGCTCCACACAGCGGAGCACCGCTCCCGCGAATATAGTCTCTATTACCTTGGCCCGAACGTTCTCGAAGGAGGCGGGGTTGACGAGCGAGAAGCATATGAGGAAGACGTCGGTCTGTGGGTAGGACAGCGGGCGCAGCCGGTCGTAGTCCTCCTGACCCGCTGTGTCCCAGAGGCCCAGGTTGATTGGCTTGCCGTCCACCATCACGTTGGCGGAGTAGTTGTCGAATCTGGAATCAGGGTTTGGGGATAGGTGAGCATTTAGTAGAAACGGTATAGCATCGAGGCTCCGGGTGCTCCGGGCGTCTAAACCAAGGCCTTTGCACCTACGTAATGAGATTATTTATACAGCGTCCAGTGGCACCTTCACTCACACGAGATGGATAAAGAGACCACTCGGCGATGCAGTGCCTGCATGTTTTCTGCCTGGTTTATTTTCAGGAAAATTGCGCTATCGAGCTCGATATTGCCTATACCTCTATACATAGATAGACTATCTTATTCAATGAACATCGTTAGACGTTTCGCGCTGTTGGACATTTAGCTACTTAGACCTTCTGATCAGCAGCGGCTCTATTATCTAAAAAATTCACTCAACCTCCGAGCGTCAAACCACTCGAAAATAGCCCTTATTGAAATGAACAATCTTTATTTTGACATTTAATAACCGTTATTTTTACGGTGGATATTTTAGATAATACAGGGGCAGGAAGGGATTATCCGAATGTCGGTTAAACGAACGACCGGTTATCCGCGACCTAGCTTCTGTAAGCGGGTACGTTTACTTTCTCGGACGAATATTAGTGTCTTTTTAAGCGCTGCTGGTTGGACAAATGGACATGAAACAGAAAAGCTACTCACACTGTGGGTATGTACTCGCCGGGGAAGGCATTTGTCGTGTAACTGATGAGCAGGCATGTTTTACCGACGGCTCTGTGGACAAAGAGAAAACGGAAAACGTTACAAACTTAGGTATACTATTGTTCTTTCTAAAGCACTAACTCGTTCTAAGGAAACTTTTAATAAGAAAAAGAAAATACAAAAAGTATAAGCACTTTTAGTATTTTCTAAAGCACTAACCCGTGCTAGGGAACATTATAAAGATCGTACACACGACAGCACATCAGTCTTGTGTTGTAAAGTCACCCATAACGTAACCCAGTAGAGTGCTAGGGTGCTGTCGTATGTACAATGCCAATTTTCCAGCTTCATAAATTTCATCTCATTGCACGAAGGCGTTAAAAACTTAACACGCTCGGAAACAGCAACTCGTAAGTATAAAGAAAAACTCAGCTTCGCAACAAACGACGCAAGGTTTTTTGCCTCGTGAACCGCTGACCTGGAGGGAAATATGTTACGCTCTTGGGCACGTTTTTTACTCGCACAGGGATAAAGGACGCGTTGGTATAAGAAGCTAGCAGGATAAACCAAGTCGACGATGCTACTATTTCGTAAGCAGATAACCGTAAGTAGTAACAGTGACAGCTTGACTTGGCACTAGTGACCATTTCTCTCTAAATCACCCCTCTATATAGTGTGTTTATTCTAGTACAGTAAAGTTTCTGTCATTATTGTGGGATGTGTGTGTTGTGTATCCCGCAGTGGCGGATGATGAGTCGCCACATTATATTTATTTAAAGTCGGGCTCTTGCAGGAGCATTGAATTTGACAGTGACAGTTTAGGATCCTCATGATAGCTCCGGCAATCGAACATAATAGAGGTATCCAAGGCGTGTCGCTGACTCTACCTACTAATGACATATTTTCTCACAAAGCCCAACGCCCTGCGGGTCAGAGTGCACAAATCACTAACCACGGACCACTGTAGATACACAATCGTATCATCACAAATATTCACCACCACATCATTGCCAATGATATTCAGCCGTCGCGTCGTACAGTCAGTTCCACGCGCTCCTTTTTTATTTTTTATTTTATTTTTTTATTTTTATTATCATAATATATTTAACAATGTCATTACAGGTCAATCCTAATGCGACAATTGTAGGTAATTATAAATTGTATTAATTAATCAAATATAATAAACAATAATTAACTAATTAATAAATCGTAAATTAAATTATAGATTGCAATAAAAAGAATTAAATTAATCAATAATCTATCGTATTAAAAACTAAGTAATCAAATAATATAAATTTATAAGAAATAAATACTACATGTCATAAGAAAAATAAAATCAAATCAATTAGCAATTAGAGAATTAAATTAAAATAAAAAAATAATATATCTCAAACATAAATGACATAAATGAAATTTAGCATTACCGATAATAATATGGAAAAAAATAATAATATAAAATAAGTTTAGGCATGTCAAAAAATAGCAAAAATTAATCTATTCTGACATGTCATTAAAGAAAATTAAATTAAATTATTATAATTATTATATAGTATAGGTGCTAACTAGCTGCTAAACTAAGTAGGTGCGTCATTCCTAGGGTGAATTGCGCGAGCGAACATTTAAACAAATCAACGTCTGTCTCCGTGTCAAACCGGTTGAGTAGGCGGATAGCAACGAAGACAGGTGACTCCCTCAACAAGTTAGTGTTAGCGGTGCGTTCGACGAAGAGTTTGTGGTTTCGGGCCCTATTGTAGTTGTCCGGCACATAAAATTCGACCAAAGGCAGAATTGTAGGGTTGCACTGCCAGCCCCTAATTAACTTGAAAAAGTAGGTCGTCAAGGCTAATTTCCTCCTAAGCTCAAGCGTATTATACCCGACCATACCTATAACAAATAGCGTCGGATACATTAGTGGGTAAAAAGGGTATACACCGTAATATTTAAAATATAAAAAACGCGTAAATTTATTCTGTAATTTTTCCAGCATGTCACTATATTTAGCAACATGCGGGTTCCAGATGATTGCACTCGTTTCTAATTTACTCCTAACTAAGGCGTTATAAAGAGATTTTATGGCTTGGTAGTTAGAAAATCCACGGGCTTGTCTCATAATAAAACCTAGTTTCTTGAAGGCATTTTTGCAAATACCCTCAATGTGATCGCCAAACGATAGATCCGTCTTCATGTTTACGCCGAGGTCACGTACCTGCGTAACTCGAGCCATAGCGGAACCATCCACCTCATACTGGCGTCGCAGCGGCTCGTGCGCTCGGCTGTACGTCATGATCGCGCACTTTCCTACGTTGAAGTAAAGTTTGTTGGCGCTACTCCACTCCACAACGCGATTTATATCATCTTGCAGTGTCTCGCAGTCCGATTCGCTCCGCACCGGCATCAACAGCTTTAAATCGTCCGCGAAAAGTAAACATACCGCATCCTTTACAACGCCAGGCAAGTCATTAATCATGATGATGAATTCCAGGGGTCCAAGATTACTTCCCTGACTGACCCCAGAGTAAGTGCAATACGGGTCTGACACCTTGCCTGCATATTCTACATACTGACGCCTGTTTTTTAGGTAGCAGCTGAAGAACTCCAGCAAGTGTGGAGTGAAACCAACGCCAGCGAATTTCTCCAACAAAATATCGTTGTCTACTGTGTCGAACGCCTTCTTGAAGTCAAAATACGCAGCATCGACCTGGACCCCCTTGTCCACGGCCGGCGCTACGTGTGACATGAAGCACATCAGGTTGGTCGCGGTGCTGCGGCCCGGCCTGAAGCCGTGCTGAGCGTCCGACAGCTGCGCCTGCATCTGCAGATAAATGCACCTCTGCAACGAGGACTCGAAGACCTTTGCGAAAGTCGAGAGGACTGCAACGGGTCTGAACCCGCTGACATCCGACCCCGAGCCTCCTTTCGGTACCGGTATAACTCTAGTAGTCTTCCACATCTCGGGGTAAGAGCGAGAGGCAAGACATTGGTTGAAAATATGCAGTAGGGGCTCGTCTAATACCATACGCACATCCCTCACTACGTAAGGTGGTATCCCGTCCGGGCCAGCGGAGCGCTTCGGCTTGAGACGCGCTAGCGCAATGCGCACATCGCTCAGCTCCAAACTCGGTACATGCACGCGCTCGGCAGTCGCGGCCGAGGCCTGCACCGCGGCGCGCGCGTCCAAGAGCGGTGGCGTCACACTGTACACGGAACTAAAAAAAGCTGCAAGTTCCTTAGCACGGTCTTCGTCCGGGATTAGGTTCCCATTTTTGGTTATGCGACTTTCGCTATCCCTACTGCTACGCTTCGCCTTTACGTAACATTTTTGTTCGATTGAAGCCCTAATGCTGCCCGCGATAAGAGCTACCGAGCTGTGTCGCCGACTGTAGTACGTATCGCAATTCTCGACACGCATCCTGCCGTCTACGAGACTCCTTCTAGGGTCATCGACGATTGATTGATGAGGCGTAATTCGTAAAAATTGTTGTGTGTGTCCGTCTGACGGATTGTATCATACGGGGGCGATGAAATGTGTGTCGTACGCATAATATATGGGAAGATAATGACATCAACTTTTTTATTATTAACTCATACCCATACCTATGTTCGGTCTGCCAGTCATAGATACCCGCGGCCACAGTCATAGATACGCGCGGCATAAGGGCGTCAATCGAACAAAAAAGTGTATCCTGGCGTGTGGCCGACTGTAGCTACTCGGGGTAATTTATAAATCGCTTTATTACGGGGTATTTTTATTTTTAAACTCGTCAACTTCTAAACATGTGATTTGCAACGACTTTTGTTCTACGACTTTTCGAAAAGCTCGATACTTTTTATTTATGTTTCTTATTCTTTAAAAGTTTGCATTTGTACCATTTCAGCGGTGCCTGCGCGCTTTCGTGCCTCTCCACTATCTACCACCTTTTCAGCTTCTGGGGGGGTTACCCTTGACGCCATTGCGTTCATATTGAGAAAGTTGTTTAAAATTAATTTCTCTTCGAATTCGCATAGTCATTCTTTGATTTTATATACTTTGTAATGGTTATTAAAAGGTAAGACTATTTTGTATAATTAAAATATAAAATGCGTCTTAATTCGGAAATATTGAATTTTGTAAATTGTGCAATATTGAAAAAAAACCGTCAAGGGTAGAGGCTTCTATGTGGTAAATTGCCTTGTAGATGTATTTTTATTATTTTATTGTCACGAGTCAGTAGGACGTGCAGTGGGAAGTATGCACAGTGAGGAAACGTTTTATGGTATTTTTCGTTGCGGTTATGATTGCTTGTGTGACCCCTTTTATGTTTTTGAAGCATAGCTGGCGAATTAGATACATTTTGGAATGTGATATTTTCTAAGCGGATCTTAAGTATCTTCATACAAAGGTGAAACAATGACACACAAATAAACAATGCCACTTTTGCACATTAGTATAAATTCCTCATTAATTAGTCGGTAGCCCTAGTGTAAAACGGAGAGATCGTCGACATCGTCAGTCTGCACTACATACACTGTCTCAATGCAACCCGTCGACGCCCCGACCTGCGTACGCGCAAGTCCTTCCCTGACCCCTGGGGTCTAATTGCCTAACTCCAACATTAGTTGCAGCCTTTGCTTTTCAGGTACACAATTAATCTCAGGTATTGCAAAATATTCAAAACGTTATTGTAATTTTATATGAATAAACCCGCGTAGCCCACATAAACAGTATAATTTTGGGACCTCGCGCTGCACAAGCAGCCCTAGGAGCAAATCTCCTTTGGCCTTTACAAATACTCTCAGTTTTGCTTGATAAGGATTCTACATCACGTTTTCTTATCTCTTTTCAGCGTCAGATTACCATCAGTTGTACACACGACAGCACGCCAACGCTTACACGCTAGCACTCTATTGGGTTACGTTAGGGGCGACTTTACAACTAAAGTGTACAGTCTGACGTGCTGTCGTGTGTACGAAGAATGTATTGTCTCCGAAGCAATATAATCAGACATTATTCAGAACAGTTTCTCCCCCGCCAAGTAATGATTTTGCGACTGGACACTAGCTTCACCGAGTTCAGAGTCAATTAATCACAACCAATCCCGTTCCCAATACAGTTTTAGCTCTATTTTCTTTCTCGTAGAGTTTATAATTCACCACCGACTGAGTTCAGATTAATTGCCAGCTACAGAAAACGTAAAAGGTAGTTTTAAAAGGGTTTCAGCAACACGTGCGTTGGGATTGGGATGATAAATTCACTTGCCCGGTTACAGTTAGTTGTAACTGCATCCTCTAAGGATTACTGACTAATTATGGGTGTGATGAAGTATGTGTTCCTTAATGTGTAATGCAACATATTGTTGTTATATCGAAGTTTTATGTGCTAGCCGTACAACTGCAGTATTGTGCGAAATAGGACTTTTCACTCTGATCTAAGTAAATAAGCTTGATGAAGTTGTCCAAAAAAGTAAGAAAGTTCATTCAGTTATGTAAAAAAAACTCTACACCAAAAATAACAAAAATGTTATTGAACAGCCACTAAATACTTCAAACCATTAGAAACAATGAACACAATCAAACCAATCTCTATTAAATCGTCCGGCTGTCTGATTGTATTCGCAGAACCGACTTCGGTTCACACGAATCGATCATTCGCCTGTTCATGTTTATTTACTCGCGATTTTATTGACCTCGCTGTGATTTATTCGTGACTCATCTCGAAATAAGATGACTCTGGTTGTCTTAAGGTGGGTCCAGACGCGTGTGATGTGTAATGTATAATATTGTTTATGGTCTCGTTGTTACAGCGAGCGACACGCTAAGATAACCCATGGTAGCTGTTCGCTAGACATAAGTGCATCAATGAGCCGTTTTCACGGCTGTCAAATTTCGCGTTTTCTAATAATATTTTAGTTCTGTGTAAGCGAAAGCCAGAGACGTCCGGGTTCTTTTATGGCCACGCCTATGAGCGCCATCTATCAAGTGCTTTGAATTCAGCTTCGTCAGTTGAAAACGGGCCATTGTAGAATACGTATCACTTAACAATACTCTTAAATTGAACGATAATAGTCTCTGTCGCATTGTAATAAGAAAAAGTGAAGAGTTTTAGTAGGTGCAATACGGTCAGCCACAGTTTATGATACCCCACGAAGTTCGCCAATCGAACAAGTCTGTTTCTGTGAGTCAAGTTGTGGTATGTTAGACTGATAGTATCTTCGGTGAACAAGAGTATAGGGCTGTCCCTGTGATCGTCTGTGCGATCAGTATATCAGTGTGAAGGCTAGTCAAAGTCTTTGTTAGTCTGACAACCCTTGGACTTCGACTAGGCCCTCCTAGTCGAAGTCCACGCTGGCAAAAGGTAGTAAACTATAACTAAGCTCAAGGAGGATGATAAAAACTGCAAGGTTCAGGGTGTTCATCCTTGGGTATATCGCATTAGATATTCTGCGACGACAACACGAACAGCGAAGTTCGCCCTACAAATCGCAACAGGGTCAAGGGTTCGATAGCATCTGCGGCTGTGGCCGGGTTCGAGTCGCAATACTCGCAATTCACGTACTGCCGGCCTATTACGCGGCCATAACTGATTCGCCTTTTGCACCAAGGTTTATACTGATAAGGCCGGCGGTTCAAGTCGGGTCGAACCGAGGAGTTCGATGAAGATGCTTGAAACATTTAGGTGCCGTACACACCGCCCAGAGGTCTGCGTTTAGAGTTCTGCGTTCCGCGTTCTTTCTAATGTATGGGGTTGCTTGGAAGCGTTAACTCTGAAGCGGTCAGAACGCGGAGTTTTCGTGTTGCAAATCTGAGAACTCTGAACTCCGGGGCAGTGTGTCCGGCGCCTTAGGGGCGATTTCTCCACTGAAGAAAACGAAAGCTTATTCAAAGAAAAGTTCAGAAAAGTTCACCAAAACCTGTTGGTGCGTATAGTAAAGCCTTTTGAGGTTTGCAAGTTCACGCACGTAGAGAGACGGACAAACAGAAAGTCTGTCGTGTCGCATTGTTGTGCGAAGTTTAACCGCACAGTTGTACGGTCAGCGATACGCCAAGAAAACTAACACCTTTTGTTCGATTGAAGCTCTTATATCGCGCGCGGTAAGAGCTACCACGGAATAGCTCGGCATGTAGCAGACCGTACCTCGAGCTAGATACAGATATGTCCTAAGTCCTTTGTTGTCAAGACTCTAGTTAGGAGTTTCGAGGTTCTGATTGTGTGGGCTTGTTCGGAATTTAGATCTTGTGTAGAGGAAGATAAACAAAAACATGTAGATATACAAAATACAATGTGGAAAAACATTATGGATATTTTTGGGCTTTGTTTTACTTCTTGTGGAACATCATTATTTTACTTCTTGTGGACCGACCTTTGATCTACACGCTGTGTTTTTTTAGAAGACGGTCACAACTTCTGGTTTTTATTCAGAAGTTTAACTAGAGTGTGATAAAGCTTTACCAAACAAACTGCTGTGCTCACTATGTATCCCTGCAATTTTCTGTATGTTTAGATAGATGATAGATAAGAGACCAGTTGTGAGGTGAATAATCTTGCGAGATAAGTATTTATATTTATTTCCGTCCGTACAAAGATCAGTTTCTGAGTCATCTTGTCGTGGACTTGAAAATTGACAAAGAGTAGGTGAACTGTGAATTGAGTCATCTAAACTTTACATTCTTAAAAAAAAGCTTCCGGTTTGTGTCCCACTGCTGGGCCACTTCCACTCTTTTCCATCGGGGGAACCTTTTACTGACTTGGTAAAAACCGTTCATTAAATTTTGTTGTGTTAGCGCTTTAGCTTCATATTTTCCCTATGTGCAATATGTTGGTAGCTATTTTTAGGTCCTAGAAAACAAAAGCCTAAGCCAAAAACCTATGGACAAGTTTCCAAAAAACGCCGTTTTTGGCGTTTTGGAAATTGTTCCTAAGTTCTTGATTCTAGGTCAAAGATGTCCTAAAAATTGCTACTGGTGGTAGCTAAGATTTTCATAGTTCAACATTTCCAAAAAAACATGCTATACAAGAAGCTATATTTTATTGGCGCTAGTATGACCGCTATGGCTATAGCTGAAACGAATATTATTAACTTTTAATGATTCGCTATATCCACACTTAATTTTGGTTATAAGCAATCGTGTACAGCCGGCCTCACCCAAAGATACCCCTTTTTGTTCGATTTGCGCCCTTGCCATGGGGTATCTGTGACTGTGGCCCACCGTACCTACTAAATCTACCGCGATTCGACCCGTTTAGAATCAAAATTATGAAATTAATATTGTCTGTCTGGACTGGACCTTATTTTGCTATTTTCTCTACTCGAACCCGCACAGAACAAACAAATCCCGTGATTACTCCAACAGTAAAACATTCATGTTATTATTACATTACTACACTTGTTGGCCACTGGCAGGACAATGAACTCGCGATGAATGAAATATGAATTCCTGTCACAAAACAAGGACGTGCCTACAGAAGAATCTTTTTTGACAGTGTAACGGGAAACTACACTTAGTAGACACTCAGTTTTAACAAATAGGCCAGCCTATTTTGCAGAAAAAAAAACTAAGTACGATGTCAAGCCTATACAAATAAGCTAGTAGTTTCCTATGAAGGTGAAAGTACATCAACTAGCGCCGCCAATGAAAAAAAAAACATATCTTCTTATTGGATGCGTTTTTTGCTAAAAACTCCTGCGAAATCTCGACGCGAAGCTTAACTATTTTTAGGACCTAAGGTTTGGATTCCAGATCCTAGAACCTACGAATGCAATAATTTTTTTAAAGCGCATCCAAAAAGAAGTACGATTTTTTTTTTCATTGGCGGCGCTAGTGCTAGTGCTTTACGTAATCTCAGAACCAATTCACATGTAAAAAAAATGGGATTAGAGAAGCGAAGCATCTGTGCGTGTTGTCCTCCTTGTTTTGTTCCCGTCTTTTATTACTTCTGGGAGGGAGACAGAAGCATAATAGATAAGGTTGACAGCCGGATTACAACGTTTTCTGAGTCAGCTGTTCGACCCCGATTTTTATAAGAGCTTTAATCGTTCGTGTATGGTATGCGTCATTGGGCGACTTCCGTAGTTGATTATGGGGATAAAAGACAACTTTGGGCGTATGCCCATGCATCCGGCCGATAATATGAGAAGTTGAGAAATAATTGGGTTAATTTAAAAATACTGCAGCTATAATCCGCGTGCGATGTCATAATATTATACTCTCAATGTTTATCGAAATAGAAAATACAAGGTGTTACAAAAGGTCCTAACTCCTTTTATAAGGTAATAGCACCCGCTGATAGGGATCACACCCCAATGAAGAATGTCCGTGGGTCGGTTAAATCACTTGAAACTTTATGACCGTGTAGCCTACAAGTTTAGAAATACATCCGTTTTTGTTTCATTCAAATCGAGCCAGTAGTTTTAAAGTTACGACGGTTTTAGTTTCCGTCCTTTTGGAGTTTTTCGCGCGAGCGCGGCAAACTCGCGTGACGTCACTAAACAGCTGGCACCCGACACATACACCGTAACACTCATTCAAAGGGCTGTATCTTTGGAACCGTACCAGGTAGCCAGTTGAAAGTTTCAGAGATTATGTTTTATTATAATGGATTACCTAAGAAATAGTAAAAATAAAAAAATATTAAAAAATAAGAGGGGTCCCCATACAAAAAATGTTGTTTTATTCTTTTTGCTCTATAGAAAAAACGGTAAGACATACAGGCATCAAACTTGGTGTGATTATAGGGCTTACTCCATAGTATAACAAAAAAATATAAAAAATGGTCAAGCGCGACTCAGACTCACGCGCCGCGGGCCCGTATAACCAGTTTTTTTACTGTACGGAACTCTCAGTGCTTGGCCAGTTTTAAGTGTGTTTAGTCAGTGTTACAGTAGTGTTTTAATATAATATTACTTATTTATAACGTTAAAAATTCGCTAGGGACAGGTTTTAAAGCCGCAAGCTGTTCCCTAGCACGGGTTAGTTAGTGCTATAAAAATAAAATAAAAACGTATATTATTACTTAGCTAAAGATGTGGATGACGGCTTTGAAAAATGACAATCCGATATAGTTTTATGATAGAAGTAAATTAATATTAATAAGTAATAAAACTAGTATAACCTAGGCATAGGTACATTTCAACTCATAAAAAAATAGTGGGCAACCATTAACTCGTCTGTTTTAGGTAAGTTATCGGATTGTCATTTTTCAAAGCCGTCATCCACATCCATAGCTAAGTAATAACATATTTTTTGTTATTTTTAAAGCACTAACTTACCCGTGCTAGGGAATAGCTTGCGCCTTTCAACCTGTCCCTAGCGAATTTTTAACGTTATAAATAAGTTATATTTTATTAAAACACTACTGTAACACTGACTAAACACACAAAAAAACTGGCCAAGTGCGAGTAGAGCTCGCGCACTGAGAGTTCCGTGCCTCCATACAAAAAAAAAAACTGATTATACGGACCCTCGGCGCGTGAGTCCTAGTCGAGCTTGACCGTTTTTTATATTTTTTTGTTATACTATGGAGTAAGCCCTATAATCATACCAAGTTTGATGCTTGTATGCCTTACCGTTTTTTCTATAGAGCAAAAAGTATAAAACAACGTTTTTTGTATGGGGACCCCTCTTATTTTTTAATATTTTTTTATTTTTATTATTTCTTGGGTAATCCACCATAATAAAACATAATCTCTGGAAATTTCAACTGGCTACCTAGTACGGTCCCAAAGATACAGCCCTTTGAATGAGTGTTACGATGTATGTGTCGGCTGCGAGCTGTTTAGTGACGTCACAGCAGCTGACGACCGCGCGCTCGTCGCACAGCTAGTTTAAAATTAAATATCTCGGGAACTATAAGACGTATCGAAAAAATTTTTTCACCCAACGTTTCCATTTTTAATAGAGTGTATGGTAAGGTAGAAATCAAAAGTTGATGGTATTCTTCATTATTATTGTTTTGCTCAATGACGTTCCGAGCAAACTTGAGATGGAAGAAGCCTCAGCCCGGTAATAAAATAAAGTGACATTCCAATAAAAAAGGATGACGGCCAATGGCCATTAACCAATGGCCTAACAAAAGGGTGCTCAAACCAAAGTGGGTCGAAAAGTGGACCGCGGCAATAACATAAACATAGGAATCAATTTGGGGCTAAAAGCGAAAGGAATCTAATCAATACTAGGCCGGAACCTTTTAGGCGGGCGACCCAAAAACGTACAGGGGGCTAATTCTCGGCAATCTCGAATGTGACTTGTTACTAAGGTTTTCTTCGCAGAATCTCGAATGTGACATACCCGAGAAATTGCCCCCAGGGCCTCAAGTCCGTAATGTGTGTTGATCAATAGTATACTAAGGCGGCCTTGCGTCAGTCAGGGTTAGCCAACTAACTCTGAGTTAATTTGACATTTCCATGCAATTTTTGACGTTAACTCAGAGCTAACTGGCTAACCCTGGTTGATGCAAGTGGACCTAAGAGCTTCGTTTGGCAGACCACCAGTCAGGAGCTCCGATGGCATAGTCCAAGCAGCCGGCAAGCAATACCTTTGTCTGGCACAGAGGCTTCTACTCAGCCAGCAGCTGGTGATGATGATGATGCGAAAAGCACCCCGTTCGACCAACAACATTACACTGTCATTTATCCATAGGTCAAGATACGTGTGTATTGTGTAGCCCTGTAGCTTAGTGGGCCTGAGGCACATACATTCACGAGTCATCAACCAGATTTGTGGCTACTGTATGTATGTTAGCATAATATTATTGGTGACTCACAAAGCTCATAGTAACAACAATTTACTCACGCACGTCACAGACCAGAAAAAACCGGCCAAGTGCAAATCGGGACTCGCGCATCGTGGGTTCCGTATCCCCACACTAAACGTATTATACCTATTTTTTTTAAAGATTATAAAGGTAAAAATGTAAGGGAAACTCACGCACGGATAGACAGCAAACAGAAGAACAAAAGTAAGCGGATACGCTTGTACATCGTATAGATAGACTCTTATCTTCCTCTAATATCCCTCCAGTCACTCCAAACTCCAGACCTACATCACAGTTTCAAGCCTTTGAAATTCGCATTACAGTAAGCTGATAATATAAACTGCCATATACATACAAGGTGTTACAAACGGTCCTAAACTCCTAACTCTTTTTACAGGGCAATAGCACCCGGTGATACGGATCACATCCCAATTTTTGAAAATGGAGTTAGGACATTTTGTAACACTTTGTATATGTAGATAGAGTGAAGTGAAGTCTCCCTGTCTACCAATTACTCGTTGTAACATGATTTGGTTTGAGTGATAGATAGTTCTATCGCTACGTGGCACAAATTACCGAAGACCCCTCGTCAAGCATTGATTCCAATCCATTATTCAGTTTAAACTTTGAAGGGATACGGGTCGCTCTAAAGTGGAGTTTTGAAAAGTCATATGGGATTCGTACACAATGATGACGTATTTGTTGTTTACGTTAAAGTCGAAGGACTAACGATTGAAGGCCCCCGCTTATTCCTTAGTCGTCCATGCATTGGTGTCTTCGTTCGCTGGTCTTACGTTGCAGCTATATTTAGCCAACTATTTTGGTGTTACATTACTAGCACACTTGGGGGGTAAAAAGCTATAATTGAAATTAGCAAATGAGTTCAGTAGTCTACCGTTCACTCCCAAGACCACATTAGAGGTTTAGAAAGATCCTGGAGGATGGTTGATGGTTGATGAACACTAAAAAGGTGTGTATCCTGCAGTTTCATACTGTATATTGCTGCAGCAGGAGGTATTGAAAAGCAAAGTTTGACGTTTTTCTTGATTTCAGGGTTCTTCAAGGTTGTTACGATCATGTTCCTTTCACAAAGGTCACTTGTCAGCAAAATAACCACAATATGCAAATGCATTCACTTGCAAGAAGGCACCATGCATCTGCCGAAGTTAATTCACTTTGTAGCGTGCTGTGCACTTAAAATAATGCTAGTCTGAAGGACTGGAACTCACTATAGAAAGCAACTTTTAAAACCTTGAGCTTTTGTGATAGAGGTCAAAATGCAATAGGGATTGTATAAATGCGGTGCCGGTGAAGCCAATTTATTAGAGTATGAACTTTGCAATTGATACAACTGCATGCATTCGTAGGTCGTCTGGGGCCTTAGACTGTAACGCAATGTCGCAAAATGGACTCCCAGTTGACAGCTTCAATTACGATTTATTAATGCTGTCGGTCCTTTTAATGTTTTTGTAGTACAGCAAATAATATTCGGATTCTAATTCTAGAGGATAAGTTCTCTGGTTGTAGGAGAAAAACGATGAAACCCCGGTTTTGTCCTTCTGCTGAGACGCCATCGACACTCCATTGCGTTACAGGCTAAGGCCCCTGGTTTCATATGGGAGATTGAGGATTAGCAATCTAATATGGAAAATGGGTTGTCAAATATTTGACTTCGTAGTGGTTTCTTGTCTGCTCTTTAGCTAGATAAACTTGACGTATGATACGCATCGTTTTAAGTTTAGTATGAAAAGTTTATTGAATCTTTGTAAGGCATTTTGGTACTAAAAGATACAACTGGCCCATTTTCAAAATTGTATGTCTTTGGTAGGATTTGTTTTTAGTTTCGTTTTACCCCACCATACACACACAATACTTTTGTCGTATTCGATGTTTCTTACAATTAGTTTTTGTAACAAATTACGCATGACTCCTCGAAGGTATTTACCCAAAAGGTTCATTGTTTTGTTTCGGCCGTCATAAACTGCAGTATTATTGATTGAAATCCTTTCACGCCATTAGGTTTAACCTTTTGTTTCTTATCGATCGGTTATGAAAAGAACAATAGCGTTACCTAAACCGCGACTCGATTCGATTCACTTTCGGAATGTTTGCCAAAAGTTGCTTGAGGCGAAAAGAAACATTTTATTCTCTTGCCAGTGTGTCACTCATTTGCTTCTGATGAAGTAGCAGGCACACAATATTTCCTTTTTAGTTAAGGTACCTACATGATCGATCACCCGCACCCTCTTAGGCTGGCACAAAAATAAAATTCAGCCCTTTTTTGTGTATCCTAAGGTTTTTATAGTGTACACTAAATAATATTCTACCTATCAAATCATCAACAAATTTATTTCATCCTGCTATGTCGTCTACAGCTTCGTCTAACATCATGCATGATAGACCATACCGATCTGACATCTCACCACCGATGAGGTCTGACACCTCGATATACTATCTATTCTCTCGCTCGCTATCTATCATAGCGCTATGTATTCTGCTCTATCGTCGATATTATTGAGTGGTCAGATAATGTTTGGTGAATATCTGAAAGCGACTAAAAAATATCAGGGAATGGACGGGAGGTAGCCAGCGGCGTTAAAGACTGTTTCGCTTTGGCAATAAATAGAGAAGAATATTATGGAGAGCTGACGGCTAAGCTACAATAATGGAGAGGCACGCCAAGAAGAAGAAGAAGCAGAAGAAAAGAAAAGCGATCAATTGGACAGATGCTTCTCTACCACCTTCAGCGTATACTTCTGGACCGTCTGATTTTCCGGAGCAAAAGCCTGAAGCATCCCAGTTGGCATGTCCGCCATTTGCTTCATTATTACCAGACAGAATGGCGGGAAAACTGACCCGTCAGCTGCCAGCAGAGACGCGGTAAACGACACAAACGGACAGTTTAATTCAATAACAAAACTGTAGGGGGCTTGCGGAAAATTGGCTGGATGGTCAGTATTGTGACTTGAAGAGGAAATGTGGTTATAATATGAAATAACGTCCTAGAATACGATCACTGACTGAGGGATCAATGGATTACTTGAGGGCGGTACAGGGAGGGACACTAACGCCTTCAAATGCAAAAAAGCGAATTCCAAATATATATGTTTTTTTTAGCCTTAAGATTGATGGTGAAATGGTGAGGTTAATTGGAAAGCTTTCTTACGGATACACCAGAGATCTCATACCATACGTACGATATAATAAAAATATCTCTTAACCTAACTTAACCGATAGACAGTCGACTTAGCCTTCTTCCCTCAAGGAGCAGGAAGGTCCCTGGAGTGGCCAAAGACTTTACCAAATTATCTAACATCCAATGATCCAACATAGACAATAACATTCCACAAATTACTTTTTTTAATTAAAAACCCAAGCAAAGCGCACCATAAATATTTTACGGGCACACCCTTCAACGGGTTAACCGACGGTGACAAAGCCTAAAACCAGTGAGTCCCTAGGGTCCTCTAACTTCGCGAAAAAGGTCCACGAAAATCGCCGACAAGGTGAAATCGACCGTACGATCCTTTGACAGAGGATCGAAAACCGAGCCAGACAGGAAACTGTGTCAACCACAATGAGCATGAAACGATACTACGGCTCAGTAAATTTGCGAAGGTTCGTGAAAAACTGGGGTAAGTCGGTCACTGCGCTTGAAACTACTGGATTTTCTACGGTGCTTTGCAATGTGCATCTGATCATAAGCAGGCGAGCAGCTATAAGTAATACTGGTCTTCTTCCACCTATTGTCACCCGTTGCTGAGTGTAGGTAGGTCTCTTCACACCATTATCTTGGTATTCCTCATGCAGTCTTTATCTGAGTGCTATTGCTATAAGACCCTACATACTAGAGCTAGATAGTTAAAGAGACCATTTAATATACACAGTCACGCCGAAATGTTTTCCACAGATACAGTAAAAACGACTTAGGTCTTTGGGTTTAGGACAGATGACTTATACAGCATCCAGTAGCATCTCCACTCACACTATATGGATAAAGCCACCACTCGGCCAACTCGGAAGAAATTCCAGCCTGGGATTTTTTGGATGGCTTGCCGAACTCCTCTACCATCCAGTAAGATACAGTACGAAATACATTACCCAATAGCACACAATTTAGGCACTACATAATGTGGAAAAGGCATTGTACCCATAGGTTCAGCAAACACTGTCTATGTGTGCCGTGAACTCATTATCTACCTGTTAACACCTCAAAGTTACTAAAAAGTTGCGCCGCTTTGGTTAACCAACCATGAACGTAGTTACATTGTTCGGGAAAAAGACCAACAAAAGCTTGCGAAGAAGAAGTTTTAAGTAATTCAATGCTAACAATTCCATCCACTATTACATGCCTGGAAAAGTAGGCCTGTGTGCTTATTCTGTAAAAAAAATCGTCACAGTTGCTAGTCCTCAAAACAGGTTTATTTGCGGAAAAATAGATACCACTAGCTAGGTAGGTACCACCTGCAAGGTACACACGACAGCACGCCAGACTGTACACTTTTTTTGTAAAGTCGCCCGTAACGTAACCGAGTAGAGTGCTAGTGTGTAATGTAAGGGTCGAAGTGCTGTCGTACATACAAGTACAACATGTGATGCGATATTTTTCTAGGAGACCGCTTCCGATTTCTGCAAAAGCGATCAAATGTAACATGAGATTAATCCAAGATTTATTCAAAATAGCGCCACGTGATTCCCTGAAATGACTTTGATATGAGATTACCTAACCTGTCTGTTACATTGCTCTTGCTCTTGCAGAAATAAGGCGCGAGTCTGTAGGTCTTCTTATTTTTATGGTAATCACTACCGATGGTATCTATCTAGCTAGATCAAGGATCACACTCAATCTAATTAAACGCAGTCTCCATTTTAATTGCTCAAGAAGCGCCTCTCAAAGAGCTAATCTCGAGGCTGGAGCTATTAATTGCTCCACTTTGAAGCTAACTCAATTTCCCCGATGAAGAGATTTCCTATGATCCTGTCGATCAGCGTATACACTGAAGAGACGTTGGTCACAAGGATGCGGCGCGGACGTGACATTTTGCTTTCATTTGACGTTTTACTTTGTCCGCGCCCCGTCTCTTCTGTGTGTATTGCGTCGCGCGCGTCGCTTCTATACAATTTGTATGGCAGGACATCAAGTTTACGTGGCGTCCACTAGTGATTCGGTTCAAGACGAGACTTTCAAGCATCTTGGCCAACCTTTCTCGAATTTGTGTTTTGTTTCAAGGTCTTGTCTCGAACGTTTGATTTAAAGTTCAATACGTGTTTCGAGATTAAATTAGTCAACGAAAAAGCGAGATCGAGCGAGAATCTCGAAAAATAAAATTGCGATTTTTTATTCCGTAGCATTCTACATTTTTGGCCGGCCGTTTTTTATTGCTATGGATGACATGAACAATCGAGAAGCTCGAAATCAAGATGTCATACAAACAAGATCGAGACAAGATTTTCGCTCGCCTGTCAAGATGGAGACCAAGAAAAAGTCTTAATATGTTCAATCTATCAAGCACCAGCACAGATCGATGCACGTCTGGATATCGAAATTTTCTTGTCTTGTCTCGCTTGCCAAATCACTAGTCCCACGCCGCGTCCTAGTCCCATGTCTCTTCTGTGCTCTTCTGTGTGTCTGGCCCCAGTTGAAGCCAAAAATGAGAGTCGCGTCAATTTTGGGAGATGTTAAACTTTTACAATGGGGCCAATTCCACAATCTCGAAGTAAATATCAGCTGCTCCATTCGTTATTCGAATTTTCGAGTATCCAATGTTAGTGTGGAAAAGCTGATACGCATTGTTTCGAGATTTCTCAGTTAGCGAAGTATACGTAGTTGTTCTGCGTATCAGGTACACCCCTCGAAAAATACAAAAATATTTATTTTCTCCCAATTACAGTAAAAAATAATGATGCAAAATACAGGTTTTTTTAGAAAAAGAGCAGTGGGAGACAGGAGTCCAAAATAGGTAAGACCCGTGCTATGGATCTCCTGGCAAAAGGGTGGTACGAAGTAGGTAGATTGTCAGTAGCGACTTGATCCTCATTTATGATCTGGCAGAGATACTGCATATAATATCGTCACATATAATTATGAATAAAGTATACGTAGACTAGTCAATGCCATTTTGCACTAGTTTTTACAATGATTTGATGATGCTGGTATTTTGCATATAATTTCATCGCCGTGACGAGGTTGGCCGTTTGGCATTAATTTTTCCTTTTGATCTACGAATCCGGCCAGCTACAAAGCGATCGCAATCGTCTAAATATAGAATCATAAAACTTATTGCGCATTTGCGAATATACGATTCTAATAACCCGTAGTAGCCCAGTGGGTATAACGTTGGCTTTGAGTCTTTGACTTTATGAATGTGTAGTAAAGACTTTAGCAATAAATACCACTGTGAAGGAAAGCACCTTGAGTGGAGAGCACGCAATCATTTATGTTTGAATTTAAACTAAGTCCAAGACAAAAACCTTCAGAAACATTTTTTTACAGAAATGTCACCCTGTTGACCAGTTGGTCAAACACCCTGAAAAAAAGAGTTAGGATCTTTTGTAACACGTTGTAGGTATTTCTAATAAAATATGTTGTGCCGTTAAATGACCATGTCAGAAGCGCTCAATGTTTCTGTTGTATTGAGATTACGAGATGGCGTGGGCGGTAATACGGGGAATAAAGTGCTGTGTAACACTTTGTGAACACTATCCTTTGAGCACCGTTTAGTTCTACTTGAGGACTAAAATAAGCGGTGATTCAGAACCGTCGACTAAGATTGTGGTAGCAAACATTGATAGAAACAATATTTATTTAATCCCTCTAGTTTCTTAGAAGCCCATTTTTTATCCAAGTCAGCATATACTTCAAGAAAGATTAGTAATAATAGCAAGAGTCTGCGGAGGTTGGCGTAACAAGGAGGATGAGGCCTATGCCCAACAGTGGACGACATTCGTGGGCTGGATAGATAGATCAAGTAGCAAAGCAAGCAGCAAAGCAGTAGTAGTAAGCAGTAAGTATCAAGAGTTTTGGCAACAAAACTTGGGTGCAAACAGCTTAGACTGTTTTTGGTACCGCGGCTTAGATGGCCCCGAACGTATTGACGTAATGTATTGTTGTCTTTCCTGTGGGCTAGGCCGAATAAGCTGTCAGGAATATTCAGGATGGTATAGGTGCCGGGCAGGCCTACTCCATCTAAAACTCCATTCATGATCTTGACTATGCAGTAAATGTCTTCAGAATCCAGTTTTACCCCTCCTTTACCCCATGCAGTAGAGCAGGCCAACAGAAAGCCTGCACCCGACACAGAAATGCAAATGGACAGGCCGCAAGATTGCTCGCTAAGCTTTCAGCATGCCATTTCATCGCTCCTCTTTCAACTTAACTCAGACGAAGGGTCAGTGTTGTTAGGGCACTTTTGCACAGATGCTCGGAACTATCTTATCTTATTAGTAAGGGGCCAGGCTGAGAGCCCGGGATACTTCGACCCAGTGGGATCTTTTGTGTCACCCCCGTCCTTATTCCTGCTCAGGACGTGCAAAGACCGAGGCTTTAGAACGTCACCGAGGTTGAGGTTGAGGTTAAACTTATATTCTTCCGATCTAGGATATGCTACCCCGAGAAGACTCATGCGTTTACTTGCTAGAGCATCGCAGTCACACAGAACGAGTTCCATGGACTCTGGCGCCTCTTTACAGGCCCTGCAGTGGGAGTCATTGGACCGCCCCATATTGAGTAGGTGTTTGTTGGTGTCAAAGTGGCCCGTAATAAATGCCCCAACAAAAGTCAATATGTCAACATATGATAACGTCTGCATTGCAAAAGCATAAAACGAAAAGATAATGAACACAAAGAAATAGTCCAGTATTGAATGGAGCTTCCAGCCCGCGCCACATCCGACATTGGATTTGCCGAAGGCAAATTGCAAACTAACGAGCATTTATAAACAGACGACGGCGTTTGGGAACGGTCAGGTTCTACAAAGTGTCTGCGGCACAAATGGTTAAAACTACAAAGTACAAACAGCTTGATTTGTTATTATATGTTGTACATGAACTGTCCTGTCCTAATATGGCCTTAATTGTCTTATTTTGGCTGGTTGACGCCAGAATATGGCAATTAGGATAACCAACGACAGTTTAGACAAGCGGTCACCTCAGTCTACTGCGACCACGAGTCATGCCAAGGTCTGGAAACGTTGGCAAACATGTAAAAACCAAATAAAACAAGTGTTATATCCGATAAAAGTGTAGTTGAATCAAACCTTAGAAAACATTATGTATTACATGGTCGAAAGACCTATAATTGTAGGTACTATGACACTTTCCCTCCATCTGACCAAAACCAGTGGTTGTGCCAGTGGGATCATCCCCTTACCAGTGAGGTCGCCACCGTGTAAGCAATTACAATCGTGACCCAATTCTTGTGTTGCTGCGCTCTAATAGTCCGCCGGTTCCCGGTCGGGCGTTAGTGACGGACCGATGCAGGTGGGGAAAAGAGCGGTAAAAGGCTGAGAATGGGGACCTATCAGCGCATTGTATACTAAGTTTTGAACCGATGACCTCAACGACACTTAAGAGTTTGACGTCACATTTTTGCAACTCCCTGTTTAATTTAACATATGCATGCAATCCAAAGCAAACATGGTAAGAAAGACGTAGGCCAGTAGCCAATGCCGGCCGACTAAAGCGGCCAAAATATGACATTAATCTATGGCCTTAATCTGTCAAATGGTATTGGTCCAAATATTGTGTTACAAAATGCCTCCCACACCACTCATTGGAAAGGTACGCATAATCTTGTAGTCTGAACACAAAATGAATGTTGCGCACAGAGAGTTCCTATCCTATCTGTAAGAATAATGATATGGGTTTGCCGTGGATCGGTAGTAAAAGTAATGTGTTATTTTTTAGTCCATTTATAGCCTTTTAGAGTTTCTTATTTTGTCAAACAACACAAGGTTGAGGGGATGAAATGTTTCGGATTAACAAGGAAGTCATGGCTCAGAAAAATCAGGGAATAAACAGCGTTGAAGACCAGCAAAATATTACTGGGCGAGAAATATATGAATACCTGACGGCCATCGGTGGAGAGGCACGCAAAAAATAAAGTACCATTTATTTATTGTAGTACAAAAGGCCTTTGATGAATTTGGATGGGATGGGAACATTTGAGTTGCGATGGGAACAAACTGGACCGGCTTTTAAAATTCTGTTGTTTGGGAAAACAAACAAAATTAATAAAAAAGTTTAGCCATATCTCGTTTCGGAACGATGCGCGGAGCGTGAAAAATTGCGAGATAAAAACGAATGTTTGTTGATAATACCGTTCAAAACTTCAACACAGATTATTATTTAAACCTACAACCGCATCTTCATAATCTGTGCTCAACAAAAAACTAAAACCACGACAAACGATAAAAAAAGCGGAGAGACGGCGGTAAAATTATGCACAAACGGAATTTCATTTCATTCCCGACAGTCCAGTTCTTTCTATAATTCAGTAATTTACATTTCTTGCTCTACACGGCGCTCTACATTCTTGAATTTCTCCTCACCATTAGAGTAGGTAATACGCTTTAAAGTAGGCCAACGATGTGACAAAATCACCATAATATCAACATTTTACTGGGTTATCAAAAGATTTGGCCACTTCCTTTCCTCCGCCTATTCAAATTAATATTTCAAAAGCTGACAGGTTTTTAGTGGCTGCTTTTTTTTTACTAACTTGGGTTAGCAAAGGAAACAACCATAATTTATCTTTATTTTGGCGACTATGTTTTTGTTTTAAATCAGATTGGAAGTAGGGAATGGATCACAACAAAAGTTTCATTAGTCATACATAACTGTGCTGTTTAGTGATTCATCACGCCATCTTTGAATAAATTACTAACACGTCTTACATTATCAAAGTGCACCGTTCTGCAAAACATTGCCTAGAGAAGATAATTCACAGGAAATATGGTTCAATAACATAGCAATCACTCATGCTCATGCACGCACGCACACGCATCTCCCGGCACCAGCATTTTACTAATTACACCTACATAAACTCAAATTTTTAAATCGAGTCCACGGAATGACAGTTGCTACAAAGGCTTTTTCTGACAGTTGCTACAAAGGCTTTTTCTTACAGTTGCATACTAGCAACTGTCATTCCGTGGACTCGAATTAAAAATTAGAGTTTAGTTTTGATTTTTTTACAAATTAACACCAAGGCATATTGTCATTTGATGGTGGAGGGGTTCTTAGTTGCCGTCGACATTTGTGCCTGCCTGGGACATAATTTAGCTCTCAGACAAACTAGGCTTGCCCAAAAGACCTAACCATCCTTTGAGCCTAGTCGGTTTAGTCTAGCGGACCCAACTAAGCCGCTATTATGGTAGTGCTGGAAATTTACAATGAAATACGCTGAAAAGCAACCTTAAGCACTCACACATACACTTATACATGAGGAGTTTCGAACTTTTGGGATGTGATCATGTGAAGTTAGTTACAAAGGTTCGGGCCTAAACTCTAATTTTTAAATCGAGTCCACGGAATGACAGTTGCTAGTATGCTACTGACAGATAAAGCCTTTGTAGCAACTGTCATTCCATGGACTCGATTTATAAATTGGAGTTTAGGTATATGAAACTATAGCCCGTGTTGGCTCTACAACGGAGGGGACAATGACATGACTAACTATATTTACGAAGTTCTTCAGTTTGGACACCCACCATGTTAAGTGTGTAGTTCAAGGCCCAAGATAAAGGGAAACACCTGCCGGAAATAAGTGACATTGTACAAACTTACTATGTAGGAAGGTAGTCCTCAAAACTCAATACAACGTCAGTCAGTATAAAGTTTTACGTCAAAAACGTTTAAGTGGCGACCAGAGGAATCAGAAACTAAGCTGAGACGAGACTCTATCAGTCTTTTTATTCTGCATCCTATGCTTCGTTAATGGTTCTAACTTAGTTGTTCTTTGCATTTTTTGTTTTATACACACAGCATCCAGTAGCACCTTCACTTGATTCGAGGTAGTAACAATAAAACTACCTAAGGGTGAAGGAAAACATCGTGGGGTAAACCGGGGCTTTCTCCGGGAGAGATATATTCTGATGAATAGGTCTTCACCTGTGCAATATCTGGTTCCTAATCTGCGGTAATTGTTCTTTGCTTACTAACTGCCACATTAATAAACCCTAGACGCAGGAGAGTATTCTTCTTCTTACTTCGTTAAAATAAAGCGTTTGTTTTGAGCAGCGTGTTCTGTTCTGTGGGACTTTCAGTGACATTGCGTATGTCCCTAGTCTGTGCAAGTTTCAAAGTATTTTTCTTTCAGTGTATGCCAGTATGCCTCTTTTTTCAATTGTTTTAGGTATTTTCTATTCTTTATTTTTATTTTTGTTTTACTTTTGGCTCTGGCAGAATACCAGCGCTATGAGCACGGCTACCTACCCGTCTCATAGCACACGCTGAGTCAGAGCCCTTTTTACTGACCACTGCGCACAGTGGAAATTGGGTAGGTATATGTGGGTACTATGGGTTAGGTAGGAATGTATGTGTAGGTCGTCCCATCTGAATAGTATTTTTAAGTAGTAACTACCTAATTCTAAGTACATACATGTATTAGTTCTATAAGTTGTAATTTGTGGTCAGTAAAATAAACACTTTCTATTCTATTCTATGTATATTCCCGTCACAGCAATATTCCTCATGAAAACCGGACCGACCGGTTCCCAGTTCCAGTCGTCAGGATGAGGGGAGTGCAAGGTTACGGGCCACGGCTTTGGTCGCGGGCCATTTATCGCGCGGGAGCCGGGTTTCGCGCGTTCCAAATTCGAATTGACGACGCCATTATGGTGGCGCGGGCGAACTGGCGCGCGGTTTAGCTTTTGTGCCAGTGGTGGCAGAATCGGCAGTCAGTCCTGTAGAGGTGCGCGAAACGCTTCAGTGAAAAGAAAAGAATGATATAGTTCATTTCCTTCACTGAACTAGTTCACTCTTTTAGTTCACAGTTCATTCATAGTTCACAGCTCATTCATAGTTCATTCATAGTTCATTCACAGTTCATTCATAGTTCACAGTTCATTCATAGTTCACAGCTCATTCATAGCTCATAGCTCAGTCGTTCGTTCACGTATCTTTTGACTCACGGTAGTCCGCGAATGACAAAGGTGACAAAGGCGAGACACATCAGTTACAGAATTTTGGTCCTTAGTGTGGTAGATTTAAGAATGTTTCTTGAAGGATGAACTACGTGGACTAGAATGAATGTGATATATAAAGATTTACAGAATTTTGGTTCTTAACGTGGTAGATTTAAGAATGTTTCTTGAAGAATGAACTACGTGGACTAGAGTGAATGTGATATGTAAAGATTGGTAATGAATGAATGAATGAATGGTTTCATATAATGAATGCATTCAATCGAAGCATTCATTCGCGAACTACACACCTCTACAGTCCTGGGGCCTTAGCCTGTATGGCCTATGGCGTCCCAGCAGGCGGACAAAATCGGGGTTTCCTTGTTTCTCTCCTACAACCAGCGATATAATCCTCTAGAATTAGAATCAGAATATTCTTTGCTGTACTACAAAAACATCAAAAGGACAGAATTAATAAATCGTTATTAAAGCTGTCAACTGGGAACCCATTTTGGCACCAATGCGTTACAGGCTAAGGCCCCTGCTGTCCTGCATTGCACGTCTACCATGAAGGGATGGGCCATGTCGAGGATGACATAGCATCGGTATGAATAAAACGGGTAATAGGTAGTGGTGTATCGAGCTGTCGAAGCTGATTTTGTGGTAAGGATAGGAAGAGGCTGCCAAGAAAGTGATAATAGAACGTACTTTTGATATCGCGCAACTATTGATCAAGAACGGGCGGGCTAAATAAAACAGGGTATACCTATAGCCTAGAGTCTGCAAGAGTTACTATTTTCTCAAGCGTTACAGCGAGTTTAACTCAAATTGTGATAAGATAACCTAACACCCTCACCTCACGCATTTCTTTCAACCACGAATGGCACGAATGCTGAAAGATGCTCAAGAGTGATTATCACCACAGCACATTCTATGAAATAATCTGTTATTTATGCTGAATTTTATTGTAAATTTAGTTTCAGTATCAATTTAAGTAAAAAGAAATACCTATGCTAATTTTATTAACTGGAGAGCTGCTGACTTTGCTGATTCTCGTTGCGTCACACATTTTAGGCTCCAACCGAAAACCAGCGCTACGAATTTTGCTTTCCAATCTTCGTAGCATTATGCTGAGTTGGAACCTTTTTCTTTGCCATAACACATAGCGCCAAATGTGAAGCATGTAATTTAATTTTAATTTTATAATTTAATTTTGTAACATATGGTTGTTCTGATTTACTTTTTGTATTGTGTTGTGGCTTTTGAATAAAATACATATCTATCCACGATCTATCTATCTATCTACGAGTATTTAATTTAGCATTAACTTACAACACTTCACAGAGTATGGCTATTGGCTGGGTTAAATATGGCTGGGGTTCGTTGAGCTGACTCCACCAAACCACTTGAGATTCACTGCCGCTTAATATCGAATCTGCCCGAATTAGTTTTATTTACATTCAGCTATTATTTCGGGCTCAAGACAAGTGAAAAAGGTACCTCCACAATATTTGACACCTGTAAAGATACCTTGATAATAGAGGAGGATATCGTATAGCTAAAGTCAGGAATCAGATGATTCTATTGTGAGAAAGAGAGCATGGTACGAGTATCTTTCGATTTCGAGCTTGGACCATCGTGCAAGGCTTCGACACTTTGATTTTTGAACAAGTATAGTCGACTGACGCCCTTATGCCGCGCACGACTAGAGCTACCATGGGGTATCCTAGCGTGTCGCTACTCGCTGACCGTAATGGTTACATTACATCATACTCTCGATCTCTAAAGAAAAAAAAACTCCGCGGTGATCTCAAAGAGGGCGGACGTCATTCATTCACCGTTTGCCTCGCGGCGGCGATTTTCCCACGTTTAGTTGGATTGTTGAGTTAATTTGTCGTTCGTTTATTATTTATGGGAGCACTTGACCTGATAAGCCGGTGGCCTTTAGAGGATTGCATTTAATTATCGTTCTGTGATCTTCAGTTGCGAGTTGCTAACTGAATTACCTTTTGGCCGACTCGGGCGCCTGTCTCCGTTTTGAAATTGGACAATCAAGCAACAGAAACATTTACTCTACAACTTAGTGTTACATCCCCTTGCCCCTGCCTTGCCCTGATAACAGCTTCCATGCGATCTCTCATGGACCTACAGGTCTGAAGAATCTGTCAATCGTTCCAAAAAGTAAAGATGCTTTAATTATTCTCGTTGATGGCCATTAAAACGTAGTTTTGAGCGGTTCCAGTTAATGGTTTCATATTCAGGTTTACGCGTCTGTTTCATGTTATGTTTGCGAGTATTTTTAACGTGCATACTTTACCTACCACTAGCAGCAACATAGATAAGTTACGAACAAAAGCTTCACTTCCTTTCATTGGTGTGAGTGGTCCGTCCATCCTTCCGTCTGTCTATCTGTCTGTCCTACTTTTAAAAGGCTTTATCTTTGGAACCGTAATAGGCAATTTGTCTATCTCGTCCTTCGCAGCGGCCACACGAAACAATGAGGCGGTATTTTGCCGGATCCACCTGCGCAGGTTTTGTTGCCATGGTATCTTGGGCCTTCCAGGTCTCCTTCTGCCTGGTACCTTGCCTTGTATAGGAAGTTGATTGCAGTTAAGGGTGGACGATAGCAACATGGCGGAAAATTCAAAATTTTCACACTTTTTTACATTTTGTAGCTAAACTGAGCTATTTATGTTCAGCGATTTTTCGTTCGCGGCAATAAAACAGTATTTTTTTAATTATTGTAAACAACAGAACAACAATAATTCAGCCGATTATGTGTTCTGGTCTACGACAAGTTTTTTGGGCAGTGCCACTGCTGCTTAGACCAGAACACATAATCGGCTGAATTATTGTTGTTCTGTTGTTTACAATAATGAAAAGAATACTGTTTTATTGCCGCGAACGAAAAATCGCTGAACAAAAAAAGCTCAGTTTAGCTACAAAATGTAAAAAACTGTGAAAGTTTTGAATTTCCCGCCACACTGCTATCTTCCAGCCTTAAGTTGAATTTGCTTACGACATGGCGGTCGTTTTGCTTATAACTTCTCCTTCTAGCGATAACGTAGGGAGCGTCGATTACCATCAACATCACACATCAAAGGGTAACACTTGTATCGTATTTCGTTTCATGTATCAATTTTGCCGACGCGCTCCCTTTTAGGGATGTTTTATCCAACTACCTAAAGCTTCCAGGGAATGGCTCGACTTCCTTCGCACATTCCCTATGACCTATGCTACTTACGTGTTTTGTTGTGATAGCAAAGATATTATCATATCATCTCGACATGAAAGGAACATACAGTGTGACTTCTTAGAGGCTATAAGTATCGCAGTAGGCGATTTTTGCTGAATTAGGTAAATTTGCAATTATTTCTACTTCTTCGTTTTCTTTAGATGGCAACAAACAAAACGTTGTGCCCTGATCCTATGACGGAGCTAAATAAGTTATTCTCCATGAAAAGAGCCCAATCAAAACGGATATTAAATTATCTACGTCAAACATGAGGAAGGATTTTACCCAACGCACATCCGAAGCATAAACAAAATTATTTCCTTTTCACAGAGGAAACCCTAATGAGTCTAATGACTATAATTAGCTGACGATTTATTGTTATTCTTCCTTGACGGTGTATCACACTACGCGAGCAACGGGCGAGCAGCAAAATGCGTCAAGCAAGCAAAACACATCTTTGCGACGAGAGCGGCGCAAGCTCCATCTCTTTTGCATGAATATAACCCTTTCGGACGAGGTCGAAACTAGTCGGCTATCTCGTCATTCGTTCTCGTCATAATCTATTTGCCTTTTGTTGTTCGTGTTTTCTTTCTTGTACATGGCATACGTTATCCTCAAAACTTGCTTGTTAGGTATGGGACATTGTTTTTAGATGGATTTCCCGGGCACTGTAGCGCCGAGTGGTCTCTTCACCCATCTTGTGTGAGTGAAGGTGCCACTGGACGCTGTATAAATCATCTCATTACGTAGATGCAAAGGCCTTAGTTTTTAGGTATGGGAATATAATATTTAACGTATATAGTTATTAGTTAAGCTAGTAAAAATGACACCTGTAGTAAAGTTACGTAGAGTTATGCGAGTAATTAATTAGATAACAGTTCAGGCATTCATAGTTATTATGCAACTGCAATGGAGGGTTACAAGTTACAATACAATCTCAGAGTAGATAATTTCTTGTTCTTCACCACTAAAGGTCCAATTAACTCACAATAGCCGGGTGAAGTGACCACTCGGTTGCTGCGGTGCCTGCGACGTTTTAGATAGTAGGCTTGAGTAGGTTTTGGATAGAATGTGAAGACAAAAGCGTAGAAAAAAGCACTCTACAGCCCGGTTAGCTTGCCAGGCCGCGTCGCGACTTTTATGTACCCTTGTCCTCGAGATACTCCTTCTGTCTATCTATGTGAAGTCCTGTTAGTGTCATGTCTTTGGCGAAACGCAACTGAATTCTACAGTACTTGTCACTTATAGACTTGCTTTTGCCTTCAAAATCTTCTGTCGCGAGAGGGTTAGCCATAGACTTGGGTTAGCTATGTTAGTTTTTGCGACATATTTCAAGTCGGTCTTTTTGCGCCGCGATAGAAGTCGCGTTGCTCATCATCACAGATGGGCTAGTTCCTTATTAGCCAACATTGGGTGGAAACTAGATAAGAAGTGAGTGTAGCAGCTTTCACTTTTGTTTGGACAAAACGGCTCGCGGGCCGGTCGCACCTGTATTCGCATTCAAGGGCAAGTCGCGTTTTCATTCACGCACAATGTCTGTCCGTCCGGCTTGTTCGCTGCTTACTAGGCGACTTTCTCTAGGCGGCTACCACCCAGGCATAGATTGATACTAGATTTGCAGCAGAATATGAACGATTTCTTTAGGAGCCGAAAAATAGGATTTGGCTGACCCCACTTTAAAACAGTAGGTGAATTCGTATTTAAAGCGCACCCAATATAAAAAAAAAACATTGTATTGTCCTGCAAATATTTTTTTTATGAAACAAACCAACAATTTTAATATGTTTTCAAAATTTCGCCAGGACAGCCCATTTTTGGCGTCTGTGTCAGTCCTGGATTCTAAAAATTGACGGAAAAAAGATTCAAAAAAATTATTGGAGTATGTAATAGAGAATTGACACTCCTTAACTTTTACATTGTGACTGGTAAAAAGTAACCCAGAGTAAAAAGCTTCGCTGCAGTCATGGGCATGGTCAGGATTTGAAAAAACAATTTATATCTCCTAAGAAAATTAATCATAGTTGTAACATGATCCTCAGTCAACCTAACCAAGCAGCAAGCATAATAACAGTAGGCAAACAGTATGAGAAAACTACTGCAATGGAACAGTAACTTTGCAGTTGTATTCATGCATAACCGTTGGACAGTGACCGATTATATTACACTACCTTGTACGGGGCAATGACAGTATTATCTTCACAGTCATAATTATTATGAATGTTATTGATTTACTGCCGATTTTCTTAAGGCCTCTGCAGATACTGGACTTTGGAAAATGTTGTGACCTTAAAGTCATTTTCATGGTTTTTAGTTTTATGAAAAGTTGAAAACTTATTTTAAACATTTATAATAAGTTGAAATAATTCACTCGGGACAAGACTTTTTACTTGACACTGGGACTGTTTACCATGCAGGCGCTCTACCAATTGAGCTACCGAGTCAAGTAACTGTTGATGCAAATTTCTTCAACTGGTCTCTCCATCTAATGGACGGGGGGAGCGCCATCTGGTGTGACCAGCGCCTGCACAGTATGCAAGAGGTTTCGGGTTCAAGTACTGTCCCGAGTGAATTTTTTCAACTTATTATAAATGTTTAAAAGTTGAAAATTCAAAAGCAGAGTTGAACAAAAATATATTGTTTATTTTTCATGTTTGTACCTTCTATCAAACTGTAGCACATTATCAAGGTCTTATCAACATTTTTTCTTAACAATCAGCTTGTGACAATAGTGTTTTTGTGATAAAAATTACACTTCTCAGTATTGTGTTATCCTTATCAGAGTAAGCAAAAAGTTATAACAATGGTCAAATAATATTATTATTAATTGAAGAATCGTAGGCCTTTAGATCTTTTGTGGATCTGGGGGCACGGCAGTGCCCCCGCCAGGTCGAGCGCGAAGCAAACACTGCCGTACCATCCTTTACTGGAACCATTTCGCCGCATTTTCAGGCCCCTATTTGAGAACCTTTGGATAAGACCAGAACGCAGAAATTTTCGTCATCTAGTAAGCTATAATCACATACTTAAAATCCAGAATTTCAAGTCTGTAGGTCATTTAGTTCCGAAGTTAAGCGAAAGCAAAGTTTCGCATTTATGACACACACTCACTCACTCACTCACTCACTCACTCATGATCATCATAATAGAACTAGTACTTCCCATAAACTCAGAGAGCTGAAATTTGGTACAGAGTTAGGGTTGAATAGCCACATAAAGGGAAAACTATAAAAACTAGGATAATCGAAGATCTGGAGTACCTGGTGACCCTGATTAGAAAACACAAGAGCCCTAATAGAACTAGTACTTCCCATAAACTCAGAGAGCTGAAATTTGGTACAGAGTTAGGGTTTAATGGGCACATAAAGGAAAAACTATAAAAACTAGGATAATCGAAGATCTGGAGTACCTGGTGACCCTGATTAGAAAACACAAGAGCCCTAATAGAACTAGTACTTCCCATAAACTCAGAGAGCTGAAATTTGGTACAGAGTTAGGGTTTAATGGGCACATAAAGGGACAACTATAAAAACTAGGATAATCTAAGATCTGGAGTACCTGGTGACCCTGATTTGAAAACACAAGAGCCCTAATAGAACTAGTACTTCCCATAAACTCAGAGAGCTGAAATTTGGTACAGAGTTAGGGTTAAATGGCCACATAAAGGGAAAACTATAAAAAGTAGGATAATCGAAGATCTGGAGTACCTAGTGACCCTGATCAGAAAACACAAGAGCCCTAATAGAACTAGTACTTTCCATAAACTCAGAGAGCTGAAATTTGGTACAGAGTTAGGGTTTAATGGGCACATAAAGGAAAAACTATAAAAACTAGGATTATCGAGGATCTGGAGTACCTGGTGACCCTGATTAGAAAACACAAGAGCCCTAATAGAACTAATACTTCCCATAAACTCAGGGAGCTGAAATTTGGTACAGAGTTAGGGTTTAATGGGCACATAAAGGGACAACTATAAAAACTAGTATAATCGAAGATCTGGAGTACCTGGTGACCCTGATTAGAAAACACAAGAGCCCTAATAGAACTAATACTTCCCATAAACTCAGAGAGCTGAAATTTGGTACAGAGTTAGGGTTTAATGGGCACATAAAGGGACAACTATAAAAACTAGGATAATCGAAGATCTGGAGTACCTGGTGACCCTGATTAGAAAACACAAGAGCCCAACCAAACTATTATAGATCGACATATACCGCCCATACAAAAAATATTCAACTTGGTGGGCCGCTTTATTTGATGTCATAAATCTAAGGTCTGAAGTATCTGATGAAGAACCCTCAGCTGGTATCAGCTTTATTAGAGATATTATGGTAATGCCCCTTCTACTATTGGTACATAAAAAAATCGACTGTCATTGCAAAAATCCAGCGTAGTGGGACACATCTTCATTTAATCTAGCCTATAGCGTCCCACTAGTGGTTCGCTCCGAACTATGAACTCGCAACCTCAGTTACAGATGTATAACTTTGCTTACGCCATTCGCGCAGGCGCGCGCGCGCTTTGCATTTAAACTATACAACCCCATATCTCGGCAACCCATCGACCGATTTTTCTCATGTTCGAATTTAAAAATTATTTTAATTTAGTTTACCCGCCTATCAAATTTCATAACGATCCGAACAAATTTACTAAAGTTATCGTCGAACAAACATTCATACATACAAACATAAATACATACAAACGCCGGATTGTTCCAGCAGACTCGGAGGACTTCGCTCGCTCGTTCAACAAGAAATAGTCGGACGATTAACTTTATTCTACTCGAACTTTACACAAATTTAAAAACTGTGTCAAATAAGAAAATCTAATAAAATTAATCAATATGCCCTCGTTTCTACAAAAAGAAGTGAAATCCCACCAAAAACATTCTGTAAAAACTAGCCAGGTCTCGATGGATCTGCTTGTTTATCTCTAAAAAAGTAATGAAATCTAGACAAAGTCGTGCCAAGTCTAAGGTTCCTTACTGCGATTTCTTTATTATTATAGTTAATGTTGTGAGACTTGGCTGTTGAAGGGTACACAAGGGTACAAAACCAGGTGCTCCATGACACCATTGCACCAATCTGTCGCCAGAACCGCTTGTGTACCCTTCAACGGCCAAGTCTCACAACATTAACTATAATAATAAAGAAATCGCAGTAAGGAACCTTAGACTTGGCACGACTTTGTCTAGATTTCATTACTTTTTTAGAGATAAACAAGCAGATCCATCGAGACCTGGCTAGTTTTTACAGAATGTTTTTGGTGGGATCTGGGGGCACGGCAGTGCCCCCGCCAGGTCGAGCGCGAAGCAAACACTGCCGTACCATCCTTTACTGGAACCATTTCGCCGCATTTTCAGGCCCCTATTTGAGAACCTCTGGATAAGACCAGAACGCAGAAATTTTCGTCATCTAGTAAGCTATAATCACATACTTAAAATCCAAAATTTCAAGTCTGTAGGTCATTTAGTTCCGAAGTTAAGGGAAAGCAAAGTTTCGCATTTATGACACACACTCACTCACTCACTCACTCACTCACTCATGATCATCATAATAGAACTAGTACTTCCCATAAACTCAGAGAGCTGAAATTTGGTACAGAGTTAGGGTTTAATGGGCACATAAAGGGAAAACTATAAAAACTAGGATAATCGAAGATCTGGAGTACCTGGTGACCCTGATTAGAAAATACAAGAGCCCTAATAGAACTAGTACTTCCCATAAACTCAGAGAGCTGAAATTTGGTACAGAGTTAGGGTTTAATGGGCACATAAAGGGACAACTATAAACACTAGGATAATCGAAGATCTGGAGTACCTGGTGACCCTGATTAGAAAACACAAGAGCCCTAATAGAACTAGTACTTCCCATAAACTCAGAGAGCTGAAATTTGGTACAGAGTTAGGGTTTAATGGCCACATAAAGGGAAAACTATAAAAACTAGGATAATCGAAGATCTGGAGTACCTGGTGACCCTGATTAGAAAACACAAGAGCCCTAATAGAACTAGTACTTCCCATAAACTCAGAGAGCTTAAATTTGGTACAGAGTTAGGGTTTAATGGCCACATAAAGGGAAAACTATAAAAACTAGGATAATCGAAGATCTGTAGTACCTGGTGACCCTGATTAGAAAACACAAGAGCCCTAATAGAACTAGTACTTCCCATAAACTCAGAGAGCTGAAATTTGGTACAGAGTTAGGGTTTAAAGGCCACATAAAGGGAAAACTATAAAAACTAGGATAATCGAAGATCTGGAGTACCTGGTGACCCTGATTAGAAAACAAAAGAGCCCAACCAAACTATTATAGATCGACATATACCGCCCTTACAAAAAATATTCAACTTGGTGGGCCGCTTCATTTGATGTCAAAAATCTAAGGTCTGAAGTATCTGATGAAGAACCCTCAGCTGGTATCAGCTTTATTAGAGATATTATGGTAATGCCCTCTTCTACTATTGGTACATAAAAAAATCGAATGTCATTGCAAAAATCCAGCGTAGTGGGACACATCTTCATTTAATATAGCCTATAGCGTCCCACTAGTGGTTCGCTCCGAACTATGAACTCGCGACCTCAGTTACAGATGTATAACTTTGCTTACGCCTATCAAATTTCATAACGATCCGACCAAATTTACTCAAGTTATCGTCGAACAAACATTCATACATACAAACGCCGGATTCTTCCAGCAGACTCGGAGACTTCGGTCGCTTCGCTCGCTCGTTCAACAAGAAATAGTCGGACGATCAACTTTATTCTATTCGAACATTACACAAATTTAAAAACTGTGTCAAATAAGAAAATCTAATAAAATTAATCAATATGCCCTCGTTTCTACAAAAAGAAGTGAAATCCCACCAAAAACATTCTGTAAAAACTAGCCAGGTCTCGATGGATCTGCTTGTTTATCTCTAAAAAAGTAATGAAATCTATACAAAGTCGTGCCAAGTCTAAGGTTCCTTACTGCGATTTCTTTATTATTATAGTTAATGTTGTGAGACTTGGCTGTTGAAGGGTACACAAGGGTACAAAACCAGGGGCTCCATGACACCATTGCACCAATCTGTCGCCAGAACCGCTTGTGTACCCTTCAACGGCCAAGTCTCACAACATTAGCTATAATAATAAAGAAATCGCAGTAAGGAACCTTAGACTTGGCACGACTTTGTATAGATTTCATTACTTTTTTAGAGATAAACAAGCAGATCCATCGAGACCTGGCTAGTTTTTACAGAATGTTTTTGGTGGGATCATTTTTACAGCATCCACTGGTACAGTCAGCCACACGCTACGACACCCCTTTTTGGTAGATTGGCGCCCTTATGCCGCGCGCGGCAAGAACTGCCATGGGGTATCCTAGACTGTAGCCTACCATACCTAACTACATCTAACCTGACCATTCCATTATATCATTCCTGTATGGACCAAAAGCCCTGATATTTCATGATAAAATGGTTAGTCATGTAAAAAGAGTTTTTTGTAAGTATTGTTGAGTTTGTAAAGAACATGAACAACCACAGTAACCAAAATTCCATTTATCACAACAGGTTTTGTAGACTTCCTTCCAGTTGCCTACAAGCCCGCAAAACACCCGAGGAAGATGAGTAGTTTTTCGTAGTCTCATTCTCATGGTACCCTGTTTTCGGAGCGATGTTGGTTGAGAAAAGAGATATCACTATCCCATTATTGTTTGGTCTCAATGGGATGGGAACCATCACCCAACATAAAATGTGTCCTTAGAGGGTACAAATCAAAACCAGGGTACAAAATTCAAATCAGGGTGAGAACATAGTGTCAGTGTAGATTTGTTGTTTTGCCCACAAGATATTATGGCAAACCCTGCCGTGACTTCTCAGCATAAGCCTGGACAGCCTAAAACATCTAGCAATAGTAGAAATAGGCTCTTGTTTCCATACAATTAAGGCCACTCGCAAGAACATTAGTCATACAGTATGTGACAGGCCTGACAAAGCATTTCTGAGCTTGATGCTGCTTTGTATAACCAACAAAGTTTACTACTGTGAATCATGCACATTGGATCCAATTCATTCATATTGTTATCAAATTAGTGAGCAACTGCTTCTAGCGGCATTCCTAAGCATCCTAGAGAAACCTTTGGTTCGCTACCGTTTAGTAACAGGTTAGTTGAAAAAAAGTTTCGTTTTTGTCATGGTATGTACATTTTATGTTTTGGCTACAGTTTAGAGGAAAGAACACGTGTATTGACGAGACTCAGCGGCTGCACGTAGTGGATGCGCCTACAATTGGTAGCATTAGAAGACGTTTCAATTTAAAAATGACGTCAGTCGTATTCCGATTGTTACGAAAGATCACAAACGGTGATTGGAAGCAAATATTTGATAACTTACCCGTCACCGACCACTACGCATTTGATCGCCTGCATTGCTGCGATGTATTCAGTTCCTCCTAATCGTTTTTATCACTCTAATCACACGGAAATTCTTGATTCCCAAAGATCCAACAATCTTCGTTTACACTGCACTCACAGCAGGTTTACACTCATTTAATCCATAGGCGTGTCACACTTATCACTAGCGTAGATAAACTGCACAGTTTTGAAGTAAAATTATTAATTTCATATCTTATTCCTGCGTTACTGAACAATTTGGTAAAATCTCCATTCACTTCACACACACGACGTTTCGTTTTGTTCGCCGATTTGTTTCGTCGTCGGCAACGGAATTTATTGCCAGATCGAGTCGATCCTTTTTCCCCACTTCACAGAAATAAATAGTTAGATACAGTACGTGCAGCATGGTAAGCCCGAGATAGGCCCTTCTCTATGCAAAACTGTCAACTTGTCGGTCGGGCTCGAGTTGGCTCTACGCCAACATGGCGATGGAGACAAAAATACAATATTTTTATTAAAAATGGCAATATCTACCTACTGTCTGCTCGACATGACCCTAAACTATTGCCATCTCGAGTCCCGCCTGCCATGCTCGCACAATAGACATGGCACGTCTGTCACTCGAGTTCGAGAGAGTGTCAAAACGACCATGCTAAGCATACAGATGGCCTATACTATATATTTATTGTTGAAGGAGCAATTTTATTGTTCTACCAAAATTTTTAGCTTAGGAGCTATAAATGAATTGTATACCTAGTAAATTTTGTAAATTTCTCAATTTTTTGTCACAAAATCCACCGCTAAGTAAAAACTATTTACTTATTTAAATAAATCGAATGAAATTGGCATTAGAGTACCTAGGTAGTTACAGTGGCCTAGTAGAAGAGGCGATCTACGCATAAAATGGGTTTACCATAAGATTGATTCCCACAAGCATAGAATTGTCAATGCCCACAAGGACGAAGTTTGATTTTTTTAGTTCCTTGTTACTAGTCTTATTTTTTTTATTATAACGGTTTATTGGTAAAAAAACAAAAAGTTAAAATGAAATAAAATATTATTTTACGTGAGTTTTACTTGAAACTTAGTATGCGGGTATCTAATTAAAAATAATTAAACTAAATTTTCAGGATTTCACGATTATATCTCCATAAGGCGGCTAATACAGGTGTTGTAGCAGGTTGTCCCTTTGAGAAAAATTTTCAACTCCCTTATTTTAACAATTTCATAGCTGAAATCGATTCATGCATTTTTTTTTCTGTAGAAAAAGTCCCGGTTATTCTGCTGTGCTTTATGTTTAGAAATCAGTAAAAAATAAACTAAGTAAATATTTTCGAGGCGCTGCGCGCCATCGTGTCCCTCATTCAGGCTCGGATCTAGGGGGGAGGGGGGCAAACCGGGGCACCCCCTGGGCGGCAGTTTCAAGGGGCGCCAAAATCAGCCCCTGATCTAGAGGGGGCTAAGTCAAAGAGCGGCAAATTCAAGGGTGAATCTGTAATTTTTCGGCTGGACTCGGACCAATATTGATAAGTATGGTTTCGAACTTTCAAACACTAATAGTACTGGTCAATAGTCAAGACATGGAGACTTTGTCTGAAAAGGGGGCCTGTAGCGGATTTAGGGTCGGGGCTCAAATCTTATTTTGTTTTACTTTTATACAAGGTGTTACAAAAGATGCTAACTCTTTTTACAGGGTAATAGCACCCGGTGATAGGGATCACAACCTAAATATTATTTTTGCTCTACGATGTTCCGTTGATTTTTAAATTAATAAAATGTGAACGGTGTGGCGGGAGTAAAGTATTTTTTAAATATTGTTTTCATTGACTTTCACAATGTTTTAACAACTCAAACCTTTGCAAATGCACCTACACCCACAAACATATTTTTAAATTTGAGCTAATACCAAGAACAAAAAAGTTATAAAAAAATTTCAGCTTTGAGGTTATAAAATAAAAATTGTTTTTTTCAACTTTTTTTTACAGAATTGACATCCTGTTGACCAGTAGGTTACATCCTGTAAAAAGAGTTAGGATGTTTTGTAACACGTTGTATAAGAAGAAAAGACTTTTTAATAAATTATAAGGTACTATAAGTTTGATGTTTGCGATTTTTCGGGCGCGCTTCGCGCGCTCTTCTGGTCTGACAAACTGGAAGAAATGGAGTTCAGTTTTCTTCTATCATTTTTCCTCTTCCCAAATAAGTAGTTGTACAATGAATTTAACCGGTTGAACTCTTCAGCCATGTTGGTTTAATAAAACTTAACTTAACTTTTTTGATTGATTAGTCTCAAATTCTAACGAGGGGCGCCAATGTCAAGATTTTGCCCCCCTTCAGAAAAATCCTAGATCCGGGTCTGCCCTCATTATGTAGGTACTTAGCTTCAAAAGAAAGGTCGGGTGTAAAAAAGGAAACTTCAGCCAGGAATGGATTTTCTGAGTGGAGGACAGGAGATTACTTCCATCATTCCATGCTTAGGCTTAGAAAAAAAGCGTGCTTCGCGTGCGTTTGTCTTATCTACAAGAGAGCTTCCCGTAAATAATAGTTTTCTTGTACGGTCGGCCACAAACTCAGATACCCCATGGCAGCTCTTATCGCGCGCGGCATAAGGGCACCAATCGAACAAAGAGGGGTATCTGAGACTGTGGCCGACTGTACCAACCAGTTCCGATCATTTATAATGGCTCTTTAAAAACTGGTAAATTTTGGAAATTGTAAGTTATAACTGGGTCACAGAAGTAGGAGTACTGAGAAGGAATTTGAAAAAAAATATATTTCTAGCCTAGGCTTAGCTGAGCTCACATAAAATACCCTAAATTCTTGCATTTTTTTAATCTAGCAACCCAATCACAGTTGAAACCATAGATAATATCAGGCTTATTTTTTCTGTAACAACATGGAAAACGACGACTCTCTTAGCAACAGCCAACGTTTTGATCAGTATATTTTACAGTGATCAGATTTTTTTTCAACACTGCAAATTAATGGATCTTAGCGAAAAAAGTTACCGCGTTGCATTACGAAGCCATGGGTATTTTTCATCTTTCTTTTTGTTTTTTTTGTTGCAAGGTTGCAAGTTGTAGCGTTGAAAGAATAGCCCTCTTCTGTCTATGGTTGTACTATTGGTACTAATGATGGTACAAAAAAAAAACTGTCAGTTTATGGTTCACCATTTTGTGTTGCGCGGTATTGCGTGATCCGTTTGTGATTATTTTATTACTATGGCCAAAGGGGACAAGGAACTCGAGAAACCTATTGTGAATAATGAATTGCCCACTCCGGACTGCCGAAGTACAGATCAAGATGACGCGGAATCGCCGCAAGAGCAGCCTTTGGACATAGGCGAGCATTATCTGGTGCGGCGTTCAGATGAGTCATGGCACCCGGCGGAGATCATCCAGACGCGCTACAACAGCGCGGAGGCCTTCTACGAGTATTACGTGCACTATGTGGGCTACGATCGGCGACTCGACGAGTGGGTTTCCCGCCACCGGGTTATGTCCGACAGATTTGACATGTGCGAGCAGTCCAACAACAGCATCAACTCCGACCACCTCCTTACAGACAAGTCCGGCCGGAAAATAACAAGGAACCAGAAGCGTAAACACGATGAAATCAACCACGTACAGAAGTCTTACGCGGAGATGGACCCCACTACAGCCGCCCTGGAAAAGGAACACGAAGCTATCACGAAAGTCAAATACATCGACAGGATACAAATCGGTAAATACGAGATCGACACCTGGTACTTCAGCCCCTACCCTGACGAATACGGGAAACAGTCAAAGCTCTGGATCTGCGAATACTGTCTCAAATACATGCGAATGGAGAAGACATACCGATACCATCTCAGTGAGTGCACGGCCAGGCAACCGCAGGGCGGTGAGATCTACAGAAAAGGTACCATTGCTATATTTGAAGCAGATGGTAAGGAACACAAGATCTATTGTCAGAATCTATGCCTTCTGGCTAAGCTTTTCCTAGACCACAAAACGCTCTACTTTGACATTGAACAATTTCTCTTCTACATCCTATGTGAAGTTGATAAACATGGGGCTCACCTAGTTGGGTACTTCTCCAAGGAAAAAGACTCGCCCGAAGGCAACAATGTAGCTTGTATACTAACTCTACCTCCGTACCAGCGTCAAGGCTATGGTAAACTGCTCATAGCCTTTAGTTATGAATTATCACGACTAGAACAAGTGGTTGGAAGTCCAGAAAAACCCCTTTCAGACCTCGGAAAGCTCAGTTACCGTTCCTATTGGTCCTTCATCATACTAGAAGTGTTAAGTGCCAGCCGTGGGACGTTGAGTATCAAGGACTTGAGTCAAATGACTGGGATATCGCAGACTGATATTATATCAACATTGCAGTCTATGAATATGGTCAAGTACTGGAAGGGGCAGCATGTAATCTGTGTTACGCCGAAAATAGTGGCCGAGCAGCTTGCCAGTTCTCATTTTAAGAAGCCTCGGTTATCTGTGGACCCGTCTGCATTGCGATGGACGCCCCCGTGCAAGCAAGGGGGTGCTAAGGCAAAAAAGTAGTACAGGCTTGCAGGCACCGCCTAGAGAATGTTTAGGAACATTTTACGTCATAACCAAAGGAGTTTCTCTAGGCACAGGCCTGTTTGGTGTAAGAATACATTCAATAGAAGATAGTGTTAGTTTGTATTTATGTATGTTGCTTGTTAAATAGTATAGTTTAGGACTGCACTGTTTATTTCAAGGATTTTTAGTTATTTAATTAAGTATTAATAGTATCACGGGCTGGAGCGATAGTTTGCCAATGATACTCACATTGTCTTGAGAATGGACTGACTTCTCCATTGCTATAGTTTTTTTAATAATTCCTTCTAACATGTTGTAGACTTTTCACATTGATTTGATCAGTATTACAATATAATAATTGTCATACCATCTAATTTGTATAACAGTGCATTTTTTGTCAGTGGTAAACTGTAAAATTATTGTAGTTACTATAAATTAGTATTTAATTTATTGAAGAAAACAGAAGGTATTGGAAACAAGTTTTTAAAGCATTTCCTTACCTTACTTACTGGCTTCCGGTACAAAATGAAAAATAAAAGGTTCTTGTTTTGAAATTATAAAATAGGTAGAAGTGAAATTAAAATGAATAAGTTTAATTTTGAATATCTCATGTTTGTAAAGTACTTGCTAGTATTAAGCTGGTGTTGCGCATTTTGTTTTGCTTTTTAATTTAAGGATATATTTTTAATCAACGCCGCTCGTAGTTTTGGCTAGATCTGTTTAATAATTCAGTTCCTTTATGAAACGGAAAAATAGTGATACTAATATTAAGTTTCAATTAGGATTTTCAATTACATCTGATTTTGTCAGTTTCTTTGTATGGATTGGACTTATACGCAAGTAACAATTTCATGCGATGTACCTAGCTTTAGTTTAGTTTGTAAGTATAAAAGTGTTAAATACTGTCAGTATTTTATGTAGTTATGCTGAAATTAGATGAGTGTGAGGTTCAATGATTCACATGACAATTTTTTTTTTTGTAAAATTATTTAGGAATGGCTAGTGATATGAAGAATGGCAAAATGCCACACATTGTTCCTGGCATCATTGAAAGCCGGTATAGCCTCCGAGATTACGAAAAATTGCCGCCAAAAGCACGTCGCTATTCTCCTTTATAATATTATATTCTCGCAGAGGTGAATGCATTAGTTCAAGAGATATTTCGTATTACGTGTATCGAGGGCCCACGTCATTCACGCAAAAGACACTAGTGTCGCAAATTCGCAATGCAGACGGTAATGAGCCGTTTTTCAAAGAACAAATTAAAAGCAGATCATAGATGGCGCTTACAGGTTTGGCCATAGAACAACTGGAATACGGCTGTCAAATTTCGCTTAACACAGATTAATTTTGACAGCCGTATTCCGGTTCTTCTATGGCCACACCTGCAGGCGCCATCTATGAAATGCTTTGTGAATTTGTGCTAAAAACTGCTCATTATGTAAATACATTTTTAAACTGTCCTCAGGCGGGTTTTCGGGAGAGTTCATCTAAAAGCTAAAACTCTCATTGTAATTTCGACTTTATGTCTTGCACATTAAGAACAAAGAAAAATCATAGTGCGATTACTTGTCTGCGTAAGGTCTAATCCAGTGTAACCGAACAATATGTTAGATTCTAGTTTATAAGTATAAAAATGTAGAAGGTAGGCAATGTATCGTTTTGAAAACGGCATTATTGATTAATTATAATTTGGAATAGTCAGCAAAAATAACTACCTGATGTAGTTTTGTTAGCATGGTCCCAATCGTAATAAAAAAACAAAACCTTTAAAGAATATTATGTAAAGTTAATTAGGATTGGGAAAATGCCTGTTTGTAAAAATTGATAAAATTGCCCATTTGTCATTGGTTAGATTCTGTGAATCATCATCAGTTTTCGCTGTTTATTTGTGATAATAACTTAGCGTCTAAGAGAAAATGTCAGATAGAAAATAAAAATATGATAAAAGTCAAGCTAGATTGTGGTATTATTTAAGTCCCATAAAATTTGTATTTATGTCTTATTCTGTAAAAAAGTACCTTACAGTTGCAAGTCCTCAAAACCGGTTTATTTCCTTTGTTAAATTGTCTATTTAGATGAGAGCTGCTTTCGAGAGTGTAAGAAGTTACTGACCCTTGACGCATTTTATTATTTATGGAAAAATTTGCAAACTTCAATATTTTATTTATTGTATTGTATTTGGAATACACATTACAAAGTATATAAAATCAAAACGTGACTGCGAATTCAGAAATAACTTAGTCAATATGAACGCAATAGCGTCAAGGGTAAGTAGGGTAACGGCCGGTCTTTCCGCTTTGGTGGATTCTGCAAAATTTCATTCACTACAACCAGTAGTTGTATTCTGTGATAGCCACATTGAGCTAAGAGGGCGCTCGACGCTCCATCCCACTCTTCATCTTCATAGAGCGGCAAAGACAGGTAGATATATCAAACTAAACCAAGATATCGCCAGTCATGTTAAGCCAGCTGACTGTCCTATGCGACGTAGGTACAGTCGACCGCAGGTAAACCTTTATATTTTCGCTGCAGTCAGTCTCCCATAATGTACGTACTAACCTTGTAAAAGATCGACTACGGCCAGCGACACGAGATACCTACTTCATGGTAGCTCTTACCACACTCGGCATTATGCATCATAAAGCAAAACGGAGCCCTTCCATTCTGACCAACTAAACCGACAAACTATTTTTCTTTCCGCACGGACCAAATATTTCGTTGTCAGCATGTCGCTAACTGTAGGTACAGTCGGCCACACGCTAGGATACCCCTTTTTGGTCGATTGGCACCCTTATGCCGCGCGCGGTAAGAGCTGCCATGGGGTATCTGTGACTGTGGCCGACCGTACCTCTGCCTGCCTACGCATTCGCACTCTCTTCAATCTTGAAACTATCTAACTGCCGGTTTCTGAATTGGCCTAGGCCCGGTTTCTGAATTGAGAATTTTGCCAAGCAAATACTTAACTATCGTTCTGTCACGCTCTTTTGTGAGAAACCTGCCGAGACAGGACGATACTTACCCATTTGCTTAGCGAATTTCTCAATAATTCAGAAATCACAGAGAGTAGGAAGATGTGTGTGTTTAGTTTGGGTGGTTAACGTCAGATGGCGCTTATGGTGTTGTCGCGAGGGGGCAGCATCGGCGACGTGCATGCCCTCTGAGGGACCACATTGGATTTTTTAGTTTCCAGACCTATGACGATTTAGTAAAAGATCCCAAACAATTGTAGAAGAGAAGCTTGAATTTGTAAAAGTTACCGTTCAATATTTATTACTTGATAAATGTGGTCCCTCAGTCCGCACATGTAGATTATCGAATCTCTGAATGTGGTAAAGATATCCTCATAAGGTAAACGATAATATTTAGCAAAGAATTTCTTAAAACTAATTAGTTCGATAAAAACACTTCTTGCAGTCAGAAAAACACTACAAAAACGAATTGAAGGTGGTCCCTCAGAGGACCGTTAGCACATATTTGTTATTGTTTTAACTTTTAATCTATAACGCATAATAAAGCTACATGTCTTTGATAAGTTTTACTTAAAATATTAAACTCTATAATCGCATGACTCATTAGTTTGTATCTTATGCTATCGTGAAACAGAGACGGTTGAGAGGTGGTCCCTCATACGGCACGTTTTGCTATCGTTAATAGCTATTTTCATGTAATAGAATGCACTTACTGAAGTAAATTAAACACTATCTTTTACTTAAAAGTTTCTGCTAAAACATTGCGTTATTTTTTTTACGCTTATTACACATTTTCATTCAAAAATATATATTTATAAGTCTTACGTGGAAATCATGCGTAGGGTGACCACATGATCAACCTGATGTTAAGGCCTTTGCATCTACGTAATGAGATAATTTATACAGCGTCCAGTGGCACCTTCAAACTAGATGAGTGAAGAATGGCACCTTCACCTACTCAGATTTAGATATTTATTTTTTTCCTAAGTAATGTATCAGCATGTTTATATCAGCGAACCACGATATAATGAGCCGTTTTCAACACAAATTCACAAAATCATTTCATAGATGGCGCCTACATGGTGTGGACATAAAAGAACCGGAAAACGGCTGTCAAAATTAATCTGTGCTAAGCGAAATTTGACAGCCGTATTCCGGTTCTTCTATGGCCAAACCTGTAAGCGCCATCTATGAACTGCTTTTAATTTTTTCTTTGAAAACGGCTCATTACCTTACACTACCAAAAAACAGTATCCAACATTAACCACTTTTTTATACAGGGTGTCCCAAAAATAATGTCAAGCGGAAGTCCAGACATAGAGCATCCCTAGGGCTACCCGCATGTATGTTCAGCGATTTTTTTATGTTTAGAAGTTATGAGGTTTTTAAGGTTTTTTTGGGAATAATTACCTAGCATTGGTTTTATTTTTTTTACTTTTTTGTATTTAACTTTTTAATTTTTTTTTTCTTATTGGGGTTTTAGATAACTAGTCTGTCCCAAACACATGAAAACGTCATCGAATAATAAATAAAAATAATTAAAAAGAAAAATACAAAAAAAATAAAAAATAAAAACTACATGGGGCTTTTAGATTTTAATTAAAAGCCTCATGTAAAAACTAAAAACATAAACTAAAATTCTTCCCAAAAGAACCTTAAAAGCCTCCTAACTTCTAAACGTCAAAAAATCGCTGAACATACATGGGGGTGATTCGGGTACCCCTAGGGGTGTTCTATCTCTGGACTTCCGCTTGACACAATTTTTTGTTACACCCTGTATGCTGGAGTCAGCAAAAAAAAAACTGTAGAATGTTACTTATTATGGAGTGAGAGAGGAGAGCCCTGTCGACCAGAGAGAACATGATTGCCCGCAGGTTCTCTCCGTGTTCGAGGGAGGTGAATGTGACACTGTTTAGAGCTTACACTTCCTTCTACACGAAGAGCCTGTTGGTAAACTATACTCAAGGGTCATACAAGGCTCTTCGCATTCAATACCACAACGCGTTCAGGGCGTTGATGCGGCTGCCTCGTCACTGCAGCGCCTGGGGTATGTTCGCGGAGGCGCGGGTGGATGGTTTCTACACCACCATGTGAAAGCGCAGGGCATCACTGGTGAGCAGAGAGTGCGGGCCAGCTCCAAGAGCGTCCTGGCGATGATCGCGAGCCGTGTTGACTCCGCGTACATCAACCACTGCTGTAGGCTCCAGGTGGTGCGTAACAAACTGTATTAATACCCAAACTATCGTATTCTAGCTATAGGTTTTTACTAACAAAGATAATAAGCAAAACAAAATGAATCTTGTTATTTGAAATAACTTAATTATTGAAGGAGCGAGCGAAGCGAGAGAAGTTCTCCGAGTCTACTGGAACAATCCCGCGTTTGTATGTTTGTATGTATGTATGTATGTATGTATGATTGTATGTATTGTTTGTATGAATGATCGTTCGACAATAACTTGAGTAAATTTGGTCGCATCGTCGAACGAACTTTCATACATACATACAAACATACATACATACAAACATACAAACGCCGGATTGTTCCAGTAGGCTCTGAGAACTTCACTCGCTAGTTCAAAATCAGTTTGATAGTGTGGTCACCCTACGCATGATTTCCACGTACGACTTATAAATATATATTTTTTATATGAAAATGTGTAATTAGCGTTAAACAATAAACGTAATGTTTTAGCAGAAACTTTTAAGTAAAAGATAGTGTTTAATTTACTTGAGCAAGTGCATTATATTACATGAAAATAGCAAATAACGATAGCAAAACGTGCCGTATGAGGGACCACCTCTCAACCGTCTCTGTTTCACGATAGCATAAGATACAAACTAAATAGTCATGCGATTAAAGTGTGTAATATTTTAAGTAAAACTTGTCGAAGACACGTAGCTTTATGCGCTATAGATTAAAAGTTAAAACAATAACAAATATGTGCTAACGGTCCTCTGAGGGACCACCTTCAATTCGTTTTTGTAGTGTTTTTCTGACTGCAAGAAGTGTTGTTATCGAACTAATTAGTTTTAAGAAATTCTTTGCTAAATATTATCGTTTACCTTATGAGGATATCTTGACCACATTCAGAGATTCGACAATCTACATGTGCGGACTGAGGGACCACATTTATCAAGTAATAAATATTGAACGGTAACTTTTACAAATTCAAGCTTCTCTTCTACAATTGTTTGGGATCTTTTACTAAATCGTCATAGGTCTGGAAACTAAAAAATCCAATGTGGTCCCTCAGAGGGCATGCACGTCATCGGCGGACCAAAGGAACGGACGATTCTATTCTTAATTATCTACTTACACAAGTAGGTACGGTCGGCCACAATCTCAGATACCCCATGGCAGCTCTTATCGCGCGCGGCATAAGGGCGCCAATCGAACAAAAAGGGGTATCTGAGACTGTACATTAGAATTAGATCGTGTAGGTACACACGACAGCACGTCGACACTTACACGCTAGCACTCTACTCAGTTACGTTACGGGCGACTTTACAACTAAAGTGTACACTCTGACGTGTTGTCGTGTGAGTAGGTACCTACATCTTCGAGACAATTGACTCTTAGACCATGATGATTACAAAATACTTGGGTTTAGGTATTTCGGAATTCTTATTCGAAATTTTTGTATACCTCTCTTTAATTTTGAGTTACCTTACCTAGGTACCAAATAAATAAAAAAGGAGGACCTCATATTTTAGGAGGACCTCATATTTTAGTTTTCTTCTTTAATACTAGATGGCGGCGACAGTATGAATGACCCACAGACCAATGGTCTGAGGAATGACCTAATGGGTTCAAAAAATAAAACAAATAATTCCACAATATCTATCATTCCAATTTATTTCATTTATTACTTTACATTATTTATTTCATTTGCACATATTAAACACTTACATAAGTAATAATAATACAGATAAGTAAGTAGGTATCTACCCATGTTATATTAATAAAAGGTCATACAAATTGAACGTAAGAATTTCTGTCTGACCTGCCCCGCCCCCGTGCCTACCTAGCATCAAGCATGACTTGACGAGCCATATCGGTTACCTAAGTAGATAGTGGCACTCATGCTACGCCAGCTGGCCTAGCCTAGCCGGTTGGACAGCGATACGCAGATACAATAATGGTCAATCGGTGTCAAAACTACCCTCTACCCTTGACACATTTTTCCAATACGGCCGCAATATGGCGCAATTAACAAAATTTTATATTTTACAAATTAAGACGCATTTTGTGTTTTTATTGAATAAAACAGTCTTACCTTTGAATAAACATTACAGTATTTAAAATCAAAGCATTTATTATATGGTCCGTCATGCTAGGCGTACTAACTGTTCATATCGGTGCGATAAATCTCAAAATATTGCTTATCTCCTGAATGTTATCGTCTCGTCTGGAATTCATGTGACCGATAATAGAACTAGGGCATTTGAACCCTCCGTCGTCCGTCTACACAACGCAGTGAATTAAAAGTTGCAATCTTTTGAGTTTTGAGGTCTTGTTAGCGTCAGAATAGCCACAATAAACTCTTTGGGCTGCACTATTTTCGAAATGCGACATTTAATGGATAGAGTAAGCGGGAGAATCATCTAGCCGGTAGGTTACGCTACTCTACCAGTTTCAGAGAGTACCACACTGAACGTGGTATTCTACTGAAACTGGGGCTTAAGTCTGTAGTAACGCCATGGCGTGTCGATGGCGTCCCAGTTAGAGTTTCCCAGTAGAGGGGTTTCCTCGTTTTTCTCCTACAACCAGCGAACTAATTTAATCAGAATATTCTTTGCTGTACTACCGGACAGCAGAAGGAAGCTGACAACTGGGAGCCCATTTTCGCACTATTGTGTTACAGAATACGGCCCCTGATGGTACTCTACTTACCTACTATTACCTGTCTACCAACACGTCAAGAACGTCGCCCCTCGCAGAAACAAAACTCCACTCTACTGCTAAATGACTGACGAAGAGTTGACGCCGGGATGGGGCAAGCAAGCTGTCTAAGGCCCGTAATATCAATCACAGTTTAAACCAAAAAGGCTAGTTTAAACCCTATCTGTCGATTAATTTTCATACAAAATTCGAGGTTCAATCTAAGGTCTGAGTTTAAACTGTAATTGATATTACGGGCCTAAACTATAGTTTAGTTAGTACATACTCGTTAGTACCTTGCTACTCTGCCGCTTACTCTACTAGGCTTGGATACAGGGTGGTTATTTTTTTCATCAATGTCTGTTATATGGCTTTTTGCAGGCATGCCAAAGCTTTATGTTCCTGGCAGCTTTATGTTCAATCTGTATGACTAATAAATAAAAGGTTTAAATATTAATACATAGGATTAAACATCTTTGGTAACTTATGCACAGCGTAAGTAATTATTTCAGTTAACATTAATTATGACGAAACAACTGTTAAAATGTCAACATAAAATTAATATATAAAAAAAAAATACAGACCCTCTCTGAAATCGTTGGTTTTTTTTACTTTACTTTTAGCGTTATTACTCAACACTTATTACAACATTATTCTTAAGTAAGTACTCTTTTTTTGTAAATTTTTATTGTTTTAGGTTCTTATTTACTTATTATCGTTCAGAACAGATCTAATCAACGTTTCTTTATGACTACGTTTACAGAGCCTACCTACCGACTCTTCAAGACAAGACTGATGCCCTGCCTGCTACTATTATTAATAGTTTATTTTTCATCTTTATGAATCTATCTTATGCCGAGCATAATACGGAATGGCCATACTAACTAGGTAGGTACTCAGCTTAAGATTTATTCCGTGTTAGGCGCATTGTGAATTTCTGAAAGACCAAAATAATTATTTCATATACAGGGTATTAAAAGACCGCCAACAGTCCCGAAAGGCACGCATACTAAACACCAAAACAAAGTACTTTTTTATAAATTATTGCTTTGATTTTGGTTTTTTAGGTTATCGTTTTGAAAAATATTTGCTTATTTATTTATTTTATTTTGACTTTATCACGCAATGGACGTGTAACGCACAGAAGTCATATTGCGCAAGCGTTGGCAATTTGGCATAGTCCGACTTTCAACCTCTTTATCTCGGACACCGTTGATTTCCCAGGCATAGTTCCTTGGGAAATAACGTTCGTTATGATGAGGACAATACGTGGTCTCCCGCTTTGTTGGCGGTCTTTTAATACCCTGTATGTATGGGATTGCGCACTAAGTAGTTCCCGTCTAAAATAATGATTGTATAATGCGCGCGGGATGAGAATGGGATGGAACCTTGTCAAAGTCAATTGAAAATATACTGTATTTTACTTTGAAAAGGTTGCATCGGCGCGAGTTTGCTTACCGCGCGCGTCTCAGTTCCAAAAGGTCGCATCCCATTCTCATTCCGCATGGATTATAAGAGTTGAATGTACATTTTATATAACTAATCCATAATTTTAAGTTTTCTGAATTGTTTTCATTATAAGTCTTGAAGATAAAGTAATTATTATGTTTATACAATCTGCAAACTAATGATTTGGCCAAACAAACTCCATGAGGCACGTCTTTTTTTTAAACATTCGCGTCCTTTGGTGTTAGTGAGAACCACCCATATTGCTATTTAAATACTCTGTAATATTTAAAAACATAATATACAGACACATACTCACTAGAAATAATCATATAGTCACTGCATGGAAATTAAGAGAAGTATACAATAAAGTAAAAAAATCAATGTTTTTGGGTGCAGTAAAACAGTTCGTTAATTTTCTCATTTTAGTCAGATTTTTCTGTACATAAATAAAATAAAGTTAATATAATATTTTTTTCTGTAAATGCACAATATATTTTGGCAATAGTCGTGTCTTTTACAATACAGGTGTCAAAGTTGTCGGCGAAAAAGTTTTATTTTGTTAAAGTATAGGTTGGTTGAGTTGACGCCCATAAAAATGCGGTTCAGTTGATATCATTTTGAATAACTCTACATTTTATTCTTGTTTAGCAATGGGCATTTATCATCTCTCACGGTAGGTAACCTTTGCTAACTGAAGGAAATATTATACTTTTATGGCACTATTAAGATTGGTTCCAATGCTGTTTGCTATATCTGACGTAGATCATACTTAACGTAAATTAAGTTCAATTCACTAAATGCCCTTATTTAAAACTATATGATATGACATACATACGTTTATATTATAGTAGCTACACAAGGTTTACATGTACTGACATTTTGTTGAACAAAAATATTAGTAGCCAATTGGTATATTGTCTTTATCATTCAATAAAGGGTCATTTATGTCTTTTATTTATTGGGATTCACAGCATCTAGAGCCGTTCTTCCATTTTCAAGTTTTAAACTAAAATATTAATCAGCTGGAAACATTACACAAAGCAACTTTTAAATAGCTTTACTTATTATTGAAACACGTAAACTTCTAAATGCAACTTCCGCTCGCTGTCTAAATGTGATTTGTAACAACTTTTGTTCTTTTTATTTATTGAACGTTTCTTATTCTTACAAAGTTACTATCTCAGCGCTGCCTGTGTGGCGCGTTTTCGTGCCCCTCCACTTTCTACCACCTCTCAAAATTTTTATTTTTTTTTTGTACCGAAAAATTAAATTGAGCTTTCACCAAAGTCGTAGAACAAAAGTTGTTGGAAATAACGTTAACGTTAGTTGACGTGTTTCATGAATAAAGCTTTTAAAAAAATACCCTGTAGGTATAATTATTCTGGAGAATCTAGAATTATAGAATGTTTAGTTCCAAACTCTCTCGGTACCTAATTTTAAATTAGAACTTAAAATACGATATTACCTTAGAATATAGTTATTAACTCTGGGATATATTTATCTGAAATATCAGTACACATAAACAATATTAATAAAGTTTATTGCTACAATTTCTTTACAACAGTGCAAGCTATGGAAGTGAAGAACTCTACAGATCATAAGATTACTACGACACGGGGCTCACTTCTTTACATTTGTCACTGATTTTAAACATTTACTGTCTTTGTACTTAATTTTAGACCTTAGTTTCCCGTTTTACAAGACTCATTATCGACGTATTGTCACAACAAAAAACATTTGTGGAAGAACATAACACTTCTTTATTTTATTGGTGGTATAAGAAGAGCCCCGTTTTATAGGAAATATATTCAAATAGATTCGATAGTAAGATTCCTACAGTATCACATTTAAAAAAATACTATGAACTCGAATAAAGCGCGTATTATTATTTATTTCTAAGTCAATTATAATACTGGCTGTAACTTTGGTGCTGGTTTAACATTAAAAAAATAAAATGTGACCTTTTTGGTGAATAGCGTCATACATACTTTGTTGCGCTAGCATATAACATTTTACAACCTATATCCCTTTAATATGGCAGGGTTCAGAGGTTATACAAAGGACCTATCATCTTACCCGTAGCGTTTGTTTTACTCATAAAATATAAACGACTTTTCTTTTGTGGTCCTGAAATTCTGAAGCAAATACCAGCTGTACTGAACATTTCGTGCAATAAGTATTGATATTCTATAGAAAAGTTGTTTGTTTTTGTATTGACGATTAACCATCATGTTAAATATTATAACGGGACCTTTATATAACCCTATATACCCATTAACATAGACTCCAGGCTATTCAATTTAACCAAACGATGCTAATAATAAACACTAAACCTACGAACTAATTAAGACTTCGTTACTGAGGTAAATATATTTTATACCTATATTTTTTTTATAATCCGATTAGCTGTCATTTAAATGGTCGACAGCACTTGTTTGCATAAAAATAAAATAATATACTCCTAATTAATAAGTAAGTAATGAATGGCAGAATAAATAAGACATGTAATAAAAATAAAAAATAAATAAAAACATTCATATCACAAGAAACAAATACTTTTTGGAGGTAAACATTTTTCGTCTTATTTACAGAAAGTTATTAGGAGCGATATCAACTTTACATTATAGTTAAACGATATATTATATTGTCCATACATAGATACATACAATACCTACAAGCAGGTACATTGAAGCCATATACATATTCACGATTTAACAACCTACTTCCACAACTATTTTAAACTCAAATAAAAAATAAGTAGTCCATAATTGATTGGGAAATAAACACACAGAAACTGAATCATATTTACCTATAGGTGTTTAAAATTACTTCTCGGCACCTAAAGAAGCCATTTGATAGAAGCATTAAAATATGTATACAACGTGTTACAAAACATCCTTACTCTTTTTACAGGGTGTAACCTACTGGTCAACAAAATGTCAATTCTTTAAAAAAAAAAAAAAAACAATTTTTATTTTATAAACTGAAATTTGAAAATGTTTCATAACTTTTTTTTTTTGTATTAGCTTAAATTTAAAAATATGTTAGTGGGTGTAGGTGCATTTGCATAGCTTTGAGTTGTTAAAACATTGTGAAAGTCAATGAAAACAATATTTAAAAAATACTTTTCTCCCGCCACAGCGTTCACATTTCATTAAATTTACATAGAGCAAAAAAAATATTTAGGTGTGATCCCTATCACAGGGTGCTATTACCCTGTAAAAAGAGTTAGCATCTTTTGTAACATCTTGTATTACCAAGTTATACTGAGTCATTCAAAATGTTGTCCGGGACGACTATTTTAAAAGCCATACATTTTCCCTAGCATGTATTGTTAAGTGGCATACAAAAATAAAAATAATTAAAATATTAGAACCTAAATAAGCACACGAAGCTAAATTCCCGCCAATTTATTGAGCCGTTTTCATGGCTGTCAAATTTCGCTTTTTCTGAAGATATTATTAATCTGTGAAAGCGAAATTTGTCAGCCACATCCCGGTTCTTGTATGACCAAGCCTATGAGCGCCATCTACCAAGGGCTTTGAATTAAGCTTTGAACTGTCAGTTGAAAACGGGCCATTCAGCACATACTTGCCGAATTACTAAAGTGTTGGTAAATCAATAAATACTTATTACTGTGTCGTCTTAACAAAATACATCACAAAAAAGGACGTGTTCTAAAATAACATAGGTATCGGAGAAAGTAAACCTTTACCGAGATGTGACTGCGGCAAATAAATCCAATAATGTTTTGCCGCCCCGCAGCAATCTAATATGTAGGTGCTGTGTAGTCGATGTTGCCTGAAAGGGGAAAGAAAGAGCTGCGTGTGAATCAATTGAATTGAAAAAAAATGACTTTTTGTCAAATGTCAGTTGGACATAGTTATTTTTTTATCAAAAGTGTCCAATCACCTCACTAAAGAGGTTAAACATAACGAGAATTCAACATTATAAGAATTTGAATCTGTCATTTAACATTTTGCATATTCAACATTATGAGAATTCAACATTCTGGGATTCAACTAAGTGAGAATTCAACATTATAAGAATTCAACATTTTGAGAATTCAACCTAATGGTCCGGAAGGGAATTTACAAGGGGGGTGAAATAAAATTGATCTATTGGCCCGTCTGTTAGGAACCGCAGGGGGCTCATTCTCGGGAGCCTCGCATTCGACACATCTCTTAGGAAAAATCTCATGTCATTTCGATCTCGATGAGTCCTCCCGACCACTCGAGTCATGTCGAACGAAAAAGGCAAACATCTCGCAGAAATCTCGTGCCGTATGTCGTGGATGACTTCGTAGAGGAGATGTGACCTTTGCCGCAAAATGAGATTTATCCTTCGAGATGTGTCGAATGCGAGATTCCCAAGAATCAGCCCCCTGTTCAACAAAAACAGTAGATAATGGGACCAGGGTCGGGCGTCTAGGAGCGTGTAATCTTAATCTCATTCTTTATATGACGTAGGATAAATCCATCCATGCAATGGCTTCCCTTGGAAATCTACTGGTGGTCTAGATCTACCTAGATTCTGCCTATATCATAATGTACCTATCCTATCCAGCAACAATATTGGTCATTATGCAGGATTCAGCGGCTTCCTCTGTGTAAGCATCAATAGTTATTCAGCGTTTGACTATGCATCGAATCAAAGTGCATTAATGCACCGTATAAGGCTCCACCACAGGGCTCCACCGATGTTGAAAAAATCATATCTTCCTTCAGAAGAAGTTTCAGCCCATGCGCCATGCTTTTCTTGATTTTTCTGTGTTCGAAATTTCGAAATTTACTCAGCTAAAAAAATATCGATTATCGATATTTCGAATCGATGGCGTGGCGCAAGGGCTGATCTTAGGGTTTTGTCAGAAACATATGATTTTTTCAACATTGGTGGCGCTAGTTAGCCTTATACGGAGCCTTAAAAGCCGTCTGAACGCCACGCTGGACACTTATAGCGCCATCTAGTGACATGGTTGAATCAGCCATTACTCACCAGCGTTCCTTGGCTGCGAGAAGGGGGGCTCCGGGTCCGGGGCACCCGGGTAAGCCGGTCCGAGGGGGCCGCCTGGATATTGCCCCGCCTTGTTCCTATGTAGTCACTGACAAATACTCACCAGCATTCCTTGGCTGCGAGAAGGGGGGCTCCGCATACGCGAGCTCCGGGTCCGAAGCGCCCGGGTAAGCCGGGAAGGAGCCCGGGTCACCGACGCCACCCTCAGCCTCGTACGAGGGGGCGAAGCCCTGCACTTACCACCGTCCCTAGCGCCATCTATTGGTACAGTTTATTCAACTTGCCTCGGCTATTGGGACTTTGGGACTCAATAACTCTGTTCCACAAAAACAGCAATCCAGAGAGACTTTTAAGCATATTATAATTTTGATGTCGCAGGATCAATAGAATTCTAGAAGAGTCTGATGTATCCCAATATTCCCAATCGCACAGCATCCATATATCTTATTTCAGCGACTTCTCCCGTAGGCGTAACTTGTCTAAGCTTGTCGTAAATATATATCGAATGGAAGTGTTGTCATAAGCCCAGCCTATGAATGCCATGGTGGACACTAATTAGTGTCATCTTTTGACACATTATATTCAACAGACACTCACCAGCGTTCCTTGGCTGCGAGAAGGGGGGCTCCGCATACGCGGGCTCCGGGTCCGGGGCTCCCGGGTAAGCCGGGAAGGAGCCCGGGTCGCCTACGCCGCCTTCAGCCTCGTACGAGGGGGCAAAGGCCGCGTCGGCACCCACGCGGAAGCGCTGGAAGGCGAAGAATGCGCAGATCACCTGGAAAGGGATATCGAGTGGTTTTTGAACTGAAACTTTGAAAAGAAACGGAAATTTCCGCCCCCGCCCAATAAATAGGGCTAGGTGCGAGGATTAAAAAAAAAATTGACGTCCTAATTTTGACCACCCTATTTTTAGCGCAGAAATAGCAGCATCGGTTGTGTAATTCACACAGGCAAAGAAAGAGAAGGCGATAGGGTGATTTGACAGTTACCTGTCTGGCCGTTTGCAGATTGTTGGTACTCTCTACTCAACGCCGAGTCCTTTAACTAGAGGTGTCCCATAAGGGTCAATACTCGGACCACTGCTGTTTATTTTGTATAGCATTATCGGTTGTGTAAGTAACTCACCCAGGCGAAGATGGAGAAGAAAGAGAAGGCGATAGCGCCTTGCATGTTGTTGGCGGTGCCGGGGGGCGGGCTGGTCGTCTTGCCCCAGGCGTTGCAGAGGTAGCAGAAGCCAACGAAGTAGAGGAACGCCCAGAACGCTGGAAAATTTGGTTAAGATTAGATTAACAAACACAAAGTCGTCATTTGGTTCGAATGGGCCGAATCGCGGTTATATTTGTAGGTAACCTTTATTGTCCCGACGATAATAAAGGTTACATCGGCGTCCCGGTCGCAGATCATCAAAAGTTACGAGGTATCACAACTTAAAGACAAATAATTTGAGAAAGGACTTGAACCAGCCACCCACTGCCTCTCTGGCTTACTGTGCCAGCGATTTAACCAACTGAGCTACGGAGTAAGTCAGCCTTAGAATGGTATCTATCAGTATCACAGAATAGAAACTATAAGTTTGCACCAAGGGTTTCGAATGTTCGCATTCGCATACGCGAATTTTGCACAAAAGATGTTTTCAAGCAAGAAGACTCTCCTACTTATGTTTCCCTAGTACTTAAGGTAAGTTAAAAAACTAGAAGAACATTTTACGGTCTCCATTTGATGGTTAACTCCATTTATTTGAGTTGTTGTTAGGCATTTGGGCCTTTAAATGTCAGCTATTACTTTTTAGGGTCCTGTTTATAATTTGGTGCTTAGAATGCTGTAAAGAAAACATAATTTCTCCGAGCGGAAGGCTAAAGTCTTAACTTTAACGAGCACTTTGAGCATTGAGAACAAATTGAGAAGGTACAGTAGACCGCAGTCAGAAAGACTGACTTTTGTTTGATTATCGCGCTAATGTTGAAGGCGCTAAAAGCTAGCGAATGGGCAGCTGTAGTACTAACCACTGTACCAACTTAGCGATCACTACATTATTAAAACATGCCGAGCTCGCGTTTGCCTGTAAACTTAGCTCTTTAATATCTATGTTATATTATTCATGCAGCGTCCAGTGGTAGATTCACTCAAACATGCTAAGATGTATTCAAGTCTGAGGTTCCAGGTTCGATTCCTTGTGGTGGCATGACTTTAGTTTATTTCAAAGTACGTAACCTAGGTACATAACGTAACGTACCTAACTTACATAATACATTTGAATTTGTAGTAACCTTAGAACTAAAAGACATTAAAGTGGCACAAGAATCACAGAATGGGTCAAACACGCCATGTGTAATTGATACACACACCACACCTATGCCTAAGTATAATCATATTCCACACAATGAATGACCCACGCGATGTCAATGACAAAAGACCAAGGATCAAACGATTTCACCTTTATGTCAATTTGTCGATACTTACAAGGTAAAGGTACTGTGGCGGGCTATGCAATGCTTTCAGGAAAACTCTCGTGTCGAAATTATCAATTTTATTTACAATTTTCTCTTTGTACAATAGTGCCACAAGACGTATCAAAATCAGACTGAAGGTTGAGCCAAACAAAAGTATATAACAAACTATTCAATTTTAGAATTTCGAATTTTGCCCAAAAAGTTTCGTGCCCCACATTACCCCCCTTCAAGTGAAGCGAACGGCTCGACGAACTGTTCTGCCGGAGCGCGTAACGTAATCTTTCTTCCGTTTTACTTCTTCTTGAGCAGAGGTAAAGGCACTCGGCGTGGTCAACTCTTCCTCAGGGCACATAAACGCTGGCTTCAGCCGATCTATGGATATCAGCGTAGTCCGTCTTGGATACTGAAGCTTGAAGAACTTTTCATGTTTCTCTAAAACTTCGTATGGCCCATCATACGGTGGCGTTAGTGGCTTTTTCGTAGCATCCACTCTAACGAAAACATGTGTGCACGTAGACAAATCCTTATGTAAAAACGTTGCACGTTGACTGTTGTTATTCTGATGCGCCGGCCTTATTGCTTCCATCGTATCGGTGAGGCGGCGTACGAACTCTGCATCGTTAGCATGCGGTTTCGTTGGCAACAACAAGTCTGCTGGCAGTTTTAGTGTAGTACCGTAGGTAAATAACGCAGGACTCATGTTTGACTCTCGCTGTAGAGCAACTCGTAGACCCAGTAGTACTGTAGGTAACTCTTCTGACCATCTCGTGCTTGAGCCTCTTGCCATTAACGCAGCTTTTAGTGTTCGATGCCATCTTTCAACTTGACCATTTGACTGAGGATGGTAGGCAGTGGTACGGATTCTTGTCACTCCGAGTACTTTCATCAGCTCTTGAAATAGCGACGACTCGAACTGCCTTCCTTGGTCGGTAGTTATTCGTAGCGGGCAACCAAAACGTACAATCCAGCCTTCGTAGAGTGCTTTGGCGACTGTTTCTGCGGTGATGTCTCGGACAGGAATTGCCTCTGGCCATCTTGTGCATCGGTCTATGATCGTGACTAGGTACCGGTAGTCATTGGATGGTGTCAACGGTCCTACAATGTCGATGTGGAGGTGCTCGAAACGGTTGGACTCTGGGAACTGTCCAAGTGGTGTGACGTTGTGACGGTGTATCTTGGCGCGCTGGCATCCTATGCAGCTTCTCGCCCATGATGTCACATCTCTGTTTATCGCCGGCCAGAAAAACTTGTCAGTCATCTGTCTTCTCGTACTTCGTATACCAGGATGGCTTATCTCGTGCAGTGCTTTGAAGGCTGCTTCACGGAATAACATCGGTAGGTATGGCCTCGGCGTATTCGTTGATGCTTCACATACTATAGGTTTCTTCAGTCCAGGTAGAGTAACTTTTGTAAACTTCAAGTTGTTTTTCTTGTAGAGATCTTGTAACTCTTGATCTTTGTCTTGCTCTTCGGCCAGTGCTTCGTAATCGATCGAGCTAGGGCACTGAATCTCATTGATCCGAGATAAAGCGTCTGCCACAGGATTGTTCGCGCCTTCTACATAGGCGATCTTGTTGCAAAACTGGCTAATAAACTGTAGCTGTCTCTCTCTTCGCGGCGTATCGCAGTTACTCGGCGGCTTCGTAAGCGCGTAGGTCAGTGGCTTGTGATCTGTGTAGATAGTCACATCAACTCCTTCTATGTAACGTCGGAAGTGTTTAACGGCGGTGTACATGGCTAGTAGTTCGCGATCGTACACGCTGTACTTCTTCTGTGCCTCACTCAAGCTTTTAGAGTAAAAAGCGAGTGGCGTCCATCTTCCTGCAACTTTCTGTTGGAGCACGCCTCCCATGCTTCGGTCACTTGCGTCTGTCATGATCGAGAGATCAGCGCCGGGGATCGGGTGAGACAATATCGTCGCTTCTTTGATGCTGTCACGACATTGTTCAAACGCGTCCTCTGCTTCCGGGCTCCAAGTGATCGGTGTCTTGTCTTTCTTCTTCGTATTATGCAACATTTTATTCAGTTCTCTTTGTTTGTCGGCTTGACGGGGTAGACAGTCGCGATAAAAGTTGAGCATCCCAAGAAATCTTCGCAGCTCTTCAATCGTTGTAGGCTTTGGGTACGTAGATATTGCTGATACTCGGTCTTCTAGCGGTTGTATGCCGTTGGCTGATACTCGATAGCCAAGGAAATTCAGCTCTTCTTTTCCAAACTCGCATTTCTCCGCGTTGATGCTAACGCCGTACTCGTTTAAGCGTTCAAAGACACGTTGTAGGTGTGCTTTGTGCTCTTCTTCGTTCTCGGAGTAGATCAGTATGTCATCGACGTAGGCAAAAGCGATTTCATCTAGGCCTCGTAGCACTTCATGCATGAAACGCACGAAAGTTTGGCATGCGTTGCGCAGTCCGAAGGTCATGACTGTGAATTCAAACAAGCCGAACGGGGTTGTAACGGCTGTTTTCTGCGTATCTTCTTTACTTGCCATCGGTATCCAGTAGTACGCTTTCGTGATATCTAGCTTTGAAAAGATTTTCTTGCCATGCAAATGAAAAGTGAAGTCTTGCATCCTCGGTATGGGGTATCTATCTGGAATCGTCACAGCGTTTAAACGACGATAATCTCCGCATACGCGTAGCTGTCCATTGCTCTTTCTTACGACACACAGTGGTAGATTTGTACGATTTAGGCGGCCAAAATTATTTTATGCTTTTATTCAGTAATAAATACGACTACAAACGCAAATATGGTATTTTAGACTGATTATATATATTTATATCTATTTGTTTCATTGAAATATCTTTTTCTAGAAAAAAAAAACAATGATTGTGAAACATTTTACGTAAATAGCGCCAAAATTTTAAAATTTTCTTTAAGAGCCTTTGGTGTAAAAGATATATTTTGAGTTCCTTTGAATTATAAAAAAAATTTTAGTAGTTTTTGAGATTTGGGTTAGCAATTATCACAATTTGTAAAGTAAAAGACGATCATACATAAAAAAACAGCTTTTATTCTCCACAGAAAATACAATATGGAAAAAAAACCGGCCAAATGCGAGTCGGGTTCGCGTTTTATGGGTTCCGTACTGACAATTTTTACGTATTTTCCTAAATAACCTCAAAATCATTAATTTTAAAATTATAAAAAAATATATATTTGTGATGCTTACCATGAGCCTTTTGAACGGGTCTGATTTGGATTGGTCCCGCCTGCTTAGACTGTGATGCAGTCGGGTTTTTTTTATATACAGGGTGGATTTTTGAGACGGGGCAGTAAGGGCGGGTACCTAAACCGTTATAGTTACAGGAATACGTTCTTAGGAGACCTTCCATAACTTTTTATGATATTATGAACTGCATTCACAGATTTTGTAAAAAAATTACGGTCAGCAAAAAAAATGCTAAAATACAATTTTTTTCTATGAAAAAACCTTTTTTTATAATGCTATTCGATCCTCTTTCGTGTAGGGATCAAAAATTTCTAAGGAGCCAATTTAGGTTTGAGTAAAAGAAATGTTAGAAATCGCGAAAAAATGCTCCACGTACATTTGACGTAGGTTTTTGACATTTTAATTGAGCGTTTTTATAATTATTTCTTCTGATTTTCTGTTGTAACTGTAATGTTATTTATTAATTTAATTAATTTAAAAATATGGGTCCATGATGCCTGAAATAAATAATTTATTATTATCATTTTGTACGGGGGAAATTTTTTGCCGATTTCTGTCAATTCTAGCACTCAAACCTCGGTTGGCTCCTAAGAGTCTTTAGGAGCCAACTAAAAAAAGGTTTTTTTTCCATAGAAAATGTATGGGGAAAGTTTTTGTAAATTCCTGACATTTCTAGTACTTAAACCTCAGTTGGCTCCTAAGAGTCTTTTGATCTCTACATGAAAGAGGATCGAATGGCTTAAAAAAAATTTTGGTATTTTATAACTTTTTTCGCTGGCCGTACATTTTTTACAAAATGTTTGAATGCATTTCATAATATCTCAAAAAGTTATGCAAGGTCTCCTAAGAACGTTTTCCTTTAACTATAGTTAAGGTACCTGCCCTTACTGCCCCGTCTCAAAAATCCACCCTGTATAACAGTTTTTTTCTTTTTAGTTCCACCAATCCACCACAAACTATATTTTCGCAATCTTCATTTAAATACCTTTAATTTGATACCCATATTGCAGGGGTTACAAAATATTATTTCAATTCGACCCAGCAATATGGCGCCTATGGGCGCCATATTGCTTTTTTGGTAACGTCACATATTCTATGACACTTGCAGCGGCAAGACCAATCCAATGACCTCACATTTGTTCAAATCGGTTCAGGCGTTTAAGCTGTAGGTGGGAACATACGAACGGACATACATACATATAAACATAGACACATACACCTTTGGGCAGTCGGGTAAAAAGATATCTACGAGTTACTACTTCGATGCCTGAGTAACTTGATGAACCTAGAACAACGGAAAGGAATTTTAACGGAAAAGAAACAAAAAAGTATTTTTTCTCACATTCTGCCAAAGTTGATTAAATGTTTTTTTTCTCGCGAAGTGGTCAAAGGTGGTGGCTAATTTTTTTGTGGTTATCTGCTTAAAGAGCTACAGTATCAGAAACTATAAGGAATTTTACTCGGACGGTCCCGGAAGTACAACATTTATACTATTGAAAATAAAAAAAATGATAATATTATGCATGAAAAAGGGCAATCTTTGATACGTTATAACTGCACTAAATATTGATATTCCTAATCTGAATTTATATTACAATTGAAGGAGCTTACCTGAACTTTCGATATCCATCACTTTTACTTGAGTAACTGAACAGTGTCAAATGAAATATTCACTTTGTAAAATTGGTTGCGCTATCAGTGACGAGAACGAACGTGTTCAGCTTGCGCGACGATCAAGTTCCGACTATCTGTGGGGGCGCGCACGCAGTTCTAGGAACTGGGGAGGGGTGGGGTTTGAGCAGTCAGGGTGTCTATTTTTCCGTGAATCAATTCGTTTTGTTATAAGTTAACTTTGAGAAATGGACTTTTGGCCGCCTAAATCCGTGAAATCTACCATAGTGCGACATGAAGTGGACTAGCCCATGGGCTGTTAGATGGTTGGCATACACCCATTTCGACCATTCGTTCAAACTCTTTCTTCGCTTCTTTGTACTTTTCAGGCGCTAGTGGGCGTGGTCGAGCAAAGAGTGGAGGTCCAGTAGTCTCGATCTGATGCGTTACTTCGTGCTTAGGAGGTATCTTTGTAGACAGGGGCCTGTGTATATCTGGGAACTTCTTCAGTAACTCGCTGTACGGATGTGTTTCATTGACTAGATGGATCGCAGGTTCATTGCATGTTACTGCAGGCGCTTTGATAGATAGTTCTGTCACTGTGTCTACCAGTCTTCCTCTGTGAAGGTCTACCATGAGACGATGGTGTCGCAGGAAATCGGCTCCCAAGATTGACTTTTTCGTGTCTGCGATGACGAACGTCCACGTAAAGTTTCTTCGTAGGCCCAAGTTGAGTTGTAGCGTTTTTTCTCCATACGTTGCTATAGTGGTCCCGTTGGCTGCATAGAGGTTATATGAAGCCTGCACCGGTTTGCCCTTTTTCTTTACGGCTAGTACGGATATCTCGGCGCCAGTGTCCACGAGGAAGTGTTCACGACTTTGTCTGTCCGTGACACAAAGGCGGTTACTGGCTATAACATCGACGCCCGCCGCGGTCGATGTCTCTACTAGTTTTTTTCTGACGTCTTGTTTTTTCTTGCGCACGGGGACTCGCATCGACTCGCATTATCTCCATAGCGAAAATGAAAGCGACATTGCCAGTCAGGATCTTGAGGAGTTCGATGCTTCCTCGACGTCGAACGCGATCTTGCGCCGTTCCTTGAGTGAGATCGGTTGCGTCGGTTGAAGGGACGACGGTTTCTGTATGCGCTCCTTTCACGCAGCTCCGCAATCTCTAGCGTTAGTTTTTCAACTAGCCTCGATAAAACTTCGACTTGCCTCATCTCATCAGTCGTGTGTAGCGATATAGTAGCTATTTCAGGCTTCGGCAGCTTACTTGGGCTAGGTTTCGTCTTCCGTGGCTCCTCCGACTTCAAAGGTTGCGGGTCGGGCATTTTCATAGATATTTTTCAGCGTGCGGGTGTCACCAGTTGTGGCGGGCTATGCAATGCTTTCAGGAAAACTCTCGTGTCGAAATTATCAATTTTATTTACAATTTTCTCTTTGTACAATAGTGCCACAAGACGTATCAAAATCAGACTGAAGGTTGAGCCAAACAAAAGTATATAACAAACTATTCAATTTTAGAATTTCGAATTTTGCCCAAAAAGTTTCGTGCCCCACAGTACTTTTACTTACTTTTTCTTGTAAGTATGCTATGCATAGAAAGCGACTTCGTTTGGGAATGCAGCATACAATGTTCCTGTATACTGCATTCTACATTTTTAATTTGTGGTAGCAACTAAACTAGCCGTGTAGGGTAACTACTAAATTCAAAATTTAAAAAACCCCCGACATTTTAATTTCAAGTTAGAATAACTCATAAATGGCTGAACCGGTTTCAAAATCTAATCTTTCAAAATCGAAACATGTCTAAGAACTATCCAAACTAACAGCCATCGGGTATTACAAGTTTGACCGCTATACAATACAAATACAAATACTTTATTTGTTATGACTTTATTTGCTATGACCGCTATGTGTGTCTGTCTGTGGCATCGTAACCGCAGCTCTTAAACGGGTGAACTGATTTGGATTTGTTTCTTTTTATTTGAAAGCAGGTTTTCTAGCGAGTGTTCTTAAATAATGTTTTATCAAAATCGGTTCAGCCGTTTATGACCTATGCTAATTTGAAGCTAAAATGTCGGGGGTATTTAAAATTAAGAAGTTATCTCTACAACAGGCCAAGGACTCTAGCACGGAGAGAATTAAATAGATATACCTTGACCTACTTTTAAATGCACTTAAATGTATCAGTAACGGTTCAGTGGTTTCTCCTGAAATATGACCCATCTCCTATCCCCCATGTGGCATCTAGAAAGAAGGAAGGATGAGATTGTGACGAAATAACTAGTGGTTCGCCCCGAACTATGAACTCGCGACCCCATATCTCAGCAACCCCTCGACCGATTTGGCTCATGTTCGAACTTAAAAATTATCTTTGCCTCATTTACCCGCCTACCAAATTTCAATTCGTTCAATTAGCCCTTCGCTATAAGGCAAAGATAATTTTTAAATTCGAACATGAGCCAAATCGGTCGAGGGGTTCCTGAGATATGGGGTCGCGAGTTCGTAGTTCGGGGCGAACCACTAGTATTGAATGGGATGGGATATGACGTCACAAAGTGGGTCACCACGGGATAGAATCTTGAGCAAACTTTATGCCCCTTTAACTGTTAGAGGCTTAACTTTTATTGACTCAGTTTCACTGGGCTCTTTCATGGCCCGATTTATTTTGAGAGAAACGGGTTGTACACACGACAGCACGTCAGAGTGTACAATTTTGTTATAAAGTCGCCCGTAACGTAACCGAGTAGAGTGCTAGCGTGTAAGGTCGACGTGCCGTCGTGTGTACGCTTATAGCGAGCAGTTTAGCTTGTACGGTTACTTTAGCTTAGCTTGTAGGAAATTATATACTGAAATAACTTTTACTATGGGGAAAACGCAAATTTCGCACTGCGAAATCTAGAACACTGACTAAGAAGTCCAACACTGACTTGGTGCATTAACGCGAAAAAAAAATTCATACGTTTTCATTCCACTGGTACATTTTTAATACCACTGTAGCATGGGCATGTGCCCCTGAGTGCTTGAATCCTTGGGCTTCCTGGGGCTAGAATCCAGTCTGTATAGCAATGGCGTGTTTATAGGTTCCCAGTAGAAGGACATAGGTAACCGGGTTTTACTCGTTTTTCTCCTACAACCAGCGAACTAATCCTCTAGAATTAGAATCAGAATATTATTTGCTGTACCAGAAAAACATTAAAAGTTCAGACATACTGCATAAGTAAATCGTAATTGAAGCCTATACAACAGGGAGCCTATCAAGGCATCATTGCGTTACAGACTCGGGTCCCTGTAGCAGTAACTGTACTTACCAGAGATCTTGTCAAGACCTTTCAATTGAGTTAATTAAAATCACAACAGTGTAGAATACATGGATCTATTGTCAGATACTCGGGTGACCATGGTGGACCAAAGGTGATGTCATTTACAGTACTTACACCATATAATATAGTGCATGTGGAGGTGCCACAGGACACTGTATGAATCATCTGAATAAATGCAAATGCTTTAGGTATAATTTATTTCTGTCTCTAATATTACTTTGGCATACCCTTTTTTTACCACATAACATCATGACATCATTACTACCTACATAAATAAGTAGGTAATATTATCCCCGAATCCAACCGAAATACATTAACTATTTTCAAATATAAGTTGTACATCAACCTTTTTTGAACTCACCAGAGAATCCCATATCAGCCAGCACATAGTGCTTCCGAGTCTTCACCGAGGACATTTGCTCAAACAGGTACTCCCCAGCGATGAAACCCACGGACGCAATGAACGCGATGACCGAGATTCCCACACCGTAGTTACAGGCGTTTGTGTCATCATTGTAGACGCAGTACTCCATGGAATCCTCCTTCTTCACGTACCAGCCTTTTGCCGATATGCAGCCCATCACAATTACGCTGAATAGCTGTTTGAGAAAGGTTTGATTGAGACTCATTACTTTGATGTAAACTCAAGGTAGTGTACCTAATTGGTGGATTTGGTGGTTGAAATTGACATTGCTGATGCAGAGATCTGATGTAAGATGGAAAACCTTCTACGATACTAAATATAAGCTCCTTCTTTAGTACAAGTGGGTACCTAATTATGCAAAATCAATGAGATTGTGCCCATCATGATTCCAATCTTGTTTTGTTTATTGATTTATCCAAGAACTTTCATCTCAAGGATGTTTTGTTGATAAGTAGTACGTAATGAACGGTGAATATGTATGACGATGAGACTCACCCAACATACGGCCCTGACTATTACCCCTGGTCTTTGGATGAATTGCTGAGGGTCGAACGCACCACCAGCTTTTCCACCACCGTAAGCGCCTGTGCTATCCATTCTCGCACGTTTTATCAAACTTTCACACGAAACAACACCACCTAGTTGCCCATAAATAGTTCGATGCAAGTATGACCTCAGGCTAGATCGGTTATATTTTATTTATCGATCGCGCAGGCGACATTCGCTCAAGAGTTGACAACAGGAAACTGTTTGACGTGAAGTTGGCCGCGTTTTCTTTTTCAGCATTTTCCGTTTTGACATCGATCTTTCTGTTCTGCTCCCTGATTGGTCAACATCTTAAGGGTGACAATTAATTAGCCAATAGCAGAGCTTGTTTCCCACAGATTTTCCGGAAGTTGAGAAAATGGATGACGTGAAGTTGAATCTTGGTGAAAAAAACTGTCATGATGTCGGGTAACAATAATTACATGGCTAAATAAAATACACCGCACTGATAGAGACAAAACATAGCAAAATGCAATAAAAAGAAAGAGAAAGCTCTACTCTTTCCAAAACTTGTTCGTATCGCTTTTGGTTTGACATTTATGATGACTAACTTCACGGAAGTCGGCATTTACGAAGTTTGCTGAAAATTGAATGCTATATTTTTCAGGGCGCGATCCTTGGCCTTGGTCGACAACCAACGGACCGCTATCAGCGGCAATTTCGCTTTCTTTTTCTCAGGCTTACAATTACAACATTTAAAATAATAAAGTACTAGTGGCTCTGTGAGCTGTAGGTAGACCTCGCGATTCTGTCAAGTCTGCTAAGTGTTGAGTGGGGCTGCTGGGGGGCATTATTGTCGAGCCGCTTTGAGCTTCGCTTTTCCTCTGTGGCTTCGCTCAACCAATGCGGGTCTCGGCCTTCGGCCTTGTGACACATAGCACGGAGCTGATAATTATATAGGTGTCTGATAGGGCGTCATAAACTCTGGCCGAAATACCTATCTCGCTCGACAATGTAGGTGGGAATAGCCCCTCTCTTCTACGTAACTTTGAAAATAAATTGTAACCCTAGTTGTGTGGGTAATCCATATAAGTAATGAAAATGAATAAAACAACGAAATATTTATTAGGTACAAATATATTTTATTCAAGTAAAAATGAAATACAACATAAATGAACATTCATGAAGTGGATTGTCGATAACATTATAATTAAAATAATTAAATTAGGTACGAAAAACATAAGTTCAGTAACATCATGCCGCCATAGTGAAATAATTTTGACTAGTTCATTCATAGAACAAAAAGTTAGATAGGTAGGTTCAAGCCTTCCATACAACATGCATGCATTTTTATGTTGGCGATAATTTATAAGTAGGTAAACGGAGTAAAATTGCTTACAGAAATAAAGCACCACAAAAAGTGACGTCAAAACAAGTGAATTTAGGTACATACCTAAATAGTACCTACATAAAATGTACCATCAGTACTCGAGTACATTTTATTATTGCAAAGGTATAAGTAGGGTAAGTATACAAAAAAGTTATGCAATAGTTACATAATTCGAGATGTTATCGTATGAAAGGAGACTGTTTATAAAATGTAGAAACACTGATCTATGTATTACAGACTATATACAAAGGTTTATTTAAGCTTATTTAGTATTATATTTTATTGCGCTACATTTTGTTTAGTATGCTGTTAGGTATTTGTTTGTTATAATGATGTTAATTATTTAATTATTATCACGAGGATTAAAGGTAGGTGCTAAAAGTTCTAATAATTTCGTAATCATTAATGATTTTGATAAAACTTTGTATAAAATCTACCAAAACTGATACAACTCAGATTTTGTCAGATTTTATAGTTCTTGGTCTAAGTACAATTATCAAAGCATTAATATGTACGTACTGTTTACTTTTTAAATTATTTGTATGGCCTCTAGATATCACGTTCTCTATTTTGGACATTACATTTCTAAGAGTGGAAAATAGTACCTACACAAAACGATATTTCTACATATTAAAACGTACCTTAATGTTCGTTTAAAGTGTATTTATCATGCAAGGAAACTATGGGAATAGTATACAAGTTCATGTTGTACTATCGTCCGTTTTATCAAACAAAATCATAATATAAATGAGTAATTAATGTGAGTTGAGATCGAACGAAAACATATTTTATTGTTATAAGATTACAAAGTAAAGTATATTTTTCAGAGATAAGTATGTGGACCTGGATAAACTGAAAGTAAAGTTGAAAAAAATATTGAAATTATGTCTGGGCAATAAGTTTTTCTTTAATAAAAACTTATAAAATACGATGATAATGATGTATAATGTACATACAATGTCTATGAATCTTATAACTATTTTTATATGAATTCTATTGTACATTTACATAACTTCTAATGTTCCACACTAATTCTAGGGCTACTTTTATTTTTGTATAAATTCTACCTATTTCTATTCTACTTAATACCCCAAATATTCTACATTTTAATGTACATGGGAGGCTAAGCTTAGTTATTTTTAAATATATATTTTTTTATCTACGCCTTAATTCAAGTAAGACAATCACCTATGTACATAAAATAGCCTTATCGCTTGCTTTTGGATTCATTCAACACAAAAGTTCTAAGTAAAATCTTAAATTAAAATAAGCCAAAACAATGAAATCGTTACAACAAAATTTTAGTGACACAAATGAGGAACTAAGCAAATTAATGATACTTACTTACGAAACAAATCTAGTAACACACCGATAATAATAATAAAATAATTCAATTTGTAAGTCATAATATCTTAAATAAATAATTGTATGTCAACGGTACCCACATTTTAGTACCAATTAAAAACGTCGGTATAATCCGCGCGGAATGAGAATGGGATGCGACCTTTTGGAACTGAGACGCGCGCAGTAAGCAAACTCACGTCGATGCAACCTTGTCAAAGTAAAATAGAGTATGTTTTCGATTGACTTTGACAAGGTTCCATCCCATTCTCATCCCGCACGCATTATACCAAAACGGTACCAAAACAGTACCAAAAAACTACAAACGTCTTTAAGTAAATCATGATTGGGCAGTTTGCAAAACTTAAAATACCCTAAAAGGTATTCACTATTTTATTGGCAAGACTGTTCAAGGTAGACTTACTGGAAAATTTTTCATAAAAGCGCAAACGGCATCCCGCGCCACCGTCTTAAAAATAAGGCTGTCTTCAGACTGTGCTTTCCGACTTCCTTTTGACATTTCCCGGCGAATCACAAACTTCCTCTTACGAGTTGCTCAAGCCCTGACGTTTCTCCTCTTCCAACATGGCGTCTAATTCGTCGGTTAGGTTGGCAAGCATGTTGCCTATATCGTTGAGGACATCTACGGGTTCTGTGGAGACTTTTCCTTCGTCCTTGTGTTCTGGGAGGGAGTGTGGGGTAGTGGGTTTGACGTCGTTGGCTGGCCGCGGCGGTATGGCGGCGAGACCCATGCTGGAGCGACTGTAGTCGACCGTGTGCGGCCGGCCGCCCATCTGACTTCGGTTCTGCTTTATCGTGCCGGCGTTCTCGTTCGCGAACGGGATGCTGTCCGACTCTGTGCTCGAACTCGACTGGGGGAGGAAGATAAAGGTAGGGATAAATAATTAAAAAAAAATACAATGAGTCGTTTTCAGCACAAATTAAACGGCTCATTGAGGCTAGAGAATTTGCCAGAAATAAGGAGTAGATACCTACTACTTCGCGAAACAAAAGACTACCTAACTTTGAAGGGCTAAAGCTGTTTGAGCCCAGAAGTTCTGTGAATCGGCGATAGCTCCTAGATATACTATAGATAGAGTTAGGAAGTTTCAGTAAAAGTAGGAAGTTTAGCTTTAAAATCGGCATCGGTCCAATAGTGGAAAGGAGCAATTTAAATATTGTATCGAATGATCTTTGTCACTGATTTAGGTCCGATTGTTCAATCGCCAGATTCCTAAGTACTATTCCTAGGAATAATTTGAAAATGGAACGGATTTTGTATGGGCTATTCTTCGATCAAGGATAAAACTACATACAACATAGAACTCTGAAATGTGTCTGGAACAATAGATGCCCAAACTGCCTTTGGGAGCTTATTTGCTCGTAGTCTATGCAATTAAGGTGCTGTACATAGTAAATAGCCCGCGCGCCAAGAAAAATGCACAAAATCGAGTCCTGTATCAAATACACTAAAAAAATCGAAAATTTTCACATATCAAACCCTAGAATTAGGTGAGACCTATCTAAAACACCCAGTTTCGTGTTGACATTCATAAAAGTTTTGAAGATATTTTTGATGAAAAAAAATAGGCGGCGCACTTTTTTTCAAACAAAATATCTTGCAATCTGTTATGGGTATCAACACAAAACTGGCTGTTTTAGATAGCTCTCACCTAATTCTAGGGTTTGATATGTGAACATTTTCGATTTTTTTAGTGTATTTGATACAGTAATCGTTTTTGTGCATTTTTTTTTGCGCGCGGGCTAATTCACTATGCCCAGCGCCTTAAAGTAAAACTGTACACTAATGCAATAAGGTTGTAAGAAAAGAAAAAAAAAACGAATATTAGACATATGGTCGAAATGATGTTTTGTATTGTTCTATTGCTGATATCATTTGTTTCTGTGGGGAAAAGTTTTTATTGTGATTTTATACGTAATGCGGATTCTATGGGATTTAGTTCGGTGGGGCTATTGGTCAAATAACTAACTGGGGCTTTAACTGAGGATGGAAAAATCAGGTCTTAGGTAAATAAATCAATCCGTTACATTTGTCCACGTGTAGGCAGTGTGGTGACGTCTCAGTTTCCAAATTAAGATTGCCAACAGCTATAGTTACCTTGAAGCTGGCATCGGACCCAGTGCGGAGCTTATCCTCCTCATATCTCCTGGGCGGAGAGGAGGGCGCCGGCGGCGGCGGCAGCAGCCCCGTACTGTCCAGAGACACGGACAGCGAGTCCGAACTGGGGTACGCCGGGAGGCTCAAAGGCAGGCTCTTCTCGGGGTGGATTTCGACAGTTGTCTGCCCGAAGCGGGAGAACGGAGCGTATTGAGAGCTCTGCCTCTTCGGCGGTTCCGGCGGCGGTTTCCGTGCCACGTGCGGGCTGGCCCCGTACGCCACACGCTGCAGCCTAGCCGAGTAAGCGATCTCATCGTAAGTGTAGTCTGGTGACTTGTCTCTATACGCCGGCGTGGCTGTGATCTTGGCAACAGGGCGCGGGCGCACGAGGCCGCGCGGGCGGGGCAGCGTGCCACCTCCCTCATAAGAGTTGTCGTTCGTCGGTGTAATGTCGCCGTCGTCGTACGAGCGGCGCCACTGGGGCCCGTAGTAGAAGGCGTCTGGCGAGAAGGTGGTGTGCGACTGCCGCTCCGATGGGTCCTCGAGGGACTCGAGCGACTTGCCGCGCGGGTGACGGATCTGTGGACGCGGTTTTGAGGTTAGGTTTTGCGCGGGTAGTCGGGTTGGGTATGTGATGGTTTTGTACAATGGTGGTTAGTCTTGATTTTAGTACATGGGTGAATTGGATTATTTTTTTACGGTTTCATGCGGATTGTTAGGTATGCATTTAATAAAAGTAGATAGGTAGAACTGTAGAGTTTACAATAATCATGTTTAGTTTAAGTAATTCATTACCTATAAGTAGGTACCTATGCTTAAATATATTTAGATACAAATTGAAATCTATTAAGTATATCTTTTTTAGTTTAAATTAACCATGCTTAATTTGTCATAAGTTATCAATAGTAGGTATAATGGTAGGTACCGTGCAAGCATATTGTTATAGTCATAATTATATGTAGATTACATATAACTGTTTATTAGATACATACTGGTATTATCTTATTATTTTGTTTAATATACTAAAAAGCAGATAGTATAATAGACTACAAATATATTTTTTGACAAACACATAACACGACAAACAAACCACACGAACAACATCAACATCAAACAAACAAGTCGTTCGACAAAAACTGGTGCGGAATAAAAAGGCTCGGTGCGTGAGGGTGCGTTTCAAAATCGAACATGTGCGTAGTACACTTTCCATACCTGGATTGGGACGAGATCTGTTGCACATAGGGTCGTTTGTAACGCATCAAAGTTTAGGTCGGGGGGTTTACGGTAACTCCTCTGCTGCCACGGCTGGTACGTATGCAGCTCCAGTGGATATAAATCCTTTTTTTGTGCGAGTTGGTGTTTGGAAAAGAAAAGAAAACAAAACATTCACATGCTGCTTGGCTAGTGACTGTATGAGGTGGATGCGGTATGGACGTGAGGTCTTGACTTGGACGCAAGACGATGTGTTGCCAACAATTTTCGGAGCACTACCTTTTTGGTAAAGTCTCTCTTTCGTTGGTCTCAATATCGTCGGATGTGCTAGCCATTTTCCAGGCTTTTTGCACATGCTCGAACCAATATTGTACGTTCGCCCAGCGTCCAGCCATAAAACTAACGATTGGTGGCGACAATGGAGGGTGACACGGACGTCTAAAGTCTAAGCGGAAGTGACGACATTTTGGATCGCAGAGGGGGAACAACAATTTCGGAAAATGTTCACTCTTCTTTTGTTTCTGATTTTGGCCAATTTTCTTTTTTCCCGCAATGTGTCCAGGTTGTTCGCACAGCAAAGTAACGTTTTCAGCAGTTCAGAAAGTGCTAAATTGACATGTAAGGGCTAACATAAAAAGCTAAATTCCTCTATTAGCCGAGCGGAAATCAATACAACGTTAGATATATTGGTTAAAAAGTTGGTCCAAAATCATTATAAAAGCCAGTTAGTAAGGTATAAAAAAATTACTTGTTAGGTTAGAAATATGTATTAGGTGTTACAGTATTTCAACCCTTACTAGTTAATTGGTCGGTAGGAATACTAGGAATAATCGTTGAATAGTTAGAATAAAATGAGAAATGATATGAAATTAATGAGATGACAAAATTATAAATGGTCATAAAATTAAATCATCAGTTAAATCCAATCCAATTCAAATCAATTTTACAAAACTTTAAAAGACGAGATGAAAAATAAAACAAAACCATATTTGGCTGAAGGGAATATTGTCCTCTGCGAGCGTAGCATAAGGCTGGGTCAGAGTCCCGCTCTACGTCAAACATATAGTTAAAAACGGGGTGAGCTAAATAAAACCGTTTAAAAAGAGCGAGATACATAAGTTATAAACCCATAGATACGCTTTAACCCTGCCATATGCTACCCTTGCTGATTATTTTGACGAAAAAAGTAAAATAATCAAAACAAAATGGCCGCCGTACGGAAAGTCAAATCTTAAGAGAATCTAGTCCTAAGACAAGACCATCTAGCACAATAATGAATGAATTAAGTATCTAGCTTCTAGTGACTACTGACCTGGCCAGGCTGAAGTCTGGTGAAGTCCAAGGATCCTTGGTTGCTGATACTCCGTTTTCCCGCTCGAATGTCCTTTACTCTCTTTATAGCTAGGAGGATTTTCTTCTGGTGACCGAGGCGGACTATGCCCATGTCTTCTAGGTCCTGGAAATAGAAAAAAAACACGCTTAACCAATTAGGTACCTTTATTAATAAAAAAAAACGTAACTCCGTTTCTTGGCTCCTTTTAATGGGGATTTTTTCAGGAAATTCTTGCCTCTAAATATTATGTAATTTAATTATGTTCCTTTTAGTTTCATTCACGTTTCTATTTTCAGTGGTTTTGACTGTGTGTCACGGTACGGTTTTATAGAGGGTCTCCCAAAAGTTCAATCAAGCGGCAGTCCTATGTAATTTTTTAAATTAACCTCACTGACATTCCTCATTGGAAAGTCGTTGGTCAACCTGTATAATATGGCTGTAAGAATAAGGATAAATATTTAGCCATTGCTCACCTCCCAAGCCAACTGTGTGACGTCATGGACGGTGCGGTAGCCCTGCGCTACCAGCGCCGGCCCATATTCCTCCAGTCTCAGTAACCGCAGCCATTCTTCTAGGGAACCCTGAAAACCAGAAACAATCCATAGTTACGCCTTGTCATGTATTTGCTTAGTTGAGGTTGAGTGAACTGTAGAATTGTATTGAAGAACTGGATCACAAGAGCCACAGACCGGCTTATATGGAAGAGTCATGAAGAGGCAAACGTTCAGCAGTGGACGATAGAAATGCTGAAGAAGAAGTGAACTGTAGTTCGGACTATGGCATGGCAATAAAGTTGAATGGGCTCACAATATAGACACACATAAATTATGGGAACGGAAGTTCCAGTAATTGACGTTCTGGGAGTGGAAGTTCCCGGAATTAAAGTTCTATGACCACTTTTTCTAAAGCACGGTACTTACCTACCTGTTTTAGGAGAAAATTAAGGCCTGGTTTCTGAATTGAGAATTGTACTAAGTAAATACTTATCTATCGTTCTGTCACGTTCTTTTTTTGAGAAATCTGCAGAGGCAGAACGATATTTTAAGTACTTGCTTAGCGAATTTCTCAAATCAGAAACCGGCAGTTAAAGATGAGGTTGCGGATTCACGTCCTGAACCGAGCCAATTTTTACCTTAATAATCTTGTTCTAATAATCTTGTTCTATGACTTCCAAGAATATATCCTAATGAACGTTTTATCAAATCAATTAGGGAAATTGATGCCGCGATCCCCCAGTCTTAGCGTCAAGTGTGCCAACCATTTCTGCCACGTACCGTACCGAACAGCCTTAGGCCTGAATTATACAGAAAAGGCGTTAAGTGGATCGGAAACGAAGTAACTGTACGGATAAAAGAACATAATATGTGGACCCAGCTATCGGGAATTACAGAAGACTCACCGGTATATAGTCTGGCAGGTTCTCAGGCACGTTCAGGTTGGCCAGCTCGGCCTTGAGCCGCTTGCGGTGGTTCGGCTTCTTGATGCCGACGGCCGTCAGGTCCTCGGGCGTCATCCGCGTCACGGTGGGCAGGTCGTATCCAGCCTCAATGAACAGCCGCGCGTATTCCTCCATCTGGAGGTCCGCCAGCCACGCGTGGATTATATCGGCGTCCTGGAAATGAGAGGATGTGTACCTGGAGTCGATCAGTACAGCAGGAGACTAACAGTCTCGGGATGAGCATATCCGAGCTTGAGATGAGGGTTCAAAATCGGCTAGATTTGAAAACAGTTTTGAGAGCCCTATGTCCCTGATTAGGGATAACAGGAACTGATGATGATGATACCTACAGCATGTTTTTTAGGTTTCCGTGCACGAAGAGTATCCTATTACTCTGTCAACGCTTTCCGTCGGTTTCCTGAAACCTAAAAATGGTAACGTAGAAGTTGCTGCCCGAACGGTAGTTCCCAAACGACTTTGAGCTTCGCTCTCCGCAGGTTTGGCCTTTAGCTTCGTGAAACCTTTTGCAGGGCTGTGCATTCCCGAAAGGGTGCTTTCTAAACCGCTCCGAGTTTCGCTCTCCACGGGTTTCAAGCCCGAACGTGGTGATTCAACAATTTTGAAAAGACGTGTCATAAAACAACATCTACCGCACTCGTTGTGTGTAGGGTTACCATGCTCTCGTGGCGCTCTTGCTTTACTGTTGCTCTAGCAATGCTCTAGTGGCGCTGTAGTAGTGCTCTCGTGGCGCTCTATCAGCTCTTGTTATAGAGGCGCCCTATCAGACTTACCGGCGCGCCCTGCGCGATCATTTCCCGCACGCGGTCGACGGTGTCGCCGCAGTGGCAGGCGGAGTGGTGGTGGTGCGGCAGGCGCCCCGAAGCCCTGCCGCTGTCCAGTGACGCCGACGAATGTCTCGAGCCGGAGCCAGCTGAACCGGACGAAGAGCCGGGACTGTCGCGGCCGGGACTCTGGAAACGAAAGCTTTCAGGTTATCGACATATACATATAGTGACCTCGGTATTTGCACTTTCCGATGAGGAAAAGGGATGGGGTGAAAAGATCACACTGGTTCGAAGTGACACTCGATAATATAAGATAGTGCCAGATAGTCCAAGGATATTGCCCTATAGCATGCGTCCCAAAAAAGCTGGCTACTTCTGATTGAGTATCAGGCATTCAGAACTCACATCAAAGTTTTTGGTTCCTTCCGAATTGCTTTTAAAATACTTGACTAAAAGATGGTTCAATATCACAATTCACCTGCGTGCGTCATATTAATACCCTGGTCGTCACTAAGCGCTAGCTGGTGATGGTAATAAATCGCCTCCTTATGAGTGAGGGGTTGCGCGGGGGCGGTGGAAACGTTAAGGTGCCTCCGCCAGCCGGGCTCTTGCCGAGGCTACTTCTGGCTGCTTCTACATCGTATCAGGAGGCCAAAACTCACCTGCGTCATGTCGATCCCCTGGTCATCGCTAAGCGCTAGCTGATGGTGGTAGTAGACCGCTGCCTTATGCGTGAGGGGCTGCGCTGGCGGTGGAAACGTGAAGGTGCCTCCGCCAGCGGGACTCTTGCCGAGGCTTCCGCTGGCGCCGCTGACGCCGGAAACCCCGGACACTGTGCTGCCGTAGTCTGAGTGGTCATCTGGAAGTGGAGACGGTTGCAGAAATGATTAAATTGTCGAGAATAGACCTAGGTCTAAGAGTAGATGCCATCAAATAAAAGGCGGCTGGAAAACAACGGACGGTGGGTTGGTGTAACAGGGAAAAAGCCTAGCTATGCCCAACAGAGGGGCGTCGTCAAGCTGGATAGATACTCGTAGATAAATAGATATAATATATTTGATGAAAACGAACGAAAAGTGACTAACATTGTGACATAATGACTGCCTCGATCTTTGACACAACAGGCGGTCGATTTCACATTTTTATAAGTCCCTCCTCGATTATTTCTTGAGTAGGCCTACTCCAAAACTGATACTAGAGCGTCCCGAAGCTCAGACCGTAGGTAAAATCACCAGACAGTCTGTGGAAAGACCTTCAAAGAGGAACCACAAGAAAAAAAAAGACTATTTGAATGTTAGACTTTCTGATCCTGAAGGAATCTTACCTCGTGTGTGCGACGGCGTATCGGGCGGTTGAGGGTAGGCTTGCTCCTCACAGGAAGCGTAACCCTGGGATCCGAAGCTGGACCCTGAATGCCTGTGCTGCGGCGTCCCGAACGCATCTCCCGGGACCGCTGGCGGTGGCACGCGCTTCGCCGTGGCCGCCTTGCCGGCGCCTGCGCCGCCGCGGGACATCCCGCCCACTGGAAGAGAGAATAAGGGTTTGTTTTGAGTGTAAGTTCGTGGTCTGGATGGAGTTGGGATCAGCGAGAAGATCGGCAGCTCTACGGCTTGACGTTATTGTTGACTAGAGAATCCAAAGAATCCATGGTTGCAGACGGCGAGAGAAGGTGTAGGGACGAAGCAATGGACAGAAGTGAGCTGATGCTCATGTGTTGATCAAGATTGGGACGACGTTTTGTGAATTTTATTTGAAAGAATGCTTTTATCATCATCTTGTATCTTTATAATTCTTTCTGCTTCTACATAAATGCGCTGTTCCTATGTCATAAGAAGCAGATATAGGACAATGATGTAGAGTTAGAAAGAATTAATAAATTACAAGATGATCGAGACAAGATCGAGATTACAAAATTGGTAATCTTTGTTCCGTGGATTTGATGAGGGCGTAAAATTACACTATGACGTAAGAAACGTGACTTTAGCTTTGTTTGGTTTGATGAGTCTATTTCATAATACCCACAGCAACTCCGTTCCAAAAGTATTAAATGTTATTTTTATACACACCGAAACAAGACCGTGTAAAATTTTAATGGTGCACCATGAATAATCGGGGCGTGGTGCCGCCATCGCAAAGTTATGGCGGACCCATATCTGGCCGTTAATGACTTCGGAAATTAAAAAGAAAAGAGCCAATGTTGGCACTACTGCCAATATTTAAAGAATAAAGTTTTTAGATAGCAATCTGGGTGCATGCAGACATGATATTATATACGGTGTAGCTGCTCTATGTTTCGACCACCATATCGATGGCTCCTACGTAAACTACCGTATCCCACAAAATGGCGATTTTCATGTTTTTCGTTTTTGGTCGTTAGATGATTATTCCGCATGTATCCCAAAAACAAAAACTTAATAATATTCAAAAATGAAGATTTTTTCAGACGTAAATTATCGTATGTTGATCACGGGCGCGCCGTAAACTATCGTATTGACCTCTTGCGGTAGTTTACGTGGGACACATTGCATGCTACGCCTACCGTAAGTATATCTTACCATTCTCTACGTGGGAAGTACGTAGATCTGAGTTTGTGTTTTGTGATGAGGCATGTTCTTACTAAACATGTTAAGTATTCAGTTTTGTTAGTTTTACTGCGTTTTCTATCAATCTTGTTCAAAAATATAATATGTAACACATACGATTACGTACGTAGATTTTTCGGGGGGGTATGCTATAGTATGTAACACATACCATTTTGTACGACGTCGATAAAAAGTGATGTTGTATAGTATGTAACACGTACGATTATTGAACGAGCGAGCGAAGCGAGCGAAGTTCTCCGAGTCTACTTGAACAATCCGGCGTTTGTATGTATGTATGTATGTATGTATGTATGTATGTATGTATGTATGTATGTATGTATGTATGTATGTATGTATGTATGTATGAATGTTCGTTCGACGATAACTTGAGTAAATTAAGTCCGATCGTCATAAAATTCAGTAGGCAGGTAAATGAGGCAAAGAGAATTTTTAAGTTCGAACATGAGCCAAATCGGTCGAGGGGTTGCCGAGATATGGGGTTGTTAAGGTTATATGGGATGAGAGAGGGCGCCACTGCTGCCTCTCAGTAACATTAAAATAGTGCTAAAAAGTGATTTTAAAAGTGATAAAAACGTAAATCTAATCAGTAAACAGTGAAACCAGTGATAAAAACTAACAAAAGTGAACTATAAATACAAATTCTGTTTGGAAACAATATTGTGGATATCGGACGTAAAACTCAGTGGAAACAATAAAAATAAACTTTTACGGGTCGCGAAATAATCGGTAACAATAACTCTATTTTAATCCAATAAATCCAAAAATAACCAAAAATTTTGCTAATAATAATTGCTAGGGTCCAAAGTACACCAGATTAGAAAATTCAAAACAGCGCCATCTATTTAAAAAAAATATAAATATATTGTTATTCTACTTTCTAACAGAGGGCGTGACTAAAGTTTGTTTATCAGAGCCATCTAGTGTTCAAAATTATAAACCAAAAAGTCCTTCTATGCTACAATAGAGGTCGCTTTACTTCAAAACTACAAGAGAGTCCTATAAATATCCTATAATTAAAATGGAAGAAATACTAGATAAACTACAAAAATATCCAAAATGATCTAGAGGCACAAAAACTTGAAATAAGATAAAGCGGCGAACAAGTTACAGAAAACATATGAGGCCAAGAGAATTTTTAAGTTCGAACATGAGCCAAATCGGTCGAGGGGTTGCAGAGATATGGGGTCGCGAGTTCATAGTTCGGGGCGAACCACTAGTTTACTTGGTTTATATGAACCTGTTAACTATTGTATGTGTCACTTAGATTTATTTACGTTGCAATATTAAGCTGAGCCTAAGACAATATCTTACAGATACGATAGTTTGCAAGGAGGTTGAACAAAAAAAAATAGATCATTTATTTAAATATTCAAATAATTCAAATTGTTCATACTACTTAAAGCAGATTTGATTAATAATAACGTCTTTTTTATGTTAGAAAAATATTTTTAATACAAAACCATCACTGAAATCGACTACTTATTAAACGGATGGAACAAACTAAAAATCAAAACAAAACCATAACATAAAAGTTTCCGCTTTGTGTATCGTATGGTGGAAAACAAATATACTTACTTCATGATGGTAAATTACACACTAATGTTTGGGACCTTCACTTTCACTAGAGTTATTTTTAACAAGGATTTGAAATGACACACGGATGTGGTTCCTTATAGACTGACCAACCGTTTTTGTATGCATGCTTGAGATACGCTTTGGTTGACGATGAAATTTCAATTACCCGGGTTCTAAATTTCCGAGACTCGACTTGGCGTAGGCAAATCAATACCAATAGAAGCTGAACACCAAACACATGAAAGTAACAAGAAATTCATTTATAAAATATATTTTTTACTGAAGATACAAACACTCTCCACAAAGGAGCTTCAAAACAAAGATTAAGAGATCCTCATTTGGTTCATCAAATACTCACAAACTTAGATCCTAAGGATTTAAAAAGGCCCAATCTTGTGGTAGTTTGCAGCAGACTTTTAGACTGAAAATCTGTTCATAGCCTGTAAGTTAATAAATTCAAGTACCTATTACAATCATAGATAAATCTGTATTTATTCTAAATGTATTCTTTTGGCCAGTTGGATGGACTCAAGACTTGTTGAGAACTGTGTCTGTATGCTTGACAAGCTCAGCCGTCACCATTAATTTCATTTGGTCTAGTTCCTAGACACGCGGTGTTCATGTGCATGGTAACGAGAAGATGTTAATGGATCAGTGGCCTTTATATAGACAGTATATGAACGTTTCTAAGTATTAACACAATAGTAAGCCAAACTGAAACTCCGATCTGCGTGGTGTATTGTATATTCCAAAACTTTCATTGTTGCCTAAGGTAGGTACACTGTGTTTGGCTTGGCTTCTTTTACTAAGTCTGTATACTAATAGGTGAAATGTCTGACTCATCTTTGGATCACAAAGTAACCAACAACCACCACAGCCAAAGAGTATTCTATCTGTCAATCTACGCCAGAGAAAATACACGTCTGAGTCTGAGTGACTGCTACAGTCTTCTTGGGATAACTAACATGGACTCCTAAGCTTGAAAGTTTAGGTAAAGTTTAGCTCTTAGCCTTTTGCATGTCCTGAGTAAGAATAGGAAAATGGCTGATACAAGTTATCCTGAAACCCGGCACTGAAGAATAATTATGTGACAATATCATCCTAAATTTTCAAATACGAATTTCCAATACAGTTTCGTTAAAATTTACAGGAATTCTTAAGATTGTTCATATCTTACTAATTTACAGTCTTTATTTCTAATTGTTTTCTTCAAAACTGTAACCGGCATGGTGTTTGAGAAAAAAATTGCTGCGTTTACCACCTCAGTGGCAAATATGAATTTTATTTCCCAACCATCCTTTTCGAGCTCATCAACGGATAATATCGGGGTTGGTTAGCCTAAAGTAGGCCTCTTTAGAGTTTATGCAAGCCTTTAAAAAAAACCCAAGTAATGAGAAAAGCACTGAGGCAGAGAGTCTACAATGGGCTACTCCTACTTTATTTAAGTCTAGTACTTTTTCATTAAATATCTTGAAGTTGGAAAGAATAAATAGTTGATTCGGTCGTGAGCTTCAAGGAAACTGTTGAAAATAAAATTCCTATTTGCCAGGGTGGTAAACACCACTAATTTTACCCAAGTCCCCATCCCGGTGGCAGTTTCGAAGGGGACAGTTGGGAAAATAGGAAATATACAAATTGATTAGTGGAATGGAAACATAAGGAAGTATAAAAAGTTATTTCATATAAATGTTTCTTTAAAATTTAGGTTTAGGTTCTACTAAATATAATGAATTAAGTAAATATGAATTATCACTTAGATAAACCTCTGGTTCTATTTAAAATTTTAATATTTCCCACTGTATTTACTAAATTAATGTTACATACCATACTATTTTTCATGAGATATACAAAGTAAAAAACTGTAAGTGCCACATACATGTCATTTTACCTGCGATTTATCCATGTAAAACATGGTAAGTGAAACATACGATATTTTCAGTCACCTCATCCACGCTGTAAAAAATGGTAAGATTAACATACGATATTTTCTTACTTCGTTACCCCGTCGTAAATAATCGTAACAACAATATCTCCAAAAGTATTCAGAATACAGCTTTAACTTTAGCACATAAAAATCGAGCCCAAAATAAACTAATTATGGTAAAAATTTCAAACCAAAAGCTTTAAAATCAAAAGAACGGTTAAAGAAAACATATTTAAATGGCTCTCCTGGAAAGTTAGCTTTTTGAACATACGGTAGTTTACGTAGGAGCCATCGATATATTGAACATAGCGCTCGTTATATTGCCTTTTCTCCCACTGTCTTGAGCTATTTACATAGAGCAATACAGACAGACATAGGTACATACTATGTGTATCGAGCTGTACCTAATGGTAAAAAAAAAATGCGTGTTATCATTACAAAAATTGTGGTTACCTAGCAGATATTTATTAGTTGAAGTCCTGACTCCAGCAAAAAGAAACCCTCAAAATATATATTTTTTTAATCTTCGACCAAAAAAGAAGGGTGTTATAAGTTTGACCGCTATGTGTGTCTTATAAACGGGTTTACCGATTAGGATGCGGTTTTTTTTAAATATTTGAAAGCACGTTCTCTAGCGATGTATTATCAAAATCGGTTTAGCCGTTTATGAGATAATTATGATTAATTTAGTAGTTGTGATAAGATCATGTTGTTAATGAACCTAGCACAATTTGCCACGCACCCGTCGCAAATAGTTCCACGCCGCGTTCGATAGAATAGTTACATTTAATTACAGCAGTTAGCGTTAAACACGTCCATTATTGATACAAGCTCATATGAAAAACGAAGGTTGGCGCCGCGCAGCCGTCGGCATCTTACATCTAAGCACGCTAAGAATCTCATTAACCACGACCCTATCAAAGCCCTGATTCAGTACCCTGTAAGGAGTTTTGGCTGTGCTGTTTTGTCCTTTTCAAGTCGAGAACCGGTGCCTGAGTCTGTAACGCAATGGTGCCTCATTAGGCTCCTAGTTGTAGGCTTCAATTACAATTTACTAATGCTGTCTGTCCTTTTGATGTTTTTCTATTCATAAAAATATTCAGATTCTTTTTCTAGAGGATTCGTTCGCTGGTTGTAGGAGAATCACCAGGGAAACATGGTTTTGTCCTTCTACTGGAAACCTATCGATACGCTATTGCGTTAAGCCCCAGAAGAGCGGCTAGTCTGTTCAATCGATTTGTATCGACATTGTTGATTGAATAAAGGTGCGAGTAGGCTTTGCGAAGCTTCGATGGAATGCCTCGGATTGTCAGAATTACGTGTTAGGTAAGGGTGAGCGCTCGGCTAGCCTGATTTTTTGGCGCAACCTCTAACCTGAAAATGGAACTCGCAAGACATGAAAGCTCACCACAAGCAAACCAATTCAATTTTAGTTCAAGAATGGTTTCATATTACGAGTACACTTTTTCTCGTTTTCGGACTCAATAATAAATAATACACTGTCTGTAAATTAAAAACTTCTTCATGAGGCAAACATCTTCTGAAAAGTTAGCTTGCCCCTTTAGAAGGGCGCCAGATCGCGTCCCGATAGCCCTAATTGATTCTGCGTTCGCGCCAGTAGATGGCGCAGTAATCGGCGGCTAATCGAAGATAATTAGCCGATATGTGCTTATTTACGAGCGGCGGTAGCGCGAGGTGCGGTGGAGGTATTGCTGTTATTATATTAAATGCTGCCTTAGAGCATTTACGCACTGCGGTTTGAGACTGATCCGAATCCCAAGACCGGTAAGTGAATGAATGGTAAAATTTAGATACCACTTTTTAGGAAACGGAACTTTAATCCAATCCCGTGTTATTAGTAGTACTCGTTATTAAGGATACTCTAATCACTCGCTACGAGTATTAAGGTATGTTTAACAGTTATTTAAAAATTTCAATCTGTGGAATGTATAAATACAGTTAAAAACGCTGTAAACCCTTACTCAATAACAGTTGATTGGACTATCACAACACCCTCAAACAAATTGTACAGTCAGTGAACGTAAGGATACCCCATGGTAGCTCGTATCGCTCGCGGCATTATTGTCAATCAAACAAAAAAGGTAACTTTAGTTGCTGATCAAAGATCCTCTTCCTCCTACCCTGGCGCAGACAAGTCTCTGATTCGTATCGGATCTGGATCGGACGCAGTGCGTAAACACGCTCGGTGTCAAGATCAAGGGCGATCTCACGGCTTCTCGCGGTGGTTTAATAGTGAAAATGATGTCTGTCTGACAGCAAAAGCAAGCAGAATCTGCAGCTTTATGTTTGCGTAGTGCTTTAAAATGGTGGTTATTAGTGTCCAAACAGACGATATTACACGTTTTATATTACTTTGGGTAATAACTACGTGCCCCTTCCGAAGTTAATACTGAAGCGTCGTCGAAGCAATAATTTCCTTTTGAATGCGTATCGCAGTCGTTTGATACCCTTAGCTGAGTGCTTCAAGACAATGGCTCATGGATAAAGGTTACGTCGCATTAATAGTAAAAATATTACAGGTTGTGCTATAGGACCTATATCCGGAACGAATTGATAAAGATAAAAAGGTATTTATTGCCTCAAACAAGAAAAATATAAATTTGTAATATTAGGTACTTAGTACGAGTAGGTCTAATCAAATGAGAGAGTTGACGTTGGGCATGTAAGGTCTACTTTCTCATTTGATTAAAATTTGTTGTAAGGTCTACCGAAAAAAAAAAAAACTTCTTACACAAGTATTGCATCCTTCCTATGAATGTCATATTTTAGATATTGAGTAATTATCTCATATTATTTCATTGAACAATATTTTGATTTGCCTCGGTAGAGCAGCTTAGTGAGGTCTTACCCTAAGCCTCAAAGAGACTAATCTACACTCCATTTAAGGCTTTTAAGACTTTCTCCACGGAGCTTAATTGGATTTTAAGCGGTTTTAACCACCAAATTCGTTTTTGTTTTGGTGTTTTCTTGCGTAATCCGAATGTTAAGACCGTGTTGAGTGAAATGAAACCATTGTTTTACCAATTTAGACTCGTGCTCATGTAAAGCAAGATCGAGGTTGAAAGTCAACCTTAAAAAAAATATATTTTCCGTAATTATAAAATTATAAAAAAAAACCCAGCTATAATTTAGGAAAAAAGTACTTTGTTTTAGTGCTTTTCGGGTCTGTGGGCGGTCTTTTAACATCCTGTATAGGTATTTAATTCGAAAAGGGGTATACGATACGGTGAAGCCGAAATATAAAAGAAAAGAAGCCCGAAAAATAGAGGGTCTCTTTTTTCCCCGCTTCTTTGTTCTGATATTTAATCACACTCAATTAGCGACTGGCTACAAACAACAAACAGCTATCCATTACCTTGAGCTAATATTTCTTCGTAGAGATTGACAGTCCCAAAATAAAAAATAGTGTAGCAAAAAAAACCTCTAGCTGAACTCCAAAGACTTACACTTGGAGTGCTTATTCTTTTCTTTTGAAAATTTTAATTTTTCTTCATTTTCATTTTATTTAGGAACTTTTGTCTTACCTCCTGATGGTACACAAAGTAAAGAAGACTTCTCTCTATCGTATTCTAAATTACTTTTATATTATTTTTAAAAACTACAAAAATATTTTTAACTCCATTTTTGTGTAAAAATAAAGTCGTTGCGAATAATTCACGGTTGTTATTTCAATTAAGTCAACTCAAAATATGATTGTAAAAAACCTAAATGCCTAGATCATGTTTCTCAAACGCGCATGTATTACATTATCTTCCCCTTTCATTTTTTTTTAAATTTATTTTCTTAAGGTGTAGCCTGTACATGCTAGCTACTGGGCAAAGGCCTTCTCTCAAAGAGAGAGTGCGAGCTTAATCACCACTCGTATTATTTTTATTTTCTTAAAATATTAACTAAACATAGTTTATTTACACCCTTAAACCCTTAAACAACCTTCAACTGGCGCAAACGTAACATGCGCGTCTGTCACTTTCTCGGTTTCTCGATGCCCTCTCGTCTCCCACAGTCCACAGTCGATTACTAAGACGCGGAGGGAAGCGCGGTCCATTGCCCGCGAACAATCGAGCGTCACATCCAGGCGGACACTTCGATGGATAGAGATATACATAGATACTGGGGGCTACTTGAGACAATCAAACGTGAATATCAAATTCAAAATATTACGCTCTACAAAATGTAGACATAGAGTAGAATGGGAGATACCTAGGTACAGTCGGCCACACGCTAGGATACCTCTTTTTGTTGGACTGGCGCCCTTATGCCGCGCGCGGGTATCCCATGGGGTATCCTAGGGGTATCCTAGACTGTGGCTAGGACTACTGTCATGGTGTTGAACTATTTGAACATTTCCTTCCTAACTTCACCAGCTTTTATAATAGATCCATGGTAGGGGCCGGATATAGCTATAGATAGATAGATATTATACATCGGACAATTAGTGCCATTACAGTGCAATTGAACGCAACAATGCTCTGACTCCGGTCGGATTGATATGACGAGGTTGTTTTGTGACGCATTTTCATGTAGAGTCAACGAGTCAAAATGCATTTTTTGTTTGATTTACGCGCGATAAGAGGTCGTCATGCTGTTTAGTAGCGTACCACTGACCGTGCCTCCTTAGATAGTGGTAAGTTTTGGTTGAGTCGAATCGAAGTTAGTTTAGTAGGTAAAAGTAAATTAATTATTACCGTTATTATCCCGACGTTTCGACTGTGTTGCAGCGGCCGTGGAAACGTCGGGATACTAACAGCGAATCGACTTTTCGAAAAAGTACAGCACGAAAAGTGTGTGCTTTGATTGACTTTGTAATCTTCGCTTCTTTTAGTGTTTATAATTCGTTCTTATTCCTACTGCCATAGAGTTGAAATCTTATCATACGTTGTAAGAAAAGGTTGATGTATGAATGCATGCGCCGCCGCTGTCTGTTACAGTCAGCGCGGGATTCCACTGTTTGTTCCTTTAACGCACTTATGCCGCACGCAATAAGAGTTATCATGGGGTATCCTAGCGTGTCGCCGACTGTACCTACTCCAACGCCCCAATAACTCTCTACAACGGAACCAGTTGAACAACGAGACAGTTTTATTCATACAATAAAGTCTTTACTCTGAGCCCGGTTCGTAATGGGCGGCATGAATCAGATCCTGTGTCTAATGGCACCAATGGCACCACCCAAGTGGCCCTATCAAAGGGCCACTCGCCTAGCTCGCTGTTTGTAAGAGTTGTAGGTGCATAATTATTAAGAAATTAACATTTTTTGTACGAAAAGAAAAATAAAGAGGTGTTTATACCTACACAGAACTTTTAAGTTAATGTAGTTCCTGAAATTTTCAGAATTTTCTCTGCTATAAAGATTTCTGAAAATTTTCAGCAGATCGTGCGGAGTTGTAGTTGTGGGTCGCAAAACTCGCAAGGGAATAAAATGATATTCAGTTTGAGGGCAAATCCTCCAACGTATTACGAAAACAGGTCACTTCACCCATCTAGTAAGCGTGGAGGCGCCACTGGATGTTATTCAGGGTGTTGTTTTGGTCAGTGTCACCCGATTCAGGGAAGATAGTTTTAGTAACGCTAAAAGTAAGTAATTTTTTTTTCAAAAATTTTTTTTATTCACATCTTACCTTGTTCAAATTGTTCTTCAAAAACCGCGACGTGCGGACATCACCGGCTTTCTCAAAGCGCGCGCGCGATGTGGCGCACTGGCACCCGATAATGCGAGTGCGGCCGCAAGCGTTAGTATAATGGTAAGGGAGGCCTAAATTGTATGATTTTTGGGTATTTTTCACTGAATATTTTTTATACTTTTTTAAATATATTTTTTGGCTTCAGTGTCGTGTAAATAATCACCCCTGAGTCGGGTGTCACTTTACAAAACAACACCTTGTATGTATAAATTATCTACATCTTAGTTGCAAAAGCCTAAGTTTTTTGTAGAGCTGGTCTGGTATGTACAGTTAGCCACACGCTAGGATACCCATTTCTGTTCGATTGCCGCCCTTATGCCGCGCGCGGTAAGAGCTGCCATGGGGTATCCTAGACTGTGGCCGACCATATCTACAAATCTCAATTCGGAAACAACCGCTCTACAGAAATAAAAATATTTTTAAAAACTCAAAGCTCGTACACTTGACATTACCCCGCATCCATACAACACAGTGTAACAATTAGACACAACTGGCCCAAGGCATTGTGTCAGCTAATTGCTTAAGCGTCGGCAATTAGTTTGTTGCACAACACACAGTCGTTAGAACTAGCCTCGCTACACTTTATGTAGGTACCCTTAAAATGGAGTGAGGAGAAAGGCGTGTGATAAAAGTAGCTTATCAGGTTCAGTTTTAGAGTTTTTAGCCAACGACAGCGACTTGCATTCGGGCATTGTTTTTAATTTACGACAAAATATTTAAGGACGGGTAGAGGGTAGAGTTAACGGCACGGAAGTGTACTAATAGCTATGATACTAATATAATAATGGGTTGGAGTCTTGGAGTTGAGTAGGAACTTAAACTGGTAGAGTAGAGTCCTAACTAAAATTGCTTGGCAATCCACGTTTCGTAGCGGCTATTTGTGAGTAGGTATGCAGAGTAGAGTAGGGGCCCGCGCACTCAGTTTAATTTAAAATTTTAAACGATTAACTTCTACTAGCTTTATTTCTATTTTCTTCGAAATAAGCCAAAACGCGAATAAGCGAATTTATAAAATAAAAACAATGTGTTAATAAATAAAACAAAAGCAAAAATGTTCGGGCTACAACAGAAGTGAGCGCCACGCTGGACAATGCCCACTTGTTGCTACCACCCATCAATATACCCACCATTCTAACACCGAAACGATAGCATTTCGACGCCTCAAACAGTGGGATAAATAAATAAAAGTCCATACCACGCCCGCCGTCGCTGAGGTTCGAACGCACGACCTTCAGCATGAGCGACCGATGCGCTACACAATCCACCAGGAAGCGAATAAGAATTTGAACGAAAACTGCGATTACTAAACACACGCGGCGGTAGCGCCATCTGTTGACGATTTAGGGTAAACAATGCAATTTGAAATGTTTCAGGAATATACATATTCTGACACAGATTTGTAATAACGTTGATTTTGTAAATTTTTGAATGTATTTTTTTTTCTTGTTTCTAAAGGAGATATTTTATGCACCAAACAACGTTGAACCCACTTATGGCAAGATATTATTAACTTTTTGAAGGCGAAGGCAGCTCTCCAAATCGTTCTCAAATCGGCAATTTCCAATACACCGTAATGCAGCGTCCGCTCTCTACGTGTGCGGTAGATAATGTCACGTGGCCAAAGCTTAGAGATGTAATCTATCGAGATTAGCGTGCGAACCTAACTGTGCCTGACGGGAGGAAGTGAGACAAATTCAATTCACGAACGGACACTGGATCTAAGCAAACACGCCAGAGGTACCAGCCCCTCTAGCCTTGACGCAATTTTTTTCAATATGGATCTATTTACAAAATTCAATAATAAACTAATAAAGACACATTTTATATTTTTGTTGTACCAAATAGCCTTACCTTTGAATAAACATTACAAAGAATATAAAATCACAGCATGACTATGCGAATTCAAAGAGAATTTAATTTGAAAACTTCGTCGATATAAAAGCAATAGCGTCAAGGTAACCCCCCAGTTCAAATGTCAAATATTTTATTTTAATCCGGGGATATTTTCTGTTGCTAGAAAATGGTAAATACCAGACTCTACCGGTGATACTGAACCTCATTTCGTTCAAATATAAGACTTGCCTTGAAAAAAAGCACAAATGTACAATACACAAAATTGCGTCATTTTTATTTTTTATTTTTAGAATAAAATATCAAAATTTATAATCATCGGTAAAGTCCACCATATAACAAAAAAAATTGTCATGTGAATCTCTCGAACCATTTCCAGACTTTATTTGTGTTTTACTTAATAAGTCTTATAGAAAGCAGTTGCGACATGCTAGGATACATCTTTATATTGGCGCACTTATGCTACGCGTGATAAGAGCTACCATGGGATATCCGAGCGTGTTTCTGACCGTATAGCGACCGTTTAGCCGGGAATACAGATGCCTGTAGCTGGCACACTTGCATGCCAGTTCCTTGCACGTGCCAGCTACTGTCAGCTAACTAGCATGCCAGTATCTAGCGTGCAAGTAGATTGATCAACATTTATGTAAAGGTCGCGGAGGGATGCAAAACTGGCATGCAATGTAAGGACTTGCATGCAAGTTTAACTTGCAAATGTATCCACAGTGTGCCAGTTACTACCACATGCCGTTAATTGGCATGCAAGCAAGCTACTGCTCCGTTTTACTGGCATGTGTATCGCCGCCTTATAGCCGAGCCTGTTTCTAAGTAGGTACTTCTGTAGTTTCAAATCTGTTGCGCGGAGACAGTGTCCAACAGTCCAACCGACGACCAAGCCCGACTTTCCCCGACTCGCGGCGGAAAACCACGATTTCCACCACTTTCTATCCTGCTCCTCCAGTCTTCAGGACTCGAGCCTGAGGGAGACAGAATCAACAGGATCTTGAGATTCGAACCGATTTGAACGTGTTTTTTAACTTGAAAACAGATTTTTTGCGAGTATTCTTATTAGTTGAACGAGCGAGCGAAGCGAGCGAAGTTCTCCGAGTCTACTGGAACAATCCGGCGTTTGTATGTATGTATGTATGTATGTATGTATGTATGTATGTATGTATGTATGTATGTATGTATGTATGTATGTATGTATGTATGTATGAATGTTCGTTCGACGATAACTTGAGTAAATGTAGTCGGATCGTCATGAAATTTGGTAGGCGGGTAAATGAGGCAAAGAGAATTTTTAAGTTCGAACATGAGCCAAATCGGTCGAGGGGTTGCTGAGATATAGGGTCGCGAGTTCAAAGTTCGAGGCGAACCACTAGTTATTATGTTTAATCAAAATCGGTCCAGCTGTTTTTGATATAATTATGCTAATTTTAAATTAAAATGTCAGGGTTTTTTAAATTTTGTATTTAGTAGTTACCATTACTTGGTATTACCATTACTTACTACACGCTCTTAGAAAGCGTAGTACTTATTTTAATTGGTCGAGAGCAATGACAGTGTAATAATAAGTGTATTATCTACTACTACGAAACTGTCAATGTAGAGTACCTTTTAAGGTTTCCAAGAGTCACCCCAAGGATTAGGTCCAACCAACCCATTATACAGATGGCCGAAAAATAAGAAGCCATGGAAAATTATCCATACCTACTCAAACTCATGGAAGTAACCACCTAAAAAGTTGTGTTTTTCGATAAACCCTACCTACCTAACCTAACGTGGATTTTGAGTGAATCCTTTAAAAATTAAAAGGTTCAATGGCGTGTAATTCTGTACCGGAAAAGAAGGCATATCTTCCACAATCAGACATTTGATGACACTTAGTGCAAGAGTGTCTATTACCAGTTATACGCCAACATGTCGTAATGGGCCATATCAAGTTTTGATAGCTCCATATTGGCTCCATACACGGCTACCTATGCCACTCACCCTAAGTGTATCAACGAGGTGTCAGGCAGGTGTGTTAAAGAATTGCTACATTATGTAGGTATACGTACAGTAAATAGCACGTAAACCTTTACATTTTCATTGCAAAGTCGTCCGTAACTTAACTGAATAGAGTGGACGCGTGTAAGGGTCGACGTGCGCGTGAAACCTTTTACACTTTTTATTGTTAGGGGTTCAAAAGTTGGACCATCTATAGATTGACTCTTACGATTGCATTTGCATCGGTCTGAACCTGTATAAAAAGGTCTGAAAATCGGATAGCACCTTAGCACCTGTAGGGTGCTTGTGGGATGGCAACAAGTGTCACTTTCGAACGAGACGACCTGGTTTGTGTACACCTGGCGACTCCCACGTGAAAGTTATATGATTATTTCCGAGAAAATCTTCCCTCGGAAGCCCTGGGCTGCGTTGCATCTTTAATTGATTCCCAGAAATGGCCCAACTTGAAACGTGAACGTTTGAGTTTTCGTCTGGTGGCCTTTTGAAGTCACTCGTTGTCTGATGAGTGAATGCCCTGGTGGGGGAGTACAATATCACGATAAAAGTTTTATCCCACTATCGGCTACCGCCGTCTTGCTTTATTTCACTGCGTAAAGCGAGATGCCGTTACCCGATAGTGGTATAAAACATTAATCGTGTGTGCTCCCCTAGCTGGATAGAATTGTAGGAAAGGTTATCTTCAAGCCGTAGAAGATCCTTTTACGCCCCGTAGATGTAGAAAATAGAGCCTCCTAGTAGATACATATCCCACCAAAAACATTCTGTAAAAAACTAACCAGGTCTCGATGGAGCTACTTGTTTATCTCTAAAAAGTAATGAAATCTAGACAAAGTCGTGCCAAGTCTAAGGTTCCTTACTGCGATTTATTTATTATTATAGTTAATGTTGTGAGACTTGGCCGTTGAAGGGTACACAAGCGGTTCTGGCGACAGATTGGTGCAATGGTGTCATGGGGCACCTGCGTCATGGTGCGGTTTTGTACCCTTGGGTACCCTTCAACTGCCAAGTCTCACAACATTAACTATAATAATAAATAAATCGCAGTAAGGAACCTTAGACTTGGCACGACTTTGTCTAGATTTCATTACTTTTTAGAGATAAACAAGTAGCTCCATCGAGACCTGGTTAGTTTTTTACATAATGTTTTTGGTGGGATTTCACTTCTTTTTGTAGAAACGTGGGCATATTGATTTATTTTATTAGATTTTCTGATTTGACACAGTTTTTTAATCTGTGTAATGTTCGAGTAGAATACAGTTAATCGTTCGACTATTTCTTCTTGTTAACTTGTAAGTACTAGTGGTTCGCCCCGAACTGTGAACTCGCGACCCCATATAAACTTAACAACCCCATATCTCGGCAACCCCTCGACCGATTTGGCTCATGTTTGAACTTAAAAATTCTTTTAATTTTATTTACCCGCCTACCAAATTTCATAACGATCCGACCAAATTTACTAAAGATATCGTCGAACTTTCATACATACAACCATACATACATACAAACATACAAACGCCGGATCGTTCCAGTAGACTCGGAGAACTTCTCTCGCTCGTTCAACTAGTGGTTCGCCCCTGAAAATTTTTATGAACATTATGAATGTTCGTTCGACAATAACTTGAGTAAATTTAGTCGGATCGTTATGAAATTTGGCAAGCGGGTAAATGAAATTAAAAGAATTTTTAAGTTTGAACATGAGCCAAATCGGTCGAGGGGTTACCGAGATATGGGGTTTATATGGGGTCGCGGGTTCACAGTTCGGGGCGAACCACTAGTATAGTTTTCCCTTTATGTGGCCATTAAACCCTAACTCTGTACCAAATTTCAGCTCTCTGTGTTTATGGGAAGTACTAGTTCTATTTTGATGATCATGAGTGAGTGAGTGTGTGTCATAAATGTGAAACTTTGCTTTCGCTTAACTTCGGAACTAAATGACCTACAGACTTGAAATTTTGGATTTTGAGTATGTGAATATAACTTACTAGATGACGAAAATTTCTGCGTTCTCGTCTTATCCAGAGGTTCTCAAATAGGGGGCTGAAAATGCGGCGAAATGGTTCCAGTAAAGGATGGTACGGCAGTGTTTGCTTCGCGCTCGACCTGGCGGGGGCACTGCCGTGCCCCCAGATCAATGGCTATTTATCTTCAGAGGTTGTGAAATATCTCGTACTTAGTCTTTTAGGAATCACGAATCATCAGCTCTTCATTTTATTATACACTTGCAATGATTTGAAACCCACTGGGTCAAGAAAAACGCTCGCAAGGAGCCTTTAGCAAGCACAAGGGCGTTACAAAAGCGTTTGCTTTCTTGGGCATTAAAAGGTTCAAATACCACAAGTGGAAAACTTGTCCCTATTTTTGTAGAGCTGATGCATATTATAATTCATGTCGAGGCTTACAAAAGGACCAACTGCGTAACGAACTGCCCATAAGACTTAACAAAAAGGTAGCGAGAAATTAAAATCAGAACGCCCTCTATTTCACGGACCCTCAAGAAAAGCACCCTTTATTAAGGAAGGTCTATCGTTCGTTACAGCCGCACTTTAACATCGTATAAATTAATGAGCACGGGGGGCTATTTGCGAAATTGCTAATTACCTGACCCGTTAATGAGGTCGGCCGCCCCGGGCGCCGGAGAAAATTTTAATCACCTTTTTAATTTTGCCGTTTAATACGACGTGAATTATCCGCGGTGCTAATTTAGCGCTATACAGTCCGCCCGCACGTTTTGGAAGTAAATTTCGGAAAGCACCCTTAGGGCGAGGCCCCATTGGTGCGTTGCGTCGTCGCATCGGATCGACGCATTGTATGCCTCATCTGCGTTGCGTCGACGCACGACGTTGCGACGCAAGAGGGTATACACGCCGGCGTGTCTGCGTCTCAGTTCAGCCTTCGCAATGGACAGATACAAACGTGTCCGTAACGACGACGCAACGCAGCGCAACGCACCAATGGGGCCTCGCCCTTATTGCTGGTTATTATGTTTTTTTTTCAGCGATTGAAATGTCTATACCTAGTACACAAACCTAGTTACTGGGAGTCAAGAAAACTTAAAGAAAACTCGTTTTTTTTTTCGAGAATTCAAAGATTCCCGAGAATTGACCCCCAATTTGCATTTCGCTGTTGGCCCCTTAGGCCCGTAAGATCAATCACAGTTTAAACCAAAAAGGCTGTTTTAAACCCTATCTGTCGATTAAATTTCATACAAAATGCGAGCTTTAATCTATGGATTGAGTTTAAACTGTGAATGCCTTAGTAAAACTTGCTTGCATAGATCAGTTTAACGACTTTCGACAGGACCTTTCTGTAACACCCTGTATTATTATAATTTGTTCAAAATGTGTTCAAGCTTCATAGATAATTGAACGTGGTAATTGTCATACTTTTATCTGCCACGCTTTGCGTGCAACCCTGCTTACGCAAGACAGAAGCGTGTCTGATAAAAGTTGTGCAAACCACGGAAGCCTGTTGAAAGCTAACCATGGTTAATCGCAAATTTTATACCCTTTTTAGTGCGTAATCATCGTTTTATGCCTGAGATTGCTATCTGACCAGTTTGCTTAATTGGAGTTCATATTTGTATAGCTCTAATTGAATTGACAAACAGAGTAACTAGTAACTCCACGCCTAGATGTAATGTAAGTACATACCTACGTCAACAGCACGTCAGACTATACGCAAGCGTAGCATAAGGCTGGGTTAGAGCATAACCCCAGGTTTATAACTCTAGCTATCCCGCTCTACGTCAAACAAAAGATTGAGATGCATATAGTTATAACCCCCTTATGTACTGCCTAACCCAGTCTTATGCTACGCTTGCAGTTTTGTTGAGAGGTCAGGTCACCCGGTAACATAACCGAGTAAACTGTCCGAATATCAGGAACTTACCTGTAACAAAACAATAATCGTACATCAGATTAACATATTCAATAATATTCATGGCATGTGAATGTGACATCGAGAATTAATAAAAGCAGTTATAAGGCATCTTAATCTGGGCATAAATAACGATTATCTGATAATAATAACGTCTTGTGTCACATTAGTTAATTTAGGCTTAATAATTAATTTTAAAATTAAATCTTTAAAGGCATGCGTCTGAGGGTCCATGGATGCGGATGGCTATGGACCGTGAGAGGCGGCGCGAGGGGAAAAAGGCAACAGTGGGCAGAGGTGGGCTGATGATGATGATGATGAAAGGCATGCGCCATGTTATCAAGTGCTGCAACCATTTTATGGTTTCAAACTTTGTAACAGCAATTTAGTGGCAGCTTGAAAATGTCTACGCAAAGGACTTAACTTCGTGTTTAATTTAATCATTATGAAGATAAAAAAGACAGCATAATAAAAAACCGGGGCAGACGGTTTCGGCACTTGAGCTAAAATGTTGCCTAGCTTTACAGGGTGACCCAAAAACTAATGTCAAGCAGAAGTTATAGAGAGAGAGAGAGAGAGAGAGAGAGAGAGAGAGAGAAAGAGAGAGAGAGAGAGATAGAGAGAGAGATAGAGAGAGAGAGTTCCTCTACCTAGGAGTGCCGAGCAGTGACAGCGCAGTGATCGCGCATGTATCAACCACCACAAGTATTAGCCTAGTCGAGCCTATTCTAGCGAAGACCTGGGGCCTTAGCCTGTAACACAATGGCGTATCAATGGCGTCCCAGGTAGAAGGACAAAACCGGGATTTTTTCGTTGTTCTCCTACAACCAGCAAACTAATGCTCTAGAATTGGAATCATAACATTCTTTACTGTACTACAAAAACATTAAAAGGACCGACACTGGACGGACAGCATTAATAAATCGTAATAAAAACCGTCAACCGGGAGCTTATTTTGGCACCATTGCGTTACAGGCTAAGGGCCCTGCTGAAAGCGACACCCAAAGCCCTGTCGTGAAGCACTGGCTGCATGCCTTATAATAATGTTGACACTCTTACACGAATTAGTAGGATGTCAAGAGCAAAGACCTAATTAATACAAAAAAAAAACAAATATAAGCTGATGATGACACACTAAAATATAGGAATTTTGGCGCCAAAAGTGGTCTAACTTGTAGCGGAGAAAGCATGCCGACTAGCCGGCGGCACAATAGATTAGTGTCAATGCTCCAACAAACAACAAAAAAAAAACTTGATCGCATAGATATCGATAGAGACGGCATACCAGTACGACTAGTTTTGTATCACGACAATAAAGCGTTTCTGTTATTTTAATGGCTTTATTATAATTATGCTATTATAATAGAGTGACGTTATAAAATTCCTGAATGCCTGAGATAATATTATGTATCTTCTACTGCTATATTTAAATTAATCAGATGTATGCAAAACTAGCCATTGCCCACATCTTCGTCCGTGCAGTCTTATATTTTTTCCCTTTATCACCCGTACCTTATAGGTAAACATAAGGCTTGTATTAAAGGTATGTTATGTGGTGTTCTTATGTAGGTTTTCAATATGAGCATTAGGTATACGGTACCTGCTCAAACTCTTAATCATTATTAGATCGATATTGACGCAATAGCGTCTAGAATAGAGATGGGTGTAAGAAGAGAAAAAGCTTTTGCCCAACAGGGGCACTATGCAGGCTACATATTATAATAAAAATATAATAGGCAATAGATTACTCGCCAACCACATTAAACTCGCAGATGCAATACAAGATTGCCCACTTGGTCACTGCACACCAGTTCTTATTCAGCTACCATATACAGACTGAATAGTGGACATGAACTTTGAGTTCTACATCAACTAATAAAAATTATCAGCGGACATGTTTGTTACATCTTGTTCAAACCAATTTTTAACGGATTTAACTCTCGTTTTATTTTACTCTTTACATACTGCTCGTGCAAACCTAGGAAAATATTATGAAATCTTCTTTTTAGCCAATTAAAGTGTGCTTGAGTTGAGCAGAGCCGTAGGCAAAAGCTAGTCGCATAACATACAAGTTGCAAGCTATTTTATTTACTAACCTAGATAGCATTGATAGTGGTGTTTACAATTTATTAGCCGAACGTTGTCTTGGCCAAAAAAGGACATTTCAAATTACGTAAATCTTAGTAAGTAGGTACATACAATGTTTTAAGAATGTAACTATAAAACATTAAGGTTTTCTTTTGAGACTAAAAATTACAGCTGACGGTAGAGGTTTTTGGGGAAAATGAGCCGTTTTCAAAGCACAAATTCAAATATCAGTTTTTTTTATGTAGTTTCCATAGTGTCCCACTGCTGGGCAAAGGTCCCCTTTTTTCTTCCTCTTTTTTCTTCCACTCCTCCCTATCCTCGGGAATGCGACCTCACTGCATTGCCGAGTACTTACTGGCCACTTTTCATTTTACATCAACCTTTACTTTTACTTTGTTTTTTTATGCCCCGCGCTCTTTTCGAATATTTTGACAGACGCATTTTTTCGCCCCATTGTTCGCCCACATAATATTTTAGCCCACTTATTATTTTAATTTGTTATTCGCTCCCTCTTTTAGAATATAAATTACTAGCATTTCGCCCGCGACTTCGTCCGCGAAGACTTATAAGAAGTTGCCTGGGTACATCTTTCACCATTATCAAATTAGCATGAATAGAGTCATGGGTGTGTGTTTTTGTAAGCTTTATTCTAAATGTCATCCAAATCCGTCATGCAGTTTCAGCGTGGAAGTGTATGTGTTGTGTATGTGTATGACCAAATTGGTAAAGATCAAATGAATACAACAAAAAAAAAAATACATACTTTGAACCTTTTTGGCCGTTTTAGGTGTATCATTATTATTGTTTTCTTCATGCTTAGTAGATTTGCTATAAAACGCAACTGTAGTTAAATGTTAATTGAATAGTTGTAGCTTTAATGGTTCCGGCATTGTTATTGATACTACATCAGGAAAACTCTTAAAATGTTTCCACCCTTTTTGATGCTGAAACATGTGTTTAATTATTATTTCTGATTTAATACACCACTACTTAGTTTCAAGTTAATCTGACCCAATAAAATGATAATTTCATACAAATTTTGAACCCCGTTTTGGCCGTTTTAGAGTTAACATTATTACTTTTTTCTTCATGGTTGGTAGTTTTGCTATAAAACGCAACTGTAGTTTTTCAAAGTTGTAACTTAGATGGGTTGGGCCCAGCATAGCTACTACATCAGAGAAAAATATTCAACGTTTCCACCCATTTTAACCCTTCATTCGCTGAAATGAGAAAATTGCTGAAACACGTGTTTGATTATTTCTGATTTAGCATACAAATACTTAGTTTGAAGTAAATCGGACCAAAAAAAAATTTTATTTAATACAAACTTTGAACCCCGGTTTGGGCATTTCAAGGGTTAACATTATTACTTTTTTCATCATGGTTGGTAGTTTTGCTATAAAACGCAACTGTAGTTCAAATTTCAAAGTTCTAACTTGAGTGGTTTGGACCCAGCATTGCTACTATATCAGGGAAAAATCTTCAACGTTTCCACCCATTTTAACCCTTCATTCGCTGAAATGAGAAAAATGCTGAAACACGTGTTTAATTATTTCTGATTTAGTATACGAATACTTAGTTTGAAGTAAATCGGACCAAAAAAAAATTTTATTTCATACAAACTTTGAACCCCGGTTTGGGCATTTGAAGGGTTAAAATTATATATATTTTTTCATGGTAGGTAGTTTTGCCACAAAACACTACTGCAGTTTCAATTTCATAGTTGTAGCTTTAATGGTTTAGGCCTGGCATTGATACTACATCAGGAAAAATCTTCAAACTTTTCTACCCCTTTTAACCCTTTTGTGGACAGAAATTTGAAATACGCTGAAACACGTATTTAATGGTTTCTTATTTAATATACAAATACTAAGTTTCAAGTAAATCGGACCAAAAAAATTTTTTATTTCATACAAACTTTGAACCCCGGTTTGGGCATTTGAAGGGTTAATATTATATTTTTTTCTTTATGGTGGGTAGTAATGCTATAAAATGCAACTGCACATTCAATTTCAAAGTTGTAGCTTCAATGATTTGGGCCCAGCATTGCTACTACATCAGGAAAAAAACTTCAACGTTTCCACCCATTTTAACCCTTCATTGGCTGAAATGAGAAAAACGCTGAAACACGTGTTTGATTTTTTCTGATTTAGTATACTAATACTTAATTTCAAGTAAATCGGACCAAAAAAATTTTTTATTTCATACAAACTTTGAACCCTGGTTTGGGCATTTGAAGGGTTAAAATTTTATTTCTTTCTTCATGGTAGGTAGTTTTGCCACAAAACACTACTGCAGTTTCAATTTCATAGTTGTAGCTTTAATGGTTTAGGCCTGGCATTGATACTAAATCAGGAAAAATCTTCAAACTTTTCTACCCCTTTTAACCCTTTGGTGGGCAGAATTTTGAAAAACGCTGAAACACGTATTTAATTGTTTCTTATTAAATATACAAATACTAAATTTCAAGTAAATCGGACCAAAAAAAAATTTTATTTCATACAAACTTTGAACCCCGGTTTGGGCATTTGACGGGATAAAATTTTATTTTTTTCTTCATGGTGGGTAGTTTTGCTACAAAACGCTACTGAAGTTTCAATTTCATAGTTGTAGCTTAAATGGTTTGGGCCCGACGTTGACACTACATCACGAAAAATATTCATACATTTCAACCTCGTTTAACCCTTAAACGGCTAAAATTAGAAAAAAGCTAAAACAGGTGTTAATTTATTTTTGATTTAATATACGAATTCTTAGTTGCAAGTAAATGCGGCCAAAAAAATTTTTTTTTTCATACAAACTTTAAACCCTATTTTTACTGCTTTAAGGGTTAAACTTGAAGTAAATCTATCTTAACCCGTAGCGTGTCCACAAATTACAACTATTGTCAAATTATCACTGTTGTGGCATTAGCGGTTTTGTTCCAGCATTGATCGTAACTGGTGAAAAAAATCGAAAAACTTTAGCACCCATTTTAACCCTTAAGTGCATAGAAATGAGAAAAAATCTGAAATAGGTGTCGAATCATTTTTAAATAAAAGTACGAAAAAGTAAGATTAAAGTACAAAAGACCAAAAAAAAATTTTTTCCCATACACACTTTCAACCCGATTTTGACCCACTTAAGGGTTAAATAAAAAAAAATCGCTTCTTAAATGAACCCTCCACCATATAACGCAACTTTTGTCCAAATTTCATACTTATAGGTTCAGCCGTTTGGGCTGTAGCGTGATGAGTCAGTCAACCTAAGCCTTTTATATATATAGACTAGCTTTTCGCCCGCGACTTCGTCCGCGAAGACTTATAAGAAGTTGCCTGGGTACATCTTTCAGCATTATCAAATTAGTATGAATAGAGTCATGGGTGTGTATTTTTGTAAGCAATCTCTATTCCAAATGTCATCCAAATCCGTCGTGCAGTTTCAGCGTGGAAGTGTATGTGTTGTGTATGTGTGTGACCAAATTGGTAAAGATCAAATGAATCCAACAAAAAAAAAAAACATACTTTGAACCTTTTTGGCCGTTTTAGGTTTATCATTATTATTGTTTTCTTCATGCTTAGTAGATTTGCTATAAAACGCAACTGTAGTTAAATGTTCATTGAATAGTTGTAGCTTTAATGGTTCCGGCATTGTTATTGATACTAAATCAGGAAAACTCTTAAAATGTTTCCACCCTTTTTGATGCTGAAACATGTGTTTAATTATTATTTCTGATTTAATACACGACTACTTAGTTTCAAGTTAATCTGAATCCAATAAAATGATAATTTCATACAAATTTTGAACCCCGTTTTGGCCGTTTTAGAGTTAACATTATTACTTTTTTCTTCATGGTTGGTAGTTTTGCTATAAAACGCAACTGTAGTTTTTCAAAGTTGTAACTTGAATGGGTTGGGCCCAGCATTGCTACTACATCAGGGAAAAATATTCAACGTTTCCACCCATTTTAACCCTTCATTCGCTGAAATGAGAAAAATGCTGAAACATGTGTTTGATTATTTCTGATTTAGCATACGAATACTTAGTTTCAAGTAGGTATATCAGACAAAAAAAATGTATTTCTTACAAACTTTTAACCCCGGTATGGGCATTTCAAGGGTTAACATTGTTACTTTTTTCGTCATGGTTGGTAGTTTTGCTATAAAACGCAACAGTAGTTCAAATTTCAAAGTTGTAACTTAAATGGTTTGGACCCAGCATTGCTACTATATCAGGGAAAAATCTTCAACGTTTCCACCCATTTTAACCCTTCATTCGCTGAAATGAGAAAAATGCTGAAACACGTGTTTAATTATTTCTGATTTAGTATACAAATAGGTAATTAGTTTCAAGTAAATCGGACAAAAAAAAAATTATTTCATACAAACTTTGAACCCCGGTTTGGGCATTTGAAAGGTTAAAATTATATTCTTTTTTTCATGGTAGGTAGTTTTGCCACAAAACACTACTGCAGTTTCAATTTCATAGTTGTAGCTTTAATGGTTTAGGCCTGGCATTGATAATACATCAGGAAAAATCTTCAAACTTTTCTACCCCTTTTAACCCTTTAGTGGGCAGAATTTTGAAAAACGCTGAAACATGTGTTTAATTGTTTCTTATTTAATATACAAATACAAATTTTCAAGTTAATCGGACCAAAAAAAAAAATTATTTCATACAAACTTTGAACCCCGGTTTGGGCATTTGAAGGGTTAAAATTATATTTTTTTCTTCATGGTAGGTAGTTTTGCCACAAAACACTACTGCAGTTTCAATTTCATAATTGTAGCTTTAATGGTTTAGGCCTGGCATTGATACTAAATCAGGAAAAATATTCAAACTTTTCTACCCCTTTTAACCCTTTAGTGGGCAGAATTTTGAAAAACGCTGAAACACGTGTTTAATGGTTTCTTATTTAATATACAAATACTAAGTTTCAAGTTAATCGGACCAAAAAAAAATTTTATTTCATACAAACTTTGAACCCCGGTTTGGGCATTTGAAGGGTTAAAATTATATTTTTTTCTTGATGGTAGGTAGTAATGCTATGAAATGCAACTGCACATTCAATTTGAAAGTTGTAGCTTCAATGGTTTGGGCCCAGCATTGCTACTACATCAGGAAAAAAACTTCAACGTTTCCACCCATTTTAACCCTTCATTGGCTGAAATGAGAAAAACGCTGAAACACGTGTTTAATTTTTTCTGATTTAGTATACTAATACTTAATTTCAAGTAAATCAAACCAAAAACATTTTTTATTTCATACAAACTTTGAACCCTGGTTTGGGCATTTGAAGGGTTAAAATTATATTTTTTTCTTCATGGTAGGTAGTTTTGCCACAAAACACTACTGCAGTTTCAATTTCATAATTGTAGCTTTAATGGTTTAGGCCTGGCATTGATAATAAATCAGGAAAAATCTTCAAACTTTTCTACCCTTTTAACCCTTTAGTGGGCAGAATTTTGAAAAACGCTGAAACACGTGTTTAATTGTTTCTTATTTAATATACAAATACTAAGTTTCAAGTTAATCGGACCAAAAAAAAATTTTATTTCATACAAACTTTGAACCCCGGTTTGGGCATTTGAAGGGTTAAAATTATATTTTTTTCTTCATGGTGGGTAGTTTTGCTACAAAACGCTACTGCAGTTTCAATTTCATAGTTGTAGCTTAAACGGTTTGGGCCCGACGTTGACACTACATCACGAAAAATATTCATACATTTCAACCTCGTTTAACCCTTAAACGGCTAAAATTAGAAAAAAGCTCAAACAGGTGTTAAATTATTTTTGATTTAATATACGAATTCTTAGTTGCAAGTAAATCCGGACAAAAAAATTTTTTTTTTCATACAAACTTTGGACCCCATTTTTACCGCCTTAAGGGTTAAACTTGAAGTAAATCTGTCTTAACCCGTAGCGTGTTCACAAATTACAACTATTGTCAAATTTTCATTGTTTTGGCATTAGCGGTTTTGTTCCAGCATCGATCGTAACTGGTGAAAAAAATCGAAAAACTTTGGCACCCATTTTAACCCTTAAGAACATAGAAATGAGAAAAAATCTGAAATAGGTGTCAAGTCATTTAAAAAAAAAAGTACAAAAAATCAAGATTTAAGAACAAAAGAACAAAAAAAAATTTTTTCCCATACACACTTTCAGCCCTATTTTGACCCACTTAAGGGTTAAATAAAAAAAAATCGCTTCTTAAATGAACCCTCCACCATATAACGCAACTTTTGTCCAAATTTCATACTTATAGGTTCAGCCATTTGGGCTGTAGCGTGATGAGTCAGTCAACCTAAGCCTTTTATATATATAGATTAAGTACTTATTAGTCAACTTATCTTTAGTCTCCATCAATAAAATACTGTTTAGGGTCAATACAATACGATTTGTTCTTCCTAAGATAACATCCTGAGGCTCTTCTCAATTATACAGGGTGTTAAAAGACCGCCAACAGACCGAAAGCCACACATACTAGACAACAAAACAAAGTACTTTTTTGATAAATTATTGCTGGGAAATGATTTTGGTTTTATAAGTTATAATTTTGAAAAATATTTTATCACGCAATGGACGTGTAACGCACAGTAGTCATATTGCGCAAGCGTAGGTATCAGATTATGTTACTTGCTTGAAGTGCCGATGTTTAGAATTAGAATACATTGCGGGTTGTAATTTTAACGTCGTTTTTTGTAAGAAATATTCATACTTTTGATATGGCTTCTTGAGAATGTATGTTAAGAACTAGATACTAAATACATTTCTGCAAAATAAAAGTTTTGAAAACTCCGACTTTGAACCTCATTATCTCGGAAACCGTTGATTTCCCAGGCATAGTTCCTTGGGCAAAAATGTTTCTTATGATGAGGACAATACGTGGTTTCCCGCTTTGTTGGCGGTCTTTTAACACCCTGTATACCAAGTCCGTTCACTTTTCCAATAATCTAATATTATGTTACGGAGCAGCTTAGTGAGGCGATAACAGGTATATCTTGCAAATAACAGCTACAAATCGGTAACATTATCTCCTACAATTTGTATAATATCCTTTACACATTTGAACTTTGCTTTCTTGATGTGGTATTTCGCGAGAAGTGCAGTGTAAATCTTTCAGTTCTAATCCTATTTCTTACTTGTATTACATTTTAGTACCTACTTTGTATAGATTTTAAAGATTTATTCTTGGGAAAAAAATGCTATGGTCCGTTGTTGAATTTCTACCATCACCATAACACATTTTTTTACTTTTTAGGAGAGTATTTTTTCAATAATAATAGAGGCTTTGCCCTGCAGTTGGCCACTAGTATATATATATATTTTTGTTAATAACAATATTCACACAAGTACTCTTGCAAAAGGCCGCGTTATAAACGGTAGAACTAGTACAATTTGCAAACACAATTTTATTACATTGCCTTATATTTATATCGTGTGAAATCACCTACGTTTTATGGGGATTCGCGCACTAAAAGTCTTCTCCGCAATTGCACCATAAAGTTGGGATTACAGTGATTTAATTTCAACAGATAAAACTGTGTGGTCGGGAAGTAAAGTTCTTGAATATATCTCTTAGTACTGTAGAGCCTATCTCTATCTATTTAAGGTAAAACAATGTTTTCTGAGATAATTTTTATATTTCTTGACCATTTCGGCCCCTACCTAACGTTAGACTATCGATTTTTCCGCAAAGACGTCTGCGCTTCTTGATCGCCTTCCAATTTTAATTTCGACAGCCTAATTGGCCAGTATGCCCACGGAGGTTAGCCTCGTTACAGTACCTACATCCTTGTCAATTATTTTATTGAAATAAAAGCCATTATGTTAGATAAGGAGGCACATGATATGGTCCATAGAAGTGACGGGGGCTGCTTCCTTTGAGTATAGCGTGACATGGTTCAGTTTGACAATTCAGAAGCTAGGTCCGAACCAGATGCGTGTTTCATAAATCTACAATTCATAGTTTATTATGACAATTCGATGTACATTGAGAAGGCGATTAGACATAAAAGAGGTAACAAAAAAGGTAAGCTTTCTCTCCGTCTACTCAATGTAGGTACATCGAATTGTCATAATAAACTTTGATTTAATTGTAGTTTTATGAAAATTGCACCTGGTCGTCAATTATAGTTCAGCTACCTCCTCAAGCGTGAAGGGACCTTTCAGTAACACCCTGTATAGTACTCGTAATATGTCGCAGACGTTCTCCGTTCCCGAGAAGTGGGCTGGCGGAAGTACAGTCGGCAACACTCTAGTCTAGGATACCCCATGGTAGTTCTTATCGCGCGCGGCATACGAGCGTCAATGGGACAAAAAGGGGTATCCTAGCGTGTCGGTAGGTTTACACATAACACGGCAGCTAGACATTTACGAGTTTATTAATATTTCTGCGGTCGTGCTAGCTGCAATAGTCGCAGTATGATTGACGACTTTGCCATCGGTGTGCTATCGGTTCAATCCCGCTCGCTTGCACAGCGATCAGGCAACAATGGATCCATCTGTCATCTATCCAATGCAATGATGACGTAATCATCGACCAATGCGTCTGTGATTCTTGAATATTGATAGGATTGCCGTTTTCAATTAATTTTAATATCTGTGTTTCCGATCCAAGAACTATTCGCTCCGTTCTCTACAAAGCAACGATATGTAAAATCAAACTTGATGCCGAGCTGAAAGCCCCTATATGGCCATAGTCATGCTATCCCAGCTATACCATGGACATACAGGGTGTATCGAGCTGTCAGAACTCGTTAAAGTCAATTTTATTGAGATTTGGGAGAAAACCACGAAAAAACCAGCTATGGTTCAATGTCCCAAGTAAAAAATGTTTTTTTTAAATTCAAATCTATGAAGGCAGAGGGATCAAAAAACTAATTTTCTTATCTACAAAATCGACAAAATAAAATTATAACCTATTTCAACGCGCCACCGCATTGTGAAGTTAACAAAATCTGGTACCTACATACTATACAATTATAATAAATCGTTACGAAATGGTAACAAATCAAGGTGCCATAATTATACATACACGAAAGCCCAACAATGTAGTCGAGAGCTTACCTAGATGGCTCAGTGCAACAGAACAAGGGTCAATAAGCTATCTAGACATCGGGACCGGATCGTTTGAATACTATCCACGAGAGAATAGTAAGGGACAAAACACTAGGACAGGGTTTCCAGACCCTAAAAATAATATTGGAAGGAAATATCATTTTATGCTAAGTTGCACAGATACCTACCTACCTGCTATCAGTGTGCTTATTCTGTAAAAAAAACAGCATCTCCTAATCTCCAAATGAGCCGTTTTCACGGCTGTCAAATTTCGCTTTTTCTGTAGATATTATTAATCTGTGTAAGTGTAATTTGACAGCCACATCCCGGTTCTTGTATGGCCAAGCCTATGAACGCCATCTACCAAGGGCTTTGAATTCAGCTTTTAACTGTCAGTTGAAAACGGGCCATTATTCTCGAAAATATCTCTAGCACTTTCATAACCTACATAGAAAGACGATTACTAATTCAAGCTCTACATGACAGTGTAGAGTCTACATTTTAGAAGACAAGGTATTTGCTTTATTTATTTATATTAATAACTTCTTTCATTCATTCGTTCAGTCATTCAGTTATTCATTCATTGATTCATTCATTCGTTAATTAATTAATTAATTATTTCATTTATTTATTTATTTAGAGGTGAGCTCGAGATGGTCTTCTGATTAAACTCTTTGTACCCAACCCAACTGTTTCCAACGATGCGAAACAATGCTCCAACGTTGCGAAAACAACGCACGATCGGGCACTAAGAACGTCACATTTGTCGTATTTCTAAATGGGATTCCGAATCAATCATTTTCTTCGAAGGAATCGAGACCGAAAAGCTAAATGCTGCTGATTTACACAGAGTAAGTTGCTCATTGCTGGAAGGCAAGTCAATGCAGACCCAATATTGACCCTGTGTTAATAGATGAGTCAGTGACTCATTCTTGTGCTAAGCCATAAGCGCTGTCGGGTTTGAAGGCCGTATCTTGACAGCTGCTGTACGTACCTACTGACTTCATATCAAATAACGGGATTATTTGGAGTCAGTAACTTTACTGAAGCATTTTAACTTCACCGCAATTCTTTAAAAAACAAAATGGCGGCGTAACAGTAACGTCCTTTTTTCTGTTAAAAAGCGATAAAACTGCGAGATTCAGCTTTATGGTGGGAGACTCATTCGCTACCCTTCAATTTAAAACTTTTTAATAGCATTGCTTATCAAATCATCAGTTATTATCACTGAATTAATCCATAAAAGCGCATTCCCACCGAGTTATACGACTGTCTTTTTGAATTTGCGAATTCAACGATAAAAGACTAAATAAAACTGCTCGAAATGTGGGTATGAGTTACGGAACCAATTATTTGTCGGGAAGTAGAGTTCCAAAAAATTAAGGCAATTTACACAGTGCGTGTCTAGTGGCACCTTCACTAACACTAGGTGGGTGAAGTGACCACTCGGACGCTGCAGTTCCTGGGACATGTACATGGGAGATGGAATAGGCTTTCCTTGCATCAGCATTTGTAGAGTTCCTAGAGGCAGGACATAGGAAGAAGCAAGCGTGGGTTTTCAAATAATGTCATAGGGGGTAGACAGATGAAGATGTTATAAAAAAGCGACAAGTGCGATTTTTTATGCAGCGAATTGATATTTTATTTAACAGTTATTAAAATTTGTGGACAATATTTTTGACACACGAGTCCAGTGCGCAAGTAACTACTATTTTTTTAATACTTTTGACATTTTGACGTGATAACGTCTTTAAAATCGTTTTAGTCGGGTGACATGTTCAGAAACTTGTGTCACACCAAAACCTCACGAGCGCGATCGCAGGTATAACGAGAGAGAGACGGACCGATCTCCCGTCTCATCTCGAGCGCTGCCAGTCATTCCGTGAAACTTGTCACGCGGAATCCTTACGAGCGGAGGCTGGCATAGCGTTCGAGTGAGTGGACCGATCTTCCGTCTCTCTCACTCTAGCGGCATACAAACGAATGGAGATTTTCTATATCACCAATAAGACGTTATCACGTAAACATCTCGATCGTAAACCTACTTTACAAACAACCAATTTTTTTAGCTTCAAATTGGCATATATCTTAAACGGCTGAATCCATTTTGATAAAATATATCTAAGAAAACACAAACACAAACACACACTAGACAGACAGACAGACAGACAGGTAGATAGACAGACAGACAGACACACATAGCGGCCAAACGTATAACACCCCTCTTTTTTAGTTAAAAAAAAACTATTTCCTCCTTGGAGCATAGTTGCAAGAGCAACATTTTAGCCCCATGCCCTCGATATCGGTCGATGTTAAGGCTGGAAGATAGCAGCGTGGCGGGAAATTCAAATTTTCACAGTTTTTTTAGCGATTTTTCGTTCGCGGCAATAACATAGTCATTATTGTAAACAACAGAACAACAATAATTCAGCCGATTATGTGTTCTGGTCTACGACAAGTTTTTTGGGCAGTGCCACTGCTTCGTAGACCAGCAGGCGTATTAGCTTAAATAATCCGCATAGTTATAAGTGGTTACAAAAGTTGTCCATTGCTATTTTGAACTTGCAACTGTAAGCGATTATGTAAGAAAAAATGCCACGGTGGAAACGGATAGTGACGTGATTTGAAGTGAATACCATATCGACACTTTACTAAGACTTTAATCTATGAACGTGTGATTTCATTCGGTACTTTCGTCTGTGACACGAGCTAATTTGGTGAATACGCAGCATTATTTTTGTCATGTTGGTACCTGTGGTGGATGCAAAGAGGCAATTTCGCTACGATCGCTAGCAAAACTGCCATTTTGCGACGACGTTTGTTTGCCCTTGTGTGCGACAAGACAAATGTCAAATGTCACCCATTATGAATGTGTGTGTGTGTGCTATCTTGTTTGTAAACAAAAAGAATTCTAAAATAATAATGTTTCATGTGCGAATTTAGTGAGAAAGCTACCAAAAACAAACGTTTCAACATGTTGGACTAACCCGACACGCTTTACAACAACCCATATAGCATCTACGATAAACTTGTGCCCTTCAATTAGCCGCAGAAAGAAACAACTTTACTAGCAACGCGCCTTACGAGCCTCAAATTAACTGGCTCAGGTTTCCAATATCTGCCGCAGAGTTGGAACTTCAAATTAATACTGCAGAAACATGTTATTAAAATAAGTACAAATACTAAGTGAAATGCTACGGAAACACGTAGTTTTGGAGATATGATTTTTTGAAAATTTTATTTTATACGATAATTTACGCCATTTTGAGCTTCGGAACGGACGCTTGAGTTCCGTTTCACGTGATGTTAAGGTTGCTGTCAAAGGTTAATTAGCCTAAACTGTGTTAAAACATAAGGTTTAGTACGGAATTTCAGTGAAACAGATTTTTAGAGGTTTGAAAGTACTTAATATTTTTATTTCAATAGTCTAAACGTACTGACGATTAAAATCAATACATTTTGGTAATTAATAATTTTGTGAAACGGAACGTTACTTTTTATCCCTCGCGCGCGCCATTTTGTTTGTCAGTCAGTCATCGTTTGTTATTGTCGCAGTTGAGAGCGTTTTCCGTTGTTGTTCCGCGTTGCAAGTGTTGGACTCTTTCGAGCCACTTCCTTCGACCTCTTCATCAGTGCCCCCGTGCCCAGCATCAACATCTGTTGAATCGAGCGCAGTTGGGTTGGACTCTATTGAGCCCCTGCGGGCTGCAAGCTCATCGCCGGAGCCCCCTAACCGGGACCCTGACCTGGAGGACCTTCCGGAGGCTCCACTGGAGAACCTGGATGGATTTCGGTTGCCTGCTGCCAACACCGGCGCTTCTGGACGTAGAGTCAATTACCTATCTGAAGAGTTGAGGTGAGTCTCGCTGCAAAAACAAACTGGTTACTGATAGGTCGAATTGTGTGCACAAACTAAAGGTAACTATAGGTCAAATTGTGGGCAGAAACTATAGGTTTAGGTTAGGTTAGAAAGGTGATAAAAGCAAAAAAAATAACTGGTTACCGATAGGTCGAATTGTAGGCACAAACTATAGGTAACTTTAGGTCAAATGGTGGGCAGAAACTATAGGTTTAGGTTAGGTTAGAACGTTGATAAAAGCAAAAAAAAATAACTGGTTACTGATAGGTCGAATTGTAGGCACGAACAATAGGTAATTTTAGGTCAAATGGTGGGCAGAAACTATAGGTTTAGGTTAAGTTAGGACGGTGATAAAAGCAAAAACTTACCTTATTTATGTTTTGTTCTAGGTTGCTGTGGAATCCTCGACGCATTTATGCTCGGCTGGGGACGTACGAGCAGTGCATAAACTTTGCTCTGGAGCACCACCTTATAAGTGAATAAACTAACAAAAAAAAAGTGTTTTTGTGTTTTATTTTAGTTGTAGTATTATTTTGTAGGGTATTTTTTTTATTGTATTGTATTGTGGTCTAAATTTCATTGAATAAATTGGACGTTTTGTCAACATAACCTCAAAAACTTGTTTTTTATTTTTCTCGAAAACTACCAGTTTCCGTAGCACCCCCTTCACAGGGGGGGTTCCTCCCCCCCTCCCCCCCCCCCCTTGCCCCCCACCACCCCACCTAAATTCGGCGGCAGATTTTGGAAATTCCAACCATTATAACAATATCGGCGCGGCTCGCTACGTGAGAAAAATGACGGTCGCGAGGGACCTCAAGTGGACGTGAAGAGGCATGACACCTTCGTAGCGCGGCCCGCGACCGACCGAAGCCCTCTACGATCTACGACGGCCAACAAGGACCCGTGACCACGGTCTCAGAGAGGTGTCCTTCCCCGGAAGGCCGTCAAAAGCCATGGACAGTGAGACTTGCACGGCTATGTGAGAATTGCAAAAAGGGAAACCGTGCACAGACTGACTTTGGCCCGGTTTCTGAGTTGAGAATTTTACTAAGCACATACTTACGTATCGCTCTGTCACACTCTTTTGTGAGAAATCTGCAGAGACAGGACGATACTTACCCATTTGCTTAGCAAAATTCTCAACTCAGAAACCGGGCCTTTGTCTTGTACTTCAGCTAGAGTGTAACTAATGGATGACTAGATCTTTGTATTCCACAGCTAGAGTATTACTACGTACTGTGATGTAGGTACTGTGAAAAGTTTCCTGTTAGGTAAATAAAACTCTATTACTTATGAATTTTGTGGTGTTTATTTTTCCCTCTCCAAATTTTATACTTGCAGAGTAGTAACAGTAATAATGAATGTCAACAGAATGTACTTCATATTCAATACTTACATATTAACTTTTAATGACTCGATATAAAAATAATAAAGAAGAAAATCCTTTTCAGCCCAGATAAGGCCGTAGGCCATATATTGGTAAATATTAAATATCTTATACACTCAGGCCTTTGCATCTATAAGTAACTTAATGATTTAAACAGCATCCAGTGGCACATCTACTTATGATATATTTTATGAATATTTGTTTGGATGGATTAACTTTGTAACTTTCTTCTGCAGCGACAGCGTTTCACTGTGGGCTTGTGTCTCATAAAACTGAAATAAATAAAGACTCTTATTGCAATTGATTTTAGTAAGGTAAAACATAGAAATGCAGTGGTGAGTGGCTTGATGTTAGTTAGAACTTAAGGATCTCAATAATGTCAAGCGGGGATTCCAACGTAACGGGCACATCTTCTGTAGTGCACATACTTAATAAAAACATAGGCCTTTGCATGTAGGACTCGTACAGCATCCAGTAGCATGTAGCATTTCACACTAGAGGTAGATGGGGAAGCAACCTCTAGCAGTTTTCATTACATTACATTCATTACAACGACCAACTAAGTCGCTGGCTTCGTTAAAATATGACTGCACTTTTGTAGGTACTTGTATGTACTTGTCTTTCATGGAGTAGGTAAGTCAGAGAATATTTGAATATACAGGGTGCTACAGAAAGGTCGTGTCATACAAAAGGGAGTTGCATAGCTTTTTTTTATTTCACATTTTGTCCCCTAGTAAAAGTTGCTTGTTTTGATGAGTTAATCGACTCTCTTCGGTATGACCGGATAAAGCGGTGACACCCCAGTAGGTAGAACGATGGACACATAGCGTAAGGTCTCAGTGCGGGGATGTAGGTACAGTCGGCCACAGTCTCAGATACCCCTTTTTGTTCGATTGGCGCCCTTATGCCGCGCGCGATAAGAGCTGCCATGGGATATCTGAGATTGTGGCCGACCGTACATAAGACAAGCTTATTTCAAAGTTAAGTAAATGCCTACATTTGTGAATTTACAAGTTACTATCTGTGTTTACACAATAACTTATTTGAGACACACATTATAGGCTGACTTAGCTGAGAGGATGGTAGGTAGACCTAGGTGCTGGCCGGGCAAGCCTACTTCATCATCAGGCACAAGTCGGCACAAAAGCGTCCAAGTGGTTGTTTCACCCCTGTAGGTAAGTACCTCTACTTCGAGTGAGTGCCACTTGCCACACACACAGTTGACTTGGAACTATAATTTGATTTGGTTAATAGTGTCTATAGCTCTAGCGGCACCTCTATTCATGCTTCGATAGTGAGGACGCAGACACCTCACTGTATAGTGCGTGGGACATGTTTAAATGCAGTAGGCTTGCCCACCATCTATTTATGCTATCCTCTCTGCTAATTTGGCCCAGTCCATAGGAATTGACAAGGTCAATACATAAATATGTACACGGGGCCGACTAAGCAGATTTTCTCAAAGTGGTTTCATTCACAATAAAATTACCAAGTGGATAACCATAGTATAAACTGTCGGCCAAGCGAAATAGCTTACCTTCCATTGCCTTCCAAATTTTCTCCTTTCTGCACTTGTTGGGATGTTAGGTAGGTGTGTCCCGGGTATCTATGTAAAACTTCAGGGAAAAAGGGGCTGTGCCATCTTTAGATTCAGAGCGCCCAACGTTTTACTAATAAGTACCTACGTACGACCTGTTCGCGTACTTAGATACTACCTAGTGCGTGATCAACCTGGAAAACAAAAAATAATAATTTACTTATGTCAAAAGGGGTTGATATGTAAAGTTGTTAGGCTAGGTATTGTATAAATATATTCTTGCCTTGCATTCTGCTGCAACGTTTTTGAGGACAAAGGAGTGTCATAGCAGCCAAAAGTGCAATATCTGGCTATTGCGGGTCATTTATGCGAAATACATATTTATCCTATGAAAAACAAAACTCTACACAATTTCCTCGCTTTGGAAGAATTAATTTCACTTTTCCCTTACTATGGGACATATTTCTTGCTTTTATAAGTTAAAATAACGCAATTCCACTTCAAAAAAGCTGCTCCGTATCAGTGTTTTAAAATACAGTGGCTGTCACCCACTTTGACAGTTGAGAGTGCTTATTTTTTTTTACGGAATGCCGTTTTCTTTCCATCGACCTATCGTTTATGACCAAATATGGGATTTGTCTATGGTGGAGTGGATAAAAGTAGCAACCGTGAAAATCTCGAGTTACGTAATACCAAATCGTGTTTTTGACAGTCGAAAGTTGGGTTTTTTTCTAAATCAGTGGGTTATTTTATTTACGTAATAGCCCCACAGAACACATAATCGGCTGTGACAATTTTGAATTTCCCGCCACGTTGCTATCGTCCACCCTTAAACGAATGTTATCGGGCGGCGCGGCGGCGCACGGGTTGACAGCCGAATAACAAATGACATTAGCCGCTGAATGCTAGCGAAATATTACTTGCTACACGATTTAAGTACTACTAGAAGTACAGTTTAGTTCTAATCGCATTTTGGTGGTAAAATCATGGTAAAATCAATAAATGTATACTCCAAGCAGGAAATAGACACGAAATTTTGACAGTTTTTTTACTTAAAAAAAGAAGGTTTACCTCAGAACTTTTTCTAGGTGGACCGATTTTGATGATTATTAATTGTTTGAAAGTTATCCTGTGTGATCCCGTTTCCGATGTCCCGATTAAGGACAGACCCGCGCCGCGTAAGATCACAGATTTCCAGTGTCAAATAACATTATTCTTCTGTTTGTTTTATAACTATGAGAGTGTGTGGTTGCACAGAGAAATATTATTAACTTGCACTTTGTTGTCTATCAATATTTATGTCACTAAACCCATTTATGGTTATAAATTGAGCTAGTTAGAGTTATCGATCATGTAGAGCCATTTCGGTGAGACAATAGGGCCAGATAATAATACGATCGTGCTTTGAAATACTGAACACTTAACAATATTATTGTGTAAGTCTACACTAATATTATAAAGAGGAAAAGTTGGAATGTTTGTAAGTATGTATGTAGGGGGTAGTCTCCAAAACTACTCATCCGATTTTAAAAATTCTTTCACTCTTGGGAAGCTATTTTATCGCCGAGTGCAATAGGCTATAACTAAGTCAGCGCGGACGAAGTCGCGGGCCAAAGCTAGTAAATAATATTTCGAACCTTGTGTGTCCAACGTTTTACCCACTGGGCTACCACTACCTTTAGCGACCTTTAGCGCGCTCAGTTAAAAATGTTTAGTGGTATCTCGACTCACACTATTTTTTTTATGCGATTTTTGTAGCTTTTAGTACTGATATCGTTTCTTTATGATTGACTAAGGTAGTTTTTGGTATCAGAAAAAAATAAAAAGTCATCTCACCGGGATGCTTTAAGACCACTACTGTGGTTTTCATAATCATGATTGGAATGTCCCCTTAAAGTTTCGCTATCGAATTCGAGTGCACCCTGTAGATAGGTGAAGGGACCACTAGGATATGTTTTTTAGATGGAGTAGGTTGCCTAGCACCTATACCATCCTCTCTTCTAAGACCATTTCCTAGTGGTCGCACATGTTTTTTAGATGGAGTAGGTTGCCTAGCACCAGAGTTCGGCAACCTTTTGGGACTAAAGAACCAAAAATTCAATTATTTTAAATTTCCTAGTATTTAAAGAGCCACAAAAATTGTCGTTTTAGTTTGAATCGAAAATCCACCAATTGTACCCTTATCTTTCTTTGTAGAAAATCCCATTGTAGGTAAATACATAGGTACAGTCGGCTACAGTCTCAGATACCCCTTTTTGTTCGATTGGCGCCCTTATGCCGCACGCGATAAGAGCTGCCATGGGGTATCTGAGATTGTGGCCGACCGTACCTACGCGACGAAAAATCGCCGATATTACTCTATTTCGTAATGGCTTATGTTTTTGGGGGGGATTATAATAATTTTGCGCTTTTCATGGCTTACTCTTATCATGTGTAATTTTTTGCATGAGAAACTGAAGAGCCGCAACTTTACACCCAAAGAGCCGCAGGTTGCCGACCCCTGACCTATACCATCCTCTCTGCTTAGACCATGACTTCGAGCTAGACAACACTAAATATTACGTGCGGATGCCAACTACACTAGGGTGGCATCAATAGTCGTCTGAGATCACGTCGATCTCAAGTAACTGTTCTCAGCAAAGTTAAATGCTAATGTCAAGCCTTGGCGAATGTCAAACTTGAGTAGCTGTCAGCATATCACTTGAGATTGACATTGACATTAGCCAGGCTTGACATAAGCATTTAACTTTTCTGAGATCACCTACTTGAGTTCGATCTTGAGTCGACCACTATTAATGCCACCCTAAGTAAGTATAAGCAGCGGATTTAAAACTACCAAAACCAAGATAATCACTCTTTTTAATATCCCGTTGTTTGTCCACTTCACAAATGGTTTGTCGCACAAATAAAAAGAGAAAGAGAAAGAGTGCTCGTAAAAACTTAATTAAATTCTGTCATTGTCGGTTATGGCAGCACGAGCGGAGTGAGAGGAAATATTTGATTAAAAATCACGTCCGTACCATTCTCGTTTCCAGGTTTTTATTGGGTAATAGGGGCTTAATTGTGTAATTTCAACATCTATCATGACCAAAATAACATCTATCATGATAATCTTACTTTTCGGGATGGAATTGTCTAAGTTTTAAATCACAATCGCTAACAGCTCAGGTATTCATAAAAATCCACTGAGTGAATCCACCCGTCATCAACTGTCAGAAGATAATTGCGCTTTCAATAAGAGCTAAACAATAAAACCAGCAACAAACATGTTTTGACAGTTGACAACGGGATTGGAATTTTATTTTAGCGAATGAACTGTTGGATTTAAACGCCATTGAAATTGTAGGATATTGAGGGTTTAACGTTTCTTTCACTCAATATGCTTAAAAAATAAGTCGCGATCACGGTTAAAAAACAGCTCGGTATAAATGAATGCGGCTTGAAGTTCGTCAACATCTTTCAAATGTCGAATCGAAAGTGATCGCGATTGATGGCCCCAGTTTTTTATTGGGTAACAGGATGTCGCTGTTTTAGAGCCAGATAGGTAACCTCAATAGAGGCAGATACCTAGTACTTACTGATAAAAGCGTCGTTGTAGTGTGCACTCTCTAGCTAGTAGCTACATCTACGCTAGATGGGTCGCTTAGCAGCAAGAAGGGCTATTTCCTCTTTACAAGACGAAAACTAGCTGTAGTATTGCTTTAAGAAGTTTCACATCAAATTAACATAGAGAACCTGATAATTTCTCAGAACACGATTTCCACATTAGCACACTCAAAATAAGGCCGCAATTTGGAACGGCGGCGGCGCTGGGCTACTAAACGTAAATTGAAGTGATTTTTTATTCGCAAATGTGCGTAACTTTAATAATAAACATAGTCATAGGTACATGCCCGCACCGGGAATAGAACCTGGGTCCATCGCTTTTGAGTACATTGGTATACCCACTAGGCTACCATCGCTCGCTCAGTCTGTTCTTACGAGCCTATTCGCACTCAGAATATTCCAACTGCAAAGCAAGAAGGAATTTTATCACACACCAGTGGCAATACCAATACATCAAGGCGGTCTCCGTGGGACGGAGTGGCCGCGACGGATTTATGCAACAGCTCGTAATGAGCTGGGTTTACGGTGGAGCAGAGTAATAATAGCAAAGTCACATAGGACATGGACATATTATGCTTCGCCACGATAGGAACTGACTTCTTCAAGTAAAGAGCAAGTTTGAGGCAAATCGTGGCGTTGGTAGAAAAAGGAAGTCGCTTACAAAGGGTGAGTAAACCATTTCGGAGAATTTAACGCCACATTTTTTGGCCGCTCTGTCTTCAACTGTGACGGAAATCCTCGCGACCGGAGTGCAATTTTCGTAAATGTCGCATTCAAGGTGCTGCGAATTTTTCGAGTTGTCATTCAAGGTAACAACTCGAGTTCGAGATTCTCGACCATTAGCCCCCCCGCATGTGGCGACTAAGCCCAAACTCTATGTTTCTCTGAGAGATACTTACATCTTAAAGGCTTCATCTTTTTATGTTTTGTCTTCAACGTGGCAAGTTGTAATCTGTGTATATTCTTCATTATAATCAACACTAACCGCTTCCGTTTAATACCAACTGCTAAATAAACGCCTCTTTAACTTGTTTACGCCACTTCTCACGATGCTGCGCTAGACGCAAAAAAAGTTGCACCTACAAACAATTTATCACTATCAGCGACTAATTCTATATTTCGCCTCTATGTTTACATTGGCGACAAAATAGTTACCGCCAAATGAGGCTTAATTATGCAGCAAACCTGTTGAATTTGCCCGTCTAGCTCACCGAGATAACGAAAGAGAATTAACACTTGAAACGCTTGTAGGAAACTTTGTGACGGGAAAACGGTAGATGGTTTCTGAGAAAATGAGAAATCTCACAAAGGTATCTGGAAATATGACCCAAGGGGTAAGGAAGATAGTTAATATAGCTAAAGAGTTTTTTTTTGTTTATTTGAAGATAAAACAGAAGCGTTAATAATTTGCATCTTGCAATGCCAATGTTTTTCGTCACTCACATAATGAGATGATTTAACAGCGTCTAGTGGCACCTCCTTCACTCACACTAAATTAAGTGACCACTCCATTGCGCTCTGCGCAGTGCCTGGGACATTGTTACGTTCGATGGTTTAGGCTTCCTCAGCGATGAAAAGTAGGTAAAAAAATCTAATCTGTCAATTGGCTTTGTGAATCCAATCTACCAGGCTCATCAATGGGGGAAGTTTAAAGTTCGCTGACAATTGTGATTTATCGTCATTCGCGACCCGACAGTCGTGGGCGTCGCATCTCGGAAAACCATCCCTCTACGCTTTATTCGTGCATCAAGAACATTTCCTTCATGATTTATGGAGTTGAGACTATAAATCGCTAGATTAAACTCTATATATCGACTTGTGAGTTATTTAACTGTATGTAATGTTTATTTAAGTGTAGCTAGGCAATTATAAAAGTAATCTATAAGTTGTCAACGCGTTGCGATTTGAATAAAAACGATTAGGTGCGAACTTCGTGCCCTAAAGTTGTATTGAAATTGGTCATCTGGGTAAATACAGTATTAAAGCTTACTCTGTGGTTATTATGAAGTAATTTCGTTTAGGACAGGATTAGGTTTTTATGCCTACCGTTGACGTTTCCGTCTCAATGAGTTAACTGGCCGTATAATTTAAGAATTAAGTGGCGCCACTAAAAGCACGGAACAAACACTTACAGAAGAACAATTCTTAACGCCGAAGTTTGCATGGCTAGTTAATTGTAAAGAGGACCGACAGAGTCCTACCCTGCGCTGCAAAGCCAAAATTATTGACGTTGAAGCTGCGACCGCTAGGCTCAAATGGAACTGGGCTGGCCACGTCTGCTAAGTAAGACAGGTGGGCAAAGATCGCCACCTACTGGGTCCCACATGTATGACGGACAACGAAGGCGCGTCAGGCCTAGGCGACGATGGCGAGATGAGCTGAATAAGTTCTTGCCCGGATGGCCAGAGGAGGCACAGGATAGAGATGACTGTGTAGAAGACAGGAGGGGTGGCCTTTGCCCAGCAGTAGGAAACTAACATCCAGGCTAAGAAAAAAAAAACAACATCTTGTTTAGTTGTCACCTCGGAGGAATAAGTACACGAAGGCTATCACAGAAACCGTTGTATTTTGGCAAGTTGTTAGGGAAGTTGTACTTCTGGTTTTATTTATTTTATCTTCGAAGAACAGCCTCCGCAAATACGTAGGATTCTATTTAATTATGTCAAGCTACTGAGTTGGATTCCTTCATTAACAGTTACATACTTTAGCCCTGCAAATTATTGAAGTAAGAAAAGGTAAATCTCATCTTAGGAAATCATCAATACGTGAGTTGCTTTACCAGTATTAAACCAAGCAGTAAGTAATTAATACTCGTAAGTTCAATAGCAAGTAGGTAATCGTTGAAAAATTCTCCGTAACGCAAGTAGGGTAAAGGCACCAGTTAATTACAACCCTCGCGACACCGAGTGCCAGCCAGTTGCGCACATATTGCCACGGATATATCATAATCTAGACAGGTTAATTGGTCTTGTACTTAGTTACTCAGAAAAACTCTGTTTGAGTAACTAGTCGTTGGTCTCACGCTAAGCTTTAGCTAATAAGTTCCTTCGCAAAATAATTTTATTTAACAAAACTGTGATCTACAACGCTTGTCCATCATTGGATCCAACATTTAGTGTGCCAGCAAGCTTATTGACACTTAAAAAAAAAGTTAATTTATGTACGATAAATGTGTACAGCTATTTTTATTGAACAGAGCAACAGAAGTGAGAGACACGACTAGATGAGACACGACTTTACCACAATCTTCAAAGCAGCTTTCATCAGAAACTTACCTGTAACAAAAAATAAATATTGGACATTAGATAAACATCAAATAGAAACATCAAAGGTACTTCCGTGGAGTAGTAAGCCGTTTTGACTACCCTGTGAAGTTGTGATGTGATGAGACGATGATTGTCTATGTATAGTGTGCAATTTACCCTTTTTACTTTTAAATGCCAATAAACTCACACACCGACCCGAGCAGCCTATAAAGTTGCGTTTAGAATGACCCCACGCGATAAAACTGCGTTTAGAATGACCCGCCGCTAACTAACTTATTCGAGCGAATGCTTTGGTAAAAGTAGAATAACTTTAACAGAAGGGCTGGAGCGCCTTTATGTAAGATCGACAAAATCGGTAACCATACAAAGTTTTAAAAAGATCTTTTTAAAGGGTAACAGCACCCTATGATAGGGATCACATCCAACAATTTTTTTTTTCTAGGACGTTTGTAAGCGTTTGTTAGTTGTGAGCGCTGTGAGAGGAGAAAATTATTTTTAAATATGATTTTCATTTATTTTCACAATGATTTTTATCAACTTCAAACTATGCAAATGCAACTACGCATTAAATCACATGTTTGAATTTGAACTAAATGAAGAAAACAAGAAGCTCCAGTTTTTTTTTTAATTTAAAATAAAAAATATTTTTTTCACTTTTTTTTACAGAAATGTCATCCTGTTGACCAGACCATTTTAACACCCTGTAAAAAGAGTAAGGACCTTTTGTAATACGTTGTATAGCTGGTATGTAAACAATATACAAGGTGTTACAAAAGTACCTAACTCTTTTTACAGGGTGTAACCTACTGGTCAACAGGATGTCAAATCTGTAAAAACAAGTTGAAAAAAACAATTTTTATTTTATAACCTCAAAATTGAAAATTTTTCATAACTTTTTTGTTTTTGTTATTAGCTCAAACTTAAAAATATGAGTGTGCGTGTAGGTGCCTTTACATAGCTTTGAGTTGTTAAAACATTGTGAAAGTCAATGAAAACAATATTTAAAAAATAGTTGTCTCCCGCCACATCGTTCATATTTTATTAATTTAAAAATTAACGGAACGTCATAGAGCAAAAAAAAAATTTAGGTTGTGATCCCTATCACAGGGTGCTATTACCCTGTAAAAAGAGTTAGGTACTTTTGTAACACCTTGTATAGTGCCCACTCTGTTCATATTATGTAGAGCGGGACGGTGGTGGTGTATTTGAGATGTTAAAGCTGGCTATAGCCGGTCATCTTAAGCCAGTTGTTGTACACAAGACAGCACGTCAGAGTGTACACTTTTGTTGTATAGTCGCCCGTAACGTAACCGAGTAGAGTGCTAGCGTGTAAGGGTCGACGTGCTGTCGTGTGTACAAAAAGAGCTATAACTCCATGGTAGTTCTTATCACGCGCGGCATAGGTGCGTCATTCAAACAAAAAGGGCTATCCTAGCGCTCGCGTATAGCTGACTATATGTATAAACATTGTTGAAAGCTCATGCTAACCCTACGCTCGTATTTTTTGTTTCGTGTTTGTTAGCACGACCCCTCATCGTGGCTATAACAGTTAATTTTTACGATTCCCTCCTTGTTTGTCCGCGACTGTACTTTATCTACACTTGTACCCAGTTGTTAGGCGGAAAAACAAAAGAATAATAACGGGTATATACGGCGGCATTCTGTTTTTAAACGGCTGAAATATAAAGGCTTTCGGGCTTTGCCCATATGCTGTGAAAGAGTTCTATCTAGGTACAAAAGGTTTTTCACAAAGTTGTCGCACTCGGTGATATATTTTTTTAAATGTAGGATTTGTTTTCTTTGAATTTTCATGTTTTAATTATTTTAAACTAGGCAAAAGCATTCACATTAAGAGTTTTATTTATTTCATTTTATTATTATTTAAAAAAACAGATGTTTAAGTGTTAAAGTGAACATTATTAATTCCGATCCAAATGCATCACAATTTTATTCACAAGCGAAGCTACGATCATATTTAAGGTAGGTAGTTGACGGGTAAAATTCCGCATGATTACGTCCAAATGGCTGACGCATGCAACGGACACGATACCATCGCGCCTCATTGACAATTGCATGTCACATAACAGGGTAAACGAACCATTAATTGACGTCCTTTGGGCAGACGCACGAGGGTGCAGTGGGGCCAGCAATGTATCGTTTACCTCAATGTTGCGGCTAATTGTGTAGTATTAGTGAAGTAGCTTTTATATGAACAACATTTTATATGCCTGCGACATATTACAGAGAAGGATTTTCGTCTGCTCTTATCAAGCTATCAAATCAATTCTTTCGTTTATTTCCTATCGACTTAGGCCCGTAATATCAATCACATTTTAAACTCAGACCATAGATTAAACCTCGCATTTTGTATGAAAATTAATCGACAGATAGGGTTTAAACTAGCTTTTTTGGTTTAAACTGTGATTGATATTACGGGCCTAACACGAGTAATACTTAATTGTGTGTAATCTTAATTTGATACTCTATTTTATTTTACACTATTACAGTTTAAGATAATAAATTAAGTGATTTGAAGTCTATCAGCTGGATAGACAACAAGAAATAACAAAGATAGCCGAGCTAACTAAGGTAGGAAAAGTCCTATTATACCCCTATTTGTTAAATTGGCGCCTTTATGCCGTACGCGGTAAGAGCTACCATCGGGTATCCTAGAACTGTGGCCGACCGCACTAAGAGTGTTTTCGTGATGCTTTCATTCACAGTTAGCGAGAAAATTATTCAAACTAACAATAACAATAAACTATACCAAATTGTTCAAAATTAGCATCTAAATTCACATGCCTAATTAATAAACGCCGTTGTTCACCATTCTCATTAATTAATGACCTCCTATAATGGCTAGAGACAACAGCCAACCGTTATAACACTGGATTTTAATATGTACAAATTGTTATTTAAAACAGGCCTTGGCATGAAGTCGTGTCTCAGTTACTCAAAGTCAACACCTCAATCGACGTAACTATAATCCAGTCGGTAGGTAATATAGGACGTTAAAATATATTCTTATGTGATTAAAATTTGCAGTGGGATCATGAAGGGTGCATTAATGCTATATGTATAGAGTCTAACTGTGTGCTTATTCTGTAAAAAAAAACACACAGTTGCTAGTCATCAAAACCGGTATATTTGCGGGAAAATATACATAAGTAATTTTTTTACCGTATTATTGTCGAAAAAAAGATTGTTTATATGATAAACATTTTCTCGCAAATAAACGGGTTTTGTCGACTAGCGACTGTGTGGTTTTTTTTTTACAGAATAAGCACACTGGTCAACTGGTCAAGGGTAAAACGGAACCATTATAGGATCACTCGTGTGTCTGTCTGTATGTCCGTCTGTCACACACACGCAATTTGCTCCGAAACTACTGAACCTATTGAGTTTAAATTTGGCACACATGTGACCCAAATAAGGACGTTTAACGTAAATCAATTAATTTAATTAAGGGGGGCCTTTTTTCTGGAGGTGCTGGGTCTAAAAATATACCATCCACAGACCATAGTAATACCATCATACGCAACTAAGCGCAAAAGAGACGCCGAGTTGCAGAAAACGGCCCGTTTTAGTAACAATATGCATCGACTTAAATACCCAATATGCGCCAAATTCAGTGTCGCAGCGGTATTAGAAAGGTGAAGCGTGAAGGACATTAATCGGGGTGGACAGGGGCGATAAATTCACGCATGACAGGGCGATTAGCGAGCCGGGTGGCGAGACGTGCCTGCCCGGGTCAGCCTTCGGGAGAAACAGTAAGGGAATACCCGACAACAACACGCTTTATCTACAGCTGCTGCACAACCGCACTTCTTAAATACAACGTGTTACATCCTAACTCTTTTTACAGGATGTAACCTACTGGTCAACGGAAGGTCAATTCTAAATAAAAAAGTTTTATTTCATAACTTTTTTGTTTGTGGTATTAGCTCAAATTTAAATTATGTTTGTGTGTGTAGGTGCATTTGCATAGCTTAACATTGTGAAAGTCAATGAAAAAAGAACTATCTTCTAGCAAAGAAACCGGTATTTTAGCGAATATGCTTAGGCGCCTTGGTCAACTGATCTAAACTCCGCTATGTCCCATACAAATAGCTGGAACAACGCGAATGCGAAGTGGGTAACGTCTTAATTGATTAGGTCGCTGTCCACTGGGCGCTTACCGCCGTTTCCAGCCAGTTTGTCTTTGCATTTACGGTTAATCAAAGGGTCAGCCCAATTTGTGTGGTCTTCACCCTGTGTTGGGGAAATTCGCCCTTATGATGAGTCTGTTTGAAGCTGTTGGCAATTATGTTGTCTTTGGAAAAGATTGTCATCTAAATATTTTGTTTGAGATACGTGTACCTACCTCGACCTATTTCTATCAAAGTCGTCAACTATGTATGGCCTAACTAGGTAACTACGTGGTGATTGTAACAAGCAGCATCTGTTTACAGGGAAAATACCAATAGGTAGGTACTTCGGATAAAAAAGACTAGGTATACCTATTACGCGCCGGTTTCTGAATTGAGAATTTCACTTATCAAATACTTAAGTATCGTTCTGTCTCTGCAGATGTCACAAAAAAGAATGTGACATCTGCAGAGAAAGAACGATACTTAAATAATTGATTAGTGAAATTCTCATTTCATAAATCGCAAATCAACATTTTGCATCAGTTATTGCCTCTTAGGGAAAGTATGTAATTATGAGGTCTAAAAATATAACGTTGTTCGGTTCAGTGATCCTTCAGAAAGACACAAAAAGGAACTCGAGAAGAACACTTTATGTCTCACAAACCACAGCCTTAAGGCGCTGGGCATAGTGAATTAGCCCGCGCGCAAAAAAAATGCACAAAAACGATTCCTGTATCAAATACACTAAGAAAATCGAAAATGTTCACATATCAAACCCTAGAATTAGGTGAGAGCTATCAAAAACAGCCAGTTTTGTGTTGATACCCATAACAGATTGCAAGATATTTTGTTTAAAAAAAAGTGCGAAGCCTATTTTTTTTCATCAAAAATATCTTCAAAACGTTTATGAATGTCAACACGAAACTGGCTGTTTTAGATAGGTCTCACCTAATTCTAGGGTTTGATATGTGAACATTTTCGATTTTTTTTGTGTATTTGATACAGGACTCGATTTTGTGCATTTTTCTTGGCGCGCGGGCTATTCACTATGTACAGCGCCTTAAATAAAATGTGCACAACAAAGTGTAACAAATCCCAGGTAGGCAGTGCGGTTTACTTGCAAAAAGCAACAAATCATGCGCAAGAGTGCATCTCCTGTCAACCCGTCGCTGCGGGGCGCAATCACCGCACAGTTGCTGCAAAAGGGTCTCTTCTTCCTCGGTCTGGCAGGTTGAATGTTGTAATTAAACATCTTAAATTCTGGACCAAATTGCGAATTGTTCATCCAGACGGCAACGGGTCAATCGGTATTGAATAAAAATTTACGGCTCTACACACTTAATTTTGAATATAAACATAAACATTAAAGAATGCCAGTGGCCAACACCCGGTTTCTCCAACGCATAAATTACGAAACAGAAAAATAATGCTAGAGTTCAATTCTTTGTTACGGCCACTAATAGGTAAAAAGTTAGCGAATTTGGGTTGCTGAAAGGGGTTGTTCCTTCTTTGCCACATTTTTGTTTCGCCACAATTTTTGCGTTCATACAAAGTGTCCTGTTTTGCCACACTTTAAAAATATGAATTAATTCATTATTTTTGGCTTATCTTTTGCCACACCTATCTAAAATTACAGTTGGCAACAAAGTTTTATAAACCCCTAAAGTTTATTTTTGGAAAGCACGTTAACAAGGCCCAATATTTGGCTACGCAAAAAGCACAATTATACCACATATTTCTTTTGGGTTGAACACACCTACTTAGTTACCTACCATGTTTGTTTTGGCCAAAATGGAAAAATAAAAAGCCATTCTACATTATTCCGGTTACGTGGACCACTTATGGGAGCAAATAACAATTATAAACACGCGAATTTCCAACACCTTGTCTCGGTGAGGTCAAAAGCATTTTTTTGCAAGCGGCTCCACTGTTTGCATATCAAAACTTACATATCATTGACATACATCGTGCACAAAAGAAACAATGCAGAAGGATGACTTGCAAAGTTGCAAACGATGCTTAGAGAAAAAATTTTTACCTCACTGCATTTTTACAATGAAGAAATTGAAGGAACGTCGGAAGGTTTTCGTATTTTTTTTGTGTCCTTCCAGAAAATCAGTGTTTTCGTACAGTCGGCCACAGTCAGATACCCCTTTTTGTTCGATTGGCGCCCTTATGCCGCGCGCGATAAGAGCTGCCATGGGGTATCTGAGATTGTGGCCGACCGTATATTTTGGGTTTTCATTTACACTGTTGACAGCATATTTTATGACGACTGGCTACAAGACGTTCAGAAGGAATTGAGAATTCTCGTTCGGTCACTAGATGGAAGGTTTGCTCGTTCATTCGCTGGAAGCTAATTTGTCGGGTATAGTCGCGTGTGCATGAAGAGGCCTTTACTCAGCCGTGGGTGTTAACAAGCTGATGATGATGATGTCGCATTCGAGATTCTGCGAAGAAAACATTTCTAACACGTCATCGTATTCTAAATTCCCGGGAATTGGCCCCCTGATATGTTACGGGTTCAAAATCTGACTTTTTCCGTCAGAACACATTGCATTCTGGAAAGGACCATTCTGGAAAGAATATTAGAAAAACCTGAAGAAATAGGTAGGTACACACGAAAGAGGGTACACTTTTGTTCAAAAGTCGTCCGTAACTTAAGCGATTAGAGTAGTGATTCGGTTCAAGACGATACTTTCAAGCATCTTGGCCAACCTTTATCAAATTTGTGTTTTGTTTCTTGGTCTTGTCTCGTTTGAATCAAACGATCGAGACAAGACCAAGACATCGTCTCGATCATTTGATTCGAGTGAGATCGAGCGAGAATCTCGAAATAGAGTCCGCGCCACCACTTAATTCTGATAGACTTGGCGCTAGCACAACGCACAAAATGTTTCCAGTGTTCGGCGTAATAGGCGTAGTTCTCCGAGTTCCCGTAAGACTTGAGTCGTGGCGCGCGCTCTATTTATTTTCAAACTGATTTTTTATTCCGTAGAATTCTGACAGCTATAATTTTTTACATGTCAGAGATTATACCTATAAACCTTTTTGGCCGGCCGTTTTTGATTGATATGGATGACATGACACAATGGAGAATCTCGATTGTGTAAAAACATTAAAACAAGACCAAGACAATATTTTCGCTCGCCTGACAAGATCGAGACCAAGCAAAAGTCTTGATGCCGTCAAGACAGTCTCGATATAGAAATTGTCTTGTCTTGTCTCGCTTGCCGAATCACTAGAGTAGAGTGCTAGCGTGTAAGGGTCGACGTGCTGTCGTGTATACTATATGGCACGAGCTTTCTGTGTCCTCTCGACACTCTTGAGTTTATCTTGACAAGTCGCGAAGCGTCTTAATTTTGCAACGCAACCGTTTTCAATCGCGCGTCCAATAATCATTCGGACTTATGCGTCACTTAGCGCGCGAGGGGGATCTTAAATAATCATGTTGTTGGTATTTAAAGACCTCTCGTTGTGACTGCGACACTGAATGCACTTCGATCTGGGATTTGATGCAATGATCAATAAAAGAATTCAGCGAGAAAAAGCGCAGGTTTATGTATTCCTGAGGCGGGTACCCAATGAAGATAGATAACTCTTTATAATTTGATTCGAAACTGTCGATCGCATAAAATATGAGGATAGAAATAAAGAGTATCGCGAAGAGTTACTAGATATCTAACTATGTAGTAGATACACCAGAAAATATTTGGCAGGGCAAGTCTCAACCTTCTGATTCTTGCGTGCGGAAATAGGGTAGGAAGTAGATACACAGTAGTAGGTAATTACGGCCGGATTTTCGTATCGCAATCGATGGTAACTAAGCTTAGTTCGAAAAAAAACAAGTTATAATCCGTGCGGAATCAGAATGGGATAATACCTTTTGGAACTGAATCGAAAATGACAGTTTTCGAATAGCGTCAGTAAAAAAAAATTTGTTCTACGTTCTATCATAGGGTTATGAAATTGGAAATACACAAAAACGTTTAATGTTTGTAATCTAAAAGAATTCAATGTTATTGCATTAATTGAATAAAACGTGATAACACTCGAGCAGACACCCACGCGCATAGAAAACACAAGCAAGTTTCGACGCGAGTTTGCCATAGACAACTAGAGTTTGCCGAAATGCTGACGCTACAGGACCGCGAGCTTCTCAGTTCCAAAAGGTATTATCCCATTCTGATCCCGCACGGATTATACTTCTTTGTATTGTATGTGGGTACTACAAAGAAAGCACTAGAGGAATCATGTATGCGTCAAAAACTTTCTAAAAACTGCAACAGACAGCCCCATCACACGAGCACGTCCGCCTTATGCATTTGTTGCGGGCTGCGTCACTGCGTGGCATGCGTAATGAAGCCGCCATAAATATGGGTTTTTTGGCAACCCCGTCCATGGGGGCTGCCAGCGCGATCCTGCGGCAGGTCGGTTCCTGACTGCTTTCAAAATACATATGTATATTTTTTTACTTAAGGCGCGGTGCATAGTGAATTAGCCCGCGCGCAAAGAAAAATCCACGAAATCGATTCCTGTATCAAATACACTAAACAAATTGATGTTCACATATCAAACACTAGAATTAGGTGAATTTCGATTTGTTTGAAGTAGGTATTTAATACATTAAACAAATTGAAAATGTTCACATATCAAACTCTAGAATTAGGTGCTATCTAAAACAACCAGTTTCGTGTTGACATTCATAAATGTTTTAAAGATTTTATCGCTGAAAAAAAAATAGGCGGCACACTTTTTTTCAGCGAAAATATCTTGCAATCTGTTATTGATAACAACATGAAAATGGCTGTGTTCTAACTAACCCAGGTTCGATTCCCGGTGCGGGCATGACTTTAATTTATTTCAAAGTTACGTACATTTGTGAATTTGTAGTGGCAATACAGTGAAGGAAAACATCGTGAGGAAATCTGAGCGTTTGAGGCATTATAACCTAAATCCGTATTGAGCACGCGTGGTGATTAAGCTCGCACTCTCTCTGAGAGAAGGCCTTTGCCCAGCTAGTGGGACATGTACAATTGTACTGTACAGGCTACATCTAAGTTCAAAACCGCAACATTATGTATCAGCGTGGAAACCCCCAGCATGCATTATGGGTCTGCCATACATACCACCATACGCACTGTGGGCGCGCCAGAGTTATGGCCCGTGCCGAAATCCAGACGCGGACCGTCGGCGTACATCATTACAGGAACAAAATACACACTGTGACTAACACGTGTGGGTCCACGGATTTTATCTCTAAAAGAGGAAACTATATATTTTGTGCAAAACTTGGCCTACCGAGAAAGGCTTAGGTAGTTCACGGCGAAAGATATTATACGTATAGGTACTTCAGTCAAATTACCATTTCGAGCTACGCGACATAAATAAAAATTTAGCCTATCACATTCTCAGTTTCTTGGCTAAACTGACGCAGATGATTTAGGCGTCCAGTGGCACCTTAACTCAAACTATATGGGCGACGTGAGTCCGTGACCACTTGGACGGCTGCAGTACCAGCCTTGTTTTTAGCACCAATATCCAAAAACTGACCAAGATTGGTTTATTGGGAATCCTCTATTGCTGCGCGCGCGCGCTACATACGTATTCATAGATCCACACGACAGCACGTAGACCCTTACACTTTTGTTGCAAAGTTGCCAGTAACGTAAGTGAATAGAGTGCAAGCGTGTAAGGGTCTACGTGCTGTCTCTCATTTATAAGTATACCACAAAGAAACATGAACGTAAACACTTCATTTAGCTGTCTTTTAGACTCAGAACAAGTGTCTCAAGCCGGTTCAATGCAAGTGCCGTGACCAAACGATAGATTATCATTAAAGAAATTAACTCGCTTGCTGATTGATCGGACCACCTCGGCGTTTAACTGTTGCTTTATTGCCGGTTTTAATGTGGCTGGTTGCTGGCGAATTTATTCGGAAGGAGGTTGGAGAAATGCGGCTGGCTTTTTTAGAGTGGCTAAGACTTAACCGTAATGTCCATGGCGGGAAATTCAAATTCTTCACAGTTTTTTTTTTATTTTGTAGCAAAACTGCGATTTTTGTTTCACGAAAGTTAAACAATTTGAATGCAGTCACACTTGGCAGCCTAGCCACCGAACTAAATCTCATAAAATCCGCATTACGTATAAAATCACAATAAAAACTTGTCCCCACAGAAACAAATGATATCAGCAATAGAACAATACGAAACATCATTTCGACCATACGTCTAATATTCGAATGTCAACCTTATTGCATTAGTGTACAGTTTTACTTTAATTGCATAGACTACGAGCAAATAAGCTCCCAAAGCCAGTTTGGACATCTATTTTTCCAGACACATTTCAGAGTTCTATGTTGTTTTATCCTTGATCAAAGAGCCTAGCTGAAAAAAAGCGCCCTACCACTTCTACGTTCGAAACTAAGTTCTAAGAACGAAGGTCTAAATTCGAATTTTTAAACAATCCACGCGCAGGGCGATTCTTTAACAGATAAACTGGAATGAACGTGGAAATCAGTTTTATTCAAATATCACCTTAGTTTCGTCGCAAATAAGGTACAGCGAGCGGTCTGTCACTAGCGTGCATTTAGATCCTTGTTTAAACTACACGACGTCGGCACGAGCTAAAAGCGCTCCCGGGAATATTAACAGCCCATTGACAATAATATTTTTTAATATAAAAATAATGATGAATAAATATAAGCCGACGGGGGCTGATACGTGTTCGATGCGTCCGCGTGTATTGAATATTTATGAGCAGTTTTCACGAATAAAAGTGTATGGGATGACAATTAGAGTATTATGCCACCCTTTTGACACATTTCATCACCTTCCTCGAGGAATACTAATAGGTATCAACCTCGCTTTTGATCCGATCTCTGAAGAGAAGTTAACCGTTGAGTTGAAATACCAACCAACCTACCAATATTAGGTATGTGTTAAGTATACTTTATGTCGGATAACGAGGTTCGGAGTATCAGCAAGAGCTATGGCATGAGAATAAGGAAGCGATGCGACATACTCCGTGCAATTTTAGTGGTTTTAAAGCCGAAGGTATTTTGTTGCACTGGTGATTCTAAGCCAAATTACAAAATTTCATCACAAAACACGCGAAAAAAAAAATGGACTTCTCCATACAAATGGTGTCGATTGGCGATAGCCGTTTGTATTGGGAAGTGTTTTTTTTTTCGCTCGTTTTGAAGTAAAATTTTGGAATTTGCCTCAGAATCACGAGTGCAACTTCGGCTTTAAAACCACTAAAATTCCACGGTGTATATTTTATAACAAGCTATATGTATGACGTCCATTGTTGGGCATAGGCCACTTCTCTCTCACACCAGCCTTCTCGGTTAACCGACTTACTGCCGATTTCTGAATTGAGAAGTTCGCTAAGAAAGCACTTAAGTATCGTTCTGTCTCTGCATATTTCTCACAAAAGAACGTGACAGAACGATACTTCAGAATTTACTTAGTAAAATTCAGAAACCGAGCGTTATTTTTTTTTTATTATTAAGTATTTTTAAGTTCCGGGTTTTTATTGTAACGACATTTTTATGCGCCCAAGAGGCAAGCCTTGATCGTGGCGCACGAGTACTACAATTTTGGAATATTAAGAAGGGAGAACAATGCATTGAGGTGAAATTATCACTTCCCCGCTGTTGGTGGCACAGTTGTAAACAGTCTGCGACACTGGGAGGTATACGTTTTTGTTCGACTTTCGCTCTTAAATCAAAGAAGACAAGAACTACCAGGGTGGTGGTGGTGTTGCCGACTGTATGGAACAGTCAAGTTACTGTTATATGCCCGATTTTATTTAAGACCGTGACTTTGTAAGGGGCTTTAAAGTTGTTTCTTCTTACGGTTACTTTTAGTGCACTTTGGTTTTGAAAAACTTATTTAAGGCGCCGTGCATAGTGAATGGCCAAGAAAGAAAAATGTACCTAATCGATTTCTGTACTGTATCAGATATAATATATGAATCGAAAAAGTACATACATAGAACACTAGAATTAGGTGAGAGCTATCTAACACAGCCAGTTTCGTGTTGACATTAATAAATGTTATGAAAATATTTTCGCTGAAAAAAAAATAGGCGGCGCTCTTTTTTTCAGCGAAAGTATCTTGCAAGCTTTTATGGATATCAACATGTGTAAGATAGCTCTAACCCAATTCTAGTGTTCTATAAGTGTTATTTTTTTATTCGTTTAGTGTATCTGATACAGGAATCGATTTTGCACATTTTTCTTTGCGCGCGGGCTTATAACCTATGCAAGGCGCCTTAAAGAAGCACAAAATTAAAAAGAAAGTAGGTTGGTAACAACATTAACAAAAGCAGCAATCTAGACTTCATCAGTAATAGTACATTACTGCCGCGGTCTTTAATGGGTGCGTTTCTGGCGCGCTTTTGATGGCCGACAGAGCGCAGCGTAGCGCAGCTCAAGGCCTTCACAGCGTGGTCAGCATTGCAGCCCTTGATGGACAAGCTGGAATGAAGGCCGAGACCGAAGGTCGAGGCCTTTATAGCGCGGACAGCAAGGGCTGCAATGATGACCAAGCTTGAGGGCCGAGAGCGTAGCTAAGCTAAGCTCGAGGCCATCATAGCGTGGCCAGAAGCGCACTCATTGCAGACCAAGGCTTGTATAGTGCTTTACTCAAACAATGCGAGTAATTTAAATAGAACCAGCTTACCTTTTGTCTTAGTTTACTTTCTGTTGATTTTTCATTCCGCAATCTTTTCGTAGATAAACTTGTATTTTTCCTTTGACTTCGGTGGCAATAGGTACCTTTAAATATCTTATTTCGCTTCTTTTTTATGCTCGGCGTTGTTAAACACATTGAATCGGAGGATTCGTTGCTTGAAGAGTTCACTTTTATTTACAACTAAAACAGCACGCACAGAAAAAAACACTTCGAACAACGCGCGAAGCGACGAAAACAATATGGCCGCGCTTTTTTTTTTCTATGCAATTCGGTAGGCAAAGTTTTTTGTTCGAAAGTCCGTTATTGGCTTAATCTTATCTTTAGACAATATTGAGAAACTAATTTCAATATTTTTTATTTTGGTTCAGTAGTTTGGATTTTACAACGTTTCAAAGATACGGTTTTATGACGTCACGCGACGGTCTGCATACTGTTGGCGGTCAATGCGGTCATAGCAACAAAAAATTTTAGCGCATAAAAACAAAACTACTGGACCAAAATAAAAAATATTGAAATTAGTTTCTCAATATTATCTAAAGATAAGATTAAGCCAATAACGGACTTTCGAACAAAAAACTTTGCCTTCCGAATTTGTAGACTGCCAGCACCCAAACAGCCAAATTCTAAATAAATACTTTTTGTGGCTGACTTTTCAGTTCTATTTTTGAAACAAAATCGACATTAATGGATTTTCATACAGTTTTTCTGGCCGCAAAACACGACATTAATGAAATTCCATACAACTTTTCTGGCGCCTAATCAAAGTAGCCTGCAAGTCCTCCTTTGCTCAAAGAAGGTTGTCGAATTAATGACCACATTACGAGCTTTTTTGAGTAAAAGCATAAACATTTCATCAGCAGTTAACAGAATTCTCACAAGAACAATACAGGCGCGGATTGTTTTAATTAGCCGTATAATAATAAAGCTAGTGATTAAAAAAACGATAAATCTTATACCGAACAAGACGATGTGTCTAATAAAATATGGAAAGATTGAAGACACGGTCTGCCGTGTTTTCAGTGAAATAAGAAATTGATAGTAAAATCTGTCGTATAAGTAACAAAATATTTAGGAATCTCCCTACATAATGAAGTCCGGTAACAAAATCTATTGTATAAAAAATGCTAATTATTTTATACTAGCTGGCCCGGTGAACTTCGTATCACCTGAAATAGTTTGACTCTCCGCGTCAAAAATGGCGATTCCAATACAAAATGACCAATTTTTATTTCTTCCGTTTTTCAGCTAATCCTTTAACTTTTCCCATATTTCTTTGCTTATAAACCTACCCTGAAGTATGGTGAACTAAACAAAACAGTAAATATGCAAATCGGTCAAGTCGTTTCTTAGTTTTAGCGAGTCTAATGCACGGCGATTCATTTTTATATACAGGGTGGCCCAAACATAGACGTCAAGCGAGAAAATCTAGATAGCTGACACCGAGGGCTACCCGAATCACCCCCATGTATGTTCAGCCATTTTTTGTCGTTTAGAAGTTATGAGGCTTTAAAGGTTATTCTGAAAAAAAAATACCTACCATCGGATTTTATTTTCCAACTTTTTTTTCTTTCGACTTTTCAGAGATATTTTTTATTCTTTAGAATCTCAGATAAATTATCTATCACCAAAAAAATTATGATCAGCTGTGGACTTTTAGAAAATACCAGAATTTTGATCCAAAGTCCAAAAATGTTGTTTTCAAGAAAACATCACTGAAATAGTTAGTATGGGGAAAAAAATAAGTAGGGGTCTGAAGGACTTTTTATTGATTTCAAAAACTTTCCCAAAGCCTCATTCTTCAAATAATATAAAAAATCTGTCACTTTATAGGACTTTTATTCAAGTAATTTGCGATCAAAGTCGAAAAACTGGAGTTGGAAGAAATTTTATTTCAAACGATTTTCATTTATTTTGGTTGATTCGGACAAAAAACATTGCAGGTAGGCTTAATATTGCCTGTCAGCACGGTCTGCATAGGAAATTCACGAAAAAATAAAAAAAAGCACCATAAAATATTTTGTTTTTTTTTTTGTTCTTTTTTGTCATTATTTGAATTTTAAATTATTTTATTATCGACTTTACTTACAAAACATGAAGAAAAAAATAAATTTACTTAAAGAAAAAATAAAAAAAAGTAGAAAATTAAATGATTTGATTTATTAATTTTTTCGTGAATTTCTAATGCAGATCCTACTGACAGATGATTTTAAGCCGATCCGCAATGTTTTTTGTCCGAATCAAACAAAATAAATGAAAATCGATTGAAATAAAACTTCCAACTCCAGTTTTTCAACTTTGATCGCAAATTACTTGAATAAAAGTCCTATAAAGTGAAAGATTTTTTGTATTATTCTGAAGAATGAGGCTTTGGGAAAGTTTTTGAAATCAATAAAAAGTTCTTCAGCCCTCTACTTATTTTTTTCCCCATACTAACTATTTCAGTGATGTTTTCTTGAAAACAACATTTTTGGACTTTGGATCAAAATTCCGGTATCTTCTAAAAGTCCACAGCTGATTATTATTTTTTTGGTGATAGATAATTTATCTGAGACTCTAAAGAATAAAAAATATCTCTGAAAAGTCGAAAGAAAAAAAAGTTAGATAATAAAATCCAAGGGTAGGTTTTTTTTTTCAAAAAAACCTTAAAAGCCTCATAACTTCTAAACGACAAAAAATGGCTGAACATACATGGGGGTGATTCGGGTAGCCCTCGGTGTCAGCTATCTAGATTTTCTCGCTTGACGTCTATGTTTGGGCCACCCTGTATACAGATTACATTCTTAGAGCTTTGAACTTTTGTATTTCATATTCTAGATTCTGCTGAAGCAGCCAGAAAGATTCTAATCTGTGACGCTTAAAAAGTTAAACTGTCAACCAAAACTAGTAGTGGGTGAAAGTTTTAAACTGTTTTATCTTTTTAATCAATCTTGAGCATTAGATACTTTGGGCCTGCGTGCTTAGCTGGTTTAACGCCTTGTTAGTGAATGTTTTATTACCTGCCTGATTTATTTTTATTTGCGAAAGAAATTGCTTCAAAATCTAATGAGATTCTAACTTAATTATTCCCAGACTCTAGAAAGGATTTTCTTCACTTCATCGTCATCATCTTAGGCCCGGTTTCTGAGTTGAGAATTTTACTAAGCATATACTTACGTATCGCTCTGTCACGTTCTTTTGTGAGAAATCTGCAGAGACAGTACGATACTTACCCACTTGCTTAGCAAAATTCTCAACTCAGAAACCGGGCCATAGACACTCACTCACTGATGAGTAAAGGTCTCTTCATGCTCACGCCACCGCTCACGATCCTGTACCAGACGAAACCACTGCTGTCCGGCTACTTGGGCCATGTCATCGCACCTGGCTGGTGGTCTACCAACCGATCTCTCTCCTCTCAAGGTCGCCATTCCACAATGGACTTCGTCCATCTACCATCAGCACTTAGGTCAATGAAATCATGAAGCAGACTCCAGTAGGCCTAGCCTGTGCCCTACTGCAAAGCATAACCCTAACCTTTTTCTCAAAAAGGGAGATACTTAGGCGTTCTCACTGCAGTAGGTATGGATGGCGACAAATTCCGACCAGCACCTTTAAAATCAAGTACAGGAACATGCTACGACCAGGAATTAAACCTGCATCATAATTATCATACCCTTGATGTGACACAACAAACATAACATTCTTTATAAACTGACATTATATTTTAATTTAATTTTATGACTGTGACATTTTTAGCTTTTACGATTCTTATTACAATAATTTGATGCCGATAGAAATGTAAAGCACGATAGCATGATTAATATTATTGACCTAATTTTAATTTTATGTTATTTACTTTGTATGAAAGGCTGGACATGGAGGTCTTTTTTTTTTCTTTTAAGACTGAACACTAACATTATGTTACCTGTGATTCACAGATAAAGAATTTTGAAACTGAATTTGAATAGCGCTTCCGTCCTATGGTTTTCCCCATAAAAAGTAAGGTTAGGATCAACCAGCACAATATCTAAATCCTCATAACGGGGATAACCTCTGACAGCTCAAAATTTCTCCCCATACAACCCGTGACAGACAATGGGGTATAAAGAGTTCAATAGCGACGGCGGGGTCCCAGAGACCCCATGTATGGTAATTTGTCTGTGAGGTCGCGGCGCATAGAATTTTATGCTCTTTATCCTCGAAACGAAACTCGGAACGTGTGCTGGAATAGACTGTTTATGGGATGGGTTGGGTCGTCGAATATGATGTGTGTAAGTTGTGTGACGCGTAGAGGGAGTTTTTGTCTTAGATAGCGTAACTTTAAGTAGGCCTAAAAACAACTTGAACCAGGTGGCGAAAAAAATGGGGCGAAAAAAATATCAACTGTTCCATACATAGGTAAAACTCGTAGATTCAGTATGTATGGAACAGCTGATATTTTTTTCGCCTAATTTTTTTCGCCACCTGGTATAAGTTGTTTGTAGTGATCAGTAGACAAGACAGCCTACTTAAAGTTCCGCTATAAAATTCGATTGCACCCTGTAGACAGCGACGCAATCTGCCACATGCAAGCGAACAAAATAAAACAAAAAGTACAAATTCATGTTTGCGGCGACAACTGACAACAGTCTTCCTGTCGCATCGCTGGCGCAGCCCCACTGCCGAAGCATACAAAGGCCCGGTTTCTGAGTTGAGAATTTTGCTAAGCAAATGGTAAGTATCGTCCTGTCTCTACAGATTTCTCACAAAAGAGCGTGACAGAGCGATACATAAGTATGTGCTTAGTAAAATTCAAAACTCAGAAACCGGGCAAAAGCTGTTACATTTTCATTCGCTTTGCTTTGCTTTGCAACCACCCACTAAGGTACCTATGGGTTTTCTGACAAAGCATTTGACATGTTTATTGCCTCATCTCTCCATCTCTGTGCTTTGGTGAATTATGGGCCCTCAATAGCTCGTGCAAAGTGTTCTAATTTTTTTTTTTGTTTTTTTAATCATTTACCCAAGGTCCCAAGCCGGTCTCTCCTGTCCTCTCACCTCCTTCTCAGAAGCAAATCTAACAAAAAATATGAGTTGCTAAATCGGACTTTTATCGCCATACTTATTATGAAACGTCTATAAATTAAAACTTATAGCGAACTGTCAGAATATATTTCAACTCTACACTAAAACCAAGCACCTCCCAACTTCCATAAGTAGTCTCATCTGTCTGTCCTTATTTAGTTTAGAATTTTTATCGCCACTAATAAATTTACGCAGACGTCAAATTGATTTTGTGTTTTAATTTCAGATAGTTAAAACTTAAAATAGAGAAACGCACGGTCGTCAAAGAGAGCGCAAAAACGTATTTCCTGACTTTGGTGGTTAGAGCTTATTAAAAAGATCCATTTAAACCTTCTCCAATATTGACTTATGTCGATGTTTTTTTGTTCCTATTGATATTTGATCTATCTTTCATCACTGGCTCAATATCTGTTAACTTGCTAACGCTGTTTCATTCAGCACGTCTAGCATGAAGGAAAATAGCGCGATACAGTCTTATTTCTTCTTTTTACTGCTTACAGTGTTATGTTAGGTAAGACGATCTGTGGGCCATTTCATAAAAAGACATTTTTTACCTGTCCTGCGAAAATAGGATTACAGAAGAACCTATAAGAAGTCTCCGGTATTTATAGTAACAAAAAAAGTTATTGTATGTCAGCAGGGCCCTTGGCCTGTAACGCAATGGTGCCAAAATGGGCTCCCTGTTGACGTTTTCAATTACGATTTATTAATGCTGTCGGTCCAGTGTCGGTCCTTTTAATGTCTTTGTAGTACAGCAAATAATATTGTTAGTCTAATTCTAGAGGATTAATTCGCTGGTTGTAGGAGAAAAAACGAGGAAATCCCGGTTTTGTCCTTCTACCTGGGACGCCATTGACACGCCATTGTGTTACAGGCTAAGGCCCCAGTAGTCAGCAGCTAGCGCACTGATGGTTCCGCATCAGTGCGCTAGCCCGACTCGCACTTGGCCGGTTTTTTTTATTCAACTGAAGATTCATAGTTTATTATGATGACAATTCGATGTACAACATTGAGTAGTCGCGGTTAGCAACCCAGCCTTTTTTGTAACTTTTCCAATGCCTAGTTGGCTACGCAATGTACCTACATCGAATTAATTGTCATTGTCAGTTTTATGAAATGGCCCACAGTTGACTTCTGAGTATTCCGTGCAAAATGTATTTGAATGTACACAAAAGCATTTTTATCAAACGAGGAAGGGAGCGTTTTGAATGTTAAAAATTAACCTAATTTTCACAGTAGTACTAATTAGGTTAATTAATACTTAAGAGGGTAGCACACTAATGCAGCCATTATAAACAAAAACTTTTTTTTAGGACACATTATTTGCAAACTCTTGTCATAACTGTTTTTAGAACCAAGATCCTATGAAAAATCCTGTGCAAGTAAAAAAACGGCAACTTTTGGAGGTGACATGATTGGTTCTATGTCCCAGGTTTTAAACATTTATTGTTAATCCGATTAAAAAAAAATACAATTCATTGGAATTGTATTTTTTTTTTAATAGGTACCTTAAGATACCGTGTAATTTTGTCTCCGAAAATACCATACGCTGCGGGTACGGTACTAAATTAAAATGGCTGTAAAATGTAGAGTCAATAAGTCAAAGAAACCCATAAAAGCTCATTCTGTGCAAAAAAGGACACAGTCGCCAAGTCACGGTTAATAAAAATAAATATTCTGTTAATTAGGAACCAAATTGTTTCCTTAAATAAGATGCACGTGTTACACTTAAAAGCTCGAAGCCATTCTGTCCCTGTGTATGTATCTATCTTCAACACAATATCTCTGCCCATTTCCTCAAAGAGTTTTTTTGGAAACCGTTTTTATTGTAGTTCAAAACTTCAACTGCGAAAATGAGACATGCCTGTACACTTGAATAAGTAGTACACTTACTACACTGGCAACATTTAATTTCGTCTTTTGGCTACCGGAAAATATACGTAGTCAAGCAGATACGCTTCAGAATAAGGTTCCAACCTCTTTCATATCAGCTTGACCCGCCCGACCTCCACCACTCACACAACCTCACACTCACACACACACCCTGTGAGCAAATTTAATTTAATTGGGTACAAATAAGCCGACACTGCCGCAATTAATTTTACAAATGAGTTTAATGTATCATAGAGATAGCGACTAGAATGGCGTGCTTTGCTGGTGATCCGCGGTGCAGATAGTCATACTTAGTAAACTAGGGTCTTGGCAAAATTGTCGAAGTGAGCGTGTGGTATTTATTGACTAACAATGACTAACAATGACTAATAATGACACCCATTTCCCCAAAGCAAAGACAAGCAAAGGTGCCGATCGATTTGGACAATCTTAAAAACATCACAATATTTAGTACCTATGCAAGCTATCCTATCCACATCCCAAGAACCACAGTACAGCGACCGCTGATTGGTAACTTTACCCATCTAGTGTGAGTGGAGATGCTGTAAAATACTCTTCAAGTAATGAGGGCTATCGTTTTAGTGCTCACTAGTTGGCGCCACTGTCGAGTGAGATCATGAAGTATAGCTCTTAAAGTTAGTTATTTCGGACTTAAAGAAAAGTTTACCCAAATTAGCTACCTACCTTAAAACTGTACCTATAAAACACATCGAGCAAGCCACGTGTTGTTCTAAAAAAAAATTTAACACAATTTTTCGAAAGATAAAACTGTTTCAAAGCAGTGGTTAGTAGCGGGACAGTTTCTATTTGCGATAATTAATCTCAGGTATTGCAAAATTTTAATATTCACAACATTATTCTAATTAGAAATAAACCCGCGTAGCCCATACAAACAGTGACATTTCTGACCTTAGGCAATACTACCGCCCCTAACGGCAAATAAAAGAGTGGCAGCAAAAATTTACTCTCTACTTAGGTAGAGACGAATAAGTAGATACAAGTAGAGATGAATTTTTGACAGTGATTTTACATGTTTAATCTGTGGAGTCAAGTTGAATTTAAAATATCTGACGGTTAGAAAGACCTAAGTTGTTTAGGCAAGTAACCAATTAAACCTAGCACCAAACCCTAGCAATCTAAAGTATAATCTAAAAGGAATTGTATCTATGAAAACAATTTTTCCGACCCGGCCTCTAAAGTCCCTTTAAGCCCATTGCATCTCCGCTTGCACCAATTTCGTTCTCTCTCACAGCGTAATTTGCTTGGGATGAAATTTAGCCCGAAAGCTTTGGCGACAGCCGGAATGTAGTCCTTTTGACAAGAAGTGAGCTTTGCATCTGACTGCATATTATAAAAATAAGATTAGATAGATTCCCGAGAGGGAAATAATATTTGATTATATGTCTATAAAATTTTATGACCTAAAAGGGTCAACATTATTGAAATATGTGGAGTTTTTTTTAACTTCTGCTTTATAGACGTGCACGAAAAATCGTGTGTTTTGTGAAATAAATATTTTTCATTTTAATTTTAATTTTCATTTCATTTCATTTTCAGATAGATAGAAAGACTTAATAGCCACGGAAATACAATGATAAAAAAAAAACAGAACATGGACACACAATTACTTACATACTAGGTACAAGCGACATAACTGTTGGAATATCTCCGCAGCTCAAAATAGGAACTGACTCAGCACTTATTGTAGGTTACCTATGTAAGCCTATGGCACTGATTTTCAGTCAGCCCCTATTGGCCATAGTCCACTTATTCCAGCCGCCTTTTTAACACATTCGGTGCCTTGGACGCGCTAACGCGCCCTCTAAACATTCGCCGAGTTTTGAGTCGCCGAGTCTCTGCACTTTATCACCCAATATTGCAAAGTCTACTTCTCGGAAAAGGTACTTATACTAAACAGGCTGTTTTCAATGTTATTCAGCGCCTTCTTTACGGCTCCAGAGAAACGTTGCGAAGGAATTGTCTACAAATATTTCTACAGTAAAGGGACTTATAACACGACTAGAACTTATGTGAAAGTAAATGTTGTATTACCTAAACCCTCGTAGGCACAGCATCAACTTTATAAATGACTGAAGTATGTTGCCTTAATTTGTTAGCCCCAATAGTTTAAAGGAAACCATCGCGATGCATCGTGTGGAAACCGGTATTTTAGTTGGTTCCCAACGTATTGACAAATGGGCTAGCTAGGTCGACTAATTTGGGAATATGGTACTATACAAGGTGTTACAAAAGTACCTAACTCTTTTAACAGGGTAATAGCACCCGGGGATAGGGATCACAACCTAAATATTTGTTTTGCTCTATGGCGTTCCGTTAATTTTTAAATAAATAAAATGTGAACGATGTGGCGGGAGAAAAGTATTTTTTAAATATTGTTTTCATTTACTTTCACAATATTTTAACAACTCAAAGCTATGTAAATGCACCTACACGCCAAACATATTTTTAAATTTGAGCTATTATCAAAAACAAAAAAGTTATGAAAATTTTTCAATTTTGAGGTTATAAAATAAAAATTGCTTTTTTCAACTTTTTTTTACATATTTTACATCCTGTTGACCAGTAGGTTACACCCTGTAAAAAGAGTTAGGTACTTTTGTAACACCTTGTATTTATGGGTAGAAGGCAAGCCCAGGCACTGCAGCGTTCGACTGATCACTTCACCCATGTAGTGTGAGTGAAGGCGCCACTGGACGCTGTATAAAACATCTCGTTACGTAAATGCAAATTAAAATGGTTGGTATTGATGAGCACAAAGACTTCACCATGTGTACGCAAAGCCCTCGTAGGCATAGCATTATGCACGGTGTAACGAAGCGCAAGAAATATGAGGCGACGCGTCTCGTTAGCGGCGCGCGCGCATCCTCTCGCGAACAACATCATTAAAGATCTCCTGCCGAGAGGCCAGCTTGGCAGCCGAGTGCATTGGGTGGGTGGGAGATCACATTTGGGTATCCAGAAACTGTTCTGTTTGAAAACCTGGGCCCTTAGCCTGTAACGCAATGGTGCCAAAATGGGCTTCTGGTTGACGATTTCAATTACGATTTATTAATGCTGTCGGTCGGTCCAGTGTCGGTACTTTTAATGTTATTGTAGTACAGCGAAGAATATTATGAGTCTAATTCTAGAGGATTAGTTCGCTGGTTGTAGGAGAACAACGAAATAATCCCGGTTTTGTCCTTCTACCTGGGACGCCATTGACACGCCATTGTGTTACAGGCTAAGGCCCCAGCGCTGTATTTAGTCATGTAACTACAGCAACGGCTGAAGTAATCTCATTTGCCACAACCGCGCATGTTAATTTATATTAGTATAAGTGTTTTTGTGTTAATTTTGTGGCAATAAATCATTTCTAAATCTAAATCTAAGCACTTCCCGGCCAGAAGCAAGTTGCCGTCGCCCATCTGGAAGTCACTTAATCAGGCAGAAAAGAAAGTGGGGCGAAACAAGAAGTTGCTCAGTAGAAACTCAGCACCGATTGCGGGTGTCCATATCCCGGCCACATTTGTCCTCGTGGCTGAACATCTGCAACTGGGAGGACTTCTGAAAGGCACATACAGCAAATTCCAACGAAGTAGCTGCCTACTGGTCCAAGATAATCTAGCGTAGAACTACTGATACGAACAAGATAAACGAGCAGTGTAGTTCTACTGAGATTTTTAGGGCTTAAACTGCAAGCTTGCCAGAAGTCACATAATGTAGGGCAACTTTGAATGGGACCAACCTTGACAGCGTAAAAAAAAACTGAATTGTTCAGTTTGCTGAAAGTTCCATTAACGTGTTAATAGGAACAACTGTAGCAAGGCATGCATGTGGATAAGAAAAGAACGAAATACTAGCGAGTGGACAGGCAATCGTTTGGGCGGCCTAAAAACTCTGACACCAGGGGTGGTCACTACCTCTTACGATTACCTAGGTTAAGTTTGGTGAAACTTTTAGCACGATCGCTAGATCTACCGGCAAAACACCTATATCATGGCGCATGATAAACGACGTGGCGGTAATGAGAATGCGTCGGTGATTCTGTTCGTAGGCGGGACCTTGACGGATAGATGGGTCATCTTCGCCATCAGTGCGATTTCTATCAAAATGGCCATTGTGCCCTTGCGTTTCTAATAATCTGGGGTGGTCACTACCTCTTACGATTACCTAGGTTAAGTTTGGTGAAACTTTTAGCACGATGGCCCGCTAGATCTACCGGCAAAACACCTATACCATGGCGCATGATAAACGACGTGGCGGTAATGAGAATGTGTCGGTGATTCTGTTCGTAGGCGGGACCTTGATGGATAGATGGGTCATCTTCGCCATCAGTGCGATTTCTATCAAAATGGCCATTGTACCCTTGCGTTTCTAATAATACAATTATTATAATGCACCGAGCAGTTTTCGTGGCCGCTTGATGCATTTAGTGACGAGAATGGTGCAACAAATACTAAAGGGTTTTCAGGAAGAAAATTTTCAAGGGTATCATGACATTTTAAATAGAACAGAGCTGAAACAAAATGTCGTTCCCTGTATAAAATGTTCTGAATCGTCGCAAGACTCGCAAGTCATCAGAATCGTTATGGATCGTGCGTGACTACATATCAGCTTCAATGTATGTCACTAACACACAAGCCAGCAGCGTCATAGGGGTCATTTTAACCAAATATTGGCAAAAAGACAGATTTAAGAGCAGCCCAATGTGTCACTTTCAGTCTGAAACTTTCAGAAGAGAAATTACCGGTATTATTATGCCAAAAAGCCTCTCCGCGAAAGAAGAGCATTCTTTTACCTCTCTTGCGCATAAATTATGCAAAAAACGCCCGACGTTTGCTTTTATTTTGGGCACCTTCATCAGAACGCTGACTCGCAAGGTAAGTGAATGAGATATATGGAATGGAATACTCACGAAAGATGCCTTTTACTTTTGCCGGAGAATAAAGAGTAGGTTTACTTTCAGGAAGGAAGTCTCTTTCACGTTTGAAGACCGAATTTCAAAAACTTTTCTACCAAAATGATCTTTCGGTATTGTGACTTTCGGCGTTATGGCCGTTAGGCATTTTAATTTTAGGGCGAGGCCCCCATTGGTGCGTTGCGCTGCGTTGCGTCGTCGTTACGGACACGTTTGTATCTTTCCATTGCGAAGGCTGAACTGAGATGCGACGGCGTGTATACCCTCTTGTCGCGACGTCGTACGTCGACGCAACGCAGATGTGGCATACAATGCGTCGATTCGATGCGACGACGCAACGCGACGCAGCGCAACGCACCAATGGGGCCTCGCCCTTAGACGTTTAGTTAGACCGTAGACTTTTTAAAAGTATAATTTTTGAAATTCGGCCTTCTCTTTAAGTTCAATGTATACGAATAGATAGATAGATAGATAAGCATTTTGAATAGCATGCTAAGCATGAATAGGTAGGAAGTAGTTTATTGCGTTGGTTAGAGTGACGTCGTCGTCTATAACAACACATTGTGACAAGGGAGTGAGTAAGTGGATTAAATAATACAATTAAGAGAGGGAACGGTGTGTCGAGGATATTATCTACCTTGGTCAAGCTCTCAAAGTCATTCTAGACTTACCTAGTATTGCAATAAGTTTGTAAGTTGCAACATGAGCAATCTCACGTAGCAAAACTCGAAGTACTGCGGTCGGCTACAACAGAACAGAAGCGGCGTGACGTCACTCGGGCGCCGCATAGCAACAGCATCACGCGATAGCAGACACGTAGCGCACCAGTAAAGGAGTGGGGACGACACCGGCCGCCTATATAAACTCGGCGCGGCGCACGGAGCGGCAGTCTCTCTCGGGGCTCCACAGTGGTCGCTACTGGACGGTTGGCTTGGGCTGGTCGATACATAGTGACTACTGAGAGTTCAGGGAGGGTCTCCTGTGCACCGGCGTGAGCGCGATTCACGCTTCTCCTCAAGAGGCGGGGGTCGTGTCCACTACCTAGTACAGTCAGGCGCGTTAGGGCGAGGCATCAGCGCCACCACCCGCGTTACCCTTTTGCTCGGGGTATTTAGGAAGGGTTCTCCCCCCCCCCGCTGGGTAGAATAAGTTTAGGTCTTAGATTTAGCTCGGCATAAAGCCACGCAGCTAGGGACCGCTGTAAATACAGAGTAGGTAGTCAGATAAGAATCAGATTGTGTTACAGAGAAATAAAAGTGTCTTTGTCATTGATAATCTTAATCGCGAGTTTCCATTTTAACTTTCCCCCGTAACCCCTCAGGGACCCACTTAAATCACATATACCCACTAGGTTAGGCTCAAGAGCGCCCTAGGGTTAGTGAGGTGACTAGTGCTCCGAGCGCTACGTTACATTTGGCGCCCAACGAAAAAACTCACGCGTCTCAGGGCTAAAGGGGGAATATTACTTTGGGTTTCACAGACCGCTGGACGGCTTGGCTTAGACTGGTCGATACACGGTAACTGTTGGAATTCAAACTAATTTAATAAATAAAAAGTTATAGCGTAGATCGGAAAAAAATATATTATACCAGACAGAACAATAAAACAAACAGACAGACAGTCAGTTACCAGAGTAATAAAACGTAGTCCCCAAAATAATCAAACAACGGATAACAGCCAACAGAATAGGGAAAAATAGCTAACCAGATGCCAGTATCTTGGGTATACGCGTTACATAAACCAGAGTTAGTCGAACTTGCTAAAACTAAGGGCTTAGATACCGAAAACCTAAACATCGACGAGATCAGAAAGCTAGTAGTAGGGAAAATAAGAACGGAAGAAGAGAAAGACCAGAACCCGATAGAAGAGGCTAACGATAACGAAGAACCAGACCAGTTTACCGACGCAATGGCAAACGCAATAGAAAGAAATACGAGCACAAACCCAACACAAGCGCTGAACATCTCGTTCGACATCAATGATGATCCTGTGGAGTTCCTAGAAACACTAGAACAACTAATAACAACCGAAGGGAAAGACGAGAAGCCATTAGCAATACTCTCAAAGATCTTAAAAGGCAAAGCACTACAGTGGCAGAGGAATCTAAGCGCATCATGGAAGACGTGGGACGACTTTACTCAAGATTTCAAGTTATTTTATTTCCCAACGGATTTTGAGCGAAACCTGTTAGAGGAGATAATATCCAGAAAACAAAAACGGAGAGAAAAGTTCACTGAGTATCTAACCGACTTACAAACCCTAATGAGAAGATACGGAAAATTAGAAGAAAAAGAGAAAAGAGACCGCATCTACCAGAATATGGATGCAGATTACAGGTGCTACGTAAAGAAACAAGATTTCCAAACAGTGAGAGAACTAATCGTGTTGGCTAGTGAGTACGAAGCAATACAAAAAGAAAAAGCCAACAACAAGGAACCGTGGGAATACGGACAGTTCCAACAGAGAGCGACCCCGCCACCAAGAAACACAACAACGCACAACTCAAATATGTACGGGGGTAGAAGAGTACACCCGCAATACAATATAGGTGAATGTTGCTGGAACTGTGGAAAAAGAGGGCACCGCTCGATAGAATGTCGAGGAAGAAAAGTAATATTCTGCAATCAGTGCGGGATCGTAGGCAAGATGTCAAGAAACTGCTGCGGGCAGAACAAGCAAGAACAAAGAAACAGCAACTACGCCTACACAATGAGAAGCGACCAGGACAGAGAAAACAGGATGTTCGTGGATGTCAAGGTAAACAACCACATATTCAAAGCACTAGTAGATACAGGGTCAACCAAGTCGTATATAACTAATGAAACGTATGAAAACTCAACAGGTGCCGGAAACAGAGAAATAAAAACAAAGTTCGAAGTAGCACTAGCCGACGGGAGCAAACGGGAAGTAACAGATATCTTAGTAGCAGAACTAGATATAACAGGAGTCAGAATCACACACCAACTACACAGACTTCCCAACGCACCAACAAACATAATAGGGATGGATATTATAAAACGGTTACCCAATATCTTGACGAGGAATAACCAGAGAGAAGAAACTCACAAAAACAACACAGAAAAATCAGAAAACGAAATCCCAGACACTCTCACAGAGGAAGAAAATAAAATGCTACAAGAGATGCTACACAAGGAATTCGCAGAGTGCGACAGAGCTCCGAAAGGGAATAACTGGGTGAAACACACCATTAAAATGAAACACGGAGTTCCAGTCAAACAGAAGTACTACCCGAAAAATCCGAGACTACAAGGAATTATAGACGAGAAGGTTCAAACCATGTTAAAAGACGGAGTGATAGAAAAATCAAGCAGCCCGTACAGTTCACCAATAGTGCTAGCAAGAAAAGAAAATGGAGACTACAGATTCTGCATAGACTTCAGAAAAATCAACGAAATATCGGAAAAAGACGCCTACCCGTTACCACAGATAGACGACACACTCGAAAAACTCAGAAAGGCAAAATATTTCTCGAAGTTTGACCTAAAGAACGGATATTGGAATGTGCAGCTAGAAGAAAGCAGCAAACCATACACAGCATTCACAGTACCAGGAAGAGGCCTATACCAATTTAAAGTGATGCCATTCGGCTTGCACTCAAGCGGAGCAACATTCCAACGCCTACTAGACACGGTAATCGGCCCCGAACTTGAACCAAATGCGTATGTGTACCTGGACGACATCATAGTATGCAGCACGACATTCAAAGAGCACTTGCAACATCTACGACAAATATTCAAGAGAATAAGAGCCGCACAGTTAAATATAAATAAAGAAAAATGCGAATTTTGCAAAGCAGAGGTGGAATACCTAGGTCATGTGGTAACGAGAGAAGGCATAAAGATGAACGAGAATAAAATCAGAGCAATCACAGAATTAAAACCACCAACAAACCTAAAAGAATTAAGGAGATTCATAGGGATGACATCGTGGTACAGAAAGTTCCTACCCAGATACTCAGAAGTCATGAAACCGTTAGTAAAACTGTTAGGCAAAGAAGAAAAGTTCAGATGGGAATTAGAGCAAGAGCAGGCCATGACACAGATAAAAGGACTCCTCACAAAAAGCCCAGTACTGACGAGAGCAGATTTCGACAAACCGTTAACGATTCAGACAGACGCCAGTGAAGTTGGATTAGGCGCGGTCCTAACGCAAGTACAGGACGGCCAAGAGAAAGTAGTAATGTACGCCAGCAGGTCACTACAACCACGAGAAACCAACTACTCCACGTCAGAAAAAGAGTGTCTAGCAGTCGTATGGGGAATAGAGAAAATGAGAGCATTTATAGAAGGGTACCATTTTGTAGTGATAACCGATCACCAAGCACTTAAATGGTTGAACACACTGAAAAACCCCTCTGGCAGACTAGCAAGATGGGCCTTACAATTACAACAATACGATTTCGAGGTAGTATACAGGAAAGGCAAAGACAATAAGGTCGCAGATGAACTATCGAGAAACCCAGTATGCGTAACAACCGAACTCCCAACAAACGATTGGTATGGCAAGAAGATAAGAGAAATTGAAAGCGGACGAGACAGCGACGATAGCTACTGCATCAGGGAACAAAACCTATACAAACGTATCGAGAAACCAGCCTACGGAGTAAAGCTAGACTCAGATTCAGAATGGAAACGCTGTGTGAAAAGCGACGAAAAACAGTCCATCCTAGAACAGAACCATGACTCACCTAACGCAGGACATTTAGGAACCACAAAAACATTGAACAGATTAGCTCAGCGATATTATTGGCCAGCCATGTACAGAGACGTGAGAGCATACGTACGAGGATGCGAAGTTTGCCAAAAGAATAAGCCACAGCAAGTGAAAGCAGCAGGCCTAATGCATACAAGGACAGTGACAGAACCGTGGCAGATAATCACCACTGACCTCATAGGTCCACTACCACGATCCAGCAAAGGATACAATTGGATCATAGTCTTTCACGATAAATTCACGAAATGGACCGAACTAAGACCTTTACGAACAGCAACAGCAAATACAGTCATAAGAGCCCTAAAAGAATGCATTGTCATGCGGTACGGCTGCCCGAAAATCATATTAATAGACAACGGCAGGCAGTTCACAAGCAAGTTATTTCAGGACGAACTAAAGAAGTACGGTATAGAACTACAGCTAACGCCACCCTACACGGCGCAGTGTAATCCCACAGAAAGAGTCAATAGAACACTAGAATCTATGATCACAGCATTCATAACAGATAACCACAAAAAATGGGACGAGTACCTACCAGAATTTAACTTCGCAATAAATACCTCACACCAGGAGTCAACCAAATACACACCGGCCTTTTTGTTATTCGGAAGAGAACTCAGAGCACCCGGCGATAAGAATCACTTTCCCGTACCAAAGTTGAAAGAAAGAGAACGCATAGAGGAAGTATTCCAGTTAGTGAGATCAAACCAGGAAAAAGCATCCGAAAAACAGAAACGATTCTATGACAAAGACAGGAGATCGTGGAAACCCGATGTAGGAATGACAGTGTTAAAAAAAGATTACCCACTCTCGAACGCGAGTAAGGACTTCTGCGCTAAACTGGCACCCAAGTACTCAGGACCATACAAAATCATAGAAGAAAAATCACCGGTAATATTTTTACTACAGGATCAGAAAAATAAAAGGCGAATCAGAACAGCACACGTGAAAGACATAAAACAGTATTTTACACGAGAACAAGCGTGGCAAAGAGAAGAAAAACAGACAGGAGAAGAAAAATAGTTACGCGAGGCCGGAACACGACACACACAAGAATATAAGAACATTTTTATATACTTATTATAATTGTACATACCTACTTAGATATTAAGAAAAAAAAAAAGAAAAAAAAAAGAATGAAAAGAAAAGAAAGAATAATAAAAAAAAAAACAGAAAGAAGGAAAAAAATCTATCTTAAAAAAAAAAACGAGATTAAAAAAAAAAACATAATGAAAAAAAAAATATATAAAAAAATACACAGAGCACAAAAAAAAAAAACAGCGGGAACCAGCAGCAGCAGAAGCCCAGGATGGAGGACAACAGCAGAGGGACTCCCGAACGGCGCCAGCAGCAGACGACACCAGCACCAGCCCAACCCAGGCACCAACAGCCCAGCCCAACCGAAGACCAGCTGGAATCAAGACCAGACCAGGGACAGAGGGACTCCGGCGCGACGCCAGCAGCAGAACCAAATAAGGTTGTACCACTCCTTCATAACTTAAATACCTTTTAGTCAGTTTAGAGTTAATATTTTTTTTTTCGTGGTCAGTAAGTAAAGATAAAGATAAAGTTTATCAAGTAAATGGTACAAACAGAGAGATTACTTGAATATTTTTCTTGTTTTGGTTGTTTCTTTGATAATTTAATGTCTAGATTATTATTAGATGGTGTTTTGGGTATATAAATACCTACCGTTGTGTACCTACCAACTTTACTTAATTTTGCTACATTAACATTTTGATTGCATGTGTACGTTTGAAAATGAAACAAATATTTGGCTAGGTGATACCCCTGTCTATTGTGAGTAAAGTTTCAAAAGCCAGTTCTAGATAAGATAAGATAAGACTGATAATAGCAGTAAAGTTTTCTTTTTGTTTTTCTCGCCACTGTTTAACCACAGAGCTTATAATATGGTATGCTATACCGTAACCAGTTCAAGTTATCTTAAACGCTTAACCTAGTTATAATTATTATAAGATAATAATTCTTCAGTCGTGATACATAGTACCTATCTAAAGTACTAATTTGAGTAACAGTAACAGAAATAAAACGAGATGAAATGTTTTCAGCCCAGAAACGATAAGCGAGTACATATAATATTGCGTTACAGTCAGTACAGTCAAGTATTAGTACCCATGAAAAGTTATATATTTGTACCCAGGCAAAGTTATGTACACTATGATTTGTTACAGGTAAAAATCTCCAGACGGGGGGGGAGAATGCAACATGAGCAATCTCACGTAGCAAAACTCGAAGTACTGCGGTCGGCTACAACAGAACAGAAGCGGCGTGACGTCACTCGGGCGCCGCATAGCAACAGCATCACGCGATAGCAGACACGTAGCGCACCAGTAAAGGAGTGGGGACGACACCGGCCGCCTATATAAACTCGGCGCGGCGCACGGAGCGGCAGTCTCTCTCGGGGCTCCACAGTGGTCGCTACTGGACGGTTGGCTTGGGCTGGTAGTGACTACTGAGAGTTCAGGGAGGGTCTCCTGTGCACCGGCGTGAGCGCGATTCACGCTTCTCCTCAAGAGGCGGGGGTCGTGTCCACTACCTAGTACAGTCAGGCGCGTTAGGGCGAGGCATCAGCGCCACCACCCGCGTTACCCTTTTGCTCGGGGTATTTAGGAAGGGTTCTCCCCCCCCCGCTGGGTAGAATAAGTTTAGGTCTTAGATTTAGCTCGGCATAAAGCCACGCAGCTAGGGACCGCTGTAAATACAGAGTAGGTAGTCAGATAAGAATCAGATTGTGTTACAGAGAAATAAAAGTGTCTTTGTCATTGATAATCTTAATCGCGAGTTTCCATTTTAACTTTCCCCCGTAACCCCTCAGGGACCCACTTAAATCACATATACCCACTAGGTTAGGCTCAAGAGCGCCCTAGGGTTAGTGAGGTGACTAGTGCTCCGAGCGCTACGTTACAAAGTAAAAAAAAACTGCTGGGTAAAACAATACGATAACAAGTACGCCTTATCAAAAATGTTGACTGCAGGCCACCCAGAGGACACAAGTACAGACCGACAAGGATATAAATGAATGGCGAGCGACATACTGCTCTCTCTTATTACCACTCGACTAAGGTGAAATTTGAATAAAACTACGTTTTCCACGTTCATTAAAATCCTTGTAGGCCTGTAGCGGTAATTCGGCAGAACAGTGTACGATACCGCAGAGGTTATCTCACTGAGCAGACAGAGGCACAATTAAAATATTTATTCACTTATTTATTTACTTTTAATTGACTCTTGGACTCTGGGGTCGGGTTGGGTGGATGGAGAGGAAAAATACACGGTAGTGTAGTGTTGGGAGCTCGATTTTGTTCAACGAAATGTGCCTGACAATTTTAACGAGCGAATCACACAATAATTAATTGAGTACACAATAAGGGTAAACAAGCAAAAAAAAACCAATAATTGCGTGCAAAAAAAATGTGGGTGAAATCCGAATTTCCGCCCTAAGTCTTTAGAGCTGGAGAGCTAGTTACCATTCGACTTGTTTCATCGCACAAGGCTGGGAGTTGGTAGGCTGATGGAGTAGACTTTTCTGAGTACGGGAAAAAAATATTTGGCCTGCATCGGTTGAAAGTTCGATTTTTTCGACCTTGAAAGATTAAATGTTTGGGTTGGGTATCTTTTTTTTACGTACAAGATGGGAATAATAGTGATTTCGTGATCAGCGGAGTCTAAACCACCAGCCTAGAAGCTCCCAGCCTGGAACGACAAAAATCTAACTTTCAACCGCAACCGGACATAAAAAATCCTACACTCAGCGAAGTCTACTCTATCAGCCTACCAACTCCCAGCCTTGTGCGATAAAATAAGTCGAATGGTCACCAGCTCTCCAGCTATTACGGCTCTATGTAGATCAAAAGAGTGGGAGAGAGCATTGTAACGAGAACTATCTACCTAGTCGTTCTAACAAAAATATCTTCAGGTGAGAGGTATGGGGGACAATTTTACCTACTCAAGCAAGGCCCTTCAGAATGAAGCCTCATTTTTGATGAAGTCGCTTTGTTGTCAGTAAACGAAACGTTAGAGGCAAGCAACAATATTAAGGCCCACCGACATCATTACGTTCCACAGTAGGCGACACCCAAATGGAAGTCTATCAACGTGCGCTCTTATTGCTCAGGACATAAGCGCGACTTTTGAACAAAAACTGATACCTCCCCGTGTCGCCACCTGTATAAATAAACCGTCATATTCGCAAGACACACGCCTCGAGCGTTCATTTACATAAAGGTACTTTAAGGAACACGATGTCGGCAGGTAGGAACTAAACACAATGTTCTCGTGAATTTCCTAATCCACTACGTATGTACTGTTTTCTCGGGAAAGAACTCTACTCGCGATGTGAGAACTTACAACTTTCTACAACAGCCCCTCGCTTTCTTGTCAAAATCGACAAAGTTTATTACACAAAAACAATGTCCCAGGCACTGCAGCGCCGAGTGGTCTCTTCACCCATCTAGTGTGAGTGAAGGTACCACCGGACGCTGCGGGTTGTTCCGTATTCATGACACGACTTTTCATGCTATAGGTATATTTTTCCGGATTCATGGTACGAGTTATTATTATTCCTGCTCATGATTATTTTCTATTTAAGTTTCCGTTTTCATTTTACATGTGTTCCGTATTCATGCTACCAATAAAATACCATTTAATATTGGCACGTTAGTATGGTCAGCATAACAATTTCATTTCTAAGATTGGTAAGTCGGACTAGGTACCTACCTCAGTCTCTCCACCAAGGAACCAAATTATAAAACTAAGACATAACACGCACGCACCTTTCAATACACCCGCAGGCACTTTTGGTTATTGAAATAAAAAAACTGAAACTTGAAATTAATTTGAAACTAATATAGAGGGCGATGGGCTGCATAAAGCGCCATCTAGAGTTAAGGTTTGGGACTAATATAGAGATATAGAGGGCGCTAGTTTCTATGTCGCGTTACAACCCTCACCAGCATCACCAGGTATAGATTTTTTTTGTTCTTCTAGCATTACTTCCTCAACTCAGCCAACAGATGGCACTCCACAGTCCTACATCGTGGATCGCCGTATGGCTTATTCTATATTCTATATTCTGAGTGTCAAGTTTTATAAATAATGCAGCCATGATAGCCATAGTTTTGTTTATATTAAAGTAAAAACATGTTGATTATATTTCTTGATTTTTAAGAACGTTGGTTATTAACATAATTTTTATAACAAGATGATTATTTCTAACTTAATTTGTATGATTTCAATCCTATGATGTCCTATGTCACTTTAACCGATCATCAATTTGCAAGGTACTGTTGACCTACTTGTTTGCAGTGCTGATGTATAACGCATACACGTGAAACGGTTGAAAGAGCATTATCTTTCTGTATCATAACTCCAAGTATTTATTTGTATATATTTTATCTATTATATATTAAATAGGTATTTAGTATATGTAATTTATATATTGATATCTTGTAGATCTTGATTAGGTACTTGTTTTATTTTTATTGTTTATGTAGTATATTATGTGCACATTATGCACGCCCGCTTTTCACAACTATTTCGATCCCCCAAGGTTTGCTGGAAGAAATCTCTTACAGGGATAAGCTAGCCTTTGTACATGTGTTTTCTTACTGTTTTGTCCTCTAATCTGTTTGTGTGTACAATAAAGTAATAATAATTATAATAATGATTACCCCATTCCTCATGGCGATGTAAAGAATAATTAATATACCTCGTGCCAGTGTCCGTGGATGTCTTAACGAAATCCGTACCCAGCTTGTCTGCGTATTATTTATTTCTTCCAATATTTTAGATTTTTTTCTGACCGTACTTAAAAGCAAATAATTTTTATTATAATGTATGGTAGCATGAATCCGGAAAGGCTCGCGAGACGAAATGTAAAAATTAATAAAATAATTTCCATAGCATGAATACGGAAGTCAAGTAAAATGAATCCGGAAAAAACTTGTGTCATGAATACGGAACAACCCCATAAATCATCTTATTACGTCGAAGCAAAAGGCCTTTTATTACATAAAATTATTTTTGAATTTGCAGTCATACTTTGTTTTCATGCCATTTGTAACGTTTATTCAAATGTAAAGCTATTTTGTACATTAAAAACAATTATTCTGTCTAAATTCCTGAAAATGGCCCTATATTGACAAACAGCGTCCAGAGTAGAGGGGCAGGAAAATTTGATTTTTTAATACAAATTAAAGCTAACCTTTTACAATATGCATCTCTAAATCAGTGATTTTCAACCTGTAGGTCGCGACCCCCTGGGGGGTCACGAAGCTAATGTAGGGGATCTTTAGGGGGTTAGGTCTTAAGTTGGTGAACTTAACTTTATAGACAAAACCCTGGTAGGGGGTTACGAAAGGATTTTCCACGGTAAGGGGGGTCGCGTCGTGAAAAAGTTTTAAAAACACTGCTCTAGATAAATAAAAAGAGTAGATTAAATAACACTGTATCGGGCGCTAACAACCTCGTTGTGTAATATCTTACCTGCCACGGACTAAAGTATAACCCCCTTACTAATAAACGTGGAATAAACGTTATACCGAGGTTAAATACAAGGTGTTACAAAAGATGCTAACTCTTTTTACAGGGTAATAGCACCCGGTGATAGGGATCACAACCTAAATATTTTTTTTGCTCTATGACACTCCGTTGATTTTTAAATTAATAAAATGTGAACGCTGAGGCGGAAGGAAAGTATTTTTTTAAATTGTTTTCTTTGACTTTCACAGTGTTTTAATAACTCAAAGCTATACAAATGCACCTACACCCACTAACATATTTTTAAATTTGAGCTAATATCAAAAACATAAAAGTAATGAAAAAATATCAATTTTGAGGTTATAATATAAAAATTGTTTTTTTCAACTTTTTTTTACAGATTTGACATCCTGTTGACCAGTAGGATACACCCTGTAAAAAGAGTTAGGATGTTTTGTGACACGTTGTATATGGTTAAACCTCGTTATAACTTTTATTCCACGTTTATTAGTAAGGGGGTTAGATTGTATCGTTTTGGCATAGCTACGCTAAGAATAGTATTTGTTAAACATAAAAATATACCCAAGGCCACCCATCCCGAGTAGACCCACACAGAGCGTGGCTAAAATGAAATATGCCCCTAAAAAGATGAAAATAATATATAGTCTGTATTATATTACGTGCGATCCCAGAGGATGGGCCCAAAACCCACGCCGGCCTTATTAGGGCACACCTACACAAGGATTATAGAGATAAGGGCTTATGCACACAAGAGCATGAACGCTGTGAAGGTTTAATAACACATTGACTTTTCGATTAACTTACAATTAAGTCGATGATGGCTTCAGTTAGATAATCGTGTCTAGTAGATACTCACCTGAAAATAAAGATAAATAAATCGTTAGTATACCTCTATACACATGTCAGGTGTCAGCACAGCACTAATGTAGAGCAAACTAAAAGGGGGATTAAAGTTAACTTTTGCCTCTTATAATTTACAGTCAGTTAAGTTACTAGTCTAGAATTTAGATCTAATGAACTAACAATTTGTCAAGCTAATGCATCTAGATGCTCTATCGTACCTATTAGTATTAAATGTTTTTAGACCTATATTTACTTAAACATTACGAGAAACTATAAAGAACGAGGTCATTTAAACGACCCATTTATATTTCACCTGTCACCTATCAAGAGCTCAAGCCTAGCTATTACAGCTAATGTAGAGTCCGATTTAATGTTCCGCAGATGTACACAAACAAACTTCATCATCATCATCATCATCATCAGCCCACCGCTGCCCACTGCTGGGTATAGGCCTTTTTCCCCTCGCGCCATCTCTCGCGGTCCCTCGCCATCCGCATCCATGGACCCTCTGCCGCCATAACGATGTCGTCCGACCATCGGGCTGCAGGTCTTCCAACAAACTTAATGTTTGTAATCCAACGTAAATGTTTATTCTCTTCATTATCCACTCATAAAAAAACTTACAGCGAAGACAACGACATACATAATTATTATTATTCCATAACTATTTTTATTGTCACGATTGCTATAATATCGGGGGGTAAAACACAAGTAAATCGAAACTAAGAGCTGTGACATTTGGCAGCTGACTGAAGTTACTAAATACCGCACGCCCATATGGGCCTGAAGGGGTAAGTAAAAGTACGAACTCATTGACTTGGGGAATATCAATTCGCGGAATGGAATGGAGACCCTCAATGGGGAGCACATTTCTGGGCACCCAACCGATGAAATAGACTGACAGCTTGATCAACCTCGGGGGTTGCCCTTGACGCTATTGCGTTCATATCGACGAAGTTTAAAATTAAATTCTGTATGAATTCGCAATTCGCATAGTCATGCTTTGATGCATGCGTCTTCGTAAAATATTGAATTTTGAAAATTGCCCATATAAAAAAAATCCGTCAAGGGTAGAGGGGTTGGCAGGAAAATACTGGATGAGGAAAGCCCAAAGACCAAAAATAATGAACGAACGAAAGAACTATAGGTTGAAGAAGAAGACATTGCTGAGAGAAAGCGGATACCTACACGATTTGTTTACCTCCACAACACATTGACTTGAAACCAACCTTACGCTTCAAACCCGCCATTAGTCTCGACGTTCCCTAACTAACGTAAAATTTATACTTCGTCAAAGTGTATAATTACTGGCCCACGCTTCGGAAAAAGCTTAGACTGGATTACACAATATTTTCGTCGCTCGTGGCTGGTGCTAACCGATGCATGGTTTTTAGCGCTACATAGGTACCTTTCTACTAAAAGGCCTCAAAAAACAATCTGACTACGTTTGACTCCTCTGAAGTACATAATACAAGGTGTTACATACAAAAGGTGCTAAATCTTTTTACAGGGTAATCGCACCCGGTAAAATGGAACACATCACAATTTTTTTTTTGTTTTGAAATGTTCCGTTCAATTTTTTAATAATAACATATAATATTTTTACAATGTTTTATCAACTTAAAACTATGCAAATGCACCTACGCACACAATCATTTGTGTTTGAATTTGAGCTAAATCCCAATACAAAAAACTTTTGAAAATATAAAATTTAGATTTTTGGTTAATTAATGTTTTTTTAAACTTATTTTTACAGAAATTTCATCCTGTTTACCAGTAGGTTACACCCTGCAAAGAGAGTTAGGACCTTTTGTAACACGTTATACAGCCTCAATTATGTAGACTCTACAAGTGTCTACAAAGTTTTATTCTATTTTATAGGGCAAAATGAAAATCTATCAAGAACATAAGTATCTCTGTCCTAAGATGACGGTGCAACATCCCTTTCCTACATCTTCAACCTATAGCCTCACTTCACGTTCCTACACTCTATTAATTGCTCTTTAAACGTTTACTTTTTTCTTATTATAATATTTGACAAATACCGCTGAATAACTCTAAACCCAGTGTTGGACCCAAGCCCACGTGCTGCAGGTACCAATGGCTTCCATTTGAGAGTATTTGCTTGAAAACTTTACAGATTAAACCGTTCTCGGATTTGCATTGAGGAGATAAGGGACATAATGAGCGGCTAGCCTGCGCCTGCGCCGGCGACGGTAGATCACGGTAGATGGCGCCTAGAGTCTTGCGCAAGCGTCTAGACTCAAAACCAAGATATCCAGGGGCCTGATTGTGTAACTTTCAACATCTATCGCGATTTTGTATTGTATAAACGGTTTCTTTTATGGATTTCAGGATAGAAGACTAATTTCGGAGCTCATTGGGAAACCTTAATCACGGAGGAGAGGTGGCCCTTTCAAAGGTATCGCGTGACTATGATCGTGAGTAGTGATCGAGGCTTTAGTATGGAATTGTTCGATCACTATTACAATCGTAGCTTTATGACAGATCGTCTGCTGTTTGAAGTTAGTAAAAACTTTGAAATGCGAAATTGAAAGCAATAGTCATTGATGCTAAAGTTACACAATTAGACCCCAGAACTGAAAACGGGGGATCTTAGTCTCTATTGCTAAAGAAGTATTTCCAAGGAGGCTCGAAGATAAGTTGCTTAAAGTTTATGCGTAGTCGTAATACCATAGATCAGATAGGAAACGCTGTGCAGGTGAAGAAAAGGCGAGGAAATGAGAAGATGGCGCCGCCGATAGTTTTTTGTTTTTCTTTTGTGCCAGTTTTATGTAGGGTATTTAGATTTTAGATAAGGCACGCTAGCAAGAACTATTTGTAAAAAAAAAACTTAGTTTAATCATTAAGCTGTCTGTCTATGGGTAAGAGACGTCAACCATAAAATTTCAACCGCTTAGAGACTGACGCAAAAAATATAGATATTGATCATTTTTAGATCTTTTTCAGTCCAATCATGATGAAATTATTTCTATTAATTTAACATTGGCGTAATAAATGCCGGATCCCTTAGGAAATATAAATTTTTATGTGGGATTTGTTTTTGGGATTGACGAAATGATTCATATTCAGTGTCGTCACTTCTGTAAACTTGTTATTATTTGTTTATACTAAAGTTTGTTAGCAATTTTTGCCGTTGACAGAGTACAAACGGCTTTCGAATCATATTTCCATAATGTTCGGCATGTTTATGCATATTTAGCTTCCCGTGAGAACCTACAAGGCTAAAGTAAATACGTAAACATTATCATAGCCTCAAAATATGGCAGAGCTGGGTTTTTTTGCGCATCTATACTTATAATAAAACTCTAGCGAAGTCAATTCTGTACATTGAATATTTTTAGAAAAAAACTAGCAGGGGTTACTAAGTAAACTATACTGAATCCAAAAATGCAAAAAAACGGTCTATGTCTGTCTGTCTGTCTGTCTGTCTGTCTGTATGAACACGATAAACGCGAACACCGCTGAATAGTTTTCAACCAAACTTAACATGGTCGTAACTCATGTTTCTGGGCATAACTTAGGCTATCCGATGTTTAGAATACATTGCGGGTTGCAATTTTAACTTCGTTTTTTGTAAGAAATATTCATAATTTGGATATGGCTTCTTGAAAAGGTATGTTAAGAACGTGATACTGAACATATTTCTGCAAAAAAAAAAAAACCCACTTTGAACCTCATTCTCTCTGAAACTTACATTGCGGGTTGCATTTTTAATTTGATTTTTTGTAAGAAATATCCATAATTTTGATATGGCTTCTTGAAAAAGTATGTTAAGAATGTTATACAGAACACATTTCTGAAAAAAAAAATGAAAAGTCGGACTTTATTATCTCGGAAACCGTTGATTTCCCAGGCATAGTTCCTTGGGCAAAAATGTTCGTTATGATGAGGACTATACGTGGTCTCTCGCTTTGTTGCCGGTCTTTAAACACTCTGTATAATATCACGCTACGACTTTTGGCATTTGAGGCGCCATATTGTAAATGAAAAGTCGGCATTTGTTTTTATTTTATTTTGGCGAAAAATGTTACGGAAATATTTTGGCGGAAAAATTCTACAAGCGTAGCATAAGGCCGGGTTAGAGCGTATCTATGGGTTTAAAACAATAGGTATCTCACTCTTTTGTTTGACTTAGAGCGGCATGGACAGAGCCATAGATACGCTCTAACCCAGCCTTATGATGCTTGCTGGAGGGAATTGTGAGTGGTTTTCGGTGGAGGTTGGACAAAGTTTATTGATGTTAGAAATGTAGTAGGTACTGTTGCGTCGCGGTCGAAAGGTTCTGGGTTTGAACCCACGCGAGGTTGAAATTTTTTTTGTGCCTTTTTTTTAATATTTACTCTACTGAGCCCAACTTGATATTAAAAAAATATATTTTGTTTGCCGTAAAGCGGGATAGACAGAGTTATTTGCCGTAGATACGCTCTAACCCAACCTTATGCTGTGCTTGCTGGCTTAACATGAGAATGGGTAAGACCTTATCTATCGGCTTATAACTTTATCTATCCCACTCTACGTTGAGGGAGATACATATATACCCCTTTACTTCCTAAGCAATTCTTATGTTAAGCTGCCTGGTATCTTACACGGGCAATACCTAATCTAAACAAAACATATTTTAAAATAAATGTATTGTTTAGATTAGGGCACACACAGACAGACACACAGACAGGCACACCCTCATAAACACATAAACAGACACACACACAAAACTATCAAACTTATGTCACCCCTCTTTTTTGGTCGGGGGTTAAAAAAAACCTTCCTTTTGAGTTTTCTTCCACAGTCGAATTTAAATTAAATGAAAAATGTGTAAAAACGCATACAAAGTCGCGGGCACAACTAGTTATATTATAAAAATAAATATCCCTTCGTGAAACACTTGTAAATGATTCATCTATGTATTAAGTCCACATCATAGTAATTGAACGAGCGAGCGAAGCGAGCGAAGTTCTCCGAGTCTACTGGAACAATCCGGCGTTTGTATGTATGAATGTATGTATGTATGTATGAATGAATGTTCGTTCGACGATAACTTGAGTAAATTTAGTCGGATCGTCATGAAATTAAGGTAGGTAAGGAAGGTAGGCAGGTAAATGAGGCCAAGAGAATTTTTAAGTTCGAACATGAGCCAAATCGCTCGAGGGGTTGCTGAGATATGGGGTCGCGAGTTCATAGTTCGGGGCGAACCACTAGTATAGGGCCAAAGATATCACGGTAAGTAAGGAAGCAACTCTTTATTGTACACCAGAAAGTATTTTACAGAAAAATTACAAATGGCGGTTTCATTAATAATAGCGATATATTTCAGACAACCTTTGGATGGACATTGGACAGGACTGAAGAAAAAAATCAGTAGCAAGTAAATGCAAATTACAAGAAGAAAAACATGGCGAAACAATAAAGAAATCCAATCAAATCCTCAAAAACCGCCGAATTGTCTCTTTCTGAGAGAAGCTCAGCTAGTGGGACATTGTATACTCGTAGACTACATTCAACTTTTGACATTTCGCCCAAAGAAGTCACTCTGATGTTCATTTTATAGGACAGCGAGCAGAAAATGAAACATAATGCCATTACATTAGGGATTCAAATAATCTTTACATAGTACCAACCAACTGGCATGACAACTATGAGAGGCAAGTTAGAGGCAAATGATGTCTTGTACGCCAATGGTGGAAAAAACATGATATTCTTAAATGCCATAGAAGTATTACATTAAAATTATCTCATAGTTATTTTTGTATTTTCTAAAGCAGTAACCCAAGCTAGGGAACTTTATAAAGACTTACTTGCCTCGGTAGCTCAATTGGTAGAGCGCCTGCACGGAATGCAAGAGGTTGCGGATTCAAATCCTGTCCCGAGCGAATTTTTTAACCTTAGAAAAATCTTTATCCCATATACCAAATGGTTAACTGTCAAATATCAAAAATGTGTACCAAGTAGTATAACTTGAGACAAAATATTATTGAGGTAATATAAATCCAGAACATTGTGATCGTTTGTCTGAAATCTTATCAAATGGGTATCTAGGTACTGAAATCTAAAGAAATACTGTCAGTTCCGAGGAAATCTATTGAAACTGCAACTTTATCTTTTCTCGCCGCATTCATTTGTAGTGGTTTATCGGAAGATACCACCTACACTCCCTGCACCGTGTTTCCGAACAGACACGGAGACTAACAAGCTATCAATAAACATATTCGCATAAACGTGTCGTCCATTAAATATGGAACGTATTGCTTATATCCTCAATTAATTATGAGATATTCATTTAAGCCGATGCAGCATGGTGAATTACGATGCAGTTAACTGGGATAAAGAGGCCAGCGATTTTTCTTCTTCCTCCGTGTACTTTGTGTAGGTAACTCAAAAATATTACGCAGAATTTTTTCTTTTTAAAATAGTGATGCCTACACTCCCGTCAACTGTCAAAAGAGGGTTTTGCGTTGGAAAATATTATTCTTATTGAAAGTTACAATCTTCTTCTGTTTGATAACGAGTGGCACTCGGTGGATTTTAGAGAATAAGCTGGTTTTGATTCTGTAATATGGGCCTATCCGAAACTTATCTACTGACTTTCATATTCAGAAAACCGGTATTTGATGTCTAAAATAATGTACCTAAACCTGCACCAATGATTTTAGCAGAGTATCGGCCCATAAGTTTGAAACTGACCAATCTGATCACCAACCTTAGATAGAAGATGGCACATCAAGAAGAAGAAGTGGAATATACTTCTACTACGAGACTAAGTTATATTCTACGTTAATGATAATTAAGAGAACATCCGTCACAAATTCCAATGCTTATGCACATAGCTTGCACGTGAGGTTAGAATTGCGTTACTCTATCCGTACTTATATGGGTCAGTCAGCCAGTACCTACTTAACCAAAAGCACTGATCAAGTTCCAAAGGTTATTTTCCACTTTTGTATTTAGAACTTCGTTTCGACACAAGAATTTTAGCGCCCAAACCTTCATAGTGGCAAATGTGGGCGAAATGTGGGCGCAAATGGGTATCCCTGACCTATAGTGGTGCATTTAACAGGTTCACGCCAAATGGCCTCTTAGATTACATTAAAGTTGATTTGTGACGTTATTAAAATTAGTTTTGTAAATGAATTCTATCGGAACTTCCGTGATTATGGTTTCCGTGGGTGTAATAAATGTAATAAGGACTCTATCAATTTTATTGTGGTATTTGCTCCTATAAGTAGTAGCCAAATAAATTGTACAGCTCTTCGCGGTTTCAGACTTGGTCCCATAATTTAAATTTTATGGTATGAAGCTGGGCAAGCCCAAAAAATTATGTCTCAGTAGCTGCGTTCGACTGGGCACTTTACCCATCTAGTGTGAGTGAAGGAAGGTGCCACTGGACGCTGTATAAATCCTGTCATTACGCAGATCAAAATTACTAAGTTTTTTGTATCGATGAGCAGTTATTACCAGAATTTTCGGGAACTCGTATCTATTCTTCTTAGGTTCACTTGCGTCAACCAGGGTTAGCCAGTTAACTCTGAGTTAACGTGAAAATTTGTATGGAAATGTCAAATTAACACAGAGTTACTTGGCTAACCCTGACTGACGCAAGTCCGCCTTAGACTATCTAGCTAGCTACTAACAGTTTGACTATTTCGCCCTTCGAGGTATTTTAGATGGCCTTCTTTTAACTAAATCAAAGTACACATTGTTGATATAAAGTATCAAGACAGACAAGTGTACAATCAGCGAATTGCTATCGGCGATCGAATTCCGTTGACGAAAGCAAACAGTTTGATAACAACTTGACGAGCATGGGAAAAGCAAGCAAGGTGAAAGAATATTTTTGGTATTTACGCTCTACTCTATCCATTTTTCATGAATATTATAATAAACTCAAAAACTACACCGAGAAATAATTCATCACCAAGTCATTGAACTGTACCAATTTTTGCCGGTTTTCAATTACATCAAAAGGTCTTTCTCCTTCTCGTGATTTTGAATGATTGTCATGAAGGTTTGGTTTATGCTTTCTTCATGGTGTCGTCAAATATTCAGGAATGTCTTTATTTATTTGAAAGAGTCGTTAACAGCGGGTCGAACTCGCACTCTTATAGTTGAGAAACCGAGCTATTACCAAATGAGGCATATAATCGTTTATCTTAGGCTTGTACCTAACTCCCTTAATTATTTGTTAGTAGCTCTGGGCTACCGTGTAGCACCAATAAAATATATTTATGTCGTTTTACGTAGGTACTGAAACACCAATCAAAATTATTGTTTTTATGTAACCCTTAATTTTATGTCCCCAAACTGCCTCGTTCGTTACACGCTAATTAGTTCTCGTATTGAAACAAACCAAGGGTAGTATGAAATTCGTTTGAAATTGGTCGAATCACGGTAAGTTTAGTACGTAAAAAAAAATTTAATTAATTTACCTACTGAACTAAACTTACTTAACTTACCGCGATTCTTCCAGTTTCGAACCAAAAAATTAAATGTCAATGACAATGTCTCTTGTCACAGGTCTCTATTTTCGTCTTTTTTTTATGTAGCCTTGATGTTAGTGTCCCACTGCTGGGCATAGGCCTCCCCCACTTCAGTCCAGACTTTTATGTCCTGGGCCACCTCAGACCACTCCGGCAGGTATTTATCGAGATCGTCCCGCCAGCGTCCTCCACTTCGATATTCCGTGGCGATTTTTACTTATCCGGGGGCTATTTTCGTCTATTTGACTTGAATTTGCAGTGGATACGCAGATTAGCTGCCACTTTAATTTATTAGTGCTTATTTTCAGGCCCCAGTAATTTAAATGACATTTCGGCGACTAATTGTCGAGTATGTTAGTTGGTCGGACGGACGGACGCCCACTCCGGCGCCGCCGCGCCTTCGCGGTGGGTGTGAACTGTGGAGCGAATGCTCGATCTAGGCACAAACACCGGTATGTTCTTCAGCTCAAGATTTTCAATCTTTGTTGAACTAAAAATACGTAAGATTTTTATAAAGTTAAAAAAGTCGCTCGGGACAGGATTTGAACCCGCAACCTCTTGCATTCCGTGCAGGCGCTGTACCTCTACCTCTGTAGCTCAATTGGTAGAGCGCCTGCACGGAATGCAAGAGGTTGCGGGTTCAAATCCTGTCCCGAGCGAATATTTAATCTTATAAAAAGTTCCCTAGCACGGGTAAGTGCTTTAGAAAATACGAAAATAAAAATACTTAGTTCAGATATAAATAAAGTGTAATTCAGGAGCGGGCGGCCTAAAAACTACGAGTACAGACCAATACCTCAAACGATGGCCACTACCAGGCGTGGCCATAGAAGAACCTGAATACGGCTGTCAAAATTAATCTGTGCTAAACGAAATTTGACAGCCGTATTCCGGTCCTTCTATGGCCACGCCTGCAGAGTCCGCGCATGATAAGTCTGCGCGCGACAAGTGGATTATTTAATTTAATTTGCTATGAAAAAATAATAATTTCCCGACCGTAATAATAATCAAAGAAGCTCTATAAACCTGCTCTCTACGAAGTTAGATATTAAACTTTATTGCACACGAAACATAGACAGCAGAATAATTCAGTAAAAGTTTTGCCCACGCGCAGATTTATCGTGCGCGGACTCTAGGCGCCATCTATGAAATGTTTTGTGAATATGTGCTGAAAACGGCTCTTTCAGGAGCCAATACCGATTCTGGTTTTAGTTTTATTTCAGTAGTTCACCGTCTGTTTTTATTGTTACTACGAGTATCAGTGGGATAGGCATGCTAAAGTGTCAATTCTGTAAGAGAGCCCTCTGTCTTTGCAGACTTTAGTGGTTGTGAAGGGAGAGATGGCTAGATTTATGCGTGTCGCTGGCAAATTACGAACCTTTGTCACATTTTAAATTACCGAGCGGAGTTTGGACTAGCCTGGGAATGAGATGTGAAATCACTAAGTTGGGTGTTTCATCAACTATTATATTGTTTGGATGGTTGGGTATAGTTTGGTTAGTGATCAAATTATTTTCAGGTTAAAATCCATTGCGGAATGGCGACCGCGAGAGGGGAAGAGATCGGTTGGCAGACCACCAGGTACACGTCGTTTCATATAACTGACATAAATATTTGATTATGACAATTCGATATAGATTGCGTAGTCGATTTGACATGAGGTTACAAAAAAGGTTTGTTTACAAACCGACCTATCAATGAACATCGAATTGTCATAATAAAATATTTATGTCAGTTACATGAAACGCGGGCCAGCCAGATGATCCGACGTCATAGCCCAAGTAGTCGGAAAACTGTGGTTGCGTCTGGCACAGGATCGATGTGGCGTGAGCATGAAGATGACTTTACTCAGCAGTGGGTGTTATCAGGCTGATGATGATGATTGGGGTGAATTTCCTTGCTCGATGAGGTTTAGTTTGATTGAGTTTATGAACGAGTTGAAATGTTTCTGATACTAATAACATTATATTATATTCTAATATCTAAGCAATAAAGTCATTGTATCTAAGTGTCAATAACATTAGCCTAAGTATGCGGAATGCAGGTCAGGTGCAAAGATGGAATCAGACCCGGAATAGAAATATGTATTACGAGTTCAAACCATAATCTATGCGACTCGACTGCTGCAATAAAATGTTAATCTTAATTATTAGTGTATCTTGATTCTAAGCATAAAATATATATTTCCAATTCTTTACTGCCCATTTAGATTAATTCAGATCAGATAGCAACTTTATCTTATCAACTAAGTTTAAATGCACCAATAAACATACACAAGTTATGTAACCCTATATCGCCGTGGGAATATAAACTTTGTGAACTGATTGTTAGAGTCAATATCGAGTTGTTTTGCATTGAATGCGTGACCTAAGTCCTCCTACGCGTAGACAGGACTAGAGTCTTGAATGTCATCGATACAAAGTCCTTAATCGGTTTAAAACTGTGTCGGTCTTACAGTCCTTGAGTTACGTGTGTTGTTTAACTTTGTTGTCCTACAAGAAGAACAATGGTTTGAAACTCTACATAGAGCAGTTTTGAAAAGATTTCGTTTTTAAGATAATATAGTTAAGTAGTATTGTTTTTCATCTTTGTTCTACGGCTCTTCAGGCATGTGTTCTTTTATCTTCACTTCATCTTGGTTCATCTTCTTTTAGCCAATCCTTTTAAATCATAATTATAACTAGAAAAGCCCGAGCTCGGGTTATTTACTTGTCTTTTAAGACACGCCATCTAAAATAATAACTTTAAACTTTGGGGTGTCAATATCAGCAAGATTCACCACCTCAACTCAACTAACATAAGTTCCCACTTTATTTATCTATGCCACAGTTTCCATGGCAACAAACCGGAGTGTGGTTCCCAGATACTCAATTATGCCATTCGATTGTCGGCGTCATCTCTAAAGCTCCTCCACGGTCCATATGTCTTCGTAGACACTACAATGAGACGTTGCATAATTCGAGCCGAGGGTTTCGGTTTCGACCCTATTACTGTGCAAGAGAGTGAGTTTTCGTACAGGAGACAGTCGTTGACTGTACACTCCTAATATGAAGATCTAGAAGTTCTATTCAGATCTATTTTCATTTTATTTTTTACTTAATATTGCTACGCAATGTACATCTCATTCGTTCGAATTATCTATGAATATTATTGTCGTTTTATGAAATGGTCCACAGTATTAGAGTCTCTGTATTCTTCACCGGCCTTCTCAATGATTCTATTCTATGACAGGGACGTGCTGCATTGACGATTCGGTACATTTCTCACCGATATACCGTAGTGTATGGGGGCATTGTTTGTCCCAAGTTGTGGACCTTTGCCCGGCGCCGACTGCCGAAGTTTGTTTGGATGGTCTTTGGCGTGTCTTACATGGGGTCGTACACAATTTATCTACAGATCTTTACACTCAGAATATGATGTGATAAGCTTTTTATTGGAGGAAATAGTGCAAACTTCCTCCAAATTATAGGGTCCACGCCTGACCAAAATACAGTAAAGAAACAAAAAAAAATGCATCGAAAGGCACTTGCTAGCAACGTGCAAGCCTGAATCGAGGAAACATTTTCTGAAGTCCTCAATATATTATCTTTGCTAAATCAGATTATTTAAACCAAATAATGTATTGTGTAGTAGTGAAAAAATGTTTTGTTCGATTGGCGCCATTATGCCAGGCGCGGTAAGAACTACCACGGGTTATCCAAGTCTGTGGCCGTGGCCGACCGTACAAGAAAGCTGAGCCGGTTTGAACTATGCTCATTCTTTGTTCGCGTTACTTATTGAAGCTCATTGCTCTCTGTTTCTTCGCAGTGTAAAACTAGGTCTATTACTTAGATAAAATCTATGAAAATTCATAAGAATGTACCTATATTCTTTGTAACAGCTGGTAGTATTATAACAGTAGAGTCACAATATGAACTAGACTCCGCCATAGCTACATACTTAACATTTAACATTAATTGTTACGAGAAACAGACGTTTGTCTCATTAACCAGTACACTCTGCACCCGCGTGTAATCCCGACCTTATTAATCTCTACAATAGAGCGTAGACTCGGAAAACCATGTGGTGTCACATGTGGCTTAAAGTACTAGAAGCTTAATCCGCTAAAGCCATTAGTACGCACTAGGATATTCATACCATGCCATGGCATATTGGTGATCTATGATTTCCTTATTAGTTCCACTGGTGACGGGGTCACCAAAAGGTGTCTTCGTAGATCGTTGAGTATTGTGAGGTTTCGTAATCTAAACGCTTGTTATGTGAATGTGATATTCAATTGTTTGTGCCCTCAACATGGCGTCTATTATTAACCCGTTTTGGAAATATTTTTATATTCATAATTACTGTCATCATTATATCATCATCAGTCACTGCTGAGTATAGGCCTCTTCATGCTAACGCACTAGGCGCAACCACTATTTTCCGGCTACTGGAGCTATGTCGTCGGACCATCCGGCTGGTGGTCTGCCAACCGATATCATCTCCTCTGTCGCCATTCCACAATGGACTTTGTCCATCTATTATAAAAAACTGGAGAAACCTCTCTTCTCCTTTGCTCTTGAAACCACTGGGGTTTGGGGAATTCCGGGCAACGTTTTTGTCAAAGAGATAGGTCGCCGATTGAGGAACCGTGCGGGTTTGACTACCGCTCCGGGGCATATCTGATGCAGAGGATCTCCCTGGCGGTTCAGCGTGGAAACGCTGCTAGCGTCATGGGGACCTTTGGGTCGGATGTGGCCCGGGGTGGTTTATTTGAGTAGGTATTGGCTTAATGTTATTATTAATTTTATCTTTGACATGTTTTTTGTGTTTTATTATTGACATTATTTTTTATTTTTTGGACGAAGCATAATGTGAATTTTAATGTTATTATGAAATTTGGATGCATGGTTTTTAATAAAGATTATAAAAAATATTGTCAGTTGTGTTTTTCTATTTTGATCTTTTTAAAAGTCAGTTCATCTCAAATTGTCTGTTACATACCATCTTTCCATAATAACCCTGTGTTTTAGTTACAATCGTTCACAGCGTCTATTGAAGTGTGAACACTATGAGATATAATTATTGTAAGAAAACGGGATTCTTACCACGATTTATTTTCTTTTGAGCAGCCGTCGAAATAGAAAGAGCGTAGATAGATTTATCTACGCCTAGGTGTTTGACATTCAAAAAACCGTCTTCAGTCTACCCGTGACCATGGTGCCTGCAACGGTGCCGAAATATCGGGAGCTCAAAAGAAAATAAATCGTGGTAAGAATCCCGTTTTCTTACAATAATTATGTCTAAAAACCACGAAAGTTTCAAAAAGCACTTTGAGATAGATCAGAAGGCCATGAGCTAATGTTCTAATTTCGTATTGAAATTAGGATAATCCTAGGTACGGCCTGCGATACACTGGGATACCCCATAAAAATTAAACTATACCTTTAACCAACCTTTAACGCATAAACTCTGACCTAAGATAATATTACCGCATGAAAGCTCATCGCGCGCGGCATAGTAAGTGCGTCTATTTAACTTTTCACAAAAGGTTTCGGTGACTTTATTTTCACTGATAAAACTCCATAAAGTATCATTTGCCAAATAGAAAATTCTTCGATTTTTGTTCTTTTTGGTGACTGACCAAAGCAATGGCGTAATAAAATTAACTTCGCTTCAAAGGGTTAATACAATGAGAATCTCTTTGACTTTGTTCTATGTCTTTAGAGGTAATATATTCTCATTCGTCTGTAATTATACGGGACAGACGTCGCCGAGTCGTCGCGTCGTCGACTGAATTATGTATGCGCCTGCGCTGCCGCGGGTTCCACTGCGTTCTGTTGCTAGCTGGGATTTTATGTGGAAAAAAATAGGTTTGACTACGTTATCATTGTAAGACCTAGCATTGCCTCGCGATTTCTTCTCTCATTCATGCTGAGGATGTTTTTCAGGAATGCCTCTCTAACCTCTCTATGTACGTACACCTCTTGTAGATAGATAAAGGCTCTGCAAATCATTAAAATGGTGGAGTCGTGTTAAGATGGATGACTGTATCATCTTCTCAATTAAAGAAGTTATATTCACTATAAATTAGGAGTAGGACAGTGGTTTTCATGCACTATACGAGACATTGCTAAGGCGATGTTAAGCTCCACCTTTACCACACGCTATGCCCGCTGAAAAAAAATGCGTGGCGTTGCGTCGTTTGTTGTGTGCCGCACCCTTAATCGGTTTTCTGTACCGCATAGGTAAGGATCGAATGGCGAGGGTGTACCTTAGACGTTATCTCATCTCTATCCGGTGGCGTCTGTTCAAATATGATGAGGTCCTGGCGCTAAAGATGGGCACAAAAAGGTGCCCCTTTTCTGGAGCCGGAGAAAAAAATTGTTTAGGGACTCTCGGCTGAATTTTGTGACCTTTGAAGTAGTTTGCTACTGTGTGTTTGGATGGGGCTTACGATTGTCTCCATCAAATAATATTTTGATTTGTTATAAGGTTAAAACATCGCACGGGACAGGACTTTAACCGGCAACCTCGGGCAAACCGTGGCGGCGTTCTATCAATTGAAAATACATAAAAATTATAAATCTTTAAATGTTTTCCCAGCACGAGTTACTGCTTTAGAAATAATAAAAAGTGTAGATACCTATTAATTATGTGTGAAAATTGCATTTTTTGTAACATTGATTCGGGGCTCTATCAGGAATGGTCCTTGCTGTTATCGTATGTTATTTAGCGGACTACCATTTACCACCATCACCCCAAAGTACCTCTAAAACTATGTTCTTCTTCTTCTGGATCGGTCCCTCAATTCTGAGGATCGTGACCATATACAATCGATGGTCCCTATTAAGAAAGTCGGAACTACGTTTTTGTCATTTTTTACTTTTTTGCATCATTATGTTATAAATTCGAAGAGCTATAGGTACAACATTTTATTTTTGTGATAACTCGTAATATGAAGGAATTACCAGTAAAAAAAAAGTCAGTTGTAGCAATAATTGTCCGTGCAAAAATGGCGGTAGTTACGTACCGCTTTTGTTAACCGGAGGTTGAGCGCACGGGCGTAGTCGTTTGTACCATTACTGACAATTTTACTGGGAAATGCGCCAGCGCATAAATATTGGCAAAAGTGCTATTGGTTTTTTGTATTTTTGTGAAAAACGTATGAAATTACAATGTTATAATATTCCAATCTGAGACGGATAAAATTGTTGGCTCAGGTAGTTACAACATTATTGTCTGAAACTTGATTTTTACTTTTTGTTGGATATGCCACTAACGACATTGTTAAGTTATCACAAGGTAGGATGATTTGTTGCATCTGACTCAACCGACATTGTTTCATGTGATTGGTTAGGTTATCAATGTAGGATATGTCACTACCCACATTTTTAATTAACATTTAGGTACATTATTTCGCAGGATGTGAATTAGTCTTAATCGAAAATTTTAAATTATTAGTAGGTTACATTAAAATGTATCAGTTGTTTATTTTTATTTTGCGTAGGTATGGCACATTATGCAGCGAATGTCAAAGAACAAAGGGAAGGCCATTGATCCAATCTGTCACTTCCGCATGGGCCTCGTAGATATTTTGGATCCCTCCTTCTATTGAGCACTGCAGGCAATGGTCCGTGATATGGGACATGCTCTGCATCTCTCCGCAAGAGCAGTGCGGGTCCGTCCCAAATTTCCATCTGTAGATCAGCTCAGGACATCAGCTACCCTGTGAAGTTCCGTCACCTGTTTATTTGAGTCCAGTATTTTCGATAGATGCCTGGCATTCGTACATTACGATCGGACACAAGAGCTCTATTTGTCACATCAGAATCATTCCCCCTTTCTGACCATCTTTCCTTGAGAGTTTTGTCAGCTTATAGGGCTTCTGACGCCATCAGTCCAAATGGTCTACGTGATTTGAGGCGCAGATCGCTTCTTGTGTGTTCCAGTTCTTGGTGTATTGGAAGCTGCGGCATTTGACTGATCTTCTCATACTCCTTTCGAACGCATAGATCCCTTCTGAGGTCTGGAGGTAGGACGTGGCAAAGGACCGGAAGCCAAATAGTTGGTGTCGGCTGTACGGTGCCAGATATAGTCCTCATAGCACAGAGTTAATCTCCACATCGAATAGATTAGTATGGTGGCTGCTTGCCCACACTGGTGCACAGTATTCGGCTGCACTGAAGGCTAGAGCCAGTTGACGTGCGCAGTGTATTCGCATTGCTGCCCCATGAAGTTGCTGCTAGCTTCCGGATAAGGTTACACCTGGCAGAAACTTTCTTTTTGACCTTTTCAAGGTGAGCTTTAAAGGCAAGAGTCCTATCAAGCGTGACTCCCAGGCTCTTGCAGAAAACCAGATTCGCTTTCTCATTGGATTGTTTGTTGTTGAGATGGAAATAGCACCTAGTTGTTTTCCGCGGTATCAGAGCCCAGTTTGCGAAGTAGTGTTGCAGCTTAGCAATGTCCTCTTGTACGACGGTAGAGGCTTCATTTATCGTCGGAGCTTGTGCTGTTACTGCAATACCATCAGCATACCTACATAAATCGGCGCCCAGTCACCTCCGTTATGTCGCTTAGATAGATATTGAACAACGTGGGGACTAGGACCAAGCCATGTGGGACATCGTTGTTCAGGGTCTTAAGGTGGCTCAACTTTCCGTCCATGCTCACTTGAAATAGTCGGTTTGAGAGGATAGCGTCAAACAACTTCAACGTGTGTTTGCACCTGAAGATTTTAGTCAGCTTCAGCAAGAGTCCCTGTTTCCAAACGGTATCAAAAGCTGAGTTGAGGTCTACAAACACCGCTACAGTTTTCTGCTTTCTCTGGAAACCCGCTTCTATGTGTGATGTCAGTGCGACAACCTGATTGCTACAGCTTCGAGGGCGGAATCCTGCTTGGTCGACGGGAAGATGTAGTTTGACGTTTGGTGTAATGCGTGCGAGTAGTTTTCTCTCGTACAACTTGTAGGTGGTACAAAGGAGCGAAAAGGGTCTGTAGCTAGGTGGATCGTCTAGTTTCTTTTCTGGTTTTAGCAGTGCAACCACTTTTGCCGATTTCCACTATTTGGGGAGTTTGCATTTAGCGGTTATATCTGAGAAGAAGTCTGCTAACCACTTTTGTGCTAGGGGCCCTAGGTGCTTCAGAAATTCTGGTAGGATCTTGTCGATACCCGATAAAGAAGATGGCCAAACTCCATTTTGACTTTATTTTAGATATCTTTTCGGATGTAGAGAGAGCTGTTAGATAGCTCTCACCCAATTCTTGTGTTTTAAATGTGTACTTTTTTTATTCGTTTAGTGTATCAGATACAGGAATCGATTTTTTACACTTTTCTTTGCGCGCGGGCTATTCTCTATGCAGATGCGACCTAGCAATTTTTTAACAATTTCAATTAAAAATGTAGTATATGCCACATCCTACTTAAAATGTAGTGAGTAACCCAAACAAAAATGTCGCATGTAGCACATCCGACAATTTTGTTCAATTTTTGTCCGAGTAATATTGTCACTAATAGCTTTTCTCAAAAACTACAAAATATTATAACATAAAATATAACGTACAAATTCACGAAGAACTATCCAAGTAACATGCAGTAAAAATTTCAGAGTAATGACTTGTTACTTAGGTTTTATCTTTAAAATTAACTTTAAACTGCTCTCCTGTAAAGTTGTCATTTTGTAGTTCCGACTTTCTTAATAGGGACCAGCGCAATGGTTCTCCACTCGTCGCGGTCATGGGCGCGGTGGGATGCGTGCTGGATGGATCCACCGGCTGCCCTCTTTAGGGCATCGGACCAGCGCATTGGTGTTCTGCCTCTCGCACGTCTGCCCTCCATCTGGCCCAAAATTATCTGTTTTTCCAGAGTATGCTGTGGCGATCGCATAATATGCCCAAAAAAGCTGAGGGCCCTCTGGCGACAGAAACTATGTTATATGTATCTAAAGAAACCTATCTCCTAAGAGATCCAAACAGCTTTACAACAATAGCACCATTCCCGTTCAACTGAGCATATCTTCACGGACGAACCGTGGGACACGACCAATAACCATACAACCTGTATGAAAAGCCATCACGTCAGGTGTGTTCCTAGTATGGGCATGTATGGGTCTATAGCTCGCACTGACAACCATGGATGACGGACCATACGTGGATGCATTATGCATCGGTGATTGTTGCTCTTTTCAAGCACTGACTGGTCCCGTATCCGTACTAAATTGTCTGTCTGTCTGCCTTTTCTGTTGGTTTACAAATAGTGTGTGCTACGAAGCAACTTGTGTGACCTTTCCAGCCAGATGGTCGAATTTGTATATTATGAACCTGTACATAAATAACACATCCCACGTTTACTATTTACAGCGTGTTAAAACACACGAATTCAAAAGCCTTTACTATGGATAGGACACAACAACAAAGCTTACATTCTTACCCATAAACCTAGTAACATCTAGACGCCGTAAAAACTTCTAAATACTCATACAGTGGACCTCACACATAACATCTTTGTTTGATTATCGCGCTTATATTGTTGGCCTTAAGATCTAGCGACGATGCTACCTACACTCTACAGTACCTGCATGTATTGTAAAGACCTGCGATAAACTGCCTAACAGGTCGAGCAAATAACATACGATTACGAAACAAAACGCAATTTGATTGCAGCCCGTAACAGTTACATTGAGGTGCAAATGAAGTGCATACCCGATGAATGCCTAAGCACCAATAGAGCGGGTGGCAGGCAGACCTGTCCATTCCCACACCTTTTTAAGGCTAAACCTGAGATATGCGGAGACTAGATGTGGATACCAGGGATGTACGTGAGGGGAAAAGGCACCAAAATATTGGTGTACCCCACGGCTACGCACACGTAGGTGTACGTACATCAATGAGCTGCAAGCAGGGCGCACACAATCTTTCTAACCTTATTATTAGACAGCAGTACCGGATATAATGAATAATGAAAAATTACTGGATCTGCATGTAAATAGTGCTGTCATATATCGTTGACATAAATCCTTGGAACTATAAACCACCTATCAGGCACAAACAAGAATACAAACGTTACTGACTTAGATATAGCTTATGAGATTGGTAGATGTGGTAGTGCGTTTCAGAGTGCGGTTAGGTCACTTGTAACAAAATTTCCCCGATGGGAAAAAGGTTGTTGGGTGGAAACCATCTGAACCAAATGAAATGAAATTGGGAAAATCCATTTAACAGACCTGCATACGCACCTGGCCCAACTAATTTTAGATGGCTCGTATGCAAAGCCCTATCGACTTCCCAATACGGCTAGACACTGGGTTTATTCACAACTCCACTCGCTGATAGGAAGGCCACGGGTTTGTGTGGAAATGGAGAGATTTATCTTTTGAACGCTGCATAGAGTTCCTGTTTGCCATAGCTACTTGGATAAGATATCCCTATCACACTCTTTTGATTTACAAAGAGTGGTACAGATGTAGCTAGGTGGCTTATACTAAGCCTACTGGGCTGGTTTGGTAATGCTTGCTTAGAGTGTATAAGAAGACAAACAAATCCTATGTGGTAAAAATATATTGTCCTTATTTTCGGAATAAATTCGGTACTTTATCAGAAATATTCTCAGAAACATCAGCGAATGGACACTGATTTAGTACCTATTGACTTTTTTCGCTTGGCAAGAATATGGAAAGCTGTCCAACCTAGATGCACACTAACAAGAAGAAGACTATGAGTATGCAGTATGAGTATGTCACGGCCTACGGGGTACTGTTTTATAATATATACTCACCGAATACCCTGTGGTGTTGGTGGCTCTAGAAGTCCAGGGATGTACTTGAGGGTCAAAGTACTGAAATGTAGAGGTCCAATTAGGTAAAACAACAAATTAGCGCAAGTGCACCACGTAAGAAAGTGGTAACCACGAAAATATGGGGTTCTGTTTTATAATAAATATAAAGGTAGGGATATACTCCTAGAGTCACTAAAGGTACCAAAAACCTCTAAGAACCCCTGGACTGCCTACGTCACAGCCACCGTTGCATTATCCGCCTCTACATTAGCATAATCGGCACTGTGTATGCGAGAGGCGGCCTGCCATGTTACACCATTGTATGGCCAAATTGTCCTGCAAGTCGCGCCACGTGGTGAGACTTTCGTGTTTCGACCGTGGTGTTAAAGAGTTGAATGTAGGGTAGTCTTTTAAGATAGGTTGTAGGTGCCATTTAGGGCAGTTGGATTTTCTGCGCCACTTTAATTGCTCAGGATGTGCACTGTGCAATGACCTCGGACCTATATTCTTCCGGTCTAGGATATGCTGTCCCGAAAAGACTTGTATGTTTTATTTAAAAAAAGGAGGATGTACTCAATTCGAATTAATTATTATTTTTATGTTTGTTACCTCAGAACTTTTTTCTAGGTGGACCGATTTTGATCATTATTTATTTTTTGATAGGGTAATCTTTCCGTGTCATCCTATATAAAACCCGACTACTAAAAGACTTAAAACAAGACCTGCTTATCCTTAAAATAGACTCATAGATAATTAATCGTAGTCGGAGGCCATCGGTTTATCAAATGCGAATGTGGTGTCCTCCGACTACGATTAATTATCTATGAGTCTATTTTAAGGATAAGCAGGTCTTGTTTTAAGTCTTTTAGTAGTCGGGTTTTAGTTTTTAACTTCTATTTTTTTTTGGGCTTTTTAGTAAGTCATTTGGACTATCACCCAGAATAGAACCAAGAAGGACAAAAAAAAACACATTTTGGAATTTTTTGTTCTATTTGTTATGTTGACGCTACATGTGTTATACATTTTTGAAAAGGTCTTTTAAATCCCTTTCATTTGATACCCATGACGATGGTATCCGATAATTTTTATTTTTAGGTCCACCACTTTAGGGCGCAGCACAGCCGCCATCTTGGTTTTTTTCAAAATTAAAGTATCCTATGTTACCTGGGTGATTAAGACGAATCCAACGACACCTCATTTGTTGAAATCGGCCGAGTAGTTTAGGCTCTGCGAGGGAACAGATGAACACACAAACATACATACATACATACATACATACATACATACATACATACATACATACATACATACGCTGCTAAAATCATAACCCTCCTTTTTGCTTCGCGTAGTCGGGTAAAAATAGTGAAGTTCTGATGAAGAACTTCGCAGATGGAGAAGCTATCTATCTAGCAAGAGTATTGCAGTCGTACATAAAGTATTCCAAGGACTCTGGCATCTCTTTACAGATTCTTCAGAGGGAGTCATTACCTACATTAGACAGCACCATGACAAGGTGTGATCATTAGGTAGAGTCTGTAATTTCCTAAAGATATCAGAAAATTCAGTGCCAGAGGACGAAATTGGTACGATACTGAGAGTGGAATAAGATCTTGAAGATCGCGTTACAAGGCAAACACAATTTCACATATTGAATGGCACACAGCATCCATATCACAAACACGAGGGATGTGTCCGCATCCCTGTAATCGGGCCGAAAGGTCAAACCTTCGGTCGTCGGCTCGTCTAACAAACTGTATGAGACTGGAGGCCACCACATCTCAAGGGTAGATTCGGGCAGATTATACCGACATTGTAGCTATACCATATTTGCATAATCAGCCCGTATTATGTCGGGGGTGGTGTACCGGGCAAATTATATACCTAACGGCCTCATATGTGACGCCATCTTGCGATCTAGATCGTGCCGGTATTACGGTGGTTTACCCGAATATTTTATAGAAGTGGTATTACATAGAAACTGAATACAAAGTATGTCGTTGGTTTACCCACATAATAGTGGTATGATAAAGTTTTACGGGCTTGATATACATTTTGCGCCGAATGACAAAGAATGAACCGAACTGTTTGTTTTTTTTAAAGTAAATTAAATATCTACCTTAATTATTATAATATATTTTAAATTAATGCAATATTTTATAATAAATTTATTGAACATTAAATGGTAAAAGTATGTATATACTCGATTCGTGCAGGTTAATTGAAATGAAACCTAACCGCGCCACAACTATTATTTAGCTGGACTTTCCCTTATTTACCTCGTAGTTATTGTCAGCACTGTGACTAAAACAATAAATTACCACTATTTACAGATTCCAATTAGCGATTCCAGATAATTAGCAATATCGAAGGACTCTTTACGACTGTATGCTGCAAATTAAGCAATGCTAGACTTTACTACTACTGGTTTCTGAAAGTATGAGATGTAAAAGGTATAGTTCCCCCTAAAAATCTAGTCCGCTCTAAAGTTGTCTTGCCGCGAGTTGGGCAGTTCAAAACACTCGATTTCGACTAAACTGTCATATAAGTGAACCACTCTCCAAGAGCCAAGAGTTTGAAATGATTCTAATAATGTTGGACAATGTTATTTTAGTAAAGTGAAGCCAAAATACTCTTCGTCCGTAGTTTTCCGAGTATTAATTTACTTTTGCTGCTTTCTTCTCGATATGAGATTTTTTTCAACTAATAAAGTCAACGGAGCCACAACATAAACATAAAACACACAACGTTTCTTTTTTATAAATAGTATAGTAATGTATCTACCTAGTAAAACAATAGAATGTCATTGTAGTAAAGGATTCGAAAATGGAATTTCTCACGCTTACCCGCCCGTGGTAAGGTAACAAACCTGTTGCTTGGCAACCGTTTTGCATGCGTATGGGCAGTTGCGTTTTGTTCGACGCGAAATACCTTGTCTTGTAATCAAATAGCTGCTGAAGTACTTACCTTCTTAGTACAGTCAGCCACGTCAAGTTATACCTGAATTTGTTCGAAATTCAAACTTAAGTTATGCGCTATAAGAGCTGTCGTTGAGAAGCTCGACTGTCGCTGAAAGCTATTAGAAACCTCGATGTATAAGTTACCTTACCCTAGTGTTTTATACCAAAGGTCCCTTCAAAGTTTAGGGGATTGTTTTACTTATCTACATATAGTAACCACTTTCACTATGGGGCTAACCCTGAAGCACCTAAGAACAATAAAATTATTGGTCAACAAAAAACGAGTATCCTAGTAGTAAGTACTATGTAAAAATGTTTCTTTAGAATTTAACGCCTGTAAGTAAGGTGTCATACAAATGAATGGCCAAACAAGTCCCTACCAATCCACCCGATACCTTAATCTACAAAAGAACGTGCAAATTGATCGGAAAGGGCAATAAAAACAGCGCATCTATAATACAGGTACTTAGCTAGTCAGGATACGTGGGCGGAGAGCAACTTCTTTTTGTCTTATTCGCCCCATCTCGGGTCTGCAATCGAGATATCCCGTCCCACGTTCAGAAGGCCCATCGGGAACCAATCGCAACGATAGCGATACGAAAACGAATACTACCCAGAAGTCATATAACTTACAATCGGTGGCAATGCTTTTCAAGACGACAGACACATCATAAAACTTTGAAGTCCCACAAGTTTTGTTTTTTCCCTACAATACTATAAAGATAAAATAAACAAAATAATTGCAACCCTAGGAAGTAATGAGTACTTAGGCAGCAAAGAACATACCTACATATAAAATGAGCTGAATTAGTAGATTTGGGAACTTACCTGTAACAAAAAGAATCAATATTAGATTAAATATTCACTTGACATGAAAATTAAATAAAACCGATCCTAGTTCCTATATAAAATAATTATACAATAATGTAAATTAGGCCTTTGCATTTGTGGTTCGGTGGCGTGAGCATGAAGATGCCTTTACACAGGGTGTTAACAGGCTGATGATGATGATGAGAGCTGCCATTGGCACCTCCACTGACTAAATCGGACGCAGCCGTTAGAAAACCAATTAGATTTAAAGTTACTGAAAAAGTTGTAAAAAAATTCTAAAAAATTTAACACTTTCGAAAAGAAACAAAAATTCTGGAATCAATCGTTCAGTGGTGTTCCTGATAAGCCCACAGGGTTCAATGCTACGTGGCTAAGCGACTATATTATTGCACCTCTAAAGATCTTTTTGTGAGGAAAACCGGATCAGAACTGTATGAATAAAATACTATTATAATAGGAATAAGAATAGGGGAGACGCCATGATTGTTTTGCTGGGCACCATGTCATGATGTATTTTCTTGCGTTTCCTTTTCTAATAATTTGGTTCGAAACGGGTCGATTTGCGGCTTGTTTTTACGGTAAAATTAATTACCTTATTTATTCCAGCGTTTCTTTTCTAGTCTCTACATGGTGTTCAACTCTGATCTCGTAAACGGGGTTCGAACCAGGTAACACGTTGTATACGTTAGCATTTCGGAACTGTGTTACCCTACTTGCAGAAATATGATAGAGAACATTTTAATTTTACGTCGGTGTGAACTATTTTTACTTTACTTTATTTACTCGTACTTCCACGCAGTTTATCATTGCTATTAAAATTAAATGAAACCCAACTTTTTGTGACAGCATTTTTCTGGCCTAAATAGGTTGCTCAAAATTGAGCTCTACGAAATGTTAAACCAACTCGTTGCATCCACTTCACTCTCCATACCTATCTACAGACGAACAACGACCGTTCTTTCACAGACACACTCCATGTAAATGCTGTTTAATCTGAGCATTATAATATTCATGTCAGTGACGTGAGTTGCACTTAAATCGACTGGGGTGGTTGGTCCGAGTTTTGAGGGAGAGCGTTTGATAAAAAAAGCTTTATCCGCGAAAAATCCACAGGATTTTGGGTAAGTTAGTGAACATGCAAACCGGTAGAGGTTCATCATGGCATGGATTATTTTTTCAGCAAAACGTAACTTTATCAAATTTCTAAAAGGCGTAGAGCCAACATGAGTGATTTTGATTACTCTACAAAAAATATCTTTCCAAGAGTTATTTAGCTATAGTTGGTACACTAATCTGCTTAGCCACGCGTGGTGCAGAAGTAAGCGCCTAAGTAAAGCGTCAACATTCAGGTCACATTCTGGTATTAGGCAGTAGCCTACTACTGCCTAGTACCGGTAGAAGGGATTTTCAGCTATTTTTGAGGGTTCTTTATTATCAACTTAGACCAAACTCTATCGTTCAATAATCGACCGTTAATACGACTGCCTTATAAAGCGTGCCTCCTTAAACGGACTGCATTCGAGGTACTTACACAAGACAAATTGCCAAGGAATTACAGAATCACCAGTGCAACCGTGTATTGACCAATGTGTTTTGTGATTCAATTAGTGTTGGCTTAACTAATGCAATGTGTGGAAATTCATGTCCCTCCTGCCTGAAGGATAATAGGATTTAAGTCAAGTCCCACTGGATGCATGAATGAAGTAGATTAGTTAGATTATATTACCACACCAGATGAGTGAAGTAACTCGGATGGTGCAGTATCTGAGGCATGTTTGGATCGAGAAGGGTTGCGCAGCACCTATATCATTTAGTCAGCCTAGCCCAGAGACAAGACAGTGCTATTATAGTCATTACTAAAATGGGTGCGTACAGGCTGACCAAAATGCTTGGTCAGTTCGCAAAATGCTTAGTCAGTTCGGGTAGTCATCCATTCAGGATCGGGCTTCTAACCGAATAATTGTCTCGCGAGACGATCAGTTTTGAACGCCTAATGAGAAAGTCGGAAATAATATAAACTGTATTCTGGAATAAATCTCAATGACAAACTGTTCCGGTCATAACCTTGCTCTTCAAAAGACACCGCCACACCGTTGGCGGTGACTTTGGAGAAATTAACGCTCTCTTATCTTTGAGATAAAGGTTTATGTGAGGAGTTATCTTTTAAGGCATGTTTGTTTGGTTTGGTTATGGTTATTTAAACCTAAATGGTTGTTTAAACAATCTAGCTAGAACAATCCATGGTGTCCCAGCACATAAAGTCCCTTTTTTTTCCCAAGATGGACTATTGCTTTAAAAAAAAGACCAATGCATAAGGGCCTTAAGCTAATTTAACTAGGACTTCCTAATTATTAGGGTTTTTTTTTCGTAGTGTTTTTTTTTGTATGCAAAATAGACGTTTACGGAGTCCTTCAACTTCAGAGCCTTGGAGAAAATTAACATGAAGAGAGTATCATCGAGCAAGCCAAACAAACATCTTTTATTTTCATAACTGTGTCGAATCGTCGGTGCGCCTGATATGTGTTATTTTTCGTTTTTTAGCGTAAGTATGTGCTTTAGTTTTAAAAGCTCCACCGAATCCAAAAACTTTCATGTGTTTATACCTTCCCTCTGGTTCATGATTTACATTTCCTGTTATGTGCAAAACATCTGATGCCATGTTTGATATGTGTTTCTGTTTCACTTAACAGTATAGGCATCTGCACTTAACAGTATTTACTTGAAAGTTTTGATTTGTACCTGTTTGACACATAACAGATCATTTACTTGACACATATCAGTTTAATATGCACCGAAAATGGCAAAAAAAAAAAATGTGCTTTTCTTGGAGCGGCTAAAAGTAAAAACTATTATTGTCACAAAATAAAACATATTTTTTGGCATGATATGGTATTTTTTTAAATTTTATTAGTTGAAAAATCAATAAGTTACACAGTTTTTTCTTCTTCCTGAAAAGTTGCAATTTTACATTTATCAGGTTTGTTTGGCAAGCGCACCGACGAAATTTGACAGCGATTCGTACTAAATCTGTGTTTTATATGGAAACCACAGATTAATAGACTAATTTTGAAAGTTATTCATGCTATTTTTGATGCCTGGAAAATCCCCATTATGGGGAAATTAACAGTTGTTCAACTCGAATGTACATTACAAAATTACAATGTAAGGAACAAGGCAATCAAACATGTTCTGCTATGGGAGAGTTTCACTGACTCCACGGCAAATATATCGCCACATCGCTTGATCGCTTATCGGCCTTTGTTCCCGATGTTTACCAACACAAGAGATGCAAGCAGCAAGTCTTTATTAGACTTCACCACTCGGTGTGTGAAATGGGAAAGTTCTAGACGAATATCAGAAGGACTTCTTCAATGGAGAGCTATAGAAAATAACAATTCGCGATATACATCAAGCCTACCATACATGAGAACATTTGCCTTCAGTTTCGCTTCTAATTCTCGGGAAACTCGTATTCGACACATCTCGAAGGAAAAATCTCATTTTGCGACAAATGTCACATCTCCTCTTCTCACGAATTCATCCCGTAAGGCACGAGATTTCTGCGAGATGTTTGCCTTTTTCACTCGACATGCCTCGAGTGGTCGGGAGCAGTCGAGATTGAAATTACCCGATAAAGCCTACCATACATGAGAAGACTTTCCTTCAGTTTCGTCTGACCTGACCTGGCCTGACTGCTTGTCTACGGACTACAGCCCCAAGGCCAACGCGGTGACTGAAGCGATTCAATGACATCGGCCTGACCGGAAGTACTGACGCAGGTTTGACTGTTCATCACTTTAGCCTCACCGCGTATGGTAGCTGTAGCACAAAATTTTGAAATGAATAAAATCGCGGTTTTTATTTGCGATTTTTAGCATGATTTTGTTCAACACTGGAATGTTGTGCAATCCGGTCAGTTTGATGGAAAGTTAAATTTATCAACCCAGATGTACTTACAGCTCATTAGTGATATTGGATCATCATGTGTCTCATCGCATCTTACCTTCAAGATACAATAATAATTGGACTTCTTCGTGTATCATTTCTATGGAAGGTACGACTAACAACTAAAGGTCAGCCGTAAACAGATATCGATAAATTAATAAAGAAAGGGATAGATTTCTAAGATTATGTGGAATTTGTTGAACATGCTTAGGACAACGTCGTTTGTTGTTTGGCCTTCTAGCTCTGTCTTGATTAAATGCAATATGCAAAATTGGATGCAGTAGTAGACGAAACCTGATGCCCAGCATAGGATTTGGATAAATGAGTGCAGGAACTATATTCACCACCGGATTTGGTCCGTACAACAAAGAGATTTTCTTTATGATTTTTGAGCCTAACACAACAAAGACAAAAATCGGCTTAACTTTGTAGCTTTGGGTGACCTTTTTGGAATCAGTAAACTTATATCGAAGTTGCATTCACAAAGTGTCCCGCAAAATAAAACCCTTGATTCGATTAAAAACGAATAAGCAATCAAATTACTTTGTATTTTTAATGGCTTTTCGAAGGGAACTCGAGAGCCTCATGTAAAAACATTCATAATGAAACGATTAAATGTTTTACTCGCCATATTAAGACGTTAAAAGAAAAAGTTGTATCGCAAAGAGCGATAAAACAAGGATAAAACGCACTGCAACTGGTCGGGTGTCAAAATATGGACGAGGAAAAGTATTTTCTCATTAAGGCGCCGTGCCGTTTCTCTTTGCGCGCGGGCTAATTCACTATGCACGGCGCCTTAAGCTCAATTTATGAATTTGTGGTATTGAGACAGGCAGATGTACCGACAAAATAACTTTCAGATTTACATTGAATTTTGGCTAATCAAATAGACATTGATTGACTGAATCTTATGAGTTAGTTACCACACCTCTGGTGTCATAGTTTTGTATAAGATAGCAATATAAAATATATTCTACTCATCTGCAGAATTCAGAACAAACAACTATTATCATGTTATATCATAAAAAGTTGAAAAAACAACTTTTATAGTGCGACAGAGACAGTTTTGAACGGTAAATATATCAATCAATGATTATCAGGGATTTTTACTCTGACTGTACCAACATAAATTTTCGACTACAGATGCCTATTGCGTAGCATACGCAGTCGGTGACAGCAGGAGTTCATCTGGTCTTCACTAGTTGGCGTTCACTGTATTTTAATACAAAATTACTGCCCAGGGGGGCACTGCTCTCACTTCACCCTGCAACATTCCTCCGTCATTCCATGTTCAGTCAGTTACATTTTTCACGGAATGACATCGGTTAAAACTCGTAACCCTTACGGCACCGCGAGTCGAGAAAAACCACCGAACTAAATCCCAAGAAAAACTAACTGCCTCGGTTAGTTTTTCTTTACTATCCTCACTAAAAACAGTCTTCAATCAGGTACAGTTTACACGGAAGTAATCATGTTTGAAGAAGGATTTTAGCAGTATAATGCTTTAGCCAATGTAGGTAAAACATGTCCTCACTACGTTTCGTAAGACAGTTGTATTCGGTTAATCGATTGGGGTTCAAAATGTGAATTTATCGACACTTTAACAGTGGGAAGTGCTGGGTTCGTGAGAAGTGGTAATCTATTAAGACGACACAATTTTTGTCGTCTTCCCGCTACTTTTATTACAACATAATATCTTCATAGCTGTACGTGTATATAAAAAACACAAATGTCACCTGACTATTCATAGATATTTATAGATTTATTTGTATTGCCATTTTTTGTAGCATGAATTAATAAATCAAAAGTCCTCTTTTGATTGTTTTGCCCAATAAAGTGTCACTATTCATAAGTGTTAGAGAAAGTAACTGCATCAATCACTTTTTTCCATTGGGTACTTAACTAACGCTACCTCTGTCACCTATAAAGTCTCCTGAAACTGGTCTAGGTCAAAGAGTGATACATTTTACAATTTATCTATACGATCATAGAATCACAGGTGATTCAAGCTCTTCCCATCCCATTCAGTGCATTCTGTCATTTTTAATTGGAAATGTATTAAACAGCCTATACTTTTCAGGATGGGATATGTATGAGAATGTGCGTTTTAATCTATCAAGTACGACACGAAAGCTCATTCCTTCAAAGAGGAATCTATTCATGCTGTCCGAGACTTGAAGGCGGTCAGTATCAGAAGTGACCTCGGCCTCTGCGGCAATATTTCCCGTCCCTGAGGTAGGCCGAGATTGCAATGTCAATGTCGGACGCGTAATGGGTTAGTATTGTTTGCGAGATTTACACCGATTGGTTTGCCTCGACCCTAAGTTGGCCACACTTCTGGGGTTTGATTTAGTTTTGCCATGTAAAGCTTGCGCTTATTACTTGTAAGCTTTGTGGAGTAAGGTAAACTGGTAAACTGTAAGGTAACAGGTAACCTACTTAGTGTTTCGGTATAGTGACGTAAATATCAATTTTATTAGATACATGGATATCTACATCTAATCAGTAACCATGTATGGCCACCATGGTTACCATGGTTACCATGGACGGAAACCCAACTAAACTCAGAATCAAGAAACCTAGAAGATGCCTCGGCTCCTTTGGCTTCGTTAGGCGGTGCTTCAAGCATATGCTCGCTAGATAATCTTATGGAAATTAAAGGCGCGCTAGAGGAAAAGCACCAACTAGAATAAAGATAGTCCCATACGATAATAGGCAGTGGCTGCTGTAGGTAACATTCCCTGGCAGTCCTTAAGGTAAAAGACCAATCTATAGAAACAAGTACGACATGGTCGCGATCTTCAGCCACGAGGAATCGCTGAAGAAGAAGAAAAAGAGCTCATGTGGCAAGACCAGTATGTAGGTAGGTATGTGCTACCATACCAATAATAGTTAGAGAATTGCCCTTCATAACACTTTTTGTTTCATCCCATCGTTACATAATTGAACATCGGTATCGAGTTACGTCAAACGATAGCCGGTGACGAGAAGCGTAACTAGTTTGCGGTGGCCATTCAATAAATAAAACATGGCGGCTTTTTTGCTGCACGGACATTGCCTGCCGGCTATCTACACTCATTAGTGTGAATGTGAAGGCCTGTCTGTCTGTTACAACTTTCTGGTAAATTGTCGAATAAATTGAGATAAACTATTGCGAATAAATATTTTTTTGGGAATGGAATCCGACAATTTTTAGGCTTTATTGCCCCAAAAATATGTCGACTTTCTTTAAATCATCGGTGGTATATGTGACCAAAATTAAATTACAGACAACATTCTGAATAATAAAGTTGTCGAATGCATAAGAGAAATATGCTGGAAACACAAAACCTTTCGAATCCATCGGTTGATGGAACAAATAAAATAAAATACTATTGAAAACTGAAACGTAGGTACCGCTACCGGGTGAGCGAAGCTGCGGGCAAATCCTAAGGTCCTTCAGAGTTGTCCCTCCAAAGACACTTCTGGCAGCCTATCCGCCGTACAAATAGTTAAATACCAGGGGCCAAGCATCGTTGGGTAAACTACTCAAGGTTAACTGCCTGCGAGAGATTTATACACTCCTTTATTACGTTCAACGACCTTAAATAAATTCAGACAAGTGTAGTTACCTAGGTAGTACTTGATGATACGTTCAGTCGATTACACAAAGAGATATACTGCTTTATTATATTTTGCCACTTATGCCGGACGCGATAAGGGCTACTGTGGTGTAACCACGATAATGGTAGCTGACTTTGAAAGTAAAAAAGAATTATATGAATTTTTAAATAGCTTCATCCCTGAAACTCGTCAACATAAAAGTGATTTTCAACAATTGCCCTGTATAATGTATAAGGCTTTGGTACTTTTATTGTGGAGACATTATATTACTTATCAAAATATAACATTATGGCACCGAATTCGCACTAAAATTAGAGTATTACTACTACTGTATAATGTATAAGGCTTTGGTACTTACTACTAGACCCGGTGAACTTCGTATCACCTGAAATGGTTTGACTCTACGCGTCAAAAATGGCGATTCCAATACAAAATGACCAATTTTTATTTCTTCCGTTTTTCAGCTAATCCTTTAACTTTTCCCATATTTCTTTGCTTTTAAACCTACCCTGAACTATGGTGAACTAAACAAAACAGTAAATATGCAAATCGGTCAAGCCGTTTCTTAGTTTTAGCGAGACTAATGCACGGCGATTCATTTTTATATATATAGATTTCTGTCATCATTATATCATCATCAGTCACTGCTGAGTATAGGCCTCTTCATGCTCACGCGCTAGGCGCAACCACTATTTTCCGGCTACTCGAGCTATGTCGTCGGACCATCCGGCTGGTGGTCGTTTCTTAGTTTTAGCGAGACTAATGCACGGCGAATCATTTTTATATATTAGAGTATTATAAGCCGTAAATATCTAAGTATTTGCTATTCCACTTCAAGTGTTTCGGAACAGAGCCCAAAACGAATAAAAATTTTGGTTTTGGTATCGAAGGTATAAAAAAATACATAGTTTATCGAGTCGACCTTTCTGTAACAAACACAAACAGCAGAGAAGTAAATTATTGGTGCAAAAAGGACACTAGGAAAACTTATGCGGAAACAATTCAACGTAAAAAGCAATAAAAATACTATAGTCCGAACCTGACACGCATACAAACTACTAGCTAGCACTCCAGACTGAGAAATATGTATGCTGAAGACTGCAGGAACAAAGAGACTTCTAGCCACGTCTAGCATGAAGGACTATAATCGAGGTTAGTGACTCTAACTCAATCTGTTAATCTACCAAGGGCTGTCAAAGCTAGGTAGGGTAGCGGCGGGGCGTATCGAACTGTTAAAGTTTTATAGTATCCATCATGTTATGTGCAGATCACCATCATATCTACCAAGATATGGTTTAATCTAACTAAGTACCTACAAACATATTCTTACACTCAATAAATGTGGATCCAGGGCCAATGTCTAAAACACATAGATAGTAACACTTTATTGTACATGATGTGTACTTGTTCAGGTTATTGCGAATCATCAAAAGTTATAATACGATGGCCAAATCATTGGTCTGATGTCGAAACAGACTGCCACGGTCAGTCGACACGAATAAACCCATTAGACAGTCAATCTGTCTAAGACGTCTCGTCTGGTTACGTTCTCGGTTCAGCAAAGTCGTCACGACAATCAAGTTTGGCTAAATTAAGAGGTGTTTTTATGTCATTGGCAGGCACAGCAATGTTATGTTTGAAGTTTAAAAGATTTAAAAGCTGGTGGCGCAGCTGACCGAAGAATGTGTAGAAAATTTTACTGATAGGCCTCAAATCGAATATCGAAAACGGCTGCTTAGGCCCATAAGATGAGTGTGTCCCGCAAGGTAAATGAAACCATGAATTCAAAGACTATATTATATCATCCAATTAACAGTTCTTTCGAAATAGATTTTGACGGACAGTTCTATCTATTTGGTGGACCATTAAAACTACCCGCGGCAGTGGCAAGAAAATTTTCATCTTTCTCAAGCGTGCGACCAAATGAGCTTTGTCTGCATCTGTGTTTTGTCACCCGAGAAAAGCTCGAGAAAAGTCTTTGTTGCGACATAGGGCTGGAGGAAAAACATTGATTTTTTCACGAGGTATTGAACAATTTACAGGCTTATCCCTTGACGATGATGATATCAATTTATCCCTTATCATTAGGGACATAAGGTTCGAAAAATTTGATCGCCCTGACAGAATAATTTATGTTTTGTCGTACATTTCAAGAAGTCTAATGCGGACCCTGGTGACCTGGAAAACCTCACACGCATTTGCAATCTTTCACATTTCTCCAATCGCACACGAGAACAACATTCTTATCGCGCCGAACATACGTTATAAAGTACCCACGTATGTCCAAGTACCCAAAGTGTCCGAAAGTATGCGGATACAGAGATACGAGACAGCCTGATAAAAGGCTAGGGACATGTACTAAGTAGAAAGAGAGGAACCACTCAAAAGTCAAAAGAGTTTCATCTTCTTTTCTGGTGCCTCCACTATTGGAGATTGGCCTTGACCTCTTCATAATGCCGTTCTTCTAACTTCAAATATACCAACTGCCCGCCCCGAAAAAATCTGCGTTCGAAATTGTTTCGCACGGAAAACTGCAATTTAGAAACTTTTGTGTATCTCCAGTATTCGTTTTTTAAAGCACTAATACATGCTTGGTTGGGAGACCACCAGCCAGATATAGCCCAAGTAGCCGGAAAGCAGTGGTTGCGTCTGGCACAGGATTGTGAGCGGTGGCGTGAGCATGGGGAGGCCTTTACTCAGTAGTGGGTGTCAACAAGCTGATGATGATGAATACATGCTAAGGAATCGTGTAATACCAAGTGATGAATTGTGAGTCAATATAAAAAGCTTCTCTCTCGACACAGGCCTTGAACCCGAAAGCCCGTCTACCCAAGCATGAATTCCGCATTTATGTAAATCTCCAAAAAGAAAGCAGACAGCCAGCCTTCTGTGACCACCTACCTCCTTATATTATGGAGGAGACAGCCAGATAAAAGGGTCGAGACAAATCGACGCGCCGCGCTTTTACACCCAACACGGGAACACCGTTATACGAAGACAGAGATGCAGCCAACCAACATGTTTATATTAACAAATTCGACGAGATGTATACTTGATGTATGTGAGGTATAATCACTGAGAAAAACGCTAATTGAAGTCTTTGGGTTAAATCCATATAGTGGAATGTGTCTGAGTTTATAAGTTTCGTACAAGTGCCATGGTGTTTGAAAGAAATTTTTTTGCCACATACCTATGAGTGATATCAATAAAACTAGTTTAGTATTCATCAAAAGGAGTAGGTAACAGAAGGTAACGTAGATATTTAGAAAAAGGCTTCAAAAATACCTTGCGAGCCACGCGTTGATGTCTTTTCTTTCTAGGTTTAACAAAAAGCGTAGATAACACGATTGGACAAACCCTTATGCCGAGTTATGCCACACCAAAGGCGAAATATAATTTTAAAATGTTGTCAAAACCAAAGGACTCATTTCGCAGTCTGAGTTAAAACCAGCTAATCGATTAAAAAGGCAATAACTTATCCTCACACCGCGCCGCTTTACGCCAACATCCAGTCTCGCTTCTTTTTTCTCCAATTCAATGGACGTTTAATGCCATACATGTCTTGGCGATATATTCAGCTAAACCGGGCACAAATCTTCCTTCGACACGTGTCCAGTTCCCGGTGATATCTCATTCTGAGCTGTTTTCTCCTGTGGAGGGGTCAAGGTGCAGTAGCAGGTTGTCTAGACTAGATCTCAGTGTTGGCGCCGCACGTATGGAAGCTGTCTTCTTTGTATCAGGGGCACATGACACAAAATATATAGGATCGTACGAAAGTACGCTGTCATTACAGCATGCTACTAAATGCTAGTCTCACCAGTTTTATTGCACCCTGTCAATAATGGACCATGATCTTGGGATCAAATTTACGGCATCTGAATCAATTAGCCCGTCCCGTCCAGCCTGATACAACGCCCTACAATCTACGAAATCAAACAAAAGTAGTGGGTGTAAGTAGTGAATCGCCAAGTAAAAGTAGTCCACAGGAAAGACCAGATCAAAATGTCGTAAGTTTCACTACGATTCCTTCAGTTAAAATTAATAAAGTAAATAGTGGCGAAGATGTGAGTGAGAATTCTGTGCTTCCTACTCGGTGCAGACGACAAGCTATTGGCATGGGACAGCTCTATAGAATGCCGGCCGGCTACCGAAGAATGTTATTGGGTTCTTGCCCGGGACGCCCGTCGGCAGGGTATTGCACTGAGGAGTACTTTGTTCCCTTTCAATACTTGTCAAACGGATTTGTGAAGCTGGGCGGTCGACATCCACGAACAGGAGGGCTTCTGTATGAGAAGGGCAGCATAGCGACAAGAAATGAACTTTTTGGTTGAGGTCTATGTCTTGAAATGGACCTAAAAAAGAAGCTAGTGATGATGATTTTTGAAGCATCAAGTTGGCGCGCTTTTTGGACGGCGATGTATGACAGCACTTACATTTTATTAATTTAAAAATCAACGGAACATCATAGAGCAAAGTGCTATTACCCTGTAAAAAGAGTTAGGACCTTGTATAGATTCCGTTTTATGACTCTTTCGTGATGCCATCTGACCACACTGTATTTATTTTGGGATGTGAGTACTTACGCAAATGTTTTCTAAAAAGAGCACAACTTTTTGAACAATGGTCTGCTGCAACGTGGCTGCAACAAAATACGTTTCGAGCATCTCCACATTTGTAACAATCCCACAAAATCTACGTTTGCATCTCATTTTCAAACTGGTTCACACTAAATTATGACAAGTGCATCTAGTTAAAGTCACTCTACATTAGTTCCACTTCTAGGCAACACTACAGTCCGCAATAAACTAGCCAAGAATCATACAAAAATGAACTTTGACAGCACAAAAATGAAGAGTTGCAAGATGGTCTGACGACATCAAAGCCGCAAGCAGGCTCAACCTAGACCACAATGAGCCGTTTTCAGCACAAATTCACAAAGCATTTCATAGATGGCGCCTACAGGCGTGGCCATAGAAGAACCGGAATACGGCTGTCAAATTTTGCTTAGCACAGATAACTTTTGACAGCCGTACACCGGTGGAGATGGAAAAAAAACATCGAGTAAGACGCATACATACGATAAATGCTGAAGAAGAAAAAAGAAGTGTGACAGATACTAGAGGTATATGGAGTCCAGTTTCAATCAAATGGCTTACAGCTCTAAACACAAAACATGTGTTCGTGTGGCCTTCAGTGTTGCATTTATCATGCCGCAGTGTTATTCATTTGTCTCTGTCGTGTCTCTCACAGGCCTCTTGACTGCTTTTAATTATTGTTTCTACTTGTGTTAGTGGGATGATGAATTCAACAAGCTCTATGAATGGCCCGTTTTCAAATCAAAAATTTATAGCACTTCATGTAAGGTTTCAGTGAATAGAGGCACGCGTGTAAGGGTCTACGTGCTGTCTTGTGAACCACTCTATGTAGATCAAAGAGGGGGTAAGAGATATTGTATCCATGGAGATACTAATTATAGCGTTAATGCCGAGCCAGCTGGAAACTCATACGTGGCTTATTGTCATCACGTCTATAGGCGATGAATGTGTTCGAACAGGAAGAAAAGATTTGCCGTCTATTTTGCGTATCGTAATTTTCGTATGCTTATTTGCTCAACGTCTGAGTGAAACATCCTTGACTTTCATCAAGTACAAGTTTCTTTTAAAAAGTCCGCCGTCATCGTCGTATCAGGAGAATGCCGTCATAAGTCGAGTGGGTCAATTCGATAAAAGCAATTCGCCACAATTATAACCATGACGCTATCTGCCGTACACTGCGGCCAAATGGCAGCAGAGTTTAACTGTTATTTGATTTGACCCAAACACTTCGTTGATAAACAAACCGAAATTCAACGGGTTTCAATTAAAATTTTATTGAGTTACTACGCGCCAGATGAAGCTTAGATTAGGTTCTAGGATTCTATTGGCATCCTTTCCGGATAATTTATTGCTTTGTATTTACCATAATAACTGCGCTGGAAAGGCAGTCTCTGTAAAGCAGTTATTTCTCGATTACTTCAGTATTGTAGGAGAAAAAACGAGGAAAAACCGATTTTGTGGTAAGAACTGTGAACCTAGAGAAACATGATTGTGTTGCAGACTTGTGGCCCAGTTATTGACGAATGTTTTTCTTAATCTGTGTAAAGTATGAACAGAAAATGCAGTACAAAACTAAATAACTAGTGAATGTAGTATAGGAACTTATCTCACTTATTTGACTCTAGCTCAACAATGAATAATGTGTAAATATCCAGTGACCAGTTCTTTGCCCACCTCTACTTGGTGGATCTAGAGAAGCATAACACATTTTGGACGGATTAAAGGTGGTTTTAAACTGGATATTACAGCGCGTCTTAGAGGGACTGATTTGCCTTACCTTGTTGGAATTAAAGTTTAATTGTAATAACTGTAGTTTAACGACCTTGCCTAGTTATTTTCGAGTCAAGCAAGATGATGTTTTAACACGTAGGCAATAAATGGTACTTATGGGCTATTCTTAATTTAGGCGTTTTGAGGTGGTTGGACCTCAATCTTGAAAATAATAGCTTTATTTGATAGAGGACTGTTACAGCTCAATATTTATATATACGGTCAAGCTTAACAGCTACCAGGAAGCTGAAAAACCACTGAAAAAATAAACACCCATGTCTGTGAAAGTGCGTGTGAAAAGTACTAGAAAAATCATGATTATTTACACCCTCGTCTGCGACAATCAGTCCACGTCCGTGATTTTATGAAAATTATTCACGACAATTTCCTCCACTGTGTAAAAAAAAAAGTTAATTAAATAATTAAAACACGGTACGTGCCCTTAATTCACAAACGTGGAAAAAAAAACCATGTCTGTGAATTTTTTTTTTAGCCACGTCTGTGAAATTTTGCAGCCATGCCGACAAAAAATAACCTTAAAATCACGCTATGAATATGATATCGAAACTACAGCATATTGAGACCATTTAGCAAGAAATGTCAGAAAATCTATAGTAAAAACATTGCCCACAAACTTGGCATATTACCCATGTGTATGGAGTGATATGCTTTACAGTTTTAGCAAAGAAATAACTTAAATTCCATAACTTTGTTTTGGAGCCGTCTCCACTCTTGCGCCGCGAACTATGCAAATGCCCGATCTTTTTTTTTATGCCACAGTGTTGCTACTTCACAAAACATTATGTCATTCAGAGATATGAATGAAAATGTAACACACCACGTTTGTGAAACTTAATTTTTTCACACGACTAAGTCCTCTATTAAATCATTGTGTAAAGTCGTATTTTTCTATAACTTGGTAATTATCGCTTGAGAACTAATGAACTATCGGGTAGTTATTTTATATTTAGTATATGTACAATAGTATTTTAATAAAAAAAATTACAATACGAAAAAATGGGTTTTTCACACACACGTTTTGTGAAATTTTGACACTTTGATATTTTTTATTTTTTATAAAATAATAAATAAAGCTGCAATTAATGCTTGCTGTGATTTATTATAAAAAAATACATTCGACAAAAAATCTACGAAATTATATCTCTAAGGCAAACTTAACAATCAAGTTGTCACGCTTTTTTTTTGTAATTGAGAAAGACCCTTATGGACTTTCGTTCTGTCACGTTCTTTAGTGAGAAATCTGAAGACACTGAAGAGACTCTGAAGAGACAGAACGATACTTAAGTGCTTGCTTATCGAATTTCTCAATTCAGAAATTGGGAGTAAGTCATTCTTCTATATGAAACCACAACATAGTAACAATATCTCTGTCCACGCTTCTAAATAACACATTACTCATTACTATTCGGTATGAAATGTGAATATTGTGGGTTTATTAGTTTTACCGTTTGTCACTTTCATGAAATGGATAGGTACAATAAAATTGCAGATATAGCCCTAACAATTCTAATTTATCTCTCTGTCCTACTAATTGCCTACCACTGTAACCAGACGCTGTCCAGCTCCCAAATTGGATTCGCCGGAACGTCGTCATCGCCTAAACCTCAAGTTACCAGCCACGGCCTTGCGTAGCCATAACCATCCTATTCGGCACAGAACAATGGAATCTAGCTCAAATTATAATCTACATTCACTTACACTGAGCCTTGCCCCAAATTTTCTGCTAGATTAACTGAGACTTACCTGAAAAGAAAAAAAAAACACAAGTTAGTTCATCAATGGTTAGGTAAGAATGAAGTGTGATTTTTCGTCTTCAATTTGAAAGAAATATAATGCCTTAATTAAAAGATGGTTGCCTTAATTGTTTTTTAAGTTACAAAGACTTTTGAAGTTCGAACATGAGCCAAATCGGTCGTCGGGTAGGAGTTGCCGAGATAATTATGGGCTTGTAAAATGCTCGAAAGGTTTTAGCACAAAGTTACACCTGCGAGTTCATAGTTCGGGGCGAACACCTAGTTAAGTAGGTACACATTGATATATTTTACTTCGTAATGCAATTCAATCAACCCAAGGATTCAGAGCTGGTTTCTTAGACGACATTCCATATAAATCTTCACCGCTTAGCGTAATTGCTATGCTGACTATCAGTTTATTAGATCAGTAGAATCAAGGATTTATAACAATACAACAATCAGTGCCCATATTATTATATGGTATCATCGTCAGCCTTGACTAGTTGTATAGCCCGCCGAGTGCGTCGATCAATCAATAAATCAATGTTGTAAATGTAATGTAATGATCAATTGAAGAAGTAGAAGTTACGAGTATATTCAAAGCCAGTATACCTACCACCAAAGATTAAGTCATGTGATAAAGAAAATCTGTGACTTCACAAACCATAATTTACCTTTTATTCGTTTTGAGACAAACGGTAACAGCACAATGAAATACTTAACTTGTAATAAAATACCAATATTAAAAGGCAATGTAAATTAAAATGAACTGTATCATAAGAAAATGCTAACACTTGAAACTTAAAAAGTATTTTTTAGACCATAATAATTAGAAAAGTTAGAAAGTTCTGAATACTGATATGTTAATTAAGTTAATTAAAACCGGAAAATAATTAAACAATTAATTAAGTAATTAAAATACTGTAATAAGGTACAGTTTGGCGTATTTTGTAACTGCTTGTAAAAAAAATCTTGAATAATTAAAAAAAAAAGCTTCTACGCACCATAACTAATGATGGGCAAAATAGAAGAAAAAATAAGGCTGTGCAACATAAAAGATAGGACTGGTACGTTATCAAAACCGCGGAAGATATATTCAAAATTGCTATGAATAGAGACCGATGCAAGGAGCTGACTGAAAACCAACAATGATGGAGTGGAGAGGCACTTTAAGAAGAAGATACCAAATTCAAAGATAGTTTGACGTTTCTTAAGAACTGAACTGATTCTAGCCAAACATATCAAAATTGTTCGATCTCGTACCTCGCAATATTGCGGGTGCGGCATCTTAACCGACCCAAAAGTACTATGACACATTCTTGTCTTATCAGAAATTCCAAGCTAAATTATGTATTGTTTTTGTAATCGAGTAGGTCCGTGTTTATCTCGGTTTTTTCGGACCTTCCTTTGTCATGGAGAAAAGGTTTCCTGTCAAAACAACAGTTGTATTGTTTGCGTCTTTGTGGTTTCTTTTTCACAAGAGGCGATTACGGGATAGTGGTGCAAAGAGATTGGTTTCTATAGGTGATGCTTAACGTCCTGGTTAGATAGTAGGTTATTTACATCCTCACTATTGTAGTTTCATCCGGCTTTGCTTTCTTTCATAGAACTGAGGAGTGAATTTGTGCCACTAAACCATGAACAACCAAATATAGGTGTTATAAGCCTACGGGTTTCAAATCATAGCATATACTTAGGTATTACTCAGACGGTTCTGCAGGGTTAGGATGGCAGCCGTAGATTCAGCTTTTGTCTACTTTAACGCCTCAAAAACAATACAGATTTTTCTAAGTTTACAACATTTCACAGTCATTATTTTGATCCGCCACAACACTAGTAATCAACGGGGCATTTTCTCGGGAATGTAAAACCTTTTAAAGTGGAACTAAATAACAAGAGAAAAGAGCAATTCCCTGCATGTCCATAATTATCACCTGAATTGTAATGTTTGTTGCCTTTGGATAACCCGGCAAAACTTAATTTAATTTCTTATCCTGTATTCCTGTATGCCAATTCCTCGTAAACATCGTATCTTCATCTCCATTACCACATCATACGTGTATTTAAAGGTGATCTTACTAAAGCCCTTGCTCTCCCCCAAAAATTAACCAAAGCAAAGGCGGACTTCCCCAAACAAAGGAATTCCCGCCCGTTCCTTTCTTAAAACTGCGCAAAAGGAAGAAAAAAGTAGGGTCAGGCTTTTGTTTCGGCCCCCAGCGATCCACGGATAGGGCCAGTCGCCCCGATGTCGCCCGCCCGATAGGCACAGTGCCACGCAAATTCCACCGTATTACCAAAGAGTGTACTAATGGGATATTAAAATGGTCTACCGAGACGATCGCCACGTATTTTAGGGCATCATTCTAAACATTACGTGCCGTGGAAGGGCACCAAGCAGATGGTCTGATGCGATAAATCTATCGGCTGGAGGAAGCACTCACCGGGCAGTTCATATGACGGAAAACCATTTCCAATGGAAGCGGGGAGGTACCTACTCGCTTCCATTGGAAACGGTCTTCCCTCATATAAACTGCCCGATGAGTGCTTCCTCTAGCTGATACATTTACGGATGTACACGAGGAAATTATGAAGAAGAAGATTCTAAACATCTAAGTAACCAAAATTGATACGAAAAAATATTTGAAATCGCGCGGCGAGTGAATAAGCTCATGCAAAGAAGACGGCAGGATGGAAAGACAACAAGTAAATTGGCCAAGATAGAAAGATGTGAAGAAAGATACATGTACTCATTGAAAAGAGAAGAGAATACCTTGTATTGGTATACCAAGTAATGGTAAACTCCACCTAATTAGCTACCGCCTAAAGACTGAGAAGTACTCGGTTTAAGGATACCGAAGTGAGATATTGCGATAGGGAACTTGGTAGCAACTTGTTGAATTTAATAAGACTTGAATATTCACTTGGCTTTCCTTTGTATTAGGCTGGCTAATCTAAGAGGATAGTGTAGAAGCTGGGCAAACCAATTCGGAAGACTGCTTTTACTGCAAGGCCATCATCATTACCAGTAAAAAGTAGGTTCTGAGGGACCTGAGACAAGCCAATTACAAAATTTTGAATTCCTGTCATCTTTCTTCTTTGATCTTTTTCATCATTCTTTGGTGTATGTAAAATAAGGAGTATTATATTCTATCTATCTTTTTCCAAGGACACCAAACAGAAATATGGGTCTAATAACCGATTCAGACAGAAGCAATGTGCCCACACAAATGTCACATATCCACAGCACGAATGTCCTACCTACGCACACATCTGTTGCTGCTACACTTGCGATGAAGGCTGTACTAGGATTTAATGAAACTGTAGAGAACAGCTAGAATTTATCTAAGAATCATATTGTATCAGGAAGGTTTGAAATAGTTTGAATTCCGTAAAATTCCTGAGCGGAATGATGTAAGCTCTTTTATGAGACGGCGAGGAAAAGATTAAACGTTAGGAATTTGAGATATGCTGCTTCCGTATTTATTGCTCTGTAAGTAATTGTTAGTAATAAATATGTAGTAGTTTCTAATTATATTATTTACAGAAATGCCAGCCTGATGGATTGGAGATGACAAAAGGGCACCGATAGTACTGGTTAGTGACCGACGATCGAAAAGATGACAATGAAAAACAATGTTTTCATAAACAAGAAATCTGAATGAGACATTCAAGTGGCGACGCGACAAAAAAATAAACAACAACTGCAAAAATCGGCATCAATTTCTTTCCAAAACTTTCAACAGCTGTACATTTAAGGGAAACAAAACTGGCCAACTCGGTACCAACCATAACCAGGATAGCAGCGACGTGAGGCGATACGAGGGCCATAGCTCACACCTACGCCTCCGGTATTGGACGAGAATTACTTTCCGAACACATTCCAAGTTTCAGACGCATTAACCTGGGGTGTAGAGAAGGTTAGTTCCAATGTAGATTTACCCAAGCATCAAAAATAGTACGAATAACTATAAAAATCTGTCTATTATTTTCGTCACTAAGCCTTTTACATCTAGGACTGAGATACAGCGTCTAGTGGCCCCTCCACTCACACCAGATGGATGAAATGACCACTCGGACGCTAAAATACCTGGGACATGGTTTTAGATAACGAGGTTTAGTTAGCTTCACATGGCTTTGTCTTTCCTGTGGACCAGGCCGTCTGAACTGAGATAATACTCTAGTTTTCGCTATTCGGAAGACTTCTCGTAGTTTCGCAACACTGTCTTCTCTACCTTTAATCTCTTCCCTTTCTAAGATAGTATAAAAGTTTTTGTTTCTGTTTTATAGCTATAGTGTCCGTGTAATCAGGCTCTTCTTTTAGCTCTATTAGCTCTTCTTCTATGACGTAGTTTGCTTCGATATATGCGATTTTTTTATTAGGGGTGTGGAATGTCTAAAGAGACGATGCCTCTGCATGTTCCATCATAATACTTCAGGTGTCGTAAAAGCGGCCAGACTATTTTATTATTGTAGGGATCCCTAAATGTTTTATTGGCGGCAGTAAAAATAAAAATGCTGTAAAGCCTCGGCTAGTGTTGGCCTGTCGAAGCGATATTTACGGTGTACGGAGAGCTTCAAACTTTTCGGCGTGTTTATAGTACACCGATTCTTATGTTCAGTACTTGAAAACTTCGGTCCGTATGGAGGAAGCGATGTACTGCGATATAATGCGAGTTACAACGTGTTTATTATATGAATATTGATATTGAGTGACGTCATAAATTGTCCATAGAATGTAGAGTATGGGACATTTATGCCCCTACGTCGCGGGGTGTGCTTTTATGTGTTGGAATGTCTTTTGTTTTGTTTCTTCGGAGCGTCTCCTCTGTTATAATAAAATATGAACATTGTAATAAGACAGTACAGTATTTTATCTAATTTGACATGTTTTGTGTCAATAATGTAGGTTCTAATCTGATTGAGCTAGGAGTTGGACACATTTTATATTAGATTCACTTATCCGACTTGAAAAAAATGCGATATTCTTTCTGTCATGCAATAACTAGTTCTCTATCTATCTATTTGTGGTCGTCCGTGTGGTTTCCATGTTATCCATGTTCCATGTATAAAACACTGTCAAAATCTTCAATTAATCAAGAAGATTAAACCACTTTGACGTGGAAAAATTGCAATCTACTTGAAATATGGCGTTTCCTGTTTAAAATTGATATCGAAGGCAGTAACCAATTTTATTTTTAAAATTTACCTATGCATTGTTTACGGAACACGACAATAACTAAACTGTTGAACAAAATTACTACCGAAAGGTGAAGTTATCTTGCCATCGCGGCCCTTGCAGGGTAATTATCGTACGATAATAATCTATCCGTGGCACAGAATTGCCTATGAACGACATTTAGTGTTGCCAGCTTACGAACTATGGTAATTGATTATTGTAACGACCGGGGCCTACTCAGATTTCAAGTTAGCTATGTTTTATGTGCGTTTTATAAAAAAAAACTCGTATTTAAAAGCGCATTGAACATAATTTTGGTCCTTCGAGCCGGATATTAGCTAGCGGACCGCTGTGTGTCAAATAGTGTTTCTACCTTTTACCCATCGCCACACGTAAAGAAGAAGAAGGCCAACATAGAGATCAGCTCATCAATCTTTTAGTATACCTTAATAACCTGTGTCAATAAAGAAACGATTTAGGATGAACTTCAAACACTCGCCCTCTCGCACTAATACATACAATCAAAGCGAGACAACGCTAGTTTTGAAGTCCATCCTAAATCCTTTATTTAATGGCTTATACGAAAGTACAAGACGATATAAATGTTCATTATTGTCTATCCAAAGTGCGGGAGTAGAGATCGAGTTACCGTTGCTGTTATATCAATTACGCTCTAGTGTTATTAAACAAAAAGGTAGCAATTACTGTGCAGACGCGCAATTAGCCGCTGCAGCGGAGGCGCCACCGCGATGTATATTGACAAGTTTGATTGATGTGGCGACGAGACGGGCGCCGGCGCAAGTGACTGGTGTTTACAGAAATCACCGAATCCAGAGTACAGACTGCCACACGCTAGGATATCCCTTTTTGTTCGATTGGCGCCCTTATGGGGTATCCTAGACTCCTGGGGGGCTACCCTTGACGCTATTGCGATCAAATTGAAAAAGTTTTAAAATTAATTTATCTTTATATTCGCATAGTAATGCTTTGATTTAAAATACTTTGTAATGTTTATTCAAAGGTATAATGCGTGCGGGATCAGGATGGGATAATACCTTTTGGAACTGAACCGATAATGACAGTTCTCGAGTAGCGTCAGTAAAAAAAAAATTAGTTCTACATTCTATCATAGGGTTATGAAATTGAAAATAAACAAAAATGTGTAATGGTTGTAATCTAAAAGGATTAAATGTTATTGCATTAATTAAATAGAACGTGATAAAACTCGAGCAGACACCCACGTGCACAGAAGACACAAGCAAGTTTCGACGCGAGTTTTCCATAGACAACTAGAGTTTGACGAAATGCTGACGCTACAACTGACAGGCGGACCGCGAGCGTCTCAGTTCCAAAAGGTATTATCCCATTCTGATCCCGCACGGATTATAAGGCTGTTTTATTCAATAAAAACACAAAATGCGTCTTAATTTGTAAAATATTAAATGTAAATTGCGCCATATTGCGGCCGCATTGGAAAAATGCTTCAAGGGCAAGGGTAGAGGGGCTGGGTAGCACAGTGGAGTCGTTAGAACAGTGGACTCGCAAACGATACCCCGGGTTCGAATTCCAGTTGTGGCATCTTAAAACAATGTGAGCGTGTAGTCTGCACAAAATACGGAGTATTGAATCGAACAAATTCTTTTTTTGCAACAACCAACGTTATTTCACCAGAAGCTATCGAAGATGACTTTTACGCCATGGTGAGGTACACCTATTGATATTTAGATTATATCCGCTAAACACCTATCGCTAACTCTTAAAATTTGCACCACAGGCTATTGGCATCGGTGACATCACTCTGGTCACTCGTCTAGTCTCCAAGGAAACTGAAGTCTTATTGATACGATGCCTTCAGTGGCCGAGACAGCACAATGCATACTCTATTACATATGGACCACCAAATACAAATAGCCTAACTCGAAAGTATTCCTTATTTTTTTGTGTTACGATAAGCTTCTGGGTCCGATTTTTGTTTCTAGCCGGTTTCTTTTAAACATTTGAGCTTATATCACGAAAGCGTAGGACTATCTTGGTCATGTCCGAACGTCAGATTTGTGTAAATCAGCCAAACGGTAGCACCATAGCTGATATGTACAGTCGGGCACACGCTAGGATACCCCTTTTTGTTCGATTGGCGCCCTTATGGCGCGCGCGGTAAGAGCTACCATGGGGTATCCTAGACTGTGGCCGTTCGTACCCAGCCCCGTAGCGAATAGAAAGGCTGTGCTTTATTAAGGACATTAGGTAGAATTCGTTAGGAACAGGTAGGCTGGACAGGTAGTGCGTCCCACACACTCTGCGCCGGCGCCAGTCGTTGCGTCAGACTGATCACTTGTCTCTGTGGGTGTACCACGAGTTTGACGTTACGCATGGTAGCCTCAAAGAGATAAATAGCCAAGACCAATGAACTAGCTAAACATTCTCCCAGATTGAATAGCCCTAACTAAATGCAAGAACTCAAAAAAATATTTTTGGACGTCCTTATTTGGACCAGTGTATACCTATTTATATTTTGACCTGATAAAACCTAATTAAAACATTTATAAGTTGAAGTTGAAGGTTTATAAGTTGAAGGTAATAAGTTGAAGTGCTTTAGAAAAAACAAAAACCTAATTAGTTTAGTTCCCACCCAACTAAACTAATTAGGTTTTTGTTTTTTCTAAAGCACTTCAACTTATTACCTTGTTTGTTTTTTACCAGTTTGTTTAGTTTGTTTTTCACCCCAGGGCCCCAGGGTTACCAAGCTACGCCACTGTCTGCCATCGTAAAGTCCAACTCGCAGTTCGGGGTACCGATCACTTGTCTGTATTTTGTTTGTGAGTTAGAACCGCGAAGTGGCTTGGCTACGCCGGAGAGGTCTAGGATTCCGTAACTAGATTGATGTTTTAATCTATGCGGGCTCTTTCGACAGTGCCAGTCTATGCCGGTCAGATGTTGCTCTGCTAGACAAGACACTGATATTTTTTTGCCTAACTATTTCCTTAACGTGTTAGCGAAGCGTAGATATGACAAAGGTGCAGATGTCAGAAGAAAATTGTAAGAATCCTAGGATTTAGGTAAAAGTTACCAATGGCACGAAACAATCCTAGGATATATATTGTGTTACCGGCTAAACCCGATTTAAGGATAAACTAGTTTCGTCTAGGCCAAACCAGTCTAACCTAAGCTCGTATGGACAAACCGGTATGGCCTAGGCCAAACTAGTTTACCCGAAGGTCGTATGGATAAACCGGTATGTCCTAGTCCAAACTAGTCTAGCCAAAGCTCGTATAGAGAAACTAGTTTAGCCTAGGCCAAACTAGTCTAGCCCTTTGCTCTGATGGAGAAACCAGTTTAGCCTAGGCCAAACTAGTCTAGCCGGGCCATTGACCACAAAATGGAATAATTGTATGTGTGATTTCATTTTTCTCTACCAGTGTGGCAACTCTGGTAACATATGTAAAAGTTACCAATGGCACACGTATCAAGGAATCTCAGAAACTACTCATCCTAGAGATTTGAAAGGCATGAAGGTTTGTTAAACAACGGCATGCAATAAAAAAATACTATATGAACACCCCCCTTCTAAAGGGTTAAAGGGAGGAAAACTAAACTTGCCTAAGATACTAATTTACTTCTTGTTAAATGGTAAAATTTTGTCTCTGCCTTGCCTAACCAGAAAAGTAGAGGGGTCACACTCCCTGCTCGCGTAGCATGAGGCTGGGTTAGAGCGTATCCATTCTCAATTCCGCTCTACGTCAAACAAAAGAGTGAGATACATATAGTTATAACCCCCTTATGTACTGATTGCGTAACCCAGGCTCATGCTAAGCAAGCTGGTGACTCTACACAACGATTTTTCTGGCACTTTTATATGTACGGTTTGGAAACGACAATGAAGATCAAGCTAACGCAGTTGACCCAAAGGAGTATGTGGCCAAAGCCTTGTTTATAGTAATGTCTGACATAAACGTTGATGCTGAAGCGGCACCCAGACACTTCCAAGACCATTTCGCTAAATAACTTTATCAACTTTACTCTTGTAGCTGTGTCAATGTCTGCATTATAGTATGTTAAGCCATAAAGTTAAAGATGGCTGCTGAAAATGGACACAATAACATTTTTGTACCTTGAAAGTGCATTTTGGGTGGCTGTCCAATGTGGGCGTTCACACCTTTCGAAGGAATTTAGGAAATTAAAAACCATTTTAGCGTGGTCTTTCATTTTCAACATCCTTTTCGAACAAATATGAGCAATGTTGTTGATTGTTGGTGAAATTAAAAAAAAAAAAAACTTCATAGAAACAAGGGCATGATTCCTACGGGCAAAGTAAACAGAACGGACCTGACTTTTCGTTAGTCGTTAAAATATTCCTGCAATTTCCACTTTTCCATTAAAATATTGAGTTGAGTTGCGGCTTTAGTTAACCATTTCAAGAATGAAAAGATGGCGAAAGATTGCGCTAGAAAAGCTTGAAATTCGGTCACAATTCTATCAAGTGGTCTTTCAGAAAACCCATTCCAAATCAAATACGGAAAAAAGCACAAAGTTCAATTTAAACTGGCAACATTAAATCGCTCAACTCTCTGCCAGAATTCGTTCGCCCACGGCGACCAAACTCTTTATAGTCGTCGATGTCGTAAAAGTAAAATGTTACAGTTTTACAACTAAACCTACAGCGAAGCGAATTTCGTAACAAGGTCATTTGGCATCCGATGTTTTATCGGCAAAATTTTCGCTTCGATTGATACTTTGGGATTTTTGTTCTTTTCATATTGTAAAGTAAAGAGAGTCGTGATTTTGCGTTCTTAGGTACTTAATGTATAAAATGGATAGGTAATTTCAGGATTATTGGAAAATATTTATACCTACTCACTCACTTATTAAAAGCCTTTGAAATGTCCATGTCTTCAAATTTTCTTTAGAGAAATAAAAATGTTTTCGCTGGAGAGGTTACCAACCAACTCACTCTGTAACCTTTTATCTACACTATACTACCTATACCACTATTTAGATTTAGTGGCAAATTTATATTAATTTTCTTGCTTAAGAATAAGTCTCAAAATGCTTATCTTCGAAATTGTATTACCATTCTATTAGGTTTTTAGAAATGAGCCGACAACTTCACAATAACATATTTAAATTTAAAATGTCCAACAAAAGTAAGCAGAGACACTAAACTTGGCTAAAAACTCAAAACCCGCATCGATTCGCGGCGAACACAAAAGAATCGATATCTATTGTTGCGTCCCCTTCGACATTCGACGTTAAATTATATGCGAGGGTGCGTACAATAGCGTCTGGTGGATTTCGCACCGATGCTTTTGGGGTAGAGCAATAGTAGAGGACTCTTGACAACATGACTCTAGAATGAGGATCAAGTTCTAGTCCCCATTGCCAAAATTACGTAAAACCGCGAAAGAAAACCTCGCAAGGATTTTACAGAATAATTCTCAGGCATTCAAATATCATGTAAATTGAGCTCGTCGGATAATGGTGAATGATACTTGGTCTCTTTTCCGTGGATGTTGCTAATCAACTATCTCAGCACAAATTAAAGTAAGAGAACTGTATATTAAACGCAGAATAACCTTCTGAGATTATGAAATGAAGAAAGTGTGCGGTGGGCCCTAATCAACTACTGATTATTTTCGGGGTGCAAGCGCAAATATTTTTTTGTCTTATTTCTGTCACCGGGGCGAAACACCCCTCGCGTTCACCAGCAACATCTGCCAAGTCGATCCGCTTTGCCTCCAGTCAATATTTGTAAGATTTTTGAGTTACGCGACGGGACGTGAAGAAAACTTCGTTTGTCCGCCGACAATGGAGCTTGCTTCATGCCAGATTGCGCGGGAAGCGTTTTCCCTTTGTATGCCGATGCTTGGGCGTTTATTTATTAACTTGAAGACTCTTTTCTCGTGACAAATTCCGGAAGAGTTGGTCAGATTGGCTTTGTTACTGGGGTAAGTTAGATGTCCGAATTTGTCCGATGTTTTAGTGCCAATTTCACCGCTTTGGGGTCAGAGATTAAAAGACTGAGATTCCGAATCTCCAACGTCAAAAGTATGCGTTTGTCAAGTGAGATCGGCGTTTAATCGCCTATCTATCACTTAACAGTGAAATTACCAACATACAGGATGTTGTTTTGGTTAGTGGCACCCGACTCAGGGAAGATAGTTTTAGTAACGCTTGAAACTAAAATAAGTTGTACAACTTCGTACATGTTTATTAAACATTTTTTTAATCACAAATTACTTTGTTTTTATTTACTTACTTACTTCTACAATATCCGCGACGTGCGGACACCTCCAGTCTTCTAAAAGAGCGCGCGCGATGTGGCGCCCGATAATAAAATGCGAGTGCGGCCGATAGCGTTGATATAATAGTGAGGTCACAATTTAATGATTTTTGGGTTTTTGGGATTTTTGAGTCGGGTGTTACTTTACAAAACAAACCTTCACTCCGTGAAAAAGACCTTAGTTGCCAAGCCGATCGCGGTTCAGTAAACCTTAACGCGGCGCGGTCTAGGCTGCGCTTGCGACACTTCCTGCGGCTTTGTTCTGAAGAGTAACGACCTTCGTATCGCAAGGCTGCGTTCCGGTGTACGGTGATAAGGAACAAGAGGTTACCAGCTTGCTTAGCACAATAATGGGTTAGACAGAGCGCATCTATGGGTTTACAACTACATCTATCCCACTCTACATGGATCAAAAGAGTGAGAATGATATTACTGTTATCACACCCTTTATCCGCTGTGCTTAGCCAGCTGGCTGGGCTATTGTGTGGTCAAACAAATGCCAGAACATTCATACATTAATATTATGATTGAAAAATGGGAAAACTGTTGATAAATTACATAAAATTATTTTAAAAAAATTGCCCAAGCTGAAGGGCCTGCCTGAGTGTGTAACGCAATGATGCCTGCCTCTCTACCCTTGACGCATTTTTTTCAATATGGCGGAGTTTACAAAATTAAATATTTCACGAATTAAGACTCACTTTGTATTGGTATTGTACAAAATAGCTACCTTTGAATAAACATTACGAAGTATATAAAATCAAAGGATGAAGATGCGATGTAAAAGAGAAATTAATTTTAAAACTTTGTCAATATGAACGCAATTGCGTCAAGGGTAACCCCCCGAGACAGGCTCCAAATCGTAGGCTTCAATTACGATTTATTAATGCTGTCTGTCCTTTTAATGATTTTCTAGTACAGCAAAGAATATTCTCATTCTAATTCTAGAGAATTAGTTCGCTGGCTGTAGGAAAAAAGATACGAGGAAAACCCGGTTTGTCCTTCTACTGGGAACCTATCGTCACGCCATTACGCCATTGAGCCCCAGTACTTCGAGAGAAAGAGTAAAATGCAATCCGAATTATCATCTCAGTAAGTGCGTTTAATAGCCAGTTGGATAAAAGAGACCAAGTTGTATTAGGAAAGAAAGTACCTAACGTTTATGATGCGATGAATCGCATTTATTTACCTAATACAAAGAAAGTGAAAACTATTGAGTCTTTCTTCTCAATATCTGTAAACATCATCAGCAATCGAATCTAAAACCACATAAGCAAAACGATCTTACACCTAGAAAATTGTGTGTAAACACAATTACTTTGCGAGTAAAAGTTTCAAAGCTATAGGCTTATGTCGTATCATTTCCACGAAATCGATACATTTCACCAAAAGATAGCAAAGGTGCTGAGCAAAGCTGAAGAATAATGAATACACACCAGGCAATATCAAACCTGAGGTCCTGAAAACTGAAGTCGAGGTAGAAATCCCACCTCTATTCCAAAAGAGGTAGAGACCAATGTTGATGATCAAGGCTGATTGTGCTGAATTCAAAGCACGTGCCCCGTTTACACCGGCCGTGTTTATTTTAAATAAGGTTTTCGTTAAGTAAAAGTAAACCGGCGGTCCTAATGGCCGGGCTACACGGTCCATCTTGCGAAATCCCAAAACTATAGCATGGTAAAGTGATCACATGCGTGCAATTCACAGGTATATGCGTGCAATTCACACCTAATCTGACTATCAATGAATCTGACGATCAATGAAATAACCATGTGTCTAAAATATTTTAAGGATTAGTTTTAAGTAAGTAAGTAAGTAAGTAAGTAACTCTTTATTGCACAAACGAAAACATTTTACAAATAAACATTTTAAAAATAACAGTACAAAAAGCCTTTTGGCTGTCAACTTTTAGTTTTAATTTCAATATTTTTTGCAAAAAATATGCTTCGTATCTGTGATTCGCGCTATGTGGGATACAACGGTAATTCAGTGAACTACAAAAATAACCACGATTCGATCCGTTTTGAACCAATGTATGCTTAGAGTTACCATATTTTGTATGTACCATGTTTATTTATTGAAAACACACAGTGCATCCCCAATTCTGAAATAACGGTATACGTGGCGCCATATTGAAAACAAAAGCGTCGAAAAATACCCCTCTATGGCTGCTTTTTGCGAAATATTTGCAGGCATGACGTAGCGTATAGCCGGACCATAAGGTTGGATTGTAGTGGATGAAAAATTAAGGAAAACACCTCGACACGACCTTCGTATTTCGGAATGAGAAGGCGGCTCAACATTTAGTAGGCGTTTGATGAAACGAAGAAGAATGCCTGATAGATCAAGGAGCTAACTCTCGGGAATCTCACATTCGACACATCTCGAAGGAAAAATCTCATTATGCGGAAAATGTCACGAAGTCATCCTCGACATAAGGCACGACATTTGTGCGCGATGTTTACCTTTTTCGCTCCACATGACTCGAGTGGTCGGGTGCAGTCGAGATCGAAATGACATGGGATTTTCCCTTCGAGATGTGTCGAATGCGAGATTCCCGAGAATTAGCCCCCAGAAAGAGCGTTGAGATTGTTTCTTAAAAGGTCAAGGTGTAAAAAACCGGCCAAGCCAAGAGTGAGTCGGGCTAGCGCACTAAGGGTTCCGTAAGAATGTTATTTTTTGTTGTGACTATAAATACCAGAGAATTCTCATAGCTTTTCCTGCAATAACGGCAAAGAACTATAAAGTGTTTTTTTTTTCAAATTTTTAGGCCCTGTAATCGAGCAGAAGAAAACATAATATAAAACAGAACCGATTTTTTCTAGTACTATGGTATGTACCTATAGGTAGTACATAGTTGTGTTTCGTTTCATTCCCAGGGTCCAAGCTATTTCAATCACTTTTGTTCCCAGCTGAATCCACTTTTGCATAAATGAAGGGTGATTTTTTCCCGTTTCCTATTATTCTCCGGCGGCGTTTAGTAAAAAGGTGTAACCGAGAATCTATTAAAATTCACCCCGAGACCCGCTTCATTTTCCGATTCTGTGAATTTGATACGGAACTTTGTATTAATTTGTAGGTGTTAGAGGTCACATGGAAAGAGGGCCAAAAGGTAGGCACAGTTAATTTTAATCGCAAATCGAAGTTCCATACCATCCCATTTTTAGAACACAGTAGATACAACGATTGATTGAATGGATAGCAGAGTTAGCAGATACACCTTTACATTTTTGTTAATAAGCCCCTAACTTTTAAGGTTCATCATGTCTCATAAGGGTCGCGAAAGTAGCCTGACAAATGCTATTACCTAAGTAATTAAATAAGCCCTTATTACTAGAGCACGTAGGCATGAATTCGATCACTTTCGGTTTCAAAGAACATTTTGGAGTAATGATGCTTGTAATAAGGCGCTGCCCGCGCAATCCACAAATTACATTGCCTTCAGAAACCCATCTCATTTCGTAGTTTTAATGAAGAAACGAAAATATCTTTTTCATCTCCCACGCTCGGAAAGTTTGCTGTTACTAGTAACTTACGATCGTGTAAAGGCCGGATTTAAACTATCTGAATTTTTATGCGCTTCGAAATTTGAACGCGACGCCGGGACAGTCTTTCCCGCGCCCTATGGTGTTGAAAAAGAAAAAAACACTGGCCGTTTAAGTAGATGCCAGATCCCGACGGAAAATAAAACCTCATTCATAGTTCGTTTACACGCGTATTTCAGCGAAAGCGATTGTTCGTGCCCATTCTCTATACAAAACTGTGAATGTAAATGGTGCATAAGCATCTTTTAAAAAGGTAAAGTCACGGAATAGAACATTCAGAAACGCGGTTTCTTCTTATAGCCTTTTCAATATTTTGTACACATATTTATTTTATAATACCATTAAATAAAAAAAATGCTTCGCTTCTGTTTTATCAAATAGATAATTATGTTTTGGTTTGTTAAATACATTTTTTCAAACGATATTACTAATTTCATTTTTTTTCTCCTAGAAATTTTTAATTTATATGGTTAAAGTTCAGAATGCACCCGGAAAAAAAAACGTTCTTTTATTTACATTATTTTTGTGTCTGGATAAATAAACTTCAGGAAATTATTAATAAAACGAATGGTTTTAATACCAACGAAGCTCAAAACTTTAGTGCGGCAGCCGTAACTACAGTAACATATGCTTTTAAAAGGAACTTATTTGACTCACCTGTTTTGCCTGTAAGTAGTTGTCTATAGAGTTTTTCCCGCTTGGCTAACAAAGTCATTTCCTCGCTTCTGTGAGATGAAAAGTTTTGTGTTTCGCACGAATGCAATATTATTTGCGTTTCGTGCTTCTGAATACCTCGCTACGCTCAGGTTTCTTTTTTTGAACCACTCGCTACGCTCGTGGCTCAATTTTAGAAACCTTCGCTAGCTCGGTATTCAATACAAGCACTCGCCGCAAACAATAATTTTGCATTCTTGCATAACAAATAACTATTCATCACCTCAATATAATTATTACAAAATTGCGTCACTATTTACTTCATCCTTTCCCTTCATGTCCATAAACGTTTCAGATATCAAGTGCAATGATATGCAAGAAAAAACAAAACGAAAATGTAAGACAAGTTAATCTCAACTCTGCGTGAAAGTAGTAGGGCTGGAAATCCCACGTCAGCCTGTCAATCTGATAAGCAAATAAGATGGACATAAGTAAGTTATTACGGCTGAGTGGAATTGCGTAATTATGCGCACAAAATTGTGATTATTATAACACTACTATCGCCTTTGAACGTCAGAGCAAACGTCAGTCTGGAAGGTGTACAGAATAAAATAAATTGACCGAGCGAACGAAGTAAGCGAATGTCTCCGTTTCAGCTTGGGCAAAAATGCTTTCGTGTGTCCTGATGTATGTCTGTTCTCCTCTACAGGTCGCTTTTCTCAACACGTGCATGCCCTCTGAGGGACCACATTGGATTTTTTAGTTTCCAGACCTATGACGATTTAGTAAAAGATCCCAAACAATTGTAGAAGAGAAGCTTGATTTTGTAAAAGTTACCGTTCAATATTTATTACTTGATAAATGTGGTCCCTCAGTCCGCACATGTAGATTGTCGAATCTCTGAATGTGGTAAAGATATCCTCATAAGGTAAACGATAATATTTAGCAAAGAATTTCTTAAAACTAATTAGTTCGATAAAAACACTACTTGCAGTCATAAAAACACTACAAAAATGAATTGAAGGTGGTCCCTCAGAGAACCGTTAGCACATATTTGTTATCGTTTTAACTTTTAATCTATAACGCATAAAGCTACGTGTCTTCGACAAGTTTTACTTAAAATATTAAACACTTTAATCGCATGACTATTTAGTTTGTATCTTATACTATCTTGAAACAGAGACGGTTGAAAGGTGGTCCCTCATACGGCACGATTTGCTATCGTTATTTGCTATTTTCATGTAATAGAATGCACTTACTGAAGTAAATTCAACACTATCTTTTACTTAAAAGTTTCTGCTAAAACATTACGTTTATTGTTTAACGCTAATTACACATTTTCCTATAAAAAATATATATTTATAAGCCGTACGTGGAAATCATGCGTAGAGTGACCACACTATCAACCTGATTTTTGAACGAGCGAGCGAAGTTCTCCGAGTCTACTGGAACAATCCGGCGTTTGTATGTTTGTATGTATGTATGTTTGTATGTATGTATGTTTGTATGTATGTATGAAAGTTCGTTCGACGATCCGACCTTTACTCAAGTTATCGTCGAACGATCATTCATACAAACAATACATACAATCATACATACGAACATACAAACGCCGGATTGTTCCAGTAGACTCGGAGAACTTCTCTCGCTTCGCTCGCTCGTTCAATAATTAAGTTATTTCAAATAACAAGATTCATTTTGTTTGCTTATTATCTTTGTTAGTAAAAACCTATAGCTAGAATACGATAGTTTGGATATTAATACAGTTTGTTACCCACCACCTGGAGCCTACACAGCAGTGGTTGATGTACGCGGAGTCAACACGGCTCGCGATCATCGCCAGGAAGCTGTTGGAGCTGGCCCGCACTCTGATCACCAGTGATGCCCTGCGCTTCCACATGATGGTGTAGAAACAATCCACCAGCGCCTCCGCGAACATGCCCCAGGCGATGCAGTGACGAGGCAGCCGCATCAACGCCCTGAACGCGTTGTGGTATTGGATGCGAAGAGCCTTGTACGACCCTTGAGTATAGATTATCGCGTTCTCTCTGGTCGACAGGGATCTCCTCTCTCGCTCGATAATAAGTAACATTCTACAGTATATTTTTTGCTGAAGCATACAGGGTGTCCCAAAGAATTGTTTCAAGCGGAAGTCCAGAGATAGAACACCCCTAGGGGTACCCGAATCACCCCCATGTATGTTCAGCGATTTTTTGATTCGGGTAGCCCTAGGGATGCTCTATGTCTGGACTTCCGCTTGACACTATTTTTGGGACACCCTGTATAAAAAAGTGGTTAATGTTGGATACTGTTTTTCGGTAGTGTAAGGTAATGAGCCGTTTTCAAAGAACAAATTAAAAGCAGTTCATAGATGGGCGCTTACAGGTTTGGCCATAGAAGAACCGGTATACGGTTGTCAAATTTTGCTTAGCACAGATTAATTTTGACAGCCGTTTTCCGGTTCTTTTATGGTCACACCCTGTAGGCGCTCTGTATGAAATGCTTTTGTGAATTTGTGTTGAAAACGGTTCATTATATGGTGTTTCACTGATATAATGTTACATTACTTAGGAAAAAAATAAATATCTAAATCTGAGTAGGTGAAGGTGCCATTCTTCACTCATCTAGTTTGAAGGTGCCACTGGACGCTGTATAAATTATCTCATTACGTAGGTGCAAAGGCCTTAACATCAGGTTGATCATGTGGTCACCCTACGCATGATTTCCACGTAAGACTTATAAATATTTATTTTTGAATGAAAATGTGTAATTAGCGTAAAAAAATAAACGCAATTTTTTAGCAGAAACTTTTAAGTAAAAGATAGTGTTGAATTTACTTGAGTAAGTGCATTCTGTTACATGAAAATAGCGATTAACGATAGCAAAACGTGCCGTATGAGGGACCACCTCTCAACCGTCTCTGTTTCACGATACCATAAGATACAAACTAATGAGTCGTGCGATTATAGAGTTTAATATTTTAAGTAAAACTTATCGAAGACATGTAGCTTTATGCGTTATAGATTAAAAGTTAAAACAATAACAAATATGTGCTAACGGTCCTCTGAGGGACCACCTTCAATTCGTTTTTGTAGTGTTTTTCTGACTGCAAGAAGTGTTTTTATCGAACTAATTAGTTTTAAGAAATTCTTTGCTAAATATTATCGTTTACCTTATGAGGATATCTTTACCACATTCAGAGATTCGACAATCTACATGTGCGGACTGAGGGACCACATTTATCAAGTAATAAATATTGAACGGTAACTTTTACAAAATCAAGCTTCTCTTCTACAATTGTTTGGGATCTTTTACTAAATCGTCATAGGTCTGGAAACAAAAAAATCCAATGTGGTCCCTCAGAGGGCATGCACGTTTTCTCAACCGATTCTAGTGAAATTTCGTGAGCAGATTCGATAATGGATTTTTTTCGAGTTACAGTTTTTCGAAAACAATCTAAATGGCGCAAATCTAGGTTGAAAACGTTAGTCGATAAACGCACTTGCCGCGCGCAATGGGAGCTACCATAGGATATCCTAGCGGTACCTACCCGGACACTTACACTAGTGGCTTCTTACGTTCATCCTTTGACATCCAAGTTGGTATGAAAGATACTGGTAACTTTACTTACCTGAAATGGAAAAATATATCGTTAATAAAATTCAATAAAAATATTCAGCGTAGAGATCGGTAAGGTAGAGTGTTGGTGATAATAATTTAAGCAATTCTTTCATATCGCAACGTATGTTTATTTACACTTATACACGTGCGATCTTTGGTGATACTAAACGCTGCATGAATAAAAAGTTTTAAGAAGTGCGACGTCAAAAGGACATTCATCCAACATCTCTACCTCACTAGCCCTACGAGGGGCCTTAGCCTGTAACGCAATGGCGTATCGATGGCGTCCCAGTAGAAGGACCAAACAGTTTTCCTCGTTTTTCTCTTACAAACAGAAAACGAATCCTCTAGAATTTGAATCGGAATATTCCTTGCTGCCCCTCTACCCTTGACGCATTTTTCCAATACGGCGCAATTTACAAAATTTTATATTTTACAAATTAAGACGCATTTTGTGTTTTTATTGAATAAAACAGCCTTACCTTTAAATAAAAATGACAAATTATTTAAAATCAAAGCATTACTGTGCGAATTAAAAGATAAATTATTTTTTAAACTTTTTCAATTTGATCGCAATAGCGTCAAGGGTACCCCTGTACTACAAAAACATTAAAAGGACCGACAGCATTAATAAATCGTAATTGAAGCCGTCAACCGGGAGCCCATTTTGGAACCATTGCGTTACAGGCCCCAGGGGCCTTAGCCTGTAACACAATGGCGTATCAATGGCGTCAAAGGTATAAGGACAAAACCAGATTTTTTCGTGGTTCTCCTACAACCAGCGAACTAATCCTCTAGAATTAGACTCATAATATTCTTTGCTGTACTACAAAAACATTAAAAGGACCGACAGCATTAATAAATCGTAATTGAAACCGTCAACCGGGAGCCCATTTTGGCACCATTGCGTTACAGGCTAAGGCCCCAGGGCAGACACAAAGAGCCGTAGGAATGAACAAAGCCAAGCATGAAAGGACAGCAAAAGGGCACAACACATGAACAAATAATAAGCAAGGGACTTTCGGCCAGACGATTTAGTTCGTGGTCCGTTTGCATTGAAAATGAACCCTTTGGCATGATCGGATGAGGGAGGGGAGAAGTTATGACGATTTTAGGTATAAACAAAGCGAGGATTGGAAATATTTGAACTTTGAAGTGTCTTTGAATACATTTTATAGGTATTTTGTAGCTATTAGATATACTTTTCCTTGCACAATGTTTGGCGCCACCGTACATAGTGAATAGCCCGCGCGCAACGAAATCGATTCCTGTATCAAATACACTATCTAAAACAGCCAGTTTAGTGTTGACATTCATAAAAGTTTTAAATATGTTTTCGCTGAAAAAAAATAGGCGGCGTACTTTTTTTCAACGAAAATATCTTGCAATCTGTTATGGATATCAACATGAAACTGGCTGTGTTAGATAGCTCTCACCTACGTAAGTCTAGTGTTTGATATGAATATCAACACGAAACTGGCTGTGTTAGATAGCTCTTATCTAATTCTAGTGTTTGATATGTTTACTTTTTCGATTCGTTTAGTGCACGGCGCCTTAAGAAAATTAATCACTTTTGTTAGAGGAACACTACGCAATTTGAAGTGGGATAATAAGCTACCATCTCATTTCAAAAACTGATAAAAAAAAATAGGTTTTTCGTCTTAAGCACTCCAAACACAAAAGACAAAATATCTGTGCAAACAGAGCGAGGAGTCAAAATATACTTTTTATTGTTAAACATCAAATAGGACGCTTCTTCTTTCGAAGCAGCTACCAAGAGGCTTTGTCGAGACGTTTGTAAAAAGTTAAGTATTTCCTTTCTTGCGCTGACAGCCTATTGTCCCCCCAAAAGGTCAGATTGAGGGGGAACGGGAAGATATTTGCATTCGCATAATAGATTGGGCCATTCAAAATTTTCTTCCTGTGTCTGGTTGCTGCTGCTTTTAGTCTTTTTTTCTCGGTCGTGAACGAGGCACGATGGCTTTTCCTGTTTTCGTCTTACTTAAGTTTAGCTTATTTATTTATTTATATACTTAAGTCTATCTTACCAAAATCAAGGATTCATAGAATTTTATGTCTTCATAATCATCAGCATGAGCCTGTTAACACCTACTGCTGAGTAAAGGCTTCTTCATGCTCACGCCACCTCTCACGATCCTGTGCCAGGCGCAACCACTGTTTTCCGGCTAGTTAGGCTATCTCGCCGGACCATTTGGCTGGTGGTCTGCCAACCGATCTCTTCCCCGAGATCGATTGGTTGGTTATGTCTTTGCACAAGATAACTCGTAAATGCCATCAAATGCTTTCAACATTGATCGTTGGCTCCCTAGTGTCGTGTCGGAGGTACAAAGTTTTGCAGAGAATAGAACAAACGTTGGTTAATTCATAATCGAATTTCAGAGCTCTAAATCAGACGGCCAGATCTGTAACCTCTCAAGCCATATTGAATTGTATTGCACCATTAATAATACACCATACCTAGTAACGTATGCCCAAGGTGTCAATTAAACTGGTGAATTATGATGGCAGACAATGCAATACCGTTTTCACCTCATAACGTAATGTGATATACGGAACGATTTAAAAGTAGGATAAATCGATAAAGATCTTCGAAAACAATGCCGCTGTTAAAGTGGTCATGTCGATTATACTCGTAGTTGAGTTACTTCATATACAGTTGTTGAAATCGGAAAGTAGCCGATGCCAATATCCATTCATTGTCGTTTTCAAGATGAGGCGCATAAGAAATGTTAAAGTTTCATCATCATCAATCCAAGGCACTTCTGTCTAGCTATATCCATCCATATCATGTGTAAGCCCACCACGGGGCCCCTTTTTCTTTTCACGCCAACCCCCTGGATCAAAAGCTAATCTCGTATCTTGTCTAATAATCAGAAACGGGTTTTGGTCACTTTCTTTCACGTTGCATTGCCGGTGTGTTGTCAATGGTGGTAATTACCTTAAAACCCATACAAGACAGACAGGTCGTTTAATGTAAAGTGGGCCAGTCGCTAGTCAGCCGTATTTAACCAGCCAGCTGATGCCAAGAGCGAGTTCAAGACGGAAACCCTGCCGCCAGGTTTTACGAAAATTCTCTGTAAATAATTCGTTTGGTGTACCTAAAATAAAGAGAATTCTATCCATCTATCTAAAAGAAAGATCTTGCTTAAATGAACAGGAAATTGTTTCTATAGTCCATGTCCAAAACAAGTCTTCAAATAGCGACGACATTTGACAAGCGATAGATGGGTGCAACCCTATTGCCCAATCACTAGTATTTCCACAGTGAAGTAAAGCGAAGTTTTGTGATTTATCCGCTCTCATCCCAAAGCCAAAGGCTTGAGTTTCCAACGTTTTCAGGAAGGTAAATTTTACTGACTCCACAACTTAATACGTTTTCGCCCTCGAGTGTTTGTCTAAAACCGTCATTACAATATTATTACCGCTAACGGACGGTAATTGTCATTCACTGCATGTTTTGTAATTGTACCTAATTGGTCTTCTTTATGTTGCAACGTTCGTAATAGTTTTGGTATTTAGGTAAAATAGCCCAGGCGTCAGTCAAGGAACACTAGCGCCAATTCGACGGTTCGTTTTTTAGCAAAAAACGCATCCAAAAAGAAGATAAATGATTTACTACCTTAATGTTGATGAAGACAGCCCCAACTGGCTGTAGTATGAGCGCCATTTCTACATGGATACGTTACATCTCTCTTATTCCTGATCTACATAGAGCGGGAGAGACTGGTGTATCGAGCTCGGTATGCCCGCTCATGCTGAGCCAATTGAGCTAGTTTTCTCTCAGAAATTGGCTATATTTATCTACGAGTCTCATGAAAACGCTACATTGGTCGACTGCACCACACTTGTTGCAGTGATAAACTCAAAGAAACAACCACAGAAATCAGCAATAGCCGTAGAAATGGGTGATTCCATAATGGTACTCATTACGGGCCCGTTTGAGAGCGAGAAACACCTGATGGTACCATTCCGCTGACCCAATAAGCTGTAATATGCACCGTGAACTAGCATTACCACGTGTGGTCCAAGCTACAGGGACCACGGAGATAGAGATATTTTTACAGGACCAATCTTGCAGGTCGTGCATTGTGGTAACCCAGTGCTTTTATGTTACAAATCTGGGGGCACGGCAGTGCCCCCACCAAGTCGAGCTAAAAAGCGGCACGGCCGTACCATACTTTTCTCGAAGCAATTCAGGCCATTTTCGACCCCCCTATAACTTCGTTTCGGATAAAACTAGAAGCCTGAATTTTCTGTAACCAAGAAAGCATTGTATAAACACGGAATATTTCAAATTTCATTCAATTTGAACCAGTAGTTTAAGAATTGTAACTAGTCAAAATTTCGTATTTTGTCACTCACTCACTCACTCACTCACTGACTGATCATCAAAACTCTAAGGCACTTCTAGCATACTAGAAGCTTCAAATTTAGAAGACAATTAGTATTTAGTGTATAAATCATGGAAAAACTAAAATATTTTGCAATTTCAGTCCAGGTACCTAGAAACACCAACTGCATATATAACTTGGTATTCCCATATAAATATATGGGATTACAAAGTTTCATTTGCATACACGTACAATGCAAATTTATTATTTATGCATTTTGTATTTCGTAAACGGTTATTACGGTGTATTATGTCGGTGTAGCCAACTAGTTTCGTAAAATGTGCAGTGCTTACGAAAGTTTAAGTGTAAAAAGTTATTTATGCAGTTGGTGTATCTAGAAAACTGGACCGACATTGCAAAATATTTTAGTTTTTCCTTGATTTATACACTAAATACTTATTCTAAATATAATGGAATAAATTAGTGTATTTAGTTACCTACATATAATTATGTTCAAAGGTAACTTGTAAAATGGTCAACCGAAAGAAAAAATCAAAATCCGTTGTTGGTATTCAAGAAGTAGAAGGTACTGGAAAGCAATAAAAGTAGGACTATCTACAAAAAGAAATGAGATGCCATCAAAAACAAAACTTGTAAAAAAAACCAAGCCTCGCTGCTCAGTTCTTCTACCTCCCGTAAAAAGTTTTGAGATCCATGTAATACCAAGTCGGTTAATTTATTCAGTCCCTACTTTTTTAAGGGTCCTTCTGTCTTAAGTTATTTATTACGTAATTAGCTAACCTAACAACATCTTATAGTGACCATATCAATATTAAACATCTTTTATGTTTTAAATAAATAGATTGACTTGGCCATCGCATGAAAACACAAGAAATACAAATTATATTAAATTACATTATTTAATGCGATTGCCAAGTCAATCTAATTATTTAAAACATAAAAGATGTTTAATATTGATATGGTCACTATAAGATGTTGTTAGGTTAGCTAATTACGTAATAAATAACTTAAGACAGAAGGACCCTTAAAAAAGTAGGGACTGAATAAATTAACCGACTTGGTATTACATGGATCTCAAAACTTTTTACGGGAGGTAGAAGAACTGAGCAGCGAGGCTTGGTTTTTTTTACAAGTTTTGTTTTTGATGGCATAAACTTTTGCTTTTATGTTTTAAGAAATCGGTAAATTTTCATAAGTACAGGAAACATCAAATGAAATGTACACCTGTGACAAAAATTGCAGTGAGAGTATCTAATCGAAGAAAAAACCTAACATTTTTTTCTATTAATCACCGTGATTAATAGAAAAAATTTCAGTGCTCACGAAAGTTTAAGTTTAAAACCCTAACAAAATGTTCTTCTCTCGTTTCGAAAGCGTCACACGTCGCGCTCCCAAAAACGTGCCAACAAAATGTTGAAAGTTATGTTTTAAAAGTTGAAAAGATGAACTAACGTGGTACAATTATTATTATTATCAACAGGGAGGACAAGGATATTAAAGGATAGTTTAGACCTAATCAAATTCAGCTACTCTAAACTTTACTACTACTCTAAACTATCCTAATCAAATTCAGCTACTCTAATCTTTAGAGTAACTGAATTTGATTGGAAACGTGCTGTGAAAGCAGTTACATTAGAACTGAGGCTCCAAAGTAAAGTATATTGAACATTTATTGACTAAATGGATCAGTCTTTTCGTCGCTGAAAAGATATGGTCTACTGGTGATTCTGAACCACATTTGAGAATGCGCGAAATCAGCATCAAAACCACTGGGATATTTTTTATTAGAATAGATCCGTCTAAGCCACTGGAATACATTGGAATAGATTTTTCATTGGAACGTGAGAAGGGACGTGAACCTGAAAATGCCTTTTACTCAGCCGTGACTTTTAACGGGCTGATGATGATGATGATGATGAATGCGATTTCATTCACCTTTGCCGACGTCCTAAGTCCCTATGGCTCGTACCATCAGCTAACTATTGACCACGCAAATATCATGTCCAACATCAGCCTCCTTGGTACGTGCTTACCGACGCCCATCTAGATAACCCGTAACCATGTGAGGTGGTCTGAATGACCCGGTCGAGGCAACACGACGAGAATTGCCTCTTGGAGATGAAAGTTACGGATCGAATGCAAAATACTTAAGTATCTACGATTGACCGAAAGAAAAGGAACTTTGATGGTGCTTATTGCTGTGTGATAAGGGTTAGATTGGTGTTGAGTTGTGACTAGAGGTCGTTTGCTGAGTACTTTGATTGGTCTCGGGTTGTCATAGGCCATTAGAATTACTGAGAAAATTATTCGTAAAAAATGGTTGACTGTTTGCGGAAAATAAGTGGCTATAAGTTGTTAGATTGTAAGCTCTACTTCAGTGAAAGTTTGATAGAATTGTGGACTGTTATGAAATTAAAATATTTTGATCATAGGGTTAAAAAACGAAGGATAGGGCTGGGCTAACAATATTTGAAAGTTAAGCCAGAATCGCAACAAAAGTATTAAAATATTGTCCGTCTCACGCTTCGATCAAGGATAAAACTAGATACAACATAGAACTCTGAAATGTGTCCGGAAAAATAGATGCCCAAATTGCCTTTGGGAGCTTATTTGCTCGTAGTCCATGCAATTAAAGTAAAACTGTAAACTAATGCAATAAGGTTGACATTCGAATATTCGAAAGGATGTTTCGTATTGTTCTATTGCTGATATCTTTTGTTTCTGTGGGGACAAGTTTTTATAGTGATTTTATATGTAATGCGGATTCTATGGGATTTAGTTCGCTGGTCTCACGACGTAATTATTCGTAATTGGAAAAAGAAAACTGAACAAGCTGATATCAACATGAAAGCAAACCAGGAATCATGTGACCCTTCACCACATAGCAAAACAGAAACATACATCAACACTTACATGCCAAAAACAACAATACCCCGGAAAAAAAAATCCAACCAGCTACACCCAAAGGCTTTTATCCAGCCAGTAATCGCTGACAACCCAACCCCTCGATGCAGGGCATGTAATAACCCTTCAGGGGTCACTCTGACGGAAAATTAAAAGGCCACTTTGGTAATGAGAACTCACTGCAGTGCAGGGTTAATCGGGGCTCTGCTGATAATATGAAGCGATGTGGGGGGTTATTATTTGGTTGTTTTCTTTTTTTCGTTGGCGGAGAAAATAGATTTGCGAAATGGCAACGTAATAATTGGAAGTTAGAGATTTCGCTTTATGTATACGGGTTGAATCGGGGTTATTGGTGAAACGAATTACCTTATTTATACCGACGTTTTAGCTGCTTTGCAGCGGCCATGGTCATGGGCAGATTGCCTTGTATCAACATTGTCAAAAATCTTCCATTTTTCAAATTGAATTTCCAAGTACAGGAAATTATTCCAACGCGTTTGGTTCGGTACTTATGGAAGTAGTTACTATAGCCAAAGTAGCCCATTCATTCTGCAGTAAAGGTAGTAACCTCATGCTAACAGTATTGCCTTGAATTTACGTCTGTAACAACAGTAAAAGTGCTAATATTATTAGTTCCGTGGGCCCTTAATGATGCTAATGAAATTACTTCATTTCAACGCCTCCGCGTTGCGCCCTCCAGTTTTATACGAAAGTTATTATTACTCCTACATTAGTACACTCGAACTCTACGATAAGTGGAAGTATCTCCACTTTTAACATCGTTTGGAAGGCCGATGGATCCACTCATCTTAATATATAAAACAAAGTCGTGTTAGTTACACCATTTATAACTCGAGAACGGGTGGACCGATTTTTATGATTTTTGATTTGTTGTATTTCTCTCCGCCCCGAATAGCAGAATAACCATTAAAACAACGGAAAATTTCACAAGAAAAAAAAAAGTCTGCGCGGACGAAGTCGCGGGCAAAAGCTTTAAATGATAAACAGCTTGTGTCATTGGTGCCCAAAATGAATTGGCATCTTTTCAGCTTTTAATTTCACTGTTGAAAAGTAAAAGCTCTGATGGCCCAGGAAAAACAAGGTATAACGTCGCTAAGGAAGGGACGGGTTTCCTCACGATATTTTCCTTTACAGCTTGCGAGTGAGTTTCTTCGACCCCTATGTCCCTCCTCCTTTGAGTGAAGATGCCACTGGACGCTGCATAAATCATCTCATTACGTAGACGGCCTTACTTCTTATGACCCTCCAGATAAAGGATAACAGGATTTAAGTCAAGTATGCCAGTGAAACTTGCACTATTGAGTGAGATCTTCACTTTAAAATCAAAGCAAGAATATCTGCCTTCCTGATCTAAGACAAAGCGTTGCTAATAAGGTCCAAAATAAGCCCAAAAAGCTACATTCACTGTTTAGCAGCCGACTGTACGTACCTACACAACACACGGGCGTAGGTGTGCAAAACGTTTAACTCTTTACGACTGTCAATATTATCATCATTATTGCATTTATTTTTATTGGCCGATTTCGTATTTTATAGCGAGAAAGTGCGCGTATGACAGGCCTTAAAGTAACTAGCTCGCAGCACGTTTGTTTATACAGCTGGGCGTCTAGGCCTGCCTTGGGAGTTGCTTTCTACAACGCAAATTAAAATTATATTCTAAAGACTTCAAGTATGTACAAATCCACAAACTACCGTGAAAGAAAACATCATGAAGTTTTATTTCCGTAGCTAGAGTTTCTTTACCATGCTTCTTCTCCAAGAAAGATCAGAGCTAGTGAAGCTGGAAAAAAAAGTAGCTTGATACTTCGTAGTAGATAATACCTAATATTAATTTAATTTATATAGTGACTTTTACTTTTGACGTTCAGTGTATATAATGTATTTATTGAATACTGAATAAAAACATTTGAGTTTATTAAGTTTGCTTGGAAGCCGGAGCGAGTGACTCTACAGGCTGTTATTTTTTAAGTTTCCGGAGTTCTCCCTATAATAATAGATAGTTGTGCACGAATTGAAATTGTCCTTCCTGTTAGCTAGGCCAACAAAGCTGAGAGGTTGGCATAATTGGTGTGAAGCCTCTACCTGTCCCACCCAGGCATTGCAGTGACCGAGCGGTCACTTCCTATTCCTACATCTAGTGTGAGTGAAGGTGCCACTGGACGCTGCATAAATCATCTTATTGCGCAGCATAGATGCATGATTTTTTTTTACTTCGTTTTTTTTACTTTAATAGAGCCAACTAAGCCGAGAGGACTCTCTCTCTGATAAGAAGTTTAATATATTATCAAACCCAGATTGTTCAGACTGATTGTTAAGAACACAATTTTCCCCTTTAACGAGACATTCTCATGGCTTAATCCAGCGATAAATCCTACTCCATCTAGCGCTTAAACAATCGGTTGAATTTACATAAAAGAAAGCGCTTAATTTAGTTAGGCCCGCTCTAATCAGGGGCACTAAGCAAGGACAAACAGAAGGACTTTATAAGGGAATTCGTAAACGCCTCGTCAAAACCGAAAAAAAAAACCCAAAAGTCAAGTCCCTAAAGTTGGTGACAATGAAAGCGAAATTAGTGTACCTACCTACTATAAACACCAGCGTCGATTTCAAGAAAATAATGAATGAAAGATGTTACCTTGAATTTTCGTTGCCATGTCTTTAGCCGTATTTAAAGTTTGACTTTTAAAACTTACTATGACACAGAGAATTGTAGTTTTCGGAGTGTCTTAACTTACCTCGGACAAGGCAGACCGATATTTCTATTTGTTTTTATTTTCTGACCTCATTTTAATCAGATAGCTCAGAGGAATGGATCGAATACACGCCTGGATAACTGCCCTCCAGAACCTAGTGTTAGAAACCGGAGATCGACAAAAACTCAACAGCTGGTCGAGACTTACGGTAGTGGTCATTTGTACCCGTCGCACTAAATAATTAGACTGACTGCGGTAAATGGTTAAACTTAGTAGGAAATGTGGTTTAAGTGATAAGGTGATTTTTAAAGGTTTACATTTGGTATGTGGGTATTAGAAATTAAAATGGTTTAGAAATTGAGATCATCTTTCATCCTCATCAACAGTTTAGTTAAAAGTGACGTCATACATTTTTGGTTCACACCTAGTTTGTAACATTTGACATTCAGAAGTAAATCCCATAATTCATTAGTACGAGTATTAATTATCAGAAAGTTATATAGCAAAGACATGAATGGGCACACGCAGCAAAAAATGGCCACCACCAATAAAATCCACTTCAGATTTTTGTTTAGTGAACCTTTGCTAGGTCTGCCGATTTATGCTCCCCTTTTCAACGTTCCTCCTCATCAGTTAATCGATCTTTTATAAATTATGTTTTTCAGCAGCTGTTTGAAATACACAACCTAACAAGTGCTGAGTCAGTTCCTATTTTTAGCTGCGGAGATGTTCCGACAGTTATGTCGCTAGTACCTAGTAAGTAAGTAATAATTGTGTGTCCAAGTTTTGTTTTTTATTTTCTATCATTGTATTTCCGTGGCTGTTAAATGTCTTTATATCTTCTATCTAAATATTAGTCCCAAACCCAAAGAACGAGGCACCAACTCACATAGGAAAAGATTCTTCCAGCTGCCTCCAAGCGCGCGCAGGCAGCGATGCAGCCTCGGTACAGGCGGCGGCTGAACCGGAGGAGATTGCCTCACATCACCTTCTGAAGAACTCCTCCCAAGGAGAGAACCACGCTCCCGGGAAAGAGACCTGCGTCTTCCGAACGGCGCACCTCTAACTGTAGCAAAGGACTCTTCACCTGAGAAAGTTTCTAGAGGTATTGCCTCGGATTCCCTTCGATTTCTCACGGAGAAAGTCCTCCGAAATCCATTGGCGAGACCTTCCATTGTTCTTCTCTTAGGACGCGGGACTTCTTCCGAACTTAGAACTGTGATATCATCGAAGTCTGGTGCGTGATAGGTTCTGTGTCGGTTCTCAATGCCTGTCAGGTCTTCCATGCCTCCGTGGCGTTGTCTTAGCTTCTGGTTGCGGGTGTCTATGAGGCCTAGCTCGTCGTAACTCCGGTAGGTGGCGCCACTGCGCCTCGGGGCTGGCGGGAGGCCATGCCTGTCGATTGTCATGGTTGAGGCTTTGAGGGTTCAGTGACCTGGTGGAAGAGTTTGGGGTTTTAGGAAGGTTGTGGCGGCTCCTGTGAATGTCCTGGGTTCTTGATGTGTTGGCTTGCGGAAAAAGTATCGATTTTTATTGGTCTTTTTCAGACTACGTCGTCGGTTAGCACTTTTGTCGGTCGAATTTGAATATGAGGAGTTTGAAGTCATTTAGTTTTTTCTCAAAGCACGATACCTATACTATATTTTTTATTTCAGGCTGGCCTGTCACTTTCTATGTTCTACAGAGCTCTCTACTCGATTGAAATCATCGTGCTGCAAGGGTTGATTTTGGTACCAAAGAGATTTATTTATCCGACTGCACTGAGTATGTAAGGTTTTTTTAAACTTTAATTTATGTTTATCAAATAAACTTGATGTCGATGTCTGCAAAGCTTCGTTTCGCGTGCTCTAGGGCAATATACCTACAGTCTGTAACATTAGCAAGTACATTTTCCAATTTTTCCTCGATATTCGCTCTTATTTTGCACAAGATAAGAACCATGGGGTATCGCTAAGTGTAACCTCCCGTACCAGTACAATATTCGTGACTGGTGTGATTTAAATTGCTAATCATGTAATTGTTTTTGCATATTGCGGGAATGCTATCGATATTAGGTTCAATGCAGAAATTTTGACTCACATTGGATATTTTAATAATCAGATAAGTAAAGGCATAATCAGCATTGACTGGAAGCTTCAACATCCAATAAACATAAATACCTAGTCGTAAATGAAGAATTTCAATCCAATAAACTTCTAACTTCACTTCTAAGCTTAAATGTACGCCACACATACCTAATACTTTAAAATAAAATATTTTGTAAACAGGGCTTTTTAATTAAAGGGCCTTTGCATGGGGCCAAAACCAGTACATTGCCCCTATTCGAGTTTTTTTACAAATTACACCTTTCCGAGGGCATGTTCCGTAGCAATTCAGCGTTCGAGAGAGGTTAATCGATTTAAAATTAGCAACAATTGTGCGGTACCGTCAATAGTCTATAGTTTCAGGGTGTACACACTGAAGGAAATCTCTTCCAAGCGAGTCATTGACTGAAAAAGCATACTATATTTGTGTCAACGTTTGCTACAGCATTTTCAGGTTTTTGGTACAGTTCCCGGCGTATAACTTGAAAAATGACCTTAAATTAACTGTGAAGTAGTCTCTTTGGCAGGGGACAAGGGGCGCGACGGAAATGCTACTGCTTCGGACAGCCCCGATTGGTAAGTAAAATTTTTTTTTACTTATCTACGCGATTACGCAGACTCAACCCCACTACGCAGACTTTTGCTCAAGTTATGCGCCGGGAACTGTATAAATTGTTAGATACAGGATTTTACTGAAAAGTCCTGTCATAATGTTTATAATAAAGAAAATGCGTGAAACAAAAATCGTTAAACAAAAATAGCTCAGTTTAGCTACAAAATTGAATGCACTTCTCACCACACTACTTTCGTTGAACCTTAAGTGACATATAAATTTAAACTGTTTTCCTTTGTCATCATCGCAAGAGTCTACCTCAAATGTCTCTACCACGAACAGTTCGACAGTTGGAAAGTGATTCGATTAACGTGCTCCAGAATCGAGAGAGGAATCGAGCAATTATCGAGTTTACGTCCATCCTGTGTGTTGGGATTATTAGTAGATAGTGCCCAATGACCTAACGACAGTTGTGGCAAGTTGTGAACACATCCTTGGATAGATACGGGGGGTTTCGCCCCCATCGATCACTAAATTCAAAGAAAAAGAAAAGATGAAAAAAAAAATGATGTAGCCTGTACGCTACGTGCCATGAAAGATGAGACTTGATCGCGCCTCCCGCACTCTTTCCTCCACCCTCGATGACACCCGGTCCCACCCACGCTCAGACCTCATACCGCTAAGGAGGCCTATAAATAGTCATTGCGCATGTTAAACCACGTAGTGTCTCAAGTCTCTCCTTTCGTGGTACGTATTGTACAAGTGTACGTACAGCTGGGCAAAGGTCTTCTCTCAGACTGAAAGAGTTCAGGCTTAATTACCACGCATGCCCACTATTACTATGCCAAATATAATACCTAAAGCCAAGGAGCCATTATGATTAAACCGTAAATTCATAACATTAGAAAATCTACGCCAGTGGTTCCAACAAACCACGAGCTCCTTGTTTTGTTTGGCAGCTTCAGAGGCCGAAGTCCCTAAATTGACTGAGGACCCAAGTCGGCCGATGCAAGGAGAATATGGCCAGGTGGGGATTCATGGATGGCGGCAATTTGGTCTGTTTGTGTGCTGGTACCCCCCAAACCATGATCTATCTTGCACTAAGCCCTGCGCGCCCTAACAACTGCACACAGGAGGACCTCATGACGGCTAGTGGTGACGCAATTAAGGTTGCCGAATTCTGGACCAAAACCGTTTAGATTTAAGGATCGGTTTTGCCATCGATACGCCACGGGCGAAATACGAGTAGCTACACTTCTTGCCAACCTCCGATAGGAGACGGCATAAGAAGAATAAGAAGATGCAAAAAGGCCTATTTTATGAAGTATCTAAAGTGTAAATGCTGCGGGGCGAAGAGCGCCGCATGCTCTCCGGAAACGTGATTTAGGACTTGAGTAAAAGTAACCTCGTTATTAGAAGCAACAAAAACTTTGTTTACACCGATGGGCGTCGGGCTAATTGACTGAGTGAAAGAGCAAACTAGCCAAATTATCTGTGTACTTCACCTGGACCGTATCACAAAGTATTAAGGAGGGTAATAGCTTGTCTCAATGTCGGAAGTTGCTTGGTAGAGTACGTAAATTGGGAGCAAAAAAGATCGGTTACAGAACCACATTGTGTTCTTGTTTTTGTAAAGAAAAATATCCCGTTTGGAAGGGTCCAATAAGTTCGTGACAATTTTCAATTAAATTGAAGTTGCGTCTGTTATAAAACGGTCCACAAGACGTGCAAGTTTTTGTAGAGTTGTTTTGTAATTTTGTCATCTTGAACATTTTCGGGGGAAAAGGTCTGTACCCAGCAGTGGGCAAATGTGGGCTGAAAATGATGATGATGAAACATTTTCGTGTAGAACTCGCATTTCATTTAAAAGAAAAGTTTGAATGCGAGGCGTGCCGAGCGGTCTGGTTATAAAAATTGCAAATTGCACTAGTTGAAAATAGACTGCAATTTTGTTCAGATTAATATCAATCCAGCGTCGCGAAGCAAGTGTAATTTTGCTGACCATGCTTGTTCCGGTTATGTAAACACAAACCATAACACTCGATCATGAAGTTGAACAATTTAGAGAGAAAGCCTTTAGAAACTAAGGCGATGTAAAAGGATCTTTGCTTAGCTAACACAACGCCTTAGTTGATCTTGTCACAAACAACCATCGAGCAGCAAAGTAACCGGTTGCAGTTAAAGTTTAGTTTGTAATCGTAAAATTGTTTCCTGTGTGACGTAGAACATAAAGAAAGTCAGGCAATACCAGTAGCAAACGGCAGAATGTTAAACATAATTGTAAGAAGATTGATCATCGTCACAGTCGAAATTAATTGTATTTAAAAACAAAATTAGAGAATAGTAACGTGTAGCACACGAGAGCACGTCAGAGTGTACACTTTTGTTGTAAAGTCGCCGGTAAAGTAACAGAGTAGAGTGCTAGCGTGTAAGGGTGGACGTGCTGTCGTGTGTACAGTGTACACAGCTTTTTCGCCTCGCAAGAAACAAAGATAAATAATGGCCCAACATGCGGATATGACCGCCAACCTTCGTTGTTTATTAGGTACTAGCTTTTGCCCGCGACTTCGTCCGCGCAGACTTAGTTTTTTTCCCGTCATCACAATAAAACATAGCCTATAGCACTCAGCAATAACGTAGCTTCCCATTAGTGAAGGAATTTTTATAATCGGATGAGTAGTTTTGGAGATTACCATACTTACAAACTTTTCCTCTTTATAATATTAGTGTTCATAGCTACGACTTCATTCACGTGGCTAAAAGAAAAAAGGTAAACGTGGTGATTTTGCAAATTGTACCTAGCATATTTTTTGCCACCTAGTAGGTATGATGTACTTAAAACACACCCCCTGCACTATCAAAACTTTGGTCCGAGATTTCGCTTCCGTGGACCTTGCGTTGTTATCTGCTTCTTCCAAACTGAACAGAGCAATGATGCAGATACCTACTGTTATAGGCGTCTAACTTATTTAACGCGGGTTACCTACATTTCAAGAAACACTCAAAGATTATCTTTTCTTTTTAGTAGCCCTATCCTATTATTTTGAGTCCGCTAATCTGCTACTCCTTATTGCAAACTTTCAGTCTGGGTTGTCTCGGTTCAGTTGGTCTCGCCCCAAGTCTTCCTGCCTTTGTGGCCTTTGTGGCCGTTGTGGACACTGCCTCTACCGATGTTAGAGAGCCCTAATGCGTATATTGATACCCAAGTACATCTCGTTTGCTTGCGCTGTTTGGTGAATGATATTTATCAGCATTCGCTGCAGTACGTCACAGGTCTCAACATCTCTCTGGCGTTCTATAAAACTGTAAAAGATCTCCAACAGAGCTAGTTAGTGTCACCTACTCGTATTATAGGCACGAAGTTACTTAACAGAGAAAAACTTTAAGTAATTTAATTTTATGTTTTTATTTTGCATACTATTTCAAATAGAACGATCATAATAATTGGGTTTTGACACCAGAAAATATGAGATAATATCAGGAGATACTTAAAAATATTATTTCTATCACATTGAATAGTGTTTTTTTCTATGAGCTGCTCTTCTGAAACACCCAACGCGTCTTCTTAGTATCTACGATACCATAGTCTGAAACAACTGTTTTGAATCTTCGGTCTTATTCTTCTTTCGTGTTGAAATCGTCACACACACACGTCGCGCTGGGGTCGCCTCCAGGAAATCCGATAAGCTGCACTGTGGATCATCAGGACAGGTATGACGACGCAAAGTTGTCGGTATGGTACAAAACACTCTTCTTCTGGCTCAATTTCTCACATATCTTTCATGCGGGCAAAACCACCACGCAGGCGGTTCAGGGATTTTCACATGTATGTATGTTGAAAGCCTAACAGGGTTGTCAACAACAAATACCCGAACTTGGGAAAGTTAATTTCTACCGATAACATCGCTCTTGGCAGATACTGTCACTTCGCAACAAAAGAATGAAGTCAACCCTTTGTAAAAGACGAATAAACACACCAATGGTACACTTTCAATCGGGTCAGCGAAACAAAAGGGAAACAGCTCACGGCAGTACCTGAGGAGTTGCGACATACGAGACCATGTATCAGGAGATCAGAAAACAATATTATGATGCATGCATTTGAGGGGGCTACTCAGGCAAAGGCAGGTAGCAACCTAACAAGTGCATGTGGAATGGGGGCTTGCTGATAATCAGCACTTTCGTCGTGATGCTCATACGCATAGCTATATGCATGCACAGTGTGTCTCCTTTATTACCTATATACTTAGTATACTTTTCATAAATCTCAATAAAAGATGTCGTAGTCTTGTTATTTTGTACTAAGTAGGTACCAACCACGGCAAAAAAAATCTGGCCGTGCGTAAAATATAAACGACAAAGACTTGTGGTATTCAGTTAATCGATTGATGTTACATAGTAGAGGCCCGCATTGAGTAACTCCGTGTATGATCCAAATAAGGAGCGGGCAAAGGAGACTGGGGTACGTAATCGCGACTTCATAACATATGCCTTTAGCCACGTCTCGCTTACTTATGGATGCCACGGCTTGTTCCTAAAGAACGCACTAATTGTGTTACTTACAACAAGTTCTTTTAAACTAGTAGTTCTCCCGAAATGTAAACTCACGACCCCTCGAAGAAATCTCCTTACGAAAGTGGAGGTGTATTGGGCACACAATCCGAAGGGGACAGTCAGACAGCGCAAACTTTGCTTTCGATTGGCAGCCGCAAAAGGGGAAAAGAAGACGTGGACGCCCCGTTCACACATGGAAGCGAACAGTGGAAGGCGAGCTGCGAGCCGTTGGGCTGAGCTGTAGCGAAGCCAGAAGAGATGCTGAGGACAGGAAGGCGTCGCGTGACCTTGTAAAGGCCCTCTTTACCACTGGGGCACCATAGGACAGCAACAACGACAACAAAAATATTATGAACGGCCGTTCAAACTTTACTGAATGCACTGAACTGAACGGAAATACTGGAAATACATAGATTTCACCTTTCAACAATCATAAAAAGAGCATTTTTAAGTAAAGAAAGTAAACCTAATAGTAATTTAGTGTGTTTCATGTTATTAACGTGTAGGTCGCAACTTACGCGGCTTACGCCTACGGCGACACAAAATAAATTAGAAACCCACAGGAAATTGTAAAAATAATAATAGATAGATAGAGAACTCTTTATTGCACAACAGAAAGAATATTACAGATCACTAATCATAATCATTTTAGAATAATTTTCTGAATCAGTAGATTTTTTTATAGATCTACGCTTTTGGCTCAGAAAATCTGCAAAATAATCTTACGAGAAAATGACCCAGCTTAAGATGAAGAAGAGTTGAATTGCAGAGAACTACAGTTCATAGTATCTAAATCTTATGCAATAAAGGGCCTTACTGTGTTGTGTTCTACTTGTGAATCGGAAATCGAGTTAATGCTCCTCGATTCTCACACTATTGATTGCTGAGTGCTAAGTGCAGACACTGGCAATTTATCTCGTCATAATCAACTTAAATTACAGATGTCAAGGGTCACATCAGATCGGCATGCGTGAAACAGTAAAATTTTCCTAATGGCGCGTATGTATACGCAGTGAGTCAGAATAGAAAATTCTCAACACAGTGCAAACAATTACGGCACTCCTAAATGTAGAGTTGTAGTCTACTCCCAGCTATGACACTGTCTATCTCGCTCTATGTAGTGAGTGTGAGTGAGAACAAGGCGTCACACTATCAAACTCGATGTCGATTTGGGCCTTCGTCGATAGGTGTCACACTTCATGTAGTTAGAAAGAGACCCGTATGTCCATATAATTATTGAGCCTTATATTAACTTTGAATAATCCGAGATTTGACCCGTTTTGAATACAAGTTCGCATCAAGCCTTGGTACATACATTGCTATCTGTCCCGTTCTCGATAAATTGTCAGAATTAAAGAAAGCATTGTATGGGGCTGATTGTGGTGAACTCCACTGCGATCGTTGTAGGACTTTCTCAAATAAGTTGGGCTACTCGAGCCACAATCGCGCCCATCGCCGTAGAAGACGGCCAAAAATCCTGAGGTCGCTTTGATCGGATCACGCTGAGGAGGACATCATTATCATCATCATCATGGGGCTCTATCATCAAAGGCCTTTACATCTACTACTACAAAATATGATAACATGCTATACCAGTGCGGAAACCAATCGAGGTCAATACGAATGTTATGCTAGGCAGGTGCGAAAGGGCACATTTGATTGGCACGCATGAAACAGTTTTTTTTTTCGAAATGCTTGCGTGAACTAAGATGTAGACCGCCAGCGGCCATAGAGTACAACTACTCTCATGGAATGTTAACGTGTAGCCAGTGCAACCGCACTTTTACAGCCAAGATAGGCTACATAAGTCATATGAGGGCACATGACCGTCGCCTTCCCCAGCCGCAGCAGTCGCCGTGACCGAATCCGATCGGATGGAATCATCATCATCATCATCAATAAGTCAGCATAGAAATTACAATATCAAGAAATGCATGTAGAAACTTGTTTCCCCCTAGTTTTAGGGTCTTTGAAACCATAGGGCGATTACCGAAGGTGATACCGAAATGGCAAAGTGACCATGGTCTGATTGGTCTCTCGCTACATGCTGTCTGTAGCACAGTAGAGCTCATCCGATGGTGGTCCTTGCTAACATGCTAATTTACAGTATGATAATATGCAGCATGTGACATGCGAACATTCGTTATTGACAGATCGCCTGTGTGAGATAACCGTAAGCGGAAATGTAGAGTTAGTTTAAAACAGAGAGAAGGCCTAGAAAAATAAACACGAAAGGAAAACATGATGAGGAAACCTGTGGCTCTGACTCCTCTCATATACAGGGTATTTTTTAATAGGTTTATTCCTGAAACACGTCAACTTTAAAAACTCCAATAACTTTTGTTCTTACTACTTTGGTAAAAGGGCAAATAAAATTTTCCACACAAAAAAAAACATTTTTTTTTATCGGTTTACCCTTTTAGAAGCTACGGTGCCATAGACAGACATACACACACACACACAAACATATAGGGGCCAACTTATAACACCCCCCTTTTTGGATCAGGGGCGTTAAAAAAATTGGCCGGGTGAGTGGGAACGATTCGGACGAGTTGAATTTAATATCGTATAAACAAGGTCTGCTTAATTGCAAACAATCAGATCGAAACACGTTGTCCCCTCATTAAACTATCGTTGTCGTAAAATTGATTCGCGTGGCATGTTTTTAATATCACTGCAATTACTGTCATTAAGTCGCTGGTAAACTGTCGATAAATCGTCAACAAACAGTGGTAATTTGCGATCGTTGCTTTTAATATTATGACACCTTTGTTTTTTTTGCTTGCCGATCGTTTGTAGAGTATTTTAATTACCTACTCTACGACTGTGTGAGTGACATCAAGACTCGAGTTGATGAAATTACAAAGGCAAGGTCTGTGATCTTGCTGAGATCGATAATAAAGTAATGTTGCTGTGCAATTTCAAAAAAGGGAGTTAAGAGGTCGCAAATTCATTTACGGTAAGAATAAGAATGATACAAAATAGGTATGTGGTCTTTTACACATTTCCTAAGCAAACTATATTTGTGCCCTAAATTCTAAAGGATTCACAGTATCCACCGCGAAGCTTAAACCACAGGACAATAAAAGGCTATTGGTGAAATATGAAATGAAATAAAATGACAATACGTATGCTATTTCATACTTGTTTAGGGATTGTGAGGTGTACCACTAAAATAATGCGAAAATCTGGCTTTAGAATATTATTTCAGTTTTTGCCGTTTTACTGAGTGTCATGCCTGACTAGAGATGGGATTCTTCCCGGGAATCAACCCATTTTGGGAAGAAACGCGGAAAGTTTCCGGGAAGATTCCCAAAATGGGTATTTATGTGGGTAGAAACGTTTTTCATTGCAGTTATTGAACAAATTGAATCCTTCTACAGTTTTTTGCACTTATAAACAATAGACTGCCAATAATTTTTACAATTCTTGTGTAAAACCGGCGTAATTTCGATTTAATGTGATGATTTCTTTAACTTCGCCGAAAATCGGAAATAAAATACGAATTCTTCACGAATTCTTCATGAATTCTTCAATAATTCATAATCATAAGACTTATCACATCAAAATTATTTGAATTGCTACTAACTAGAACATAAATTATACAAGGTGGCAACATGGAACTCTTTTTTTTGGGCTGATTCTCAAAGTGCCGTCCAAACAAAAACATTTTTACATTCCGTTGGAGTACATAACCGTTGCTGGCCAGTAATCGATCGGAAATTTTTGCATAAACTGGTAAAATCGCGTCTTTAACTTAACTTCTCAAAACAAAATACTGAGTAGGTAGGTATAGGAGCTTTAAAAAATCCGGAGAAGTGCAAGTTAAACTTAGTGAGGGTTTTGTACATAGATAGGGTTTGAGATAGGGCGTCTGAGGAGTCAGGGTTTTGACAAACGCTCGGGGGCATATCTGATGCAAAGGATTGCCCTAGCTGTGCAGCGTGGCAACGCCGCCAGTATTATGGGTACCTTTGCGTCGGATGTGTCCCGGGGTGGTCTCTTTAGTTAAGTTTTGATTTTTTTTTATTTTAGTGTGTGTTTTATTGTTTTTAAGATTTGACGAAACTGATTGTGAATTTTTTTTGATTGTTTTTTGTGTTGTTTTTGCATTGTGTGTTTGTGTGTGTGAATTTATAGATTTATGTGTATTATTAGTTTGTACATTCGAAGTTCATTTACGCACAAATGTTGAGAAACCATACCAAACCATAGATATAGGATTGTAGAACGCCAGAGTTGAGGAACTAATGCTACAAAAGTAATATTTATATTTTACTTTGTTATAATTCATGTTTACATTCAAAGTTCACATTCACACCTCACACCAGTTCACTTGAGTTTGCTGTCCTTACATTTTGTAATATCTTGATTTTACCAGAAGCTGAATCATAATCATGTAGGTTCTCATAGTTGTTCTACACAATGTAATACGTAATGTATTATGTTATGTAGTGTTAGTTATTTCAGAAAACAGCATGTAAATTTTTTTGATTATTTTGCTTTTGAATAAAGTTCTTTTTATTTATTTATTTAAACTAGTGGTTCGCTCCGAACTATGAACTCGCGATCCCAGTTACAGATGTGTACATTGCCTTACGCCATTAGCGTAGGCGCGCGCGCGCTTTGCATATAAACTATACACAACCCCATATCTCGGCAACCCCTCGACCGATTAGTGCACACAACTGTAATCAACCCGTCAATCAACCAATTTTGGGAAGAAACACGGCAAGGTAGAAACATTTTTCAATGTTTTCACTGAACAAAATGAATTCTTGTACAGTCAAGTTGTGTGCACTTATAAACAATAGACTGCCAATATTTTTTACAATTCTTTTGTAAAACAGGCGGACTTTTGATTTCTTTGTGACGATTTATTTAAAATCGCCAAAACATTGAAAAATTTAATGTTAAAATTATTTGGCTCGCTACTAACTAGAACATGAATTATAATAATCTCTTTTTTTGGCCTAATAGCTTAAATAACAGCGACAATTTAGTCCATACAAACAATATTCATCTCATTTAAGATGTTATACAAAATTTACAATTGTAAAAAATATTAGCAGTCTATTGTTTATAAGTGCACACAACTGTTAAAGGTTTCTTCCTGTTTGGCTACAGGCTAAATATTAATTAAATCTTAGACATGAATTGTATTCAATAATCAGAAAAAATAACACATCCTCAACATAATCAAACTAAAACGCAACGTCTTAAATATTAATATTACATTAAAATCTCTATTTCTACTAACAAATCACGAAAGGCACTGATCCATATGGTTATTCATTTCATCCTGCTCAATCATAGTCAGACAGATCCTCCTCCTTGCGTCGGTATCCTCATCACTGAGGGTCGTGGTCATTCAAAAGGAGCAATTCTTGTCGTACGACGCGTCGCCAGTTGTTCTTATCTGCCGCTAAGTGAATGGATCGTATACTGAGGTGTTGAGTGTGGTGTGGATTTGGTCGGTCCAACGGGTCGGGCATCTTCCCCTTCCCGTCGACCTTCCTAGTAAAAATATGTTTTTTAGGTTGTCACTGTCTTTCCTGGCAATGTGACCAAAGTATTTGAGGACCCTACATGTGCAGATGGTCGCTCTTGCTCATCGCTCATCCAATTCTCATCCAATATCAACACGTTGGTACGGTGTTCAGCTCATTCAATATCGACACGTTGGTACGGCGTTCTGACCAATGTATGTCCAGCATCCTCCCCCGTTTTGTTAACTTTGCTTATGCTGTAGAATCGATCAATTGTTGAGGTTTGGCTATGAATTTTCTGTACAATCAATAATATCTAACCTAACCAGATTATAGATGAGAAAAAGATAAAACAAAATTTATTGCCAAAACCAAAACATCACACACAAAAAACACTATAACCGAAAACCGAAAGGTAGGTAGGGATAGGTTTTACAGGAAAACCTATAAAAAGTCCATGGTTTATAAAATAACAAAGGAAAATATTAATATTATTTTTGTAGCATTAGTTCCTCAACTCTGGCGTTCTACAGTCCTCCATCAATGGTTTGGTATGGTTTCTCAACATTTGTGCGTAAATGAACTTCGAATGTACGGAACCCTCTCAAAGTTCAACTTGCACTTGTCCGGATTTTTTAAAGCTCCTATACCTACCTACCTACTCAGTATTTTGTTTTGAGAAGTTAAGTTAAAGACGCGATTTTACCAGTTTATGCAAAAATTTCCGATCGATTACTGGCCAGCAACGGTTATGTACTCCAACGGAATGTAAAAATGTTTTTGTTTGGACGGCACTTTGAGAATCAGCCCAAAAAAAAGAGTTCCATGTTGCCACCTTGTATAATTTATGTTCTAGTTAGTAGCAATTCAAATAATTTTGATGTGATAAGTCTTATGATTATGAATTATTGAAGAATTCATGAAGAATTCGTGAAGAATTTGTATTTTATTTCCGATTTTCGGCGAAGTTAAAAAAATCATCACATAAAATCGAAACTACGCCTGTTTTACAAAAGAATTGTAAAAATTATTGGCAGTATATTGTTTATAAGTGCACACAACTGTAAAAGGATTCATTTTGATCAATAACTGCAATGAAAAACGTTTCTACCCACATAAATACCCATTTTGGGAATCTTCCCGGATATCTACCCATTTTGGAAACTTTCCGGAAAGTTTCCGGCGGAAACTTTCCGCGCCGCCCATCTCTATGCCTGACCCTTTTGGCGACTTATGACGGATGCCTACTAGAGATAAAATATTATGGCCAGCTTGCACACTTGAAAAACTGTAACATCAAAATAATATGTAACCCGTATTTCACACGATATTCAATGTTGACGTTTCTTTCTTTCTTTTTGCACCGGCCAAGTTCTGCGTGTCCACTCAAACGAATGTCGCGATGGCCCAACAAGTGAGTATTTACAACCGATATCCTGCGTGTGTGTCTGCCTTATCCTTTCCCACATACGTTAATACCGTCGCACAGTGGTCGATTTGTACGATTTAGGCGGCCAAAACTATTTTATGCTTTATTTCAGTAATAAATACGACAACAAATGCTAATCTGGTATTTTAGAGTGAATATATATGTTTATCCCTATTCGTTTCATTGGAAGCGTATTTTTCTATACAAAAAAACATTTCTGTGAAAATATTTTTGTAAATAGCGCCAATGTTTTTAAATTTTCTTTAAATCTCCCTTTGGTGTAAAATATATATTTTGAGTTCATTTGAATTATCGAAATCGGCTTAGTAGTTTTTGATATTTGGGTTAAGAATTATCACAATTTGTTAAGTAAAAGACGGCCGTACATAAAAAAAAAATGTTTATTCTCTACAGTCTGCATGCCTATTTAAATTGAAAATAAAATATGGATGACAAAAAAATACAGTATACACTAAAATTAAATGATCAACAGTTATTACCACATTATTATACTAAATGTTACTTACAATGTTAGGTACCGAATCATAAACAATAAGACAATATTTTATGAAAGTTTAACATACAAATTGTTATGTTACTCTTTAAAAGACAATTCTTCCTCACCGTCACTTTCCATGCATTTATCACAAGTGCCTTTTGTATTTGGCTCTGCAGGAAGCAAAAGCTCCAAAGTTTCCTGCAAAAATGGTTTTGATCGGATCTTCTTTTTTTTTCTCATTGAACTGATGAGTGGATCTGATGTCAAGAGTAACCTGTGATAAATATCAAGGTTACAGTCTTCGCGTGAAAACTTTCGAGCAAAGTTTAGACGGTATGAGCGAAAGTGCTTATTACGAGCTTCTGCAGCTTCCTCCGAAAGTTGACCAATAGGCACTAGAGAATTTTCTATAACTTTTCCACCATGTACCAAAATTTTATGCATGGTAGGAGTCATAGAATGCCAACCATATAACTCTACATACAGTTTTGCTGTCTCCATGGCGTATTCATCAAATTTCGGGACATCTATTTTGTGACCGCTTGATATGGCTTCCAAAATAACTTTAATTCTATAAATAAAATTAAAGTCTATTCCCGTTATTTCAGCAGCCAGATGTGGGTTTTCAAAAAATCTTCTACTAGTATTGCCGTCATTTGTGTTACCAAAATTACATTTTGGCATATCTACCAAGATACCTACTTCTTCTCTGAATCTTTGCTGAATCTCTTTTTTTTTTTTTGTTGTTCTAGCATCTTTTCTGCTTTGGTTCTTTTTTCACGGTATTTCCCAACGGGCAATTTATAAGCTAAATGTAAAATACTCTCGAATAATCGAATTCTGGCATGTAAAGTTGATAGGCCAAATTCAAGCGATTCTGGGTGAATTTCGTTTTTTTTACTTAAGTCATTAAAGTTTTTTGAAGTGGCTCCGCATATGTAGCATCTACTCGTTGATTTGGTGTCAGTCGCCGCATTGCAAACTTTGCCGTCCACCATGGTCATTTTAAGACTGTGGCTAACCGAGAATTTTTGCCCATTCAGTTCCAATTCCGTGGCTTTTAGGGACTTCACACTGTCCCGAACGTAATTTATTTCATCTTTTGTAATGTCTGTAGACTCTTTTATAAATCTGAATCGTATCGGGCGGCAATATCGTGGTGAAGAAGGAGTCGGGTTTTGCCAAACCATTTTTGTTTTGTCTTCGCCGCAAACAATTTGTAGAGGCACGAATGAGCTCAAAAATATATTTGCATCCGAGTCGGCGTCATTCATTAACTTTTGTTTGTATTGAGCTTGTTGTGAACCATCACAACCCCATTTGCAGATAATCTGCAAGGAATTTCTCTCAGTTTCTGTAAGAGTCATTAGTACTTCTTCGAGGAAAATTGATAATCGCGTGACGGTGTGATCTAACAAAGATTGTAGATCACTTTCAGCACAGGAAGCGGTCACTCGTAGCGTCTCTTTGGGTGGGTAACATTCCTGTTTAGCCTTCAACACTAATTCGTAGCACGGGTAAAAGCTTCTGTTGGTTGCTCGCACAATTTCATATTGACTTCGTGTCAAATCAGCGTCCACGCACATTCGCAGCGCCTCCCGAGGCGTAAGGGGATCTTGTGCCTTTGATTTGGAATGTCTTTTTTTACATTCGTTTGCGGCTGCAGGCGAATTTGTAATATCTTTTAGGACTTGCGAGGCGTTTCTTTTTCCTTCTTTTTGTAAAATTACTTGCGCTGCGTGAACTATCACTTCTTTGCCTACAGAGGAGCGAACTTCTTCTGTTTTCCTCCTTTTAGTTCTTTCACTACATTCACTGAATGTTTTGCTAGGTCGTCCTGACTTATTATGCGTTTTTATGGGCATCTCGAACGTTCCTGCTAACCATGCATCATTGCTTATAAGAAATTTTTCTAGCGTGTTGCGTGCTTTGGACCATCTCTTTTTTATTTCTGTTTTAAAATATGAAAATTTATGATTTATATACTTTTTGTCTTCGTCGGAGTCCCCGTAAGACACTAACAAATAATTTTGTAAGTATTCCAATTTGTCGTTTATTGATGGAGAGTTTTCCTCAATCATCTTATCAAAAAGATATCTGCGAGTTACTACCTCCATGCCCGAGTAACTTGATGAACCTAGAACAACGAAAAGGAATTTTAACGCAAAAGAAACAAAAAAGGAATTTTTCTCACTTTCTGCCTAAGTTAATGAATTATTATTTTTCTCGCGAAGTGGTCAAAGGTGGTGGCTATTTTTTTTGTGGTTATCTGCTCAAAGAGCTATACTATTAGAAACCATAAGGAATTTAACTCGGACGGTCTCGGAAGTACAACATTTTTACTATTGAAAATAAAAAAATGATAATATTTTCTATGAAAAAGGGCGATCTTTGATACGTTGTAACTGCACTAAATATTGATATTCCTTATCTTAATTTAAATTATATTTGAAGGAGCTTACCTGAATTTTCGACTTCCATCACTTTCACTTGTAACTGAATAATATCCAATGAAATATTCACTTTAGAATATCGGTTGCGCTAAGAGTGTCGAGAACGAACGCGTACAGCTTGCGCGACGATCAAGTTCCGACTACCTGTGGGGGCGCGCACGCAGTTCTAGGAACTGGGGAGGGGTGGGGTTTGGGCAGTCGGGGTGTCTATTTTTCCGGGAATCAATTAGTTTTGTTATAAGTTAACTTTGAGAAATGGACTTTTGGCCGCCTAAATCGTACAAATCGACCACTGTGCGTCGGCACATCGCGTGTGCAGCGGTAAACTGTCGTAATTGCCTTCGCGTCGCCGGTGGAAGTCGCGGCGATCACGCGATTATTTCATTCACCGGCCGATAGCATCTCAATGAGAAGTGGACAGCACTCGGGAGCATACGAGCAGGGCCCTTAGCCTGTAACGCAATGGTGCCAAAATGGGCTCCCGGTTGACGCTTTTAATTACGATGCTGTCGGTCCAGTGTCGGTCCTTTTAATGTGTTTGTAGTACAGCAAAGAATATTATGAGTCTAATTCTAAAGGATTAGTTCGCTGGTTGTAGGAGAGCAACAAAAAATCCCGGTTTTGTCCTTCTACCTGGGACGCTATTGATACGCCATTGTGTTACAGGCTAAGGCCCCAGAAGATTTAAGCTGGATGGCTCAAAATTGTTAGATAGATAGATAGAGAACACTTTATTGTAGACCAGAAATTAATAATTTACAAGAATTTTCTTAACATAATAGTACAGACGGCGGTCTTATCGCTAAGAGCGATCTCTTCCAGACAACCTTCGGACGGACTGGACGAGTAAAAATGGAGAAGGTGGTAGATGGTTAATGTCTGCAAGTATGATTGGTATCTTACTTACAACTTACATGTGTTTTTAAACAATCGAATGTTGTTACAGTGTTGATCGATAAGATGAAAGTTTTGCGAAAATGGGTTCGGAAATTGCATTTACGCCCGCTCGAACAATCGTGAGGTTCTATCAATCGATATCTGATAATCTTAAGTAGGATTGGAAATGCTCTCCACCATTGAAAAATGCATCTAGCTTTTCTTTGATCCTGTCGAAAACTACTGCCTTACAAACTCGAGTCCCTGATATAGATGTGCCATTCAAGAGCGATGTCCCGTCGCCCACAAAAGGCGGCAAAACAAGCGGTACCTACGAAGCAAGAAAGTTCACGAGACAAAAATCTCTTTAGCCTCCTCCAGTCTCCACTAACGAGGCAAGGTCGACGCAAGCGCCATCCATCAGAGGGCCGGAGAAATCTGCGGGCACTGATAGCGTTAAATTACCTCTTCCTACTGTCTGACGGACGTAACCTGAGATGCCCCTGTGCCTCTTATTGCCGGGGGCATAAAGGTGAACTTTTAGAGACGCGTCGGAGATGCGACGATTTTATGTGGTTGGTGTAAAGGTGAAAATAATGTAAGGTTTTTAGGAACTGCCTGCTTGAAGTCTGTGATGGTTTCCTCTGTTTTGCTTTCATTGAATTATAACTAAATTTCAACTTGAGAGACTATCAAAAGCCTGTTGAGGAAAAAAATATGCTGCAAGTATACTTACCCCGTTGAGAAAAAAGTGTAACTTTGAGTTTGGGAATCACACCAACTCGCTATTTGTAAGTAAACCATTGTAAGCCTTGCCAAGTAGCTCACTGTACTGTAAAGTTGAGGTAAACAAGCAATGAGTGATGCTCTCTTGATAAAACAAAAACAATGCAGCCACAACAACGACGGAGAAAGTGTGCTCGATCGACGGTTTGTTTTGAAGTCCCTCGAACAAAACAGCTTAGTTTGCGTTATTTTTTTCCTTATTTATTTTCTGAGAACACCAAACATTGCGGGGTTTATGTGAATGTCATGCATGTCAGTTGTCGTGCATACAGGAATGCAAAGATTGTTTTCAGGAAAGGCTAGAAGAAGCCTAAAGATTTCTAAATCAATATCTATTTGTAACTTCTCTTTTACCGGACTCCGACAGAGTCTTAATGTGGATTATGTTTGACTTTGTTTATGGATGTCCAATTTTGTACACGCTGGTATATGGTTTGAGCACCTGCCTTCCTTTGCCTCTGCAGCACGATATCGTTGTCGAGCTCAAGAGCGCGATAAATGAGCTATAACTTACTCTTTTTAACTAGTCAGAGTGGGACAGACTGTGCCTACCACTCTGCAGTAGAGATTAAACGAATCGTCCGTTTCTGAACGCTGCAGTTACTTCACAGGTTGATCTCGGAGCAAGAGAAAGTCTTCTCAATTATAAACGGAAAACAAAAATAAACGAAGGCCGTTTCGTTAATAACACATTAAAACAACCATCCGTATGTATGTGGGTATGTAATTGATTCACGAAAACGGACGCGGCGAGACAGTTCAATTGCCAGCTCGGTTCGAAAGCGCAGACTCCATATTCGGATCACCCTGTGGAGCCCGCTGACACTTTAACTACAGGGGGTTTAATAAGTTTCATTCACTTGGCATTTTTCGCCCACTTCAACTGTGTATTTTATGTGTAGGAAGATAGTTTAATGGGCTTTTTTTTTAGACCAGCTAGGGGTGCACCATGTAATCTCGCTTTACGCAGTGAAGATGGCGCTAGCCGATAGTGGGATAAAATGGTTTATCGCGACCTTGTGCTTCTCTAGCAGGACCACGCCAAGATTGCTCCTCGTTTTAAGTTACAGTTAAGAAATAAATAAAAAAAACTTTATTCAGGAAAGTGGATGGCACTGAGTACAGTCAGCCCAATCAATAATTCTAATAGAAAAGTAATAGGCTTAGGGCACTCTATGAAAGTGTCTGCTGAAGTAGTTATCCGTAACTTATTAAATTAACAATGAACGTCAAAGATAATCTAAAATCACTTAGTTCCTATTGTATTGTGTAGCTCCATTTATTGGCTAGCTTCACAAGCTACGAATCTTTTTCCACAAAGCTTAGTTATGTAGGTACTTTATTATGCAAATTTCGCACCACACTCATAATTCACACTGAGCAACACCCTCTTCCTGGTAGAGGACGATTTCTGTTGTAACCATGTCGTAAGCTCAACAACTACCTTTCAGAAGCTTCTTTCAGGGCCTTGTCCCAACACCTTAGAGTTGTTTTTCCAACAGCACAAGCCTGCTTTTCCACAATGGGTCGAGGTGCGAACGCGACAAGGGTCATCCATCAGCTGCTGTGAAAGCGGACGCTATTGATAGCATTTAATCACCGGTAGGGTGACCGCGGATGTCGGTGACATCCGGGACTTCCTGGGAAACTCTGGTGTGGGATAGTTCAAATAGTCTTGTCAGCTTTAAAAACTGCTGCCCTTCCATTATGATGTTTAGTGCAATTTTGAATAGCCTCCTATTTAGCTGTATTGATAGGTTGGTTGATCTTACCTACCTATTGGGGAAATTTTTGAAACGATATAATTACTAAAAATATTTAGTTCAGACCACAAGACTGCAAGGTGTGTTGTTATTTTAGAGTGCGTACAATGAAAACAGACTTTTTTTACAAACATCCTTTCAACGTTGTTATACCTACTGTTGAATGTCTCTTCTTTTATAAGTTTTAATAGCAAAGTGCGAAATGTTTTAGCCACATTTAGCCCAATTTGTAACTTCACATATCGATGGCTCCTACGTAAACTACCGTATGTTCAAAAAGCTAACTTTCCAGGAGAGCCATTTAAAGATGTTTTCTTTAACCGTTCTTTTGATTTTAAAGCTTTTGGTTTGAAATTTTTACCATAATTAGGTTATTTTGGGCCCGATTTTTATGTGCTAAAGTAAAAGCTGTATTTTGAATACTTTTGGAGATATTGTTGTTACGATTCTTTACGACGGGTTAACGAAGTAAGAAAATATCGTATGTTAATCTTACCATTTTTTAAGGCGTGGATGAGGTGACTGAAAATATCGTATGTTTCACATACCATGTTTTACATGGATAAATCGCAGGTAAAATGACATGTATGTGGCACTTACAGTTTTTTACTTTGTAAATCACATGAAAAATAGTATGGTATGTAACATTAATTTAGTAAATACATGGGGAAATATTAAAATTTTTAATGGGACCAGAGGTTTATCTAAGTGATTATTAATATTTACTTCATTCATTACATTTAGTAGAACCTAAACCTAAATTTTAAATAAACATTTACATGAAATAACTTTTTATACTTCCTTATGTTTCCATTCCACTAATCAATTTGTATATTTCCTATTTTCCCAACTGTCCCCTTCGAAACTGCCACCGGGGTGGGGACTTGGGTAAAATTAGTGGCGTTTACCACCCTGGCAAATAGTAATTTTAATTTCAACAGTTTCCTTGAAGCTCACGACCGAATCAACTATTTATTCTTTCCGACTTCAAGATATTTAATGAAAAAGTACTAGACTTAAATAAAGTAGGAGTGGCCCATTGTAGACTCTCTGCCTCAGTGCTTTTCTCATTACTTGTTTTTTTTAAAGGCTTGCATAAACTCTAAAGAGGCCTACTTTAGGCTAACCAACCCCGATATTATCCGTTGATGAGCTCGAAAAGGACGGTTGGGAAATTAAATTCATATTTGCCACTGAGGTGGTAAACGCAGCAATTTTTTCTCAAACACCATGCCGGTTACAGTTTTGAAGAAAACAGTTAGAAATAAAGACTGTAAATTAGTAATATATGAACAATCTTAAGAATTCCTGTAAATTTTAACGAATCTGTATTGGGAATTCGTATTTGGAAATTTGGGATGATGTTGTCACATAGTTATTCTTCAGTGCCGGGTTTCGGGATAACTTGTATCAGCCATTTTCCTATTCTTACTCAGGACATGCAAAACAGGAGAGCATTGCAGGAGCTAAACTTTCAAGCTTAGGAGCCCATGATAGTTATCCCAAGAAGACTGCAGCAGTCACTCAGACTCAGACATTTAAGTTAGGTTATACTTAGTTATTAGTTAATTACTTTGGTCCCGGCAGAATACCAGCGTTACGAGGAGTATTACGTACTTTCTCTGTAACACATGCTGAGTCGGGTCCTTTTTCACAAGCGCAGTACAGTGACATTTTCCGCTGTTTTCTTTTTTTGTGCTATCCAACTTGCCTACTTGTGTATTTTTAGTCTTAAGTATCATATTGTACTGTGTATATTTGTGAATAAACTTTTTACTTACTTACTTACTTACAGACGTGTATTTTCTCTGGCGTAGATTGACGGATAGAATACTCTTTGGTTGTGGTGGTTGTTGGTTACTTTGTGATCCAAAGATGAGTCAGACATTTCACCTATTAGTATACAGACTTAGTCAAAGAAGCCAAGCCAAACACAGTGTACCTTAGGCACCAATGAAAGTTTTGGAATATACAATACATCACGCAGATCGGAGTTTCAGTTTGGCTTACTATTGTGTTCATACTTAGAAGCGTTCATATACTGTCTATATAAAGGCCACTGATCCATTAACATCTTCTCGTTACCATGCACATGAACACCGCGTGTCTAGGAACTAGACCGAATGAAATTAATGGTGACGGCTGAGCTTGTCAAGCATACAGACACAGTTCTCAACAAGTCTTGAGTCCATCCAACTGGCCAAAAGAATTCATTTAGAATAAATACAGATTTATCTATGATTTTAATAATTGAATTTATTAACTTACAGGCTATGAACAGATTTTCAATCTAAAAGTCTGCTGCAAACTACACAAAGATTGGGCCTTTTTAAATCCTTAGGATCTAAGTTTGTGAGTATTTGATGAACCAAATGAGGATCTCTTAATCTTTGTTTTGAAGCTCCTTTGTGGAGTGTTTGTATCTTCAGTAAAAAATATATTTTACTAGCTTTTCGCCCGCGACTTCGTCCGCGAAGACTTATAAGAAGTTGCCTGGGTACATCTTTCACCATTATCAAATTAGCATGAATAGAGTCATGGGTGTGTATTTTTGTAAGCTATCTCTATTCCAAATGTCATCCAAATCCGTCGTGCAGTTTCAGCGTGGAAGTGTATGTGTTGTGTATGTGTGTGACCAAATTGGTAAAGATCAAATGACTCCAACAAAAAAAAAAAACATACTTTGAACCTTTTTGGCCGTTTTAGGTTTATCATTATTATTGTTTTCTTCATGCTCAGGAGATTTGCTATAAAACGCAACTGTAGTTAAATGTTCATTGAATAGTTGTAGCTTTAATGGTTCCGGCATTGTTATTGATACTACATCAGGAAAACTCTTAAAATGTTTCCACCCTTTTTGATGCTGAAACATGTGTTTAATTATTATTTCTGATTTAATACACCACTACTTAGTTTCAAGTTAATCTGACCCAATAAAATGATAATTTCATACAAATTTTGAACCCCGTTTTGGCCGTTTTAGAGTTAACATTATTACTTTTTTCTTCATGGTTGGTAGTTTTGCTATAAAACGCAACTGTAGTTTTTCAAAGTTGTAACTTAGATGGGTTGGGCCCAGCATTGCTACTACATCAGAGAAAAATATTCAACGTTTCCACCCATTTTAACCCTTCATTCGCTGAAATGAGAAAATTGCTGAAACACGTGTTTGATTATTTCTGATTTAGCATAAGAATACTTAGTTTGAAGTAAATCGGACCAAAAAAAATTTTTATTTAATACAAACGTTGAACCCCGGTTTGGGCATTTCAAGGGTTAACATTATTACTTTTTTCGTCATGGTTGGTAGTTTTGCTATAAAACGCAACCGTAGTTCAAATTTCAAAGTTCTAACTTGAATGGTTTGGACCCAGCATTGCTACTATATCAGGGAAAAATCTTCAACGTTTCCACCCATTTTAACCCTTCATTCGCTGAAATGAGAAAAATGCTGAAACACGTGTTTAATTATTTCTGATTTAGTATACGAATACTTAGTTTGAAGTAAATCGGACCAAAAAAAAATTTTATTTCATACAAACTTTGAACCCCGGTTTGGGCATTTGAAGGGTTAAAATTATATTCTTTTTTTCATGGTAGGTAGTTTTGCCACAAAACACTACTGCAGTTTCAATTTTATAGTTGTAGCTTTAATGGTTTAGGCCTGGCATTGATACTACATCAGGAAAAATCTTCAAACTTTTCTACCCCTTTTAACCCTTTTGTGGACAGAAATTTGAAATACGCTGAAACACGTATTTAATGGTTTCTTATTTAATATACAAATCCTAAGTTTCAAGTAAATCGGACCAAAAAATTTTTTTTTTCATACAATCTTTGAACCCCGGTTTGGGCATTTGAAGGGTTAAAATTATATTTTTTTCTTTATGGTGGGTAGTAATGCTATAAAATGCAACTGCACATTCAATTTCAAAGTTGTAGCTTCAATGATTTGGGCCCAGCATTGCTACTACATCAGGAAAAAAATTCAACGTTTCCACCCATTTTAACCCTTCATTGGCTGAAATGAGAAAAACGCTGAAACACGTGTTTGATTTTTTCTGATTTAGTATACTAATACTTAATTTCAAGTAAATCGGACCAAAAAAAATTTTTATTTCATACAAACTTTGAACCCTGCTTTGGGCATTTGAAGGGTTAAAATTTTATTTCTTTCTTCATGGTAGGTAGTTTTGCCACAAAACACTACTGCAGTTTCAATTTCATAGTTGTAGCTTTAATGGTTTAGGCCTGGCATTGATCCTAAATCAGGAAAAATCTTCAAACTTTTCTACCCCTTTTAACCCTTTGGTGGGCAGAATTTTGAAAAACGCTGAAACACGTATTTAATTGTTTCTTATTAAATATACAAATACTAAATTTCAAGTAAATCGGACCAAAAAAAAAATTTATTTCATACAAACTTTGAACCCCGGTTTGGGCATTTGACGGGTTAAAATTATATTTTTTTCTTCATGGTGGGTAGTTTTGCTACAAAACGCTACTGAAGTTTCAATTTCATAGTTGTAGCTTAAATGGTTTGGTCCCGACGTTGACACTACATCACGAAAAATATTCATACATTTCAACCTCGTTTAACCCTTAAACGGCTAAAATTAGAAAAAAGCTAAAACAGGTGTTAATTTATTTTTGACTTAATATACGAATTCTTAGTTGCAAGTAAATCCGGTAAAAAAAATTTTTTTTTTCATACAAACTTTGAACCCTATTTTTACCGCTTTAAGGGTTAAACTTGAAGTAAATCTACCTTAACCCGTAGCGTGTCCACAAATTACAACTATTGTCAAATTATCACTGTTGTGGCATTAGCGGTTTTGTTCCAGCATTGATCGTAACTGGTGAAAAAAATCGAAAAACTTTAGCACCCATTTTAACCCTTAAGTGCATAGAAATGAGAAAAAATCTGAAATAGGTGTCGAATCATTTTTAAATAAAAGTACGAAAAACTAAGATTAAAGTACAAAAGACCAAAAAAAAATTTTTTCCCATACACACTTTCAACCCAATTTTGACCCACTTAAGGGTTAAATAAAAAAAAATCGCTTCTTAAATGAACCCTCCACCATATAACGCAACTTTTGTCCAAATTTCATACTTATAGGTTCAGCCGTTTGGGCTGTAGCGTGATGAGTCAGTCAACCTAAGCCTTTTATATATATAGATAAATGAATTTCTTGTTACCTTCATGTTTTTGGTGTTCAGCTTCTATTGGTATTGATTTGCCTACGCCAAGTCGAGTCTCGGAAATTTAAAACCCGGGTAACTGAAATTTCATCGTCAACCAAAGCGTATCTCAAGCATGCATACAAAAACGGTTGGTCAGTCTATAAGAAACCACATCCGTGTTTCATTTCAAATTCTTGTTAAAAATAACTCTAGTGAAAGTGAAGGTCCCAAACAGTAGTTTTCCACCATACGATACACAAAGCGGAAACTTTTATGTTATGATTTTGTTTTGATTTTTAGTTTGTTCCATCCGTTTAATAAGTAGTCGATTTCAGTGATGGTTTTGTATTAAAAATATTTTTCTAAGATAAAAAAGATGTTATTATTAATCAAATCTGCTTTAAGTGGTATAAACAATTTGAATTATTTGAATATTTGAATAAAAAATCTATTTTTTTTTGTTCAACCTCCATGCAAACTATCGTATCTGTAAGATATTGTCATAAGCTCAGCCTAATATTGCACCGTAAATAAGTCTAAGTGACACATACAATAGTTAACAGGTTCATATAAACCAAGTAAATAATCGTACGTGTTACATACGATACAACATCACTTTTTATCGACGTCGTACAAAATGGTATGTGTAACATACCGTAGCAAACCCCCTCGAAAAATCAACGTACGTAATCGTATGTGTTACATACTATAGTTTTGAACAAAATTGATAGAAAACGCAGGAAAACTAACAAAACTGAATACTTAATATGTTTACTAAGAACATGCTTCATCACAAAACACAAGCTCAGATCTATATACTTCCCACGTAGATAATGGTAAGATATACTTACGATAGGCGTAGCATGCAATGTGTCCCACGTAAACTACCGCAAGAGGTCGATACGATAGTTTACGGCGCGCCCGTGATCAACATACGATAGTTTACGTCTGAAAAAATCTTCATTTTTGAATATAATTAAGTTTTTGTTTTTGGGATACATGCGAAATAATCATCTAATGACAAAAAACGAAAAACATGAAAATCGCCATTTTGTGGGATACGGTAGTTTACGTAGGAGCCATCGATATGACGTTATGACAGCTACGTTAACACTGTAGTGTCACTATTCGAGTATCCGGGTAGGAACGTAACAGTTACATTTTTAACTCTGTTAGCTCTTGTTAGCAAATATTGAGTCCTTGACGAAGTTTTTTTAGTATCGAGACGTTTTTAGGCGTGGCTTTTTGCTGATTATTTCACGCAGATTGAAGCACATTTCGTATTTTACGCCAAAGTCAGACCCACTCCCTTTGGGGGAGAAATCGTTGGAATTGGACCTACAAGGGCCTAAAATCTAAATGAACTTGAAAAAGGGTGTTGTTATTCAAATATCACCTTATTTGCGTCACAATAAGGAAAAGCGTTCATTTAGGGCCTAGTAGGACCGTCTCTGTAAACGCGAAACACAAGTGGCGCACATTTGCACAGCTGCAGCAGCGACCGACGTTCAGAATCAGATGCTATAGCTCTTGAACACAAAGGACCCTTACAATTCATGTCAGCTTGGGTTATGGACACTGGTGGTATCAGAACTGGGGGTAAATTATTGGGAATGTATTACGATACTGTAGACGAAACTCATGAAAGAAAGACCAATTTCCTTCGACAATCGCATGTTCTACATATCCCGGAATCGCCAAGTTGAGTGGGTCAGTCAGTCTGCGCGTTTTTAAAGAATACTGATGAGAATTTGGGCGAATGATAAGATCACATTTCATGCAATTTTAAAAACAATGATTGGCATAATTAGACACATTGCGTTTGCACCTTTACAAATATAAAGTACACAAAATAAACAAATAGTATAAAGTGCCTGGTGATAAATTAAGCCTAGTTTCGTCCGAAATCCAGTTTCAATAAGTTCCAAAACAGGCGGCCTAATTTTTTGCGTTTAGAAAGTCGAACATCATCAACGTCGTTACATACAATAGAGTCCGAATCAAATTAATACACGACAGATCTTTGTACTGTCAGCTGAACAGTTAAGTGTAGTTGTCGATTGAATATTGAACTCTATCTAACTAATTGCAATAAAATGACCATTATTGGTCGGACGAGGTCATGTCACCAGTATCGTCGAGTTTGATACAAAAGATATCGAATCGTAAACTTTACGAATTGTATGGCTATGATGTTATATTGGTGGTGGTGGACCAAACTATCTCTTTCTCTTGATAGAACTAGCTACATAACATAAGAACTGTAGATAATATGATATAGCTCTCCCACTATATTCATCTACATAATATGTACCTTGCATAGAACGTGTTACAAAACATCCTAACTCTTTTTACAGGGTGTAACGTACTGATCAACAAGATGTCAATTCTGAAAAAAAAAATTGTTAAAAGTTTGTTTTTGTTTTTGGTAAAAGCTCAAATTTAAAAATACGTTTGTGTTTGTAGTTGAATTTGCATAGCTTTGAGTTGTTACAACATTGTGAAAGTCAATGAAAACAATATTTAAAAAATACTTTTCTTCCGCCACAGCGTTCACATTTTTTTTATAAAAAAAAAAATTGGTTGTGATCCCTATCACTGGGTGCTATTACCCTGTAAAAAGAGTTAGGATCTTTTGTAACACCTTGTATATATGTTAAGGATAGAGAATACTGCATTGTAGTATCACGTCCCGTACCCGACACGACCTCATTCACGGGCTGAATAGATAGGTGCTGATTACTTTTAGCACTGATCGCCAACCGTCATCACAAAGCAAGCTTGTATCGTTCCAAATAAACCGTTATTATTACTAGCGTAGCGTTACAGATCCAAAAAAGTCCCATATAAGCAGTTTAACAGTACTTGTAGTAATGACGGAGGCAGAGCGAGTTATTTTTGATGGATTGGCCTGTCGAACCACCCATATTATCCTATTGTACCCATGACTAATGGTAGCGCCAGACTTGGTACAGTCATCCTAGTCAGTTTCCCATGGTCCAAATCTGAAATGTGTGTGGGATGAAAGTTTCACGGAAAAGTCGTTGGTTTTCGTTGTGTATTACAATAGCAGTTTACGCCCTCCCGTTGACCTTGTCTTTCCTGTGGGATAGGCCGGCTAAGCTGTCAGGATGTGCTGGGCAAGCCTTCTCCATCTCAAATAATGCCACTGGACGCTGTATAAATCATCTCATTACGTAGATGCAAAGGCCTTTGTTACGCCCTTCTTGACCAACAACGAAACGGCCAATGTTGCGTGCGAATTTTTAACACAATTATTTGTTACCCTGACACAAGAAAAAAACTTTGAAGTGTATCAAAGTGACGGGTCATGCATGACTGTACAAAGATATATTAGGCTTTCATTGTAGGTGTGTCCCAAGCGAAATACCAATTTGGAACCAGTACGAGTATAAATATTTTAATGATCTCGTATAAGTAATCAAATATACTCTTGTATGAAAGGTTAACGTTGGTAATAAATCAATTTATAAACATTTGGTTTGATGCGAAAATTGTTTTAACATTAAGATGCATGAGAAGTTTGAGAAAGAGACACTCTCTTGGATTTTAGACCTTATATCAAGTTCAGTAAAAACTACCACGATGAATAAACGTAAGTGGTTATAAACACAGTGATTCAAAAGTCTATTTGAGTCGATGATTCAAAACGTGAAAGAGAAATTATTTAATCGTTCAATAGATTCGAAATGTGCAATTTAGAAATTTTTATGACAAATTGAGTTTGCATTTATTTTATACTCCTGGGTGTTCACAGGTGATCTAGATATTTGCAAAAAAAAAACTGGCTGCAGAAAATTTCAGTCTACTTTTGCATAAGTTGTTTCTATACGATTGTCGACGTATGCCCGATTTCTGAATTGAGAATTTTACTAAGTAAATACTTAAAAAAGTATCGTATCGTTCTGTCTAGTTCTTCTGTGAGAAATTTGCAGAGACAGGACGATACTAGTGCTTGCTTAGCGAATTTCTCAATTCAGAAATCGGCAGATAGTAGACTATAATACTCTTAATTTTAATCGAATGTATTTCAACCCCAAGACCTTTGACATTCCATTATGGTGGCCAATGCCCATACATAGTAAACTGTTACGTTTGGGAAACTGATGCCGAAATTGCTCCCATACAATACTCGTCTGACATTTAAATAAATACAGAAGGAGTTAAATGCATGTCTCCCTTTGTTAAGTACCTTTGGCTACTGAGGAAAGTTGAGGTGAGCTTATTACAGGATTTTAGCTTTTGAGGCTATTGAATAAAGGTGTATTTTAGCAATGGTTGTAAGTTTATCGTCTGCCACCTGGTCAAGTTCAGCTAAGGTTCTTGTAGCACTCGAAATAAACACTAGAATGGAGCAAACAGAATTCGACGAAGAAACCCGATAATTTAAATGGCGGTAATTTGAAACGAAGCTTCTTTATGCGAAAGTTAAATGTGTAATTATTTACAGTGGAATTGTGATTAAAATACCAAGAGGACACAAAGTTATGTGTCACAAACATAAGTCTTTTCAGATTGCGTTTTTGTTTAATCATAAATTTGTAAAATGAGAGAAGGCTAACTTTAGGACTTGTAAGTTAAACGATCTCTACATTTACCTAAAATTGTTGTTAAATAAAGAAACAACCGTTAAAAAAATTGCTACGCATTTTTTTTGTCATTTGAACCTTATAACTAGTAGTTTACCCCGAACTGTGAACTCGCGACCCCTTATAATCTTACCAACCCCATATCTCGGCAACCCCTCGACCGATTTTACTCATGTTTTAACTTAAAAATATTTTAATATTATATACCAGCCTACCAAATTTCATAACGATCCGACCAAATTTACTCAAGTTATCGTCGAACGAACATTCATACATACAAACAAACATACATACATTCAAAAATACATACAAACAAACGCCGGATTGTTCAAGTAGACTCGGAGAACTTCGCTCGCTTCGCTCGCTCGTTCAACAAACATACAAACGCCGGATTGTACAAGTAGACTCGGAGAACTTCGCTCACTTCGCTCGCTCGTTCAATAAATCTTTAAACTAAATAAAAGCCGTAACGTCTGATGTAACGCTAACAGCATAAAACTATTTAGTGTAAGGAAATGCCTCAGGTTTTGAAGTAAAGAAACACACACATCGAACAATAATCGACAAAAGTTATTGCCAATTTAACGCTGCACTCAAATAAATAGCCTCATACTGCGAGCAAACAGTTAACAACAATAACCATGTGAACTCAAAATGCACTTTTTTCCTCGACTATCAAAGTCAAGATACCAGACAGTCCTTATTTCCAGGTACATAAGAATTAAGAATGAAAAGGTGTACCTTATAATGTAGCAGAGTGTACTCAGCGGGGCGTAGTTAAGCTTGTATTCACTCGTAATTCATTTTAGTTTAATTTGCCACTTCTTCAAAACGGCGAACGAGATTGCGGAATACCTTTTAAAAAGTTTACTAACTTGGAGAATATTATAACTGGTTAGGGCCTCTACCTATTTTGCTACATTTCTGATGTGGGTTTCTAATCTCTTAGTCTTCATCATTATTGATCATTGTTGAATTCGAACATTGCAGTTTTGTTTACCTTTTTTACCTGAACTCGATCCGGCCTTTTGATTTATATCCGGGGATCTGATCAGGCATTCTGGATCATAAAAAACTATTATTTTGTCTGTTGGTCGCGTATTATGTCAAACGTTTCAAACGTTGTGTCGCAAACTTGGATCAATAATTAATAGGTCCAATGTCACCAACCACGATTTGTTGACTTTCCACTGATGCAGTTTAACTTTAACAAAACTTAGTTTATTGTATTCTTCGTTGACAGTCAAATCTCAAGTAGACGCTTCAAAACTTTAGATATATGGCTATTGATATAATGTTACACCTCTTTAAAATTAAGCTGTTTTTACAACGTTATTTATAGAGGGTGCGCTGACAAATTCGTTCGGGTAAGTAAGACAAATTTTAATCTTCTGCCGATTTCTCTGCTGTCAGGAAAAAAACGGGAGTGAAATTAAACCAAGGATGGAATAAAGCATTCATTCCATTATTCCAAATCTCGATTGCAAAATTTAGATAGAGTAACATAAAATGCTTTTAGAAAGACTATACGCTCTTGAACCGAAAACCAAAACAATAGAAGAGCTTCACCAATAAAAACAAAATAACACAACCAAGCGTACCACACCAATAACATCCACCCATCAAACTCTATAAGTTAAACACTCAAAGCGTCCACAATGGTTGAAAAAAGACACACGGGCTAATTGTTGGTCCAAACATGGTGCAGAGATACCACCTAGAGCCAGATATGGCACGGACAGGCCCAAAATAGGAGGCTTGACTAATCCGACGCACGGCACGAGGGATCTTATGGGAACAAAGTACAGTTCCGTCGGCAAGGAGAGAAATGCTGTTTTACAATGGAGATTCTTCAGTATTTATATGCATGTGCATCTTGGAGTAAAACATCGCCGGTAAGGAAACTTGAATTCAATTGACCCCATATGAATTAAATTATTTAAAGTAGGAATTGAAGTGTTGGAAAAATAAAGAAGAGAGGAGAAGCTAGACTAGCCAGCGCATCTGTCACAGACATCTATAGAATTGTATTGGCGTCCAGTCCTTAACTCCACTTAGAGTGTGTGTGAAGTGACCACTGAGACACCGTAGTCCTTGGGCCATATTTGATAAACTATTTCGTAGTTTGCCCAGCACCTGTATCATATTAAAAGTCAGCGTAGTCCACAGAAAAGACTTGACAAGGAACAAATTCAAGTAAAGTACAGAATCGTAAGTAGCCTGATTATTGTCTGAATTTTGAATACCCTATTTGAGAAAAAGTAAGCAGAAAAACATGTTTGTTGACATGAATTAGAAAGTAAGTAATTTCTTGTACGGACGTGAACTATATTTACAAGATAAAAAAAAAACTCTTTCTTGAGGCAAATAATAATAATTAGATACCGCGCGTGTAACATGACAGACGTATTGTTACCAAGACTTTATGGTAATAGAAGCATTTCAAGTTTTAACATTCATAGCAGGTTAGACAGACGTATACCTACCTCTCTAAATCTCAAAGTAGCTACCTTTTCACAGAAATGTCCGAGATGATATCTAAACGTTTACAGCTGCCATTATGCGCTTGTTCACATTTATGTTAATGCTAGTGGGTCTTTCCATTAACTCCTTGATGTTAAGTCATTAACGCGGACAACCGTTATTTTTACTGGCACTTTTAATTTCTTCATCAGATGACTCGTTAGCTACATTCTAGCTTTAAATGTGGCCATTGTTTGTCTTCAGACTTTCACATTGTTATGACCCGAGATAAAATATGGAAAGATTTATATGAGAGTTCAGCTCATTATTTTTACAGAATTTACATCCTGTTGACCAGTACCTAGGTCACACCCTGTAAAAAAAGTTAGGATGTTTTGTAACACGTTGTATACCTATATTTAATGGTCTAATAATCGACAAAAAATATTCTAATTTTGTTGCCGTAATGTGAAAATAGTGAAATAAAATATAACTTCCAGTTGCAAAACCACATGACATCGTGCTAGTCGAGCCAACCTGTCTCATCTTGGCCCTAACCAATGTCTAAGATCCTCAAGTGACTTGTTGCGTGTCAGGACATGCGCTGGCACACCGCCAAAGTTCCTTAATCGACACCGGCCACCTGCGACTTATGCCGTCCAAGACATGGCTGTGATTCTTGAAGATGCGTGAGAGAGAGAGAGGAGTGTCGAAATTTACTAATGCCGTTGAAGATTTATATGGGTTTTTCCTTTGCTGCTCAGCTGGAGTTTCTGCAGCGCCATATCTGCAAAAGGATACGATATCTCTCTCCCCCTCTTATGATCTACATAGAGCAGTACCTAGACATGGGTGTATCGAGATGTAATCATCGATATGGTTCATTCTAACGCAGCAAAAGAGTGAGTGTCCAGTACAAGCCACACGCTTACACGTTTATTGCAAAGTCTTTTACAAAGATAACATATTATGATTATACGATAGCGTACATATTGCGACCGTCAACACTTAATGAAGTCACTCGTTGATAATATAGCACAACTCTAAAAGAGGGATTCCCTGCTTGAAATCTATAAATGACGTTAGGGACAGCACATTTTGTCTAATAAAATATAACATAAGGATATACAGATATACAGCATCTATTCACCGAGAGAAAATATTAATGAACCAACAAAACAAATACATTTATCACCAAACAGGTGTATAGTTTCATGCTCACTCAAATTCTCGTTGGCTTCTATTTACTTAAGACAGTGATTCGAAATAGATGCTTCCTTGAAATCCGCCTTCGTACTAGCCCTAATGAGCGTCCCATCCTACGGCACTCGTTTTATTTTAGCACGCACTGACTTCAACACGAAGGTTAATGGACAGGACAGGGAGTCTAGCTTGGATGTGTTCAGCTGGCTAGAGATAGTAAAGTCTAGAAATAGTGGAAAGGAAGTTTCTTAAAGGCTGATCAAAGGTAGGAAGGGACAAGGATCGTAAAGACAGGTAAGCAGATTGTTTTCAGTATGTATAAATGCAGTATAGCATGAAGGTTTAGTAAGAAAATGAAACGAAATAACAAGTTCCTGTTTTATATATTTTTATATATCTGACATATTCCAAACACTCTGCTTTTCGATTTGTTTATTTTATAGCACGATGACTGATAAAGGTTTTTATCAAAAACAAGATAAACTCCTTCGTGTCTACAGACCCGGTACCTATCCTATCTTCAGCGTACATTACTAGGCCATGTTTTCATTCCAACGATAAAGATGCGACACCAAACAAAAAAGGATAAAATCTATAACAAGAATCCCACACAGTATTGAGTTACAAGGCCAAAAAACGTAACAAATGTCAAATAGAGGAAACTTAAAAACTGTCACAACCTGCGATTACTCAATCCCTACAAGCTAATTTATGCGTAAATGAACAGGATAACAAAAACGCTAGGGTCGAATAAGTGTGAGAAAGTTGGGGGAGCTAAAAAATTGTATGCATCCGGGGATGGCGTAGTTTGTGGCGGTATATCACCTTCGAGAGAACTATGTCCAAAACAGAGTACGATACGGTAAGAAAATCGGTGAACCGTTTTGACATTTTGAAACACAGCTACTCGTATGTGATGATTTAGATATGAACAAAAAAATGTATTAAAAGTACTTACTACTTACTTCAAATTTCATAAGCACTGCACATATTTATTTTATTTTAATATCGGAATGTCCGACTAGTTTCCACCTCGTCCGAAAGTCTCAGCTTCGAAGAGAAGACAATGTTCGCGCCGCGCCGTCGTTAAAAATCTTCTTTGGCTGAAAACCTGGTTAATCCCATCTCATTAATCAACTCAAGCGTGTTGTTTCCAATCTTTGTGTGCATTCGAAATTTGAAAATGTTCCCCGTACAAGGCGGTTGATTAACGACGACGCTGTCACTTTCCACGCTGCCCTCATCAAGGCCGATGTGCGCAAGTCATGCCATTTAATAGAAATATTGTAATACACGGTGCCTTAATCAACTTTATGGTGCACCGTTGTTTATGGCCTCCCATTGTCGCGTGGGTTGCCTTTTAGGTTAATTCGAATCGTCAAATATCGTCATGACATCCCTCACTTCCTGTGACCTTTGGTGTGCTGTGATTAACGTAATGTTTAGATTTTCATCGTTCCAGCCTCTGTTATTTGTTGTGAGATATATGACTTTATTTATTTTACAGTTGCACGGTTGAATGTATGTGACCAACTGACTATCATAGTTTTCAATCCATTCAATGATGATATGATTGCAAACCTCACACACAACAAATCTGAACTGTATGTCGAAATGAGAAGTTGTCAATGAAAGGTCAAAAAACGAGCTGTTTGAGGAGATTTTGTTTGGCGCCAGCGTTCTGCACTAATCCGAGGTTGGGAAAGGACAGACCACGGGATGTGTTACATTCTACCTCCTATAGTCACGTCAATAAGAAAAGTATAACGTCCTACTATTGAGCTATTGAGTTAGAGGTTAAATGACAAAAAGTTCAGTAACATTTTTTTTTTATAATCCTTTGCATGGTGTAGGTGTCAAAATATCGTCCGACAATGGAGTCAAATTCAAAAAGGATATCGGAGCAGGATATGGTAATAGACGTAGCTAAATAGATGGCGCAGAGCGAGAGACTATTTCAGTTCAACTCCCGAGTAAGGGCGATTTATTTTCAGCTCTATTTCCTCTTAGACGGGACGTTATGTTACTTTTACTTGAGATTGATATGCTAAGAGCATTGACTGGAGCGTTTGGAGTTTTGATTACGTAGGTTGTTCTTATGGGTCTTACACTTCATGTAATCTTTCTCGTAATTCATTAAGTGCAGGTAGGTATAATACAAGTCACTTCCACTTCTTCACACAAATAAGCACCATTACTTTCAAGTTTCTCAGAAAGGCACCGTTCCTTCCAAGCTTAGACCGACTAAAAGAGGATGGCATAGGCGCTGGGCAATCCTACTCCATCTAAACATATCTCAAGTGTAGAGTGTGAGTGAAGGATTAGACCTAGACCACTAGACTTGGACGCTGTATGAATCATTTCATTACACAGATGCAAAGATCATAGCTTTTAAAGTGGACCAGCCCTCTTTGAATCATGCCGTAGGTTGTAAATCTGATAGTGCTTCTGTTTGCACTCACTAGCTAGAGAAAGGCGTGAGTTTGTCTAAGTTTATTGATCCTATTAATTATACGGTGGAGATGACTTTATAGTAAGATCGTAAAACGGTTACAAGAGACGCAAATTGAAAGATTAAAGGCAGGTACAGTTGGATTCTGCTTTGGTTATAGGTAAAAACGACTGTGGACTTTCTACGTAATATTATTTTAATTGTCTAAGTTCTAACTTCAGTGTTCTAAAATTCTTTACAGGTTAATAGCATCCGGAGTAAACTCTACAGACGTATTGAACAGAGAAGAGTTTGTTGCTGTATTGCGGAATGGCGACTCCGAGAGGGGAAGAGATCCGTTGGCAGACCACCAGCCAGATGGTCGGACGACATAGCCAAAGTAGACGGAAAACAGTGGTTGCGTCTGGCGCAGGATCGTGAGAGGTGGCGTGAGCATGAAGAGGCCTTTACTCAGCAGTGGGTGCTAACAGGCTGATGATGATGATGATTGTGAGTTACCTAAACAGGGCCCTTAGCCTGTAACGCAATGGCGGGTCAATGGCATCCCGGCAGAAGGACAAAACCGGGCTCTCCTCGTTTTTCTCCTACAACCAGGGAACTAATCCTCTAGAATTAGAATCAAAATATTCTTTGCTGTACTACAAAAACATTAAAAGGACAGACAGCGTTCATCATCATCATCATCAGCCCACCTCTGCCCACTGCTTGGTATAGGCCTTTTTCCCCTCGCGCCACCTCTCACGGTCCCTAGCCATTCGCATCCACGGACCCTCCGCCGCAATGACGATGTCATCCGACCATCGGGCTGCTGGTCTTCCAACTGATCGCCATCCAGTTCTCGGCCTCCACTCTGTCACTGCCCTTGTCCACCGGCCGTCTTCCCTCCTCGCCAGGTGTCCTGCCCATTTCCACTTGAGACCCGAGATTCGATCACCAATATCGTCAACCTTCGTTCGCCGTCGGATGACGACATTTGGTACTCGATCCACGAGTCTGAGGCCTAGCATGGCTCGCTCCATAGCCCTTTGTGCTACTTTTATATGGTGCCTGTTCTTCTTTGTGAGCGTCCATGTTTCGGCCCCGTATGTGAGAATGGGCAGGACACACTGGTTAAATGTCTTGGTCTTTAGACATTGTGGGATCTTTGATTTGAATACATCGACAAGTTTACCAAAGGCAGCCCATCCCAGCCCAACCCGTCGCATGATCTCTTTTACCTGGGAATCATGGCCAAAAGATAAACGTTGTCCAAGATACACATACTCATCAACTACCTCTATTGGGCAGTCACCGACGATTATGTTCGGTACAGATAAATTATGGTTGGACATGATCTTAGTCTTGGACATGTTCATCTTAAGGCCAATCCTCAGGGATGCTTCATGCAGTTCTGCGAGCATGCACTCGAGATCTGTGGCGTCTTCGGCCAGGATGATAATGTCGTCAGCAAAACGTAGATGAGACATGTAGGCACCGTCGATTTTGAGACCCCTCTCGCTCCAGTTTAAAGTCTTCATTATGTCTTCCAAGACGTTAGTGAAGAGCTTGGGCGAAATGGTGTCTCCCTGACGTACGCCCCTGTTGATGTTCACAGGGTCTGTCAGATTATGTAACCGCACCTGAAGAGTGGCGGACCGGTACAACTCCTGGAGGATATCCACATACCTCTTATTGATATTGCAGCGATGGAGAGAGTGAAACACTGCCCAGTGTTCGACACTGTCAAAAGCCTTCTCGTAATCGACGAAGGCGAAACATAAGGGCAGGTTGTATTCTCGGCATTTTTCCATCAGCTGCTTGATCGAGTGTATGTGGTCCATGGTAGAGTATCTACTCCGGAAGCCGGCTTGTTCGACTGGTTGGTATTCGTCAAACTGGTGAGTCAGTCGGTTGCATAGGACCTTGGCAAACAGCTTGTAGACCTGAGAGAGTAGGCTGATGGGGCGGTAATTAGCAAGATTGGTCTTGTCACCTTTCTTATGCAGGATGACTACAGTCGCATTATTCCAAGCCTTTGGTGTGACCTTACGGGCGAGGACTGCGTTGAAAAGTTTCGCCAGTATTCGTTGTACTGCGAGTCCTCCTCGCTGTAGCATTTCAACGTAAACACCGTCTTCACCAGAGGCTTTACCGCGCTTCATTTTTCTCAGCGCAGCACCTATTTCATCATCCTCTATTTGCGGCAGGTCTTCATCCGCGAGGCGTTCTATAGGTGCTGCTCTGGCATCGGCTGTATCTGGTGAAACTGGTGCGTTACATTTTGCTGAGTACAACTCAGCGTAAAACTCTTCAACGATGCGCAGTATTTGTTCACGATCAGTGATGATGTGTCCTTCTTTATTTCTTAGTTTATTTATTTCTGATTTGCCTGTACATAACTTTCGTTTAAAAATTTTGGGGCCTCTATTTTCCTTAATGGTTTCTGTAATTATTTTTGTATTGTGCGCTCTCATGTCTTTTCTTATTGCCTTTTTAATTAATTTATTTAATAACTGTAACTCTCTCTGGTCGCCTTCTGTTTGGTTTTTCATAATCCTTCTTTTCTCTATCAGTGCCAACGTGCTGGGTGTGAGTTTGTTTACTTTGCATTTTTTACCGCCAATGTGCTTTTTTTTAGTAGTCACTAAGACCTCGCACAGCTTTTCGTTGAGTGCGTACACATCCAAGTTTTCTTTTTCAAGCCCCTCGAACTGGTTTTTCAGCTCAAGCTGGTATTCTTTGTGCAAGAACATGAAGCCCTCCCTATCATACCTTTCATGTTGCGCTTTTACCAGCTTGGCACGTTCTTTGGGAAGGTTGTACTTAAATGTGCTCCGCACCAAACGGTGGTCACTACAGGGTGCACTCTAAGTCGATAGCGGAACTTTAAGTAGGCTGTCTTTTGATCAATACAAACAACTTATACTAGGTGGCGACAAACGTGGAGCGAAAAAAAATCTGCTGTTTCATACATTTGGCGCAGTACTGAGTCGACCTTTTGTATGGAACAGCTGATATTTTTTTCGCTCCATTTTTTTTGCCACCTAGTACAAGTTGTTTGTATTGATCATTAGACAGCCTACATAAATTTCCGCTATCGACTTAGAGTGCACCCTGTATAGGTCTTGAAGTGATTTAGCACGGTAACGTCGGTGATGCAAGATCTGGTACTTGAGATTATGTAGTCAATCTCGTTTCGTGTTCTACCTCCAGGGCTCACCCAGGTCCATTTCCGTGCTGCTCGTTTTTTGAACAGACAGCGTTAGCAAATCGTAATTGAAGTCGTCACCTGACAGCCCATTTTGGCACCATTGTGTTACAGGCTAAGGGCCCTGTTTACTAAAAAGAAAAATCTACAGACGTATAAAGTAACACAGACATAATGCTAAAATTAAAGACAGCGAAAAAAACATGTTCAAAGGATCCTAAACTATATGCTATACGTCTATAGGGGTTAAACCTGATCGCCAATGCGAAGTTTCCCAGTGGAATTACATCGTTCTACTGAAGTTAGGATTAATTATATCGGAGCCAGTTGTAACTTCCGCACTTTCAGCTAAAAGGCCTCCGTCCAACATCTCGACGAATTAATTAAGATATAATTGAATTCATCAAAAGATTTCTGTACGAGATGGGGCTTGAAATTCAGGGATTCAATTTGTGTTAAGTCTGGCAAAATTAGTCTGAAAGATAAAACGATTTAATCAATAATTTTGTTTTAAACTGATTTTTTGGATAATATACTACTTTCATTGTGTACAAAAACTATTTTTCACCGTACTCAATAATCTTATCCAACCTATCATGAGATCGCTCATGAATGTAATGGTAACTGAGTGCCTTAGCTGAATACAAACTAAATCTGTAGAACAGGGTAATCCTTAATTTAACGGAATCACGACTTTTTTGCTGCATACTGTCCTGACTTTAAATAAAATCTTTATGAATCAGACAACCAAATCACACAAAAATACACAACTTTTTTCCAAAAGCACATCTGCAGCGTTTTCATCGTAATCCCTCTCCACCTTTCCGTAGGGTGCAATTGCAAGACACATTCTGGCAGCTTGAATTTTGAATTTAGAACGAAAACAGCTGCTCCAAAGCAGGTGGGGCGGACGACGCGTGCTAATGTATGGCCTCATGTTTGTATGGGGCTTGACTAAGCATTTTTTTGGGAATTCTAAAATGATGATGGATTGTAGTTAAGAATTTTTACGACAGCTTTCCTGAGGTTAGTTTCCTGTTGCATTTTTAGCTTTCTGATTGGATTTTTTATCAGATTCAAATGCTAAATTACTACTAGGATTAAATTGGTCAGTTTCTGCATCTGCGTCGTAAATTCTAATATTATCATTCAAATTGTCGATACCAATCGCAATTTTAATTAAGCGATTCTCATTTCAATATCTTACAATGTTTGCCGATACTAAATCTATACAATTTCCGTCAGCGTAAATCAGATCGGGGCTTGTTACAATATCGAGCCTAAAGCAAGCAAACGAACAGGCGTTTTATTAAACATAAACCGAATACGCGTTAGCCGAGACTCCACTTCCTGTCTCTGTTGAACATTGGAACAAAAATACATAAAAAGTCCACTTAGTACCGACAGACAAGGAATTTGTCTCACCTACATGATATAGCTCTAGCAAAGATACTTTAAAGACATGGGAAGTACCAATATTAATCGCCACACCAGAGATTTCTGGACGTGGTTCGCATGACTATGTTTGAAGAATTATACCATGCTTTGCCATTCAAGCTTTGCTAGATGCTGGAAATTAAACTCTCTGATATATTTTTCATTATATTACAATGTCGCTTTTGGACCAGTCGAGTAAAAAAAGTACATATTATATCCAAATCCAGCCCTTGAAGTACACAATTTATGACTCTCAGATTCGCTAATTGAATAGTAAGTAATTCACAACAGACCTTCTACATCACCCTATTTCATGGTAACACTCTAGGGTTATTAATATTCATCGAGCTACCTCGACGATTATTCACTCCGTAGTCCTCAACACGTGCTATTTGTACCGGCTTGCAGCAACAACTAATTTAATCTTAGATTTAAGTCAAGTCTAGACGGTGAAAAGACATGAAAATCTACGCCAGATAATGAGGGAACAAGGGGAAAATGTGATTGATGAACCGGACGACAAGAAAGCCAAGACTAGTGTAGTTATGAAGGAAGATAAATAGGACAGTGTTTTGTGATTTAAACTCGATTGGTGTAAAATGAAGACTCGATTTAGGTGCTTAAACATTTAAGGTTTTTCTGTTGATTTGAACCGATATCTTTAAATTAGACTCAAATCCTTACCAAAATGAATCATAGGTCTCAGTAACAGGATTTCTTCGGCACAATTCTCTACAAAGCAAAGAACGTTTGTTTAACAAGTCTACAGTGTGTTCTGCACGCACCATTACTGCAAATACGGACTACGTGTATTGTGTTACCGGTTTACAAATATCACTAAAGGTTCTTACAATGTTTAGACCAGCTAAGAAACTTCTACTTGGAAACACTGTGTTGGTTTTCCCTTGTTCCAGTCTGTTTTACTTTTCAGAGCTCTATTCAAAACTTTACTTTCTTGCCTAACATAAGAGTAAAAAGTTAATTGTTTAGAAGAGTTCAGAGCGCTCCAATATTGTTGAGGATAACAAAGTTCACCTAACTGCCTGAGACTTCATTAATCTCTATTCAACACGAAGTTGAATAAATCGATGAAAGACCTTTCCGTTTCACAATGACGGTATGCTATAGACACCTCAAATAAGGAGGGAGAAATTATGAAAACACCTATCACGATGGCTATCAGAGAGAAACGACGACGTTGACTATCCCACAGTTGTCAATGCCAACATAGACTCGAGCGCAGGTTTCCGTACAAGGCTTTGCCCAGTTACGATCATAATCGACGGGAAAAACGCGGTCCTTCGAGCCGGACTTGACCTGTTTCTAAATTCTAGATTGATGAGCTTTTGTGGAAAATGATTACCTATCTGACTACTCTTTAAGATAGAGATTATCTACCCTACTGTAAAAAAAATCGTAAAGTTCAGTGGTGGTCTTAAAATCTCGAGATAGCGCTGAGATAGCAAGCTGGATTTTTTAAACCTTAACTTAAAGTTTAAGCGAAGATTTATGGTCTCACGAAAAAGGCTGGTTGAAGCGATAAAATAACGAGCACTCAGCGATAAAGTACCTGAAGATTCGGCCGATGTCGAACCGATTTTTTTATTCTTGCTTCCGTATTGATATGCCTTGCAGTGAACCAAATAATGTATCGGTTCTATGTAAACATTAATTCTGTGTTCAGTTTTGTTTTTTATTTCGGCCAAAAAAAGTCTTATGTAATAGAAAAGTAGCTATTCTTAACCTTAGCAAGTTAGGTAATTTAATGCCAAACATATAAGTGTCAAGGTCTGATGTCAAAATTGCACCAGGAATTTAGAATTGAAGGCATTATTGTGGCTTTTTGGTCTGAGATCGGTCGTGGCCGCCAGATTGCAAGATAAAAGATTGCGCTTTCGATCCAACATGGCGGCTGGATGCGTCCGCGCATCTGCCGGCCCACGTGCCGCCTCCGCTCGTGATGTGCAGGTTTCGAATTATAAATCGTGAGCCTTTGGGGTCCCGTCGGCACAATGAACCCTTATTACTCCGTTGTGTGCGAACAATAGAAGCGGTTTTAACAGATTCTGATGAAAAAAAGTGTTTAATATTTTTTTACCCGACTGTCCAAAGGTTATAATATAACATAATGTTGATCTTTTATGACGATGCTTCTAACATCAATAACCTAAATGAAATTACCAAATAGTGCATTAAAATAACAGTCAAATAACATGAATCAAACATATACACGAAGATACAAACAACACAAAAACATAATAAACTAAAACATCTGCAATCTACTGTTACTACGGATGGAACCCCAGTGTCAAACACGCTCTTGCTCGGCTACGTTTTTTTTTTCTCTCTAAAACGAAAAGCATTCATCATACCAACAACAGATGTGCGCTGGCCAGTAATAACCAGGTATAGGCAAGGTAAATGCTTTCTTTAATTAAATTTCGTTCTCCCCTTTTGAATCGGGTTTTGTTTTCGTTAGCGTAGGCTGCCTTGAACCATTCATCATGTTGTTTACTATTTCTGTCCTTATTAGATGCTCTTTGTTTGAAATTGTTACTTATTATTTTCAAGTTCTTTCAAGTCAACTTTTAGTTGTGCTTATCGAAAAACTTTTCACCATTTTAATAATTAATTACTTTACTTTCATCAAAATTATGGGACCCCTTGAGTTACACCATTTGGAAACACTACACGGACATTACTGTCACCCCAACTGCAGCTCTCTAATCCTTCCAACTAAATTATAATGGCTACCCTAAAAGTTCCACCAATGTCCTTGAATGGTGGCCCACCGTTTCCCACAAAAAGTTCTGGCGTGTGGTTCATGAATTTTTTGCAGTATGCTTCTTCTTTGGTGAGCTATTGTTTTGTGGTAAAATCCATTAAAGTTTAGTTCACCAGGATTTGCTTATTTCATTTTAGCGTCATGTGTCTCGTGTGAATTAGACCGCCCCGAAATTTGGCCCCACATGTGTGTGTGCCGGACGGCTGTTTTTTGTCAATACACAACTGAGACCACATGTGCGAAGTGCGAAACTAGACGACAGAATAGGGGCAGGATGTTTGGTTTACTGGCTTGAGAATTTGCCAAAGTTAGGATACAGTTTTGGAGAATATTCCGATCGCTTCTTTGAACTCCTTTGTAGCGTCTTCGTGATTCTTCAGGATTTTAATGTCTATTTTGATTAGTACAACCTACTACACTAATATAAAAAGTGGTTTTGATTACACATCTACATAGCGAAGCAAATTGTTAGTTGTTATTAACCTACATTGTAGGTAGTACAATGCCATCTGTATGGTACGACATTTAGTTTCTACAGCAGCCATGCTCATGTAGCTTTGTTGTGTAACCTCTATGGTGGTGATTAAATCTCACCATTATTATTAACAGGCTCCATTCAAACACCCACTGCTGTCGCTGGCTCAGAAACTATGCCGTCCACCCACAAATCCCGTAGGCGAAGCAGGGTCACAGAATATACAGCCTCTAGTCACATATTATCAGCTTCGAAACGCACCATTATGTGAGCATAACTCAAATTTACATTTGGTCTCTCAATGTCGCCCAACAGACGCAAGGTCCGCTATTGTTTTGCCTCTTTCGGTGGTCCGGATGGAATATAGTCTAGCCCATTTGAATATTTTAATGCATAAGTCTGGTTCCTCTCAGAGGACAGTATCCCTTTAAGACGTGCGCCCGTGAACCAGGTGTGTAGTTTAAATCGTGCGTCTCGTGCAAGCCAACAGCATCATCCGAAAGTCAGGACATTCACAACAGCGCAAAATGAAGATGAAGTGCACAGAACCAACAGGAGCTCATGCATATACTGATTGAAAAAACTTTACCATTAATTTTCATGTTAGTATTCAAGAGCACCATCGATCCGTTTTGTGTGTAAACAGTATCACTGATCAAGTTTCATCACTCAAACGCACATAGATTAGTCACAAACACTCGACTGATAAATCCAAATCCTCTCGGTGTAGTTTCCAACACGTAGAACTATTTAAACACGAAGCTCGCTGCAGCGTACGTCCGCGCCGCAAAGAGGCAAGTGAAAAACTGGCCCGGCGAAGTTCTGTTGCTAGAGTGACGGACGGACGCCTTCGCCCCTTCCCCGCACCACAGCAATGCATCCCACAGATCGGGCGACTGGTCGCTCGACATTGCTCAAGAAAGTCGAAATCCAACTTCGGATTGATTCCCCCAATTTTTACGCGGGGAATTTTGACGTGCGCTGTTGTCGTGGGCGCTTGGCCCTTTCGATCGGGCCACACGATAATGTTACACAGCGATTGTAAAACGTCTGTAGGCTCTGTAGCTGTAGGTAAAGGTAGACCCGATGTGAGACCGTTATCTGTGAGTGGAGCGTGTACTTGACAGCGCATCGGTGCATTGATAACTCTGTCGCATGTTGTCGATATTCTGTAGGGCTTTTTATTGGAAACTCTGCTGGTTAATCGGGTTTGTAACAAACAAGCAGTGACATTCCAATACAAAAAAGTTATAAATCTACCCCTCGTTTTCAGGATTTATCTAAGAAATGCGTTTTAAATACAATGAAGAGTCAAAAGTTTTGATCAATTAAATAATTAGTACCCGATCCACGAGTCTGAGCCCTATCATGGCTCGCTCCATAGCCCTTTGCGCTACTTTCATACGGTGCATGTTGTTTTTAGTGAGAGTCCTTGTTTCGGCCCAGTATGTGAGGATAGGCAGAACACACTGGTTGAATGTCTTGGTCTTCAGACATTGTGGGATTCTCGATTTTAAGACATCTGCTAGTTTTCCAAAGGCACCTTTGCGCTACTTTCATACGGAGCATGTTGTTTTTAGTGAGAGTCCATGTTTCGGCCCCGTATGTGAGGATAGGCAGAACACACTGGTTGAATGTCTTGGTCTTCAGACATTGTGGGATTCTCGATTTTAAGACATCTGCTAGTTTTCCAAAGGCAGCCCATCCCAACCCAATCCGCCGCTTGATCTCTTTTACCTGGTCCGACTTCGGACGAAAGTAGACGATATAGGTGATAGAATCTCGAGTCTTAAGTGGAAATGGGCAGGACATCTGGCGAAGCGGGAAGATGGCCGGTGGACAAGGGCAGCAACAGAGTGGCATCCAAGAACTGGACGACGGTCGGTGGGCAGACCAGCAGCCCGATGATCGGACGACATCGTTGTGTCGGCGGAGGGTCCATGGATGCGGATGGCGAGGGACCGTGAGAGATGGCGTGAGGGGGAAAAGGCCTATACCCAGCAGTGGGCAGAGGTGGGCTGATGATGATGATGATGATGAAATAATTAGTAAGCTTGGTTGCCCCTTCAGGATACTAAAGGTGTGAATTATAAATTCACAAAAAAGATGTGCAAGATATACTAATTCATGTTAATTATTGGCAAAAGGGCATCGAAAAGACTCTAACACGTGTTTTCAATCCTTGCTAAGAACTGTCATGTGGGTGCACCGCCCATTGATTAGGCAGAAGACGTGATAATTCCTCAAAATTATACGTTTCCCATGTATCATTTGCAACGCCTCTCCGTTTTTGTGGAAACTATACCAATGGGTTAATTTTTGATGTCTATAATTTGGATTACTTATGGATGCAGTCAACTGTTAGAGCAGATTTTTTCGTCCCAACATTTAATTTGAAGTTTAGACATTTTTTTTAACTAACCAGCAGATCAGAGCTAAACTGAAAGTGCATGAAGCCGTAAATAGATGCTCCTCCCCCTTGCATTGGTTCCTCATTACTCATTACTGACGGTCGTGGTCATTCTGGAGCAATCCTTGTCGTTTGTCATAATGACAGATCTGCGGCAGTGTATCGTCTCGTAGATCGCAGCCTCGGCGGTATTGAGTATAAAGGAAGCGGATTTGGTGACAACTTTCGGGCATCGTCCTCTTCCAAATAGAGGATAAACCACTTCAAAAATACCTCAAGGCCTCTCGCCCGGAACCCACAGAACAAACGCCCATCCCAAACTTTTGTTGTAAAGTCGCCCGCAACGTAACCGTGCTAGCGTATAAGGGTCGACGTGCTGTCTTGTGTACCTACTGTGTCTCCAGTTGTTCCTATCTGCTGCTAAGTGTGTTGCATCGTAATCTCTTCCAAATAGAGGATAAACCACCTCAAAAATACCTCAAGGCCACTAGTCCGGAACCCACAAATCAAACTTCGATCCCGAACCTGCGACTGGGGGCAAACTAGTCGGTCCGGTATTCGATCCCACAACTTTTGCTTTTGTTTCCAACCCGGGTGCTTCCTGGGAAGGTCGCAGGCAAGGACGTTCGTTTTGGGATAATTATGGTCACTTTGGTTGTTGTAAGAGTTGTATACCTAATGTCCGTGCTAAGGTATAATGGAGTAATTGTGTTCTGTGATAGTGGATGGATTTAGGACCGTTATACATATATAGGCTCTAAAGGGGTGTAAGTAGAGCATTCGATCCCGGACCCTTTCGCCAATCCCGGGATTTCGGGATTTTTTAAACAGAATCCCGGGATCCCGGGATTATCCCGGGATTGACAATGGTTTTTAAAAGCTATAAAAAATACATTTTTTTATAGGAATTCAGTCTTATATTGATTAGTAATCGAATGAACTACCAAATAAATGTCTTAGACAACCGATGTTTCGTCTTCATCCTTTTTATGTTTCATGTAAAGAGATTCTTTCGAGCAAGACATACTTGTCGTCCTTTATAGACCTACAAATAAAAAACTCTTATTATTATTTTTCCTACGATTAGGTTCACTATAATTAATCGGAGAGAAATAAAGTTTAACTCAACACATAATAAAAAGTTTTCGGGATAAACATAACCTTCAATTAAGTTAACTTGATTATTTCTGTAAGTATAGCAATAACCTACATTGTGGAAAGAAAGAAGTACTGTAAATAACTAATTAACACGTAATAGTTTAAAAATAATATCCACTTACATTCACAATTCACAATAAAAACTATTTTTGCAACACCGGTGAGCACTTATTGAATCAGCTAATAAAGTAAGATGGCTGACAGATTCTTTTTTTTTTCCCTGATCACGCTCCGTTTCAGCCAAACGATTGCGTTTTGTTTCTTCATTTAATGTTATAAAAAATCTTTAAGACATTGTCAAGAGAAGCGAGTGCGTTTCGTTGTTATTTAAAATAATTTCATCCCTACTTACTAATCCCGAAAATCCCGGGATTTGACGATTTCAACCCCGAAAATTTCGGGACTGAAAAAGAGCCGGGATCCCGGGATCCCGGGATCCGGGATCCCGGGATCGAATGCTCTAGGTGTAAGTTAATCATTGTGATTAAATCGAGTAATATCAATTGATTATCAAGATTTTGAATTGATATCAATATTGATATCGGTTTTTCGATCGAGCTTGATCTTTGATCATTAAATTGATATGATAACAGATCTTAGTTGAGGATATTATCATCATCATCCACCAGTATTATGTGCCATTATCAATATTTTGCAACCACGTTTACTTTCACATAGGTACCAAGATTCTGAAAGTGCCTGAAACTTAAGGGTCAACGAAAGTAGCGTGGCAGGAAAGCCGTTTCAGTTTTTTCTATTTTGTAGCTAAAATGAGTCATTTTTGTGTCACGACAATACTAAGCATAGTATTATTTTCATTGTTCTAAATAACAGAAATAATTAAGCTAATTTGATTTTTTGCTCGAAAAACCAGTGGTACTGCCGAAAAAACTAGAAGTTTCTTTGAGCAAATCTCTTATTCAGCTGAATTATTGTAGTTTTGTTGTTCAGACTAATGAAAATAGAACTGTTTTATTGTCGTGTAACAAAAATTACTGAACAAAAATAGCTCAGTTTAGCTACAAAAATTAAAAAAACTGCAAATTGTGCATTTCTCGCTACGCTACTTTCTACATACCTACCTCAGGAAGGCCTCTTCCCTAGCAACAGGAAAATGAGTCACTCACCCTATACTACCTACCTACCTACCTTCTCCCATATTCTGAGAAACTTTTCTAACGATGATGTGGCTCGTGGATTTTAGGAAATCTTTCATGGAATTCATTCAATTATCAGGGGAGAATAACTGAATGATAATGCTGGAGTAGATACAATGATGGAGATGAATATTAAAAAAAAATATATTAAAAATATTTTCGTTCCAAAGTCGCCCGTAACGTAAATGAATAGTAAATGAATATAGTGCACACGTGTAAGGATCTACGTGCTGTCTGGTTTACGTCTGCACAGTAAAGGTTTCAAAACATTGAGTTTTTTTTAATTTTCTTGGTTTTTGAATCGACGGGTTTTTAAATTGAATTAAAGTCAACTCTCAAAAGAACTTTTTATTAATATCCATGCTGTCAACATCGTGGGGCAGTTAAAAACCAATTTATTTACCGTTCAGTACTTAATTAAAGTACCTACTTTATTCACCGTAACACAATATCAATTTAACGGACATGTTTATCGAGTTTTCGCCTTTTTTCGGAAAAAACTTCAGAAAATTATGCCGATGTTAATGGCTCTTTCCGATTTAGTTAGTTGTGTATGCAAATTGAGATAATTAAAAACTTAATTCGGTTCAAGCGTAACGAGTAGCCCCAGCACCTACTCTTAAAAATATTTTCTCCCAAAAATAGTTTTACTTTAAAAAAATTAAATACATAATACATAATAATTTTAATTAACAAGCCAGAACCCATTTTAAGTAGATTTATTTAATACATTGATGTTTAAAAAAATACGCATTGTTAGGAAAGGATAAGTTTTCTTGTTCGTGCTATGAGTACCTAATGCTATTGTTTAGACTTTTTGAGTATTTAATCGATTCGTTTAGTTAGTGTATCTGATATAGGCATTTATTTTGTTTTTTTTTCTTCGCTGCGTTGACTTCATTTTTTTTTTTACGTATTATTATTATAACAAATGTAGCTAATTCAATGCCAGTATTTTTTTTTTCTTTACAATACTTTATACCTATTTCTCAATACTTATTGAACGCACCTCGTACCAGCTTGCCTTTTTAAAAACAAATCAAAGGACTAATTAATTGCAATCGAGAGTAGCCTCTATGTTTTACAGTTCCACCAAAATCTTCATTTGATAAAACATAATATCGGCGTTTCTTTTCCCACCCTATATATTTGGGCAAGCAAACGCCTACGATTGGCGCCTCCTCGTTTAGAATCTAGTTTGTAAAAGCTTAATTAATTGATAATTAAATCGGATTATTCATAGGAGGAGTTAATTAATTTCCTTTTAAACGCTTATGTGCCCCTGAACTTGATGAGATATTGAGGCCGAGAACATGCATTTTGTTAATATCAATCAATAAAATGAGAATATTATTCTGATTCCGTTTTGAATAGGTGCTAGGTGCAAAGTTTGTTAATTGTTTGTGAATTGAATTATAGTTGTGAAAAAAAGCGAACATGCAGATAAATAATGATGGTTTTATATTTATGTTATCTACTTTGATGGTCTGGTGTCGCATTTATTTATGCTTATATAATTTTCGATAGCCTGCTGCTTGGCAAAGCCCTCCCCCTAGTAGCACAGGGAATCCTAGCCAGAACATTAATCTGTCTAATTTTTAACAACTAAACTTTTTTAATATATTTCTAGTTTGCCATATATTTCCATCCTGGGCCAGCTCCGGCCACCCAATCCTTGACGCAATTTTTTCAATGACGCAATTTACGAAATTCAATATTTCACGAATTAAGACGAATTTTGTATTTTTATTTTACAAAAAAGCCTTACCTTTGATTAAAATTTTTATATAAAATCAGAGCATGACTACTTGACTATGCGAATTCAAAGAGATTACTTCGTCAATATGAAAATAGACCGGTTTTGAGGACTAGCAACTGTGCGGATTACAGAATAAGCAAACATAACTAGTAATCATAATAAAGAATCCCTATCACAGCTTACCCCGTAGTCGGTTAAAACGCGGCCCAATGGCCATTTAAGTCACACACGCCGGTATATATCTTATCCTGTGTTAAAACATGCAATCACTGTGCCATCGCCCTTATGCAAATCGGGGGGGCCTACTCAAGATATTGGTGACTGGTTTTTTTCCGGTGGGCACGCGAAAACGCCTATAAAATTCATAATAAATATATTTTGTAGAGCAAAGTAGCGAATTTTAATCAGAATTTATAACGTTTAATGGTTCAGTAACGCCGTAGACGAAGTTGCAAGCAATAGGTTAAGTACACAGAGAGTTGGAAACATTATGGCCCGGTTTCTGAGTTGAGAATTTTACTAAGCACATACTTACGTATCGCTCTGTCACGCTCTTTTGTGAGAAATCTGCAGAGGCAGGACCATACTTACCCTGCTTAGCAAAATTCTCAACTCAGAAACCGGGCCTATAAGTAACTATTGTTTCTTGACATACCCTTTCCATCTACAGGGTGCATTCTAAGTCGATAGCGAAACTTTAAGTAGGCTGTCTACTGATCAATACAAACAACTTGTTACTAGATGGCGAAAAAAATGGAGCGAAATAAATATCAGCTGCTTCATACATTTGGCGCAGTACTAAGTCGACCTTTTGTATGGAACGGGTGATACTTTTTTCGCCCCATTTTTTTCGCCACTAAGTACAAGTGGTTTGTAATGATCAACAGACAACTTACTTAAAGTTCCGCTATCGACTTAGAGTGCACCCTGTAGAGAGCAAAACGCGAAAAAGAATTCAAAAGGCAATTACTAGCTTCCAGTTGTAGGCATCAATTACGATTTATTAATGCTATCTGTCCTTTTAATAGTCTAGTACAGAGTACGGCAAAGAATATTCTGTTTTTTTTTTATTCTAGAGGGTTAGTTCGCTGGTTTTGTCCTTCTACTGGGAACCTATCGACACGCCATAGCGTTACAGACTTGAGCCCCAGTTTGGTTAGATAGAACATCAACAGAGGTCGCAAGTAGCCCCCCTGGAGCCTACCGAGTCTGTTTGCTATGCTAATGCGAGTGAAACCTCTTCCTCCTGCGCCGACTGTACCTGGCAATTATTCAGGCCCGCCCTTTTCGCATCTCGCCAGCTTATACTCGTAGCCAGCCTGCCTTGCCTGTAGTGCCTACAGACAACCGCTGTGTCTCCGCTGACGTATTTGTCTCTAAAAGACAACGGTTGTCTGGTAGAGATTGCTTTTAGCAATAAGGGCACCCATTGTATACTAATTCTTTTCAGCTCAGTTATCTGGGCCGTTGTTCTTTTTCTCTTTTAGATATTATGTTAATGATGAAAAATGGTTTCCATTTCAAAGTTAATTATTGGTATTTTTTACATATATGACATTAATGAATATTATTCGAGATATTGTTTTATTATTATATTTTATTTTAATCTCATTTGATTTATTTAAATGCATGATTTTATTTTATTGAAATGAATGAATGCTTGATTATTTTGAAATTTTATATTTTGTATTTGGCTTTACCCGCTAGTGTTAACTAGTGTATCTTAAATTATTGTATGAACTGACTGTTTGAAAACCAGCGCTGTAATTAGTCATATAACTACATCAACAGCTGAAACAGTCTATTTGTATAAGTTTTTTGTGTTCATTTTGTGGCAATAAACCATTTCTAAATCTAAATCTTCTAAATCTATTCTTCGATAAAGGATCTACTATAATACGTTATGAGATGATTTATGTAGAGATTTTTATAAGGTCAAAAAAATCGCTCCGGACAGGACTTGAACTAGCAACAATGAGGTTGGGAAATTAGCACCGACACAGTTACTTGGCTCGGTAGTTCAATTGGTAGATAGAGCGCCTGCGAGTACCTATAGTGGTGACCACTCCATACGAACGCTGCAATGTTTGGGGCATAATTGTTTCAGTTGGAGAAGATTTGCTGTAGGTTAAATATTCCTGAAACTTTCTGTCGCATATCAATTATAACAGTCGACAAAAAATTTAAAAAAAGACCGGCGACAATCGGCGTTTGTTGTATGGGAGCCCCCTCTATTTGTTTATTAGTATTTGTTGTTATAGCGGCAACAGAAATAGGTACAGAAATAGGCCGGCATCACCCAAAGATACCCCTTTTTGTTCGATTGACGCCCTTATGCCGCGCGCGTTAAGAGCTGCCATGGGGTATCTGTGACTGTGGCCCACCGTAAATCATCTGTAAAATTACGGTGCATGAGGTATAGCCTGGTGACAGACGGACAGACAGACGGAAGTACAGCGGAGTCTTAGTAATAGGGTCCTTTAGCCTAAAAAAAAAAGGTATCTACATACCTTTATTTTTAATTTATTTTTTGTTTAAACCTTCCAAGATAATCTTTTGAGTTGGAGCACGGACCGTCGTATAGTGGTGACTTGGTGAGTGTGACCTTCGTGAATCGTGGTCGTACTTACCTGAAACTAACATAAACTTGTGTTAAGGTTATGAAATTCACTTCAGTAGGGGTGGTTTTAAACATTATAGGAATTATAGGAGTGTAGATAATATTTAATACTCCGTGCAATTTTAGTGGTTTTAAAGCCGAAGGTATTTTGTTGCACTGGTGATTCTGAGCCAAATTACAAAATTTTACTTCAAAACGAGCGAAAAAAAACACTTCCCAATACAAACGGCTATCGCCAATCGACACCATTTGTATGGAGAAGTGAATTTTTTTTTCGCGCGTTTTGGAATGAAATTTTGTAATTTGGCTCAGAATCACCAGTGCAACAAAATACCTTCGGCTTGAGTGTATTACAGGAAGTAGGTTAACTCGATTGAAGGTATATATTTTTAAATCCCGGCCCAAAAAGAGGGGTGTTATAAGCTTGACCGCTGTGTGTGAGGGTGTGTCTGTCTGTGTCTTCGTTAGCTCTTAAACGGGTGACCCGATTTCAATGCGGCTTATTATTTGAAAGCAGGTCTTTTAGCGATGGTTCTTAGACATCAAAATTGGTTCAGAGTGTTATAAGTTATTATTATGCTAATTTGAAATTAAAATGTCGGGTTTTTTTTTTTAGTTATTGAACGAGCGAGCGAAGCGAGCGAAGTTCTCCGAGTCTACTGGAACAATCCGGCGTTTGTATGTATGTATGTATGTATGTATGTATGTATGTATGTATGTATGTATGTATGTATGTATGAATGTTCGTTCGACGATAACTTGAGTAAATTTAGTCGGATCGTCATGAAATTTGGTAGGCAGGTAAATGAGGCCAAGAGAATTTTTAAGTTCGAACATGAGCCAAATCGGTCGAGGGGTTACTGAGATATGGGGTCGCGAGTTCATAGTTCGGGGCGAACCACTAGTTATAACGAGAAGAAACTTATCTACAGGGTGCACTCTAAGTCGATAGCGAAACTTTAAGTAGGCTGTCTACTGATCACTACAAACAACTTGTACTAGGTGGCGAAAAAAAAGGAGCGAAAAAAATAACAGCTGTTTCATACATTTGACGCAGTACTGAGTCGACCTTTTGTATGGAACAGATGATATTTTTTTCGCTCCATTTTTTTCGCCACCTGGTACAAGTTGTTTGTAGTGATCAGTAGATAGCCTACTATTGACTTAGAGTGCACCCTGTAGTACCGCAACTAGGCGTGGGATTGTAAACTTAGTTTCATCACTGATTTAAACTGTCGCAACCTTTTACCAACCACGACATTGTGATAAGCAGACGATAGAGGCAGGGCATCATCATCAATCAATCGTGATAAGGAATGGAGCGTGTATGTATAGAGTATGGAGGTATGTGAGTAGGTAGATAAGGGTTACACAATGATAAGAATATCGGCGGCGTAGACAGGTTGCCGCCGAAAAATAGCACTCTATACAACGTGTTATAAAACATGCTAACTCTTTTTACAGTGTGTAACTTACTCCTTCTGGTCAATATTATGTCATTGCTGTAAAAAATATTTATAACCTCAAAAAAATTTTTTTTATAACTTTTATTTTTGGTATTAGCTCAAATAAAAAAAAATGTTTTTGTGTGTGTAGGTACATTTGCATAGCTTTGAGTTGTTAAAACATTGTGAAAGTAAATGAAAACAATACAAAGTGTTACAAAACATCCTAATTCTTTTTACAGGGTGTAAACCTACTGGTCAACGAGATGTCAAATCTGTAAAAAAAAGTTAAATAAAACAATTTTTATATTATAACCTCAAAATTGCATTTTTTTATAACTTTTTTGTTATTGGTATCGGCTCAAATTTAAAAATATGTATGTATGTGCATTTGCATAGGTTTAAGTTGTTAAAACATTGTGAAAGTGAATGATAACAATATTAAATAATACTTTTCTCGCGTCACAGCGTTCACATTTTATTAATTTAAAAATAAACGGTACGTCATAGAACTAAAAAAATATTTAGGTTGTGATCCCTATCACCGGGTGCTACTACCCTGTAAAAAGAGTTTGTATCTTTTGTAACACCTTGTATTTAAAAAATAATTTCCGTCACAGCGTTCACATTTTATTAGTTAAAAATTAACGGAACGTCGTAGAGCAAAAAAAATAATAGGTTGTGAACTTGTGATCCCTATCACTAGGTGCTATTAATTACCCTGTAAAAAAGAGTTAGGATCTTTTCTAACATTTTGTATTTCGGCGTAGGTACATCAGCGGAAAATTACAATAAGACTACATACGTTTCCATCCATCGTTCACTATACTAAACAATATTCTAAACGTATTATAAGTTTCTTTAGCCTTTTTTACACCACAATGGATGGAATAACTCGCTTTGGTTGGCTCGCTTCGCTCGCTCGTTCAATTAATTTAGACAAACAACGAAATAATTACACAATTTTCTTCAATATTTCCATTAAATCGTTTCCTCTTCACGCAACGAGGTGGAAGGAAACGTCTTCCATCCCGGGGCTTACGTCTGTAACGCAATGGAGTGTCAATGGCGTCCCAGTAGAAGGACAAAACAGGGATTTCCTCGTTTTTCTCCTACAATCAGCGAACTAATCCTTTAGAATTACAATCAGAATATTCTTTGCTGTACTACAAAAACATTAAAAGGACCGACAGCATAAATAAATCGTAATTAAAGCCGTCAACTGGGAGCCCATTTTGGGCACAATTTCATTACAGACTCAGGCCCCTGGGTTCGATACAAAAACTTGTAACTCTATCCCTCAGTTCCCGCTCTGGCTAATTGGTGAGCATTTGTGTCGGTTAGGGTTACTTGTGCAGGACACGCTAGGATACCCCTTTTCATTCGATTGATGCACTTATGACCCGCGTTATAAGAGCTACAATAGGCTGTCCAACACACAGTAAAGCTAACCTGACCGTACAACGTAGTAGAGTAGCGATGAAGGCTTTTTCCTGAATTAAAAATTAAATAGGCGTCATAAAATTTTAATGAGCATTTCGTCTGCAAAGATGAACGCATTGGGTGGTGAAGATTAGTGCATCACTTTCGCACCAGATGGTGTCCCATCTTCCGTAAGACGAGTAACAATGAGGTTCTTAAATGCGCATCGACAGTTATTGGTAGAGCGCCTGCACGGTATGCAAGATGTTGTGGGTTGAAGTCCTGTCCCGAGCGAATTTTTTAACCCTATAAAAATCTTTAAAAATTCACAAACTAAAATAAAAGAGCTATAAACCTCCATATGGCCGCTTATGCTTAGACCTGCTGCTCTACAAAGAGATAAAAGCATGAAGAACAGGGGTCTAAGACTGTAACGCAATGGCGTGTCGATGACGCACCAGCAGAAGGACAAAACCGAGGTTTCCTCGTTTTTCTCATACAACCAGAGAACTAATCCTCTAGAATTAGAATCAGAATATTCTTTGCTGTACTACAAAAACATTAAAAAGACCGATAGCATTAATAAATCGTAATTGAAGCCGTCAACTGGGACCCCATTTTGGCACCATTGCGTTACAGGCTATGGCCCCAGGCTGATGATGAGTTATATCAGAGTTTTTCTAGGTCGATTGCCACGGTTGGTCAGCCAAAGCGTCTTTCCGTCGTTCTCTCATCGCCCATCTCTAGTTACAGTACACCGCGGGTTATTTTAGGCAATTTAATTTACATATTTCACGCTCAATTGATAGGGGTGATTAATTAATATTCCTAACCGAAATGTTCGCTCGTCTGTGATCGATGTTAGCTTGGTGACGCTCCTGAGTAGTCACGTTTTTAGGGGTTTCTTTGTTACTTAATTTGGGAAGCCCGCACGGGCAAGGGCAATGAAGGTAAGTGTCTGTAGACGTTACACCTGCCCCTCTTCCATTTCAGGAGTTTAAACGAAAACTTAGGCTAGATGCAAAGGCTTAAACGTAATGAGCAATGAGATGATTACACCGTCACAATACGAAGCTGATTACCATTGGCGAAAATCGAAGTTCCATTTATGAAAAATAAACTGGGTGGCAGTACATTTTTCAAAAATCGAACTTATATTTTCGCCAATGGTAATCGGCTTCGTCTTAGCCGGTAGACCCCCTGTGTCACATTCACACTAGATGGGTGAAGGGGCCACTCGGCGCTGCAGTGCCTGGGACATTGTTTTAGATGGGATAGGCTCGTCCATACCATCCTCACAGCTTAGTCGGCCTAGCCAACAGGAAAGACAAGTCAATACGTCTGGAGCCAGCTAACTCGCAGGTTTCCTCACGATGTTTTCCTTCAGGTTTAGCGAGTGTTTTTGCTACTTCAAAGTCACAAATTAATGCACGTATTAAACAGAAACATAAACTTAAATAACAACTGAGTACCTACAGACAACATAGGATTCTCCTTAGGTATGTTACCCGGTGATATATCAAACTAGCGACAATTAAGTCCTTCTCTGATTATAATTAAAGCTTTTAGCCGGTCGGTGTTTGTGACTTGTTTTTCTCTTGCATTTGGCAACCCTTCGTCTGAGAGCGAATTTATCAGAAACAGCCAATTAGCGAGTGGGCCGGACCGCTTTTTGAGCTGGATATTCACCAGCGAATACATTTGAGCAATACTGAGCATTCTTGAAACTACTCGTATAGGTACATTTGGAGTTTGGGCGATCTTTGAGTGGGTGGTTCGGAAGTTGGGACGCTTTCGTCGAGCTAGCTGGATGGAACTCTATGATTAAGTTTTAGATTCCGAAATAGTGGACAATATAATATTATGTAGAGATTCTGGATCGATGTGGAACTGCTGATTGCATTTGCAGAAAGAGATTGCACATTTGGATGCTCACTCTCTTGAAAGGCCCGAATGTTTCATAAGAATAGACGCCAGAGTCGCTAAAATTTTTCTTTATTTACATCTTGTTTTATTTATAAGCATTTTGACAGTTCGATAGCTTTTTTTCGTATTAAATATTGGATGTTTTAACAGCTCGCTTAATTCAATAAAATATTTAAGTTTGCTGCATGATAAATTAATTATGAGCAATTTTATTTTCTCGGTAATTGGCAACCATCATTTTAACGGAGGTCGTTTCACCCCTATGAAAACTGGTCTGAAAGGGGCAAGATCGGCATCGACAAATTTAAGACCAAAGAAACTATATATCCTATCTATCTATCTATATTATTTAGCCGGACTCATTAAAAGTTACATCAGTCAACTGATTATTTAAACAAGAAGCAACCTCTAAAACCTAAGGCAATATCAGAAATGATATCTTTCAACAAACAAAAGATTCAACCTTTGGGACTGATCGTAACATTTCGACTAGAGGGCATATCATAAACCGAAAACAAGCACAAGCGTATATTACTTAATTGTAACGCCACATTAGGTTGCTTGCTAGTCTTGCTACACATCAATATTAGTTTTCTTTGATATTTATGAAATTTAAAACATCTTCGAGGTTTGAAGTCAAAGCATGAAATTCGATGAAGTCTTTTCAGGGTTCACACTGTGAGATGTCATTTCGAACGATGTTTTAGTTACTTTCAATGAAAACATACTCGTACCTAACTGTCAACGTTCAATAATTTGCGGTCTTCTTACTACAGTCTCCGATCGGAGGTTGACTATCGCTTTGGCTATTTTGCCCTTTGGAGCTGCAAAACGAAACAGAGCTCGTTATTTGTTCAAATATAAAGTCGTATGTTTCCTGTCGCGTTTGGTCCGCGATAGGACCTCTCCCGACCTGATGAAAGCGTGTCCTGAGGCGGAGAAATTCCGTTCGGCGTCTTATCAGTTCCGATTCAAAGGTGAACAAATATAAAGACTACCGCGACCTAAGGCGTCGTTCCCATTGGGACGTGCAGAAGCGGTACACTGATCAGCTTACTTAAATTATTTTAAGTACCTACCTACGTCAGTATTAAACAATGTGTTACAAAATGTCCTAACTCCTTTTGCCCTACTGGCCAATAGGATGTCGTTTCTAAAAAAAAAGTTGAAAAATTATTTATTTTATAATTTCAAAAGAAATAAAAAAAGTTTTTTTTTTGTTTTTGGATTTACTTTAAATGCAAACACATGATTGTGTGCGTAGGTGCATTTGCATAGTTTTAAGTAGATAAAGCAGTGTGAAAATCAATGAAAATATGGAAGTAAATTTTAAAAACACTTAAACTCCAGCCACATTAAAAAAAAAACAACATAACGTAATAGAGAAAAAAAATTTTTTTGTATGTGATCCCTATCACCAGCAGGGCTCGTGGTCGCGGCCGACTGAGGTGATAGGTGTTTTGGATGTAATTAAGTGAACCACTTGCTGGCGTTAAAAGACAATATCATAATGGCAATGTATTCGTTTCGTTTCGTGGTTAAACTTCGTGTAAGAGTGAGGGGAAGAATTTATCTGTCTATCTATCCGGCCCATAAATAAAGCCCACTGTTGGACATAGGCCTCTTCCTTTTCACGCCAACCCCCTCGGTCTAAAGCCAATCTCGTCCATTGTCCTCCCGCTATTCTGACAATGTCATCGACCCATCGAGCTTTCGGTCTACCCACCGACCGTCGACCCACTCTAGGCCACCATTCCGTGACTGCCCTACCGTTGCCGTGTAGGGGAAGAATACCACAACGAAATCCTGGAATCAATGATACCTACCAAAATACGAAGATCGCTTTGCAATCGCGTTTTACGTGCCAATTAGAACGTCAGGTTTATTATAAAACGCCCTGAGGCCAGTCGCTATCCGCTAAGATATCGGAGGCGAACTTTTGTTAATTAATGATTAGACGAGCAAATAAATTCTACACAGTCGGTCTTATTAAGAAATTAAAATAATATTTTATTGAGTTGTCCGACTTTTTTATTGGCTGGCGATATTGAATGGAGTCTGTGGCCGATTGAACTGTTATCGCAAGGTTGTTTGGATGACAGATGGCTGTAGGTCATGGAGGAGACTGTTGCCTAGACATATTTTTTTGTAAGACATATATATTTTTTGTAAATGCCTGTCCTCATCATTTCGGGAGCATTTGGTAGAGTACTTTTACTATATTTTTTGTAAATGCCTGTCCTCATTTCGGGAGCATTTAGTCGAGTACTTTTACTTTGAAATAAATTATTTCTCCATTTAAAAGGGAGGCCTAAAGAGAGACAGCTCTTTATTGTAGGAAGGGGACACGAAAAAAGCATCGATACTGTGTGGTATCGAGTAGGTTTTGTCTCGATAATTTTATGAGTACGATACTTTTTTTTCGATACTACTCATGAGTACAGTATCGATACTTTGTAAATGCCTGTCCTCATAATTTCGGGAGCATTTAGTAGAGTACTTTTACTTTGAAATAAATTATTTCTCCATTTAAAAGGGAGGCCTAAAGAGAGACAGCTCTTTATTGCAGGTATAGGGACACGAAAAAAGTATCGATCGTGTGTCGTGTGTGGTATCGAGTAGGTTTTGTCTCGATAATAGGGATTTTTCCAAGTGTCAAATTTGACAGCGATTCGCGAATTATCGCGTAACTAAATCTGTGGTTTGTATGGAAACCACAGATTAATAGACTGATTTTGACAGTTATTCGGGCTATTTTTGATGCCTGGAAAAAACCCCATTTTATGAGTACGATACTTTTTTTTTCGATACTACTCATGAGTCATCGATACTTTCTATTCGATATCGTGTCCCTAATAAAATTGTAGGGTCAGCCACAGTCACAGATACCCCATGGCAGCTCTTTCCGCGCGCCGCACAATAGCGCCAATAGAACAAAAAGGAGTATCCTAGCGTGTGTCTGACTGTACAATACAAGTTTGTTAATTTTAAGGCGCGGTGCATAGTGAAGAGCCCGCGCGCCAAGAAAAATGCACAAAATCGAGTCCTGTATCAAATACACGAAACAAATCGAAAATTTTCACATATCAAACCCTAGAATTAGGTGAGACCTATCTAACACAGCCAGTTTTGTGTAGAGATTCGTAAACGTTTTGAAGATATTGTTGATGAAAAAAAATAGGCGGCGCACTTTTTTTCAAACAAAATATCTCGCAATCTGTTATGGGTATCAACACAAAACTGGCTGTTTTAGATAGCTCTCATCTAATTCTAGGGTTTGATATGTGAACATTTTCGATTTTTTTAGTGTGTTTGATACAGGAATCGATTTTGTGCATTTTTTTTGCGCGCGGGCTAATTCACTATGAAGTAAATTTCGAAGAGGGTATCTACACTTAAAAATCTAGAAAAGCATGGCGCATGAGCTCATCTTAGGATTTTGTCAGAAACTTCTTCTGAAGCGAGATATGATTTTTTCAACATTGATGGCGCTAGTTAGCCTTATACGGACCCTTAAGAGGACATGGTCACTAAAACATTCACAAATCAGCACTTTTTCCGTGATTGGAATTTCGGTAACGGCATATTTGTTTCCTTAAAGTCAAGTCACTTTCGTTGCATCCGAATTCGAATTTGTCACATAAGGTTTAAATCCCACTATTATTTTGACAAGGCAGGATAAGCCTAATATCTCGCTTCGTACAAAATAACAAACCGTCATCTATTTCTATCTATCGGCCAACACGTGTCCCTGTGCCGCCGTTCCAATTATAATAATGGATATTATTTTTACAAGACAATCTAACAAAGATCAAAGAGTCACAGAAGGTCTCATCTTCGCCCGTTCGTTTAGTTTTGGCCAATGGGTTTGTGTGTGATCAAAGGGTCCGCATAGATGGAATACAGTGAACGTGGAACGTTTAAGGCGCCGATCCCACAGCAAGTGGTCTATAGGCTTCTAATTGGCTCTCTGTTTCTAAACTTCGTATCTATAATGTGTTTCTAAAGCTGTTAGCCTTCCAAAAATAAATAAACTAGTGGTTCGCCCCGAACTATGAACTCGCGACCCAATATAAACTTAACAACCCCATATCTCAGCAACCCCTCGACCGATTTGGCTCATGTTCGAACTTAAAAATTCTCTTGGCCTCATTTACCTGCCTACCAAATTTCATGACGATCCGACTAAATTTACTCAAGTTATCGTCGAACGAACATTCATACATACATACATACATACATACAAACATACATACATACATACATACATACATACATACATACATACATACATACATACATACATACAAACGCCGGATTGTTCCAGTAGACTCGGAGAACTTCGCTCGCTTCGCTCGCTCGTTCAATAAATAAATAGAGTTCGACGGTCAGAGTTCTGGGGGCTAATTCTCGGGAATGTCGAATACGCATTCGACACATCTCGAATGAAAATCTCATGTCATTTCGATCTCGACTGCTAAAGACCACTCGAGTCATGTCGAGCGAAAAAGGCAAGCATCTCGCAGAAATCTCGTGCCTTATATCGAGGATAACTTCGAGAGATAGGAGATGTGACATTTGCCGCAAAATAAGAGTTTTCCCTCGAGATGTGTTGAATGCGAGATTCCCGAGATTTAGCCCCCAGAACTCTGACCGCCGAATTCTAAAAACCGCTTGCTAAGGGATCGGCGCCCTAAACGGTCATCGCCTTCAGTCATAGTATAATTTTCAGTGTCAGTGAATATTTCCCTTGCACAAGCACCATTAAAATGCCCCTCTTTTCAAATGCAATACAATAGTTTGTTTCACATTAATCCTTTCAAAAAACCAACTCTATCGCACAATCTCTACGTGGTACTTCTGTAACTTCCTTGATCTGTGAACCAACATTCCTGCTGTCTCCTTGCGATAACAATAAATGGGGTCCACTGAGAGAAATGTCGTCGGCCGAAGGAAGCGGCGGATCGGGAGACGGCGTTTAGTTGACATTTATGATGTTAATTCCTTTGGTGTGCTCCGAGATAACCACCAGTGCTTGTGATCAGAGTAGCTACCACGAGTGCGAAAATGGTCTGCCGGCCGTCTGGAATGTATCTTAATTCTCTAGTAGTAAGGTTGTTTATCCAACTTATCACTTTCAGTGACGTCTGCCCGTAAGCACTCGTGCTACTCAGGGGTCATATTGGGAGGAACCAACTACGTGGATTGAGAGCTTATTGAAGTTATTACGGCTTGGTTTTCTTATGGCTCAGGATCGCGACCATGTCGTTATCGGTTCCATTGGAAATGGTCTTTTTTCATAATTATGGAAAAACACCGTATGGTCTCGCAAGCAATGGCGTTTAGATACGATACACACTGTCAATGCACTCGGCCAGTAAAAGTTGATCCATTTTAATAAAAAACATCGGACGCTAATTAATATTCGTAAGTTCACTTACTTATTTTCTCATTAAAAGTTGAGGGTTCACCTCGGCAGCAAAACTATTTTTAGCTCGAGTACTTTGAATCCCTTAGTGCGCTCAGGATTCTACTTTAGAAGGGTCTTTGCATGTATTACCGATGATTCATGCAGCATCTTCGTGTGGTGATTTCTCGTAGCTGTAAAACCCGAAGCGGGAGTGGATGCCACGTCTACAATATTGGAATTGTATGTATGTATATGGGGTAGACCCGAAAAACAAATGCCCTATGACGAAGGGCTCCAACAACTAGGCTGACCTGTTAACCGAGGCTTGATCAATTTTGAAATTACCGTGACAACGCAGCATCACGATCGCGTTTTACAATGGTGGTTGGTTTTATGTCTTGAGCTAGGATCTAGGACGAAAACCGACACTATAACGGATTGAGTTTCCCACGAACACGCGGTTCTTTTTATGGAAAAAACGTAGTTTTTGCGCTCATAAACGTCGTGTTAACCCAGAAAGCAGCCGTTAAAAGTCGAATCAATTTTCTAATAATTAGCGAATCGGCCCATGCCCACGTCATGTGATTGTGTCAAGGCTAGGCTGTAAAGCGTAACATCTGGTCATATTTCAGGGTGACGCGCTCTGAAAACATTATGTTAATGCATTTGCCTGTGGATTAAATTAAATTCTTGGTTGTTTTTATTCCGGCTAAATGACACGTTGTTCAAATAGGTAAGGTCAGCCAGAGTCTAGGATACCCCATGGTACCCCAAATCCATCCACCTGCCATCCTGTCAATGTATTAATTGCCGTCTACCATGGTGTCCTTAGATATCTATAACCATCTTCGGTAGATAATATTTGTAGCTAATTGAAATAAATACCCACTTACGCAGTTTTAAACTAGAGCGGAGTTGTAACTTTGCAAAATGCCTTGCAACAAACTAAACAGCAAACCAATAGAGGTTGAGCACAACATAAATCAATTAGTACGTGCCTGAGAACTTTAGTAGAGCAATACCGATAACCACGCCGTGCGGCGTTTAACTCAATAAAATGCTATTGTATAACCCGATCTTTGCTGTCTGACGCACTGGGGTATTAAAACGCAGTGAGTGGAGAATCTGCGTGATTTAATTTTAATGGTATACACGACAGCACATCGACGCTTACACGCTAGCAATCTACTCGGTTACGTTAGGGGCAACTTTACAACAAAAGTGTACAGACTGACGTGCCGTCGTGTGTACTTGCAGCAACTCTATCGACAGAAATGGCAGGATGTTTAGTCGCTGTCACCTCGGCCGTGGTAGGCCAAAAAGTCGATCATGATCAATATCTGTCGGAGTAATTACCTAGATAGAGGTGGCTCAAGACCGGAAGAAAAGTCTGAAAAAAAGGTCTGAATAGGAGAAAATTTGTCTTGAGAGCTCTACAAACTACGTAACAAAATGATGAAGAATTTCAATTGATATTAACGAGATGATGAAGTTAATGAGATCAAATTAATCATTGTTCAAACCAGCCGGGGTTGCCTGTTGCGATTGGGTCTTAGGACTTTTTTGTGTAGTCGTTTATACTTAGTGGCAATTTTATTATTACGGATCGGCGTTGAAACTCCCATTCCACCTGTCAAACTCATCCGTTTGACATTTGAAATCTGTAATATTATCTCAGGCGTTTAATCGCTTATCCCAAAGTCATGGAATTGGCACCACTTATTTTTCCATAGGACGTTTAGCGCCGGTCACAAGTCAGCACGCGCACAGTTTTTTAACCAAGTGCGTACCACCCAAGTCACAAGTATTAATGGGCAATGGACGTGACCGACAGACTGACAACACTATATTTAGACACACGCCCGTCTCGTAAATCCTTGGACTATGCCGCCGAGCCTACTTTAGTATTCTAGAAAAGAACTGCTTTTTTGCGCATGGAAATTTTACGACGATGTTGATTTCGCCTCAATGATCTAATGCTTGAATTATAGGAATCTTTTTTAGGGTTTTGCAGTCCTGCGAGTCACGTAAATGCCTTTTGCTTCGACGCTTGTAATGAGAGGTCCTCCTTTTGCTTCAGTGATGTTCATGTCAAGAAGAAATGAGAAAAGCGTTACTTTAACTGACTTTTTCGCAAAATTAGCCGTGTAAGCGTGTTGATAGTATGTTATTCGCTCTGTCCTCCATAAAGGCGACATTACCTACTCGCTTTTATTAAGCAGTCAACAGCGTTTTCTCGTTTGGTATGTTAAATCTCGTAAAGGGCGAAGAGAGAGCCCAGGAATCCCGTCAAATTTCAATCAGGGCCATACGACAGAAAATGTCCTTTCTTCCAATACTGCCATACATAACTGAACCTACATTTCGGTAAAGCAATATTGCTTCTCAGACCCTTGAAATAAGAACTACAAACTACAGATTTGGCGCAAGACTTGTGTATGCCAAATCTCCAGGGGTTTGATGCGAGGTTTGCCGATGACGGATGACCAAATAATGTTTGCTTCCACCCTGACTTTTAATTCTAAAGGCATAGGATGCAAGGTTCTCTGATGAGAGTGGTGTAAGGTGGTAAACCTTATCGAAGTTATTCGTAAAATGCGAAGGGATGGATGGACGTAACATAAGCAAGATTTTTTCGTCTCGTTGGGATATTGAGAATGTTTTCCTGACTCTAATTTGCGGTTATGCAGGGTGGATTTTTGAGACGAGGCAGTAAGGGCAGGACCGTAACCGTTATAGCTACAGGAAAAAGTTCCTAGGAGACCATCTATAACTTTTTGAGATACTATGAACAGCATTCGCAGATTTTGGAAAAAATGAACAGTAAGCGAAAAAAAAAGCTAAAATACCAATATTTTTTTTATGCCAATCGATCCTATTTCATGTAGGGGTGAAAAGAGTGAGGAAAATTTTCCTGTAACTATAATGGTTAAGGTACCTGCCCTTACTGCCTCGTCTCAAAAAGCCACCCTGTAGAAAGATACTTTTATTTTACGGCGATCCATTTAATACACGCAGGTACTAAGACACGGTAAATCTTTGTAAATAAATACTTTCACGTGTTAAAAAAAATACCTACGGTAAAAATATTGTTAGTTTTGTTTTCCCCAGTTTTAACTACAGGGTGCACTCTAAGTCGATAGCGGAACTTTAAGTAGGCTGTCTACTGATCAATACAAACAACTTGTTCTAGATGGCGAAAAAAATGGAGCGAAAAAAAAATCTGCTGTTCCATACAAAAGGTCGACTCAGTACTGCGCCAAATTTTTTTTTCGCTTTATTTTTTTCGCCACCTAGTACAAGTTGTTTGTATGTACCCTGTAGTTTCATTTGAACTAATTTAAACATTGCCAAGACGCTGAGGAATACTCACAATGAATCGCGTTGTGGGAGGAGGGTAAACTTCTTCGTGCAAAATAGCCTTCTAACTGGAATTTTCAATAAGTGTTTCAGGAATGTCTGAGTCCAGACTTACCAACTTACTGAGGTCTCTGAAGAGAATTTGTTTAGTTATGCTTCTCCTTACCTGAAACAAAAAAAAAATGTATTAACAATAAATTCCTGTTATCTACATAAATAGATAGAAAAATACGCTACACTACAACCTTTGGAGAATATTATTAGTTTTTCCCGAAATAGACAGAAAATGGTCAGGCAAGGCACTCTTTGGTCCCTGACTGAAGGTCTCTTTTTCTAAGCCTTTTAAATTTATTTAAAACTAAATTAATTATATACCTATACCTCTGTTGCACTGTTAACAGTTTCTTAAAGATTTACGGCCTTTAGAAAGCACAAATTATAAATTCGACAGTTCGATTTGAAAGACCAGATTTTTGCTTTATTTTTGAATAATAAAAATGTTTTATTACCGTCGTAACTTATCTCGGTGCTCTTGTTCGAGTACCTTCGTGTTAAAGATATTGAGATCTGCCCAAAGGAACTTACCCCCATAAGTTTAGACCATACATGAAATGATTATACCTAGGTACTACTTGCTTCTATAATTCTGTTCTGTCACTTGCTAATGAGCAAAATAATTCAATTCTTCACAAAAATAAGTGGGCCATATCTTTTAGTGCACTGCAAGGGTATTGAATGATTGGTAAAAGTTGTTGCGTCGATGAGTTTATTTAAAAATATGACAAGTGCATACGCGAGACCGCAAACAACTGCCATAGCAGACCTACGTGAGTAAAGTTACATCTAAAAAAAGTTAGAGTTTCTAAAAGGGGACCTAACATAACAGTACCGCCACACCACGTCCCCATCCAGTTTCCCAGGTAACCCTAGTGGGTGTAGCCAGACGTACGGAGGAGTTATTATCCCGCATAAATCCATAGCGATTGACCGTCTCGCTCACAAGGGGCTACTACGCGCGTTTAAAAAGTTCTCGACACTAGCGGATTTAGGGGGAGGAAGGGGGGGGGGAGCGATAAGAGGCACAATCCTCCCCAAAAGCATCTGGCACCCTCTATAAAACTAAATGTTGTCTGCTTTTTATCTTGAAAACCTACGCTCATTGGGTTCCATTTCTGTGTCCTGTTCTAATTTAGGTCTCCATGCCAGTATAACAATACATAGTAACGTCAAGCGAGAAAATCTAGATAGCTGACACCGAGGGCTACCCGAATCACCCCCATGTAGGTTCAGCCATTTTTTGTCGTTTAGAAGTTATGAGGCATTTTAGGTTTTTTTGAAAAAAAATACCTAGCATTATATTTTATTTTCTAACTTTTTTTTCTTTCGACTTTTCAGAAGCATTTTTTATTCTTTAGAGTCTCAGATAAGTTATCTATTACCAAAAAAATAATAATCAGTTATGGACTTCTAGAAGTTACCGCAATTTAATCCGCAAATAAAATCCAATGCTAGGTATTTTTTTTCAAAAAAAACCTTAAAAGCCACATAACTTCTAAACGACAAAAAATGGCTGAACATACATGGGGGTGATTCGGGTAGCCCTCGGTGTCAGCTTTCTGGATTTTCTCGCTTGACGTCTATGTTTGGGCCACCCTGTATAACACCGCGATTCTACAGCGTGTACGTACGCCTTTGTCTTTGCCAGACAAAAAAAACAAAATGTCAAAAAAAAAAGAAAAACGCTTGGCAGTTGGGGAACAATATCACAGAATGACAATGACATGATAAGTGACACTTTATTTTTTTACCCGACTACGCGAAGCAAAAAGGAGGGTTATGATTTTAGCAGCGTATGTATGTATGTATGTATGTATGTATGTATGTATGTATGTATGTATGTATGTATGTATGTATGTATGTATGTATGTATGTATGTTTGTGTGTTCATCTGTTCCCTCGCAGAGCCTAAACTACTCGGCCGATTTCAACAAATGAGGTGTCGTTGGATTTGTCTTAATCACCCAGGTTATATAGGATAGTTTAATTTAAAAAAAAACCAAGATGGCGGCTGTGCTGCGCCCTAAAGTGGTGGACCTAAAAATAAAAATTATCGGATACCATCGTCATGGGTATCAAATGAAAGGGCTTTAAAAGACCTTTTCAAAAATGTATAACACATGTAGCGTCAACATAACAAATAGAACAAAAAATTCCAAAATGTGTTTTTTTTTTGTCCTTCTTGGTTCTATTCTGGGTGATAGTCCAAATGACTTACTAAAAAGCCCAAAAAAAAAATAGAAGTTAAAAACTAAAACCCGACTACTAAAAGGCTTAAAACAAGACCTGCTTATCCTTAAAATAGACTCATAGATAATTAATCGTAGTCGGAGGACACCACATTCGCATTTGATAAACCGATGGCCTCCGACTACGATTAATTATCTATGAGTCTATTTTAAGGATAAGCAGGTCTTGTTTTAAGCCTTTTAGTAGTCGGGTTTTAGTTTTTAACTTCTATTTTTTCAGGATTAAGTGGTAATGGTCATATTTTATTAGGCCTAAAATGCTACGTCACTTCCGGCCGAAAAAGACAATTTAAAAACTTAAAAATAACTAGTATTTCCAAAGAAACCAAACAAAAGAAAAAATACATGTCTCTTCATTTACTATTCCCTTCCTGAAAAACCAATAAAATCTCTATCTAAATAAATGATCTATTATTATTAATGTCCTTTCCGATTAAACATCTGCGCGCGTAGTAACAGCCCAGCTGGCTATTACCATACCAGCGATCGAGGCAAATGAGCCGCGTTCGAAAGGAATTAGGGGCGAGTGACGGGTCTTTAGCGTTGGTAGTAACGCTGTCATATTTACGACGCCCCCAGTCCATGTGATGTTGGCAGTTACTTGAAGGCTTTTATTGAGCAGTATGATATCTGATTGGGTCTTCTACTTTGGAAAATTAGGTTCGATCATCGTCACGCAATATGTAAACGATGACACGAGAAAAATTTTAGAATGACGCAGACGACCATATTCGGCCACAGTTTAGGATTCCCCATGTAGCTCTGACCGCGCACCGCAAAAAGGTCAAAAAGGGGTACCTTTGGGTGAGGCCGGCTGTACGTAGTCTATAAAAGGAATTTGGTCGTTGCTTTTGGCTTTGAGCTAATTATTGGTAGAAGATGCAGCGTAGAATGACAAATTCCTGAATGTTTCTCGATACAGCAATAATAATATTATGTTGCGTCCTAGGTAGGTATGAATATGTTACGGGTTCTAATGGGAGAGGCAGTGGATAAATATTGGCAAATAGTTAATTTGACGGTGCGAACAACACGAAAGGACCATATTTATTAATTTCCTAACCAACGCAGGATGTATCAGAGATAAAATAATAATTAAAAAGACTAATGAAAAACCGTAAAATATACTGGCCGAAGGTATAAAAACTAAATCACAGTTAAAATAATCAACCCTACCGGAAATTCGCGTACGAGTCACATAGCGAAATTTTAATGAGCTAATTTGAAATGGAACCTGATTTGTTTACATGCGTAAACTAACTCTATTTTTAATTGGACCGTAAAATACATTCACACGCTATCTGAGTGAGCTTTTAGCATAATATTTGCGTAAATGTTGATTTAATTTCACATAAATAAATCTAGTTGTCTATATGGATCATCAATTCATCACCCTGTTTTGTTACAAAAATATAATTTGGAAGCGTGTCCACTGCTTGACAAAGTGGCGATTTTTTGATAATTTGTACGAAACCCTAAAAAGAGGCCAATGCCACTGGGCATAGAGCATGGAATACCGGAGCCTTTTCCCAATACCGGTATTCATTCGGTATCAAGATTTTAAATACCGGGATACCGGTTTTTCGGTATTTTTCGGTATTAAATTTTTGTTATATTAAAAAATATTGAATTGTTATAAAATAGACAAATAGAAAATTTAAAATAAGTGAGTTTATTTAATTGAACGATAATAATAATGTATACTAGCTTTTGCCTGCGTCTTCGTCCGCGTAGACTTTTTTTTCCGTTATCGACATTACCAGACGAATTTAGTTCGTAATTTATAGTCTATGTTAGTCTGGTTTCTAAGCTATCTCCATTCCTTCAGGCAAATTCGTCCTGCAGTTCTAGCGTGAAAACAAATACACACACTCACTCACAAACTGACCGCGCACTCGGAGAAAAAGTTGCAGAGTCAGAATATTCTTTGCTGTACTACAAAAACATTAAAAGGACCGTCCGCAATCCGCATTAATAAATCGTAATGGGCAATTTTCTGACAGCTCATGAGTTGTAGTTCCAAATTTGTAACTGGATGTCGCTGACGAGATATGTTTTTCATAAGCCAGTTCGCGCTCGTTGGGCTTCGTAGATACGTCCAAACACTATATTTAGGTATTGGTGATGGAGCAAAATGTAGTGTTTCCGGTTCTACCATTCACTCATACAAGAACAATAACAAAGTCGTGCACTTTTTCATGTACCAAAATGGAATGAGGTGAAAGCTGAAGTCACAGAGCAATGAAGTGAAAAAGTATTTTCGCTGTAGTAAGCACGAATTTACTTTATGATGTCGGATCAACGCCATCTATCACAGCTTTTATAACTATTTTTTATTTTTTAAAGCTGTCAAAAAATCCTCCTTTGAAGCCGTCAACTGGGAGCCTATTTAGGCACCATTGCGTTACAGGCTAAGGCCCCTGGACTGCAGTCCAAAATAAGAAAGTAATCGGTTTTAATTAATAACCAAAAACCGGCGTTTATAATTATAGGTTTTTACAAAAAACGTTTTTTTTTTAGGTTTCTAAAACCGGTTCACATCACTATTCCGCACGGCGCACTCGCACGCATCGCATGCGCGCGAAATTTTGATATTCCACACTTTTGTTTCAGAGTTTTATCTGTAATACCGAAAATACCGAAATTCCGGTATTGAAATAATACAATACCGGTTTTTCAAATGTAGATATTTAGTCCGGGATCCCGGTTTTTCGGTATTACCGAAAACCGGTATCCATGCTCTAACTGGGCATGCCTACTACTGAGTGGGCATTGATAGAAGGAGAGTCAAGGCAATTAAATAACTCTACAGAATAGGACTACACAATAAATAATAGTGGGACATGTACAATTTTACAGGCTACATCTCTCTTTTTTTATAGACATTTGCATAACTCTTCATTCTGTCACAATATTGCACTGCTATTTACTAATGTTTTGTCGGCTCAATTGGAAGCCATATATACTCTTTATTTACCAGCCAAAAACAACAGAAAATCGATCACCCTCGTCAGGCATTTGTCTTGTCCAAAGCCCCCGTAAAGTAAATTCTACCAAACCAGCAGGGAGGTTAGGGGGTAGTTTTTGAATAAAAAATAAATGGAAATCTGTGTTTTTGTCGTGAAATTATGCAGCCACCCGCTGTGACGTATTAGTTAGTCAATGGACAAGGAATTTGAGGTAGGACATTTTGGTAATTGATATTGGACGGTAGACACTTTTTTTGCAAGTTTGCGACATGATGTTTTGATCGTCAGATATACGAGGGCTGTTGGAAGAAAGAATGCTTAGAAACAACAGAGAATGGACGGATGCAGCCAGCGTTTCGCTTGGCATTTCGCCTATTTTTAGTATTAGTAAGGTTATTTTCTTGGATTGTCCTATTTAATTGTATTCTGTGTTTTGGCAATTTAATAAATTTATTATCTATCTATCTATCTATCTATTTCGCTTGGCAAGAAATTTATAAGAATATGAAGAGCTGACCTCTATTGGCACGCCAAGAAGAATAAGGTGTAAGTAAACGTTCAAAATTATATAATGTTGGTTTCAATTTAATTAGCTATGTGCCGTGTTAAACATTTACACAATGAGGCAAATTAAAAAAAGTCAGCCAGAATGCCTGCATTCATAATGCTCAATAGCATTTAATTTTGTGTTGTGAGCGTGTCAACAAACGTTAAAAAAACATGGCTTTTACCCTTCCCTTGTAACCTTGTAACTCACCTTTCATGGTAAGTATACATACATATTTATTTTTGTATGAAACCATCAAAATATACGGTTGTCTACGAAAGTAAAATGTAGCTTCTTGTATAATTGTACTAGTCCTACTAGCTGGGAAAAGGCCTTCTTTCAGAGAGAGAGACGCTGCCGATTTTTGCGTACCAAGCCTATCTAGGCTGGTTTCCATGATGCCCAGGTTTCGTAACGATGTTTTCCTTCAACCGAGTGGTATTGCTACTACTACAGTTCAGAAATGTGTAGCCTGACCAGGAACTAAAAATACCTCACCCCTTACCGGATTGTACCTACCTACACAGCGGAGTTTTTTTTACCGACTTCATAAAAGGAGGAGGCACTCAATTCGACGCGTTTTTAAACGGTTTTATTTAGCTCACCCCGTTTGTTTTATTTATTCTTGGGTCAAATTTAGTAATTCAAATTTCACCCTCTTCCTGTCAACCGATTAATCTGAAATTTTGTATACACTTTGGATTTTGGTGACAATACAATTATGTTTATTCATTATCATTATAAATTCAAGATGGCCGCCGCTACAAAATGGCGGATAATTTATGTTTTATTAATCCCATCAATATGGGTATCAAATGAAAGGGCTCAACAAGCAGAATACAATATACTATAAAAAATTGAAATCCAAGATGGCGGCCGCTACAAAATGGCGGATAACGTAGGTTTTATCAATCCCATCAATATGGGTATCAAATGAAAGGGCTCAACAAGCAGAATACAATATACTATAAAAAAATTAAATACAAGATGGCGGCCGCTACAAAATGGCGGATAACGTAGGTTTTATCGATCTCATCAATATGGGTATCAAATGAAAGTGCTCAACCAGTATAATACAATGTATTATATGAATTAAACAGAATGCGAAATAAAAACTAAAAACTAGAAAATAAAAATAGGTAAAAAAACTTTTTAATTTAAACGGTTTTATGTTAAACATACATTGCAATGTTTAAGATAAATGTACTAAAAATCAAAAAATAATAAAATAGATACAGTCGTGGGAATTATAAACATATGCATAGACTAGACTAAAATAAAACCGTGGGGCACGTCAACTGCCTAATTATAGTGTAACATTACAAAACAAACATTTTAATCAACGATTGCCCCACGGTTTTATTTTAGTCTAGTCTATGCATATGTTTATAATTCCCACGACTGTATCTATTTTATTATTTTTTGATTTTTAGTACATTTATCTTAAACATTGCAATGTATGTTTAACATAAAACCGTTTAAATTAAAAAGTTTTTTTACCTATTTTTTTAAATTATTTTTATGTTTGTTAACTCAGAACTTTTTTCTGCGTGAACTCATTTTAATCAATTTTTTTTTGTGAAAGGTACATACTTCCCATGTGGTCTCATAAAAAAATATGAAGATATGTTGAAGAACTTCGGAGAGGGAGAACGGAACTCCTCAACGGACACTAGCAAATTGCAGTATAACAGTAAACCAGTGAAGTCGGTATTAAATAAAATACATTTTAAATTATTTTGTTTCTGGACAGGTAAATACGTAACTTCAAAAATAACTTCTATAAGTTAAGTGCACTAGCCCAAAACACTTTTCAAAGTCAACCACGCAATATTTAGGACCTCATAACACCGAGGGTGCGCATTAGACAAACATACGTCTAGTGTTATGGAATGAAAATGTAATTAAAAATTACGAGTTGAACGAAGGCGCGCCCGACACAGCCCCTATTATTGTGAATGTGAAGGCAGGGCAAACATGCACTCCCTCGAAAAAAAACGTATAATTACCAACGAAACGTAACAACTTTATTGTTTGTCTTACTTTGTGTAGTTTAGTTGCCGGTGCAAAATTGGCGAAAAATTTGCTTTAGCTCTACTAAAATAGATAGAGACGCGTGGAATCCCTTGTATTTTTTGATAGGCGATGTGCTGGCGTGGTCACTAAATCATCAGTTCCTCATCATCATCATCAGTTCCTGTCATCCCATATCAGGGAATTGGGCTCCCGAAACAGTTTTCCATTCTGGCCGATTTTGCGCCTTCATCTTAAGCTCCTTCACCAACAAAACAATCCATCTAAAACAATGTCCCTGCAGCGCCGAGTGGTCTCTTCACCCATTTAGTACAATAAAGAATATTCTAATCTAATCTAATCTAATCTAGTGTGAGTGAAAGTACCACTGGACGCTGTATAAATCATCTCATTTCGTAGATGCAAAGGCTTTTATTTATTTATATCTTAATCTCGAATATGTTCATCACGAGACTGTTAGCTTCCTGTTGCACTGATTGACGCCACTAAAACATTCCTAATTCATTTTACTCCAGCGTTAACCCCACCCACATAAACGGCGCATTGATAAGTTTGGCAGGACAGGAAGAAAAGTCCTAAAAAGAGGCATGATAAAGCACACTCGAAGGGATACCCGGCTAATACCAGCGGCTGCCTGGCGACTAATAGCCAGTCAGCGTTTAATCCTGCGGTATACACCCGGTATACACAGATTAGAGCATGGATTAGGGGCCTGTCACAACATAGCTGCTCATAGAAGGTACACTCTATCGATAACGCGAAGAGCAAACTATAGAAAGTGTAGGTGGATGTGAGTTGATGTCAGTGTATACAGGCTAATAGAAATCTAATAGAGTGAAAAAAAGAAAAAGCTTCCTTCTCTTAATATCAAGCTTTATTATAATGAGCTTTTTACCAAACCGACTATTATACACTTACGATATGATACCGCTAGAGATGGATGGCTATTATAACCAAAGCAACGCAAAAACACCTGCACGAACTCTGGATAGAGCGCAATGGAGAACTCTACTCTCCGCCACCTTCAATGATGGTCACGCACGACTGAATGGATGGATATGATACACAACAATTCAATATGCCGTAAAATGAGCGCATTGTGCATCAACTCTGGAGGTGGTCATTTGACCGATATATTTTTTTTCGTCTTTATGTCAACAATTTTACATCTTCAAATAAACTATTCATGAAACAACAATGGGCGACGTTCACAGGCTGGATAGATAGATAGAACAAAATGGTAGCCAATTGACATAATGACGACATTACTTTTGCGCCACCTTGTATAATGATGACGAACGAACAGAGCTTTCTGTATCTCCTATTTCATGGCATGGATTTCGGCCCGAGTCATCCCCCTTTCTTTGCACTGCGCTGTAGGGCGGTCGACGACCCCAAGTTTTATGGTGATGGCGAAATGAAAACGCATCGCCGGCCGGGTGGTTTATTCTCACAAGGGAAACATAATTGAATTGAATTCTTGCCTCTTTGGATAGAATTGAAAATCGTGAGGAATGGTCAGTTTAATAAATGTCCAACGCGATTGAATTTGACGTTTCCGATCGTGTTTTGTTTGATTTATGTGTGGTTGTAGAGACATTCCGTAAGGACAAAGCGGCTAAAGAAACGATGCGTCGTTTCAAAATAAACAACACAAGTTTACAGGTAAACACGTATAGGCAGCATCTGATATTTTATAGGCCACGCTAAGGCATTTTGGGACGCGCGCTCTACACAATTTTCCACACTTTCCTCTCAAGCTCCGGTGCGGCGGAAATTAGGCTTAAGCTGTGAGGTGTTAAGGTTCAAGTCGACAGCACCAAGGGGTGGTTGACACCGAGTATAAAGGCCCCCATTCACGGCCCTTGAAAGCCTGTCGCATAGACAAGAGGCGACACAGCACAGACGCCGTAAAAATGATTTATACAGCCCCGATAGCTTATCGAATGCCGTCGAACCTTTAAAAATGGTGATCGTGTGCGGAGATTTGGTAAAAGTGTCTGTGATGTATCGATTTGACATGGTACATTGTTTGCGGGATGGTTAGAGGCATTGATTTAGTACGCAGTTGGCTACAAGTTATTAAAATTGTAGAAACATAATCAGCAAGATATCTATTTGCTGGGCATTCTTGTAGAGAGAAAGTTGTTAGTAATTCAGTAAGTATTGATTTATTTGATTAAGAATATGAGCTTCTGCAGTTTTGTTTCTCGAATTTTTGGTTAACATTTACTTTGCTCACCTCCTTGAGTTGTGAGTCACCATAACTCAGACATTTCAGGTTTTTTAGCGTTATTTACTTGCAACATTTTTGTAACACGCGACAAAAAATACATGTAAAATCGCATCAAGAACTATAAGCTCCAATATGACTCCGTAGAGCATAGAAACAGTCGAAAACCGGAAAACAAAAGTTACCGTTTATCACAGGAGAAAGATTTGCTACATTTCCTCCACATGCGAGCCTCCCCTAAAAATTAGGGCGATTTGATTCCCCCGCTGTTTATAGGTCACGTCTATCTATACCTTTGCATATGCATGTAGGTCAATCAAGACAGATCGGCTACTTAGTGTAACGCACGTCTTTCCGCCTAGATACAGACATACTATCGGCCGATAACGCGGGTCAAAGTCATTAATCACCTCGGCAGATTTGACCGACCGTGCCAACAGACATAAAACCGAAGAATAGCTTTGCTTTTGCTTGCACGGTTGAACCTCCGCAGGCACGGATCAGCTGGACAGACAAAATCACGAATGTTGAAGTTCTCAGACGTACGCACAAAAAGTAGAACTATTTAAGACAATTTTTTAAGAAAAAACGATACCAGGCCGCTACACACCATAATGATGGGCAAAATAGAAGGAAAAAGAAGGCCAGGAAGGAGGAAAATGACATGGCTGTGTAATATGTCAAGGAATGTACCGCCATCAAAATCGTGGAAAAATTATTCAGGACAGCTATGAACAGAGAGCGGTGCACCTGACTGCCAACCTCCAGTGATGGAGAGGCAATTCAAGAAGAAGCACGGGGCGCGAGCAGCGGAACATTCAACTGTTGTATTGAGCGCTTGTACATACGATGCCCTAAAAAAGAAGGCAGCAGGGGGTTTCATTGCCCTATGACAGAAATGAGTAGAGAACAATAAGATTGTAAGTATAATGAGCTTTTTATAAAACACTAGAAGTGAATAATACTTCTGTTATTTCATGGGCTGCTCCGCGAGCCCCTACGGTTAGTTTAACAAACTAGATTGGCGATGCAGATTGCTAAGCGTTTATCCGCAGCCGCCATTTTGGAAATTTCGCACCGGCGAAAGTGCCTTGAGTGATTGGCCGAGGAGAATCGCGAATCAATCAAAATTTACACGTTTTATAATTGGTGCAATCAATAAAGAATGTGACTGGCCACCTGTTGAAAGTAGCAATGGCCAGCAAACGCCAGCAAATGGCGTAGCAAACGCCCAAAAATACTGCCTAACTACACTCCGTTCACAGTAATTTTTTCTCACACGCTTAAACTGTTTTCCCCAATTGGCCTTATTGCCATGATAATAATAACTACCCACCGACACACTAAAATCTCAGATTTTTTATACAATGATTTCATATTCAACTATTCTCATATTCAGACAAAAGGGATGCAATATATGTATTATTTTGGCCGGAGGTAAAATAACTGTGGGCGGAGTGTACACACGACAGCACATCGACCCTTACACGCTAGCAATCTACTCGGTTACGTTACGGGCGACTTTACAACAAATATGTTCTGTCTGACGTGCTACCGTGTGTACCTAACTTTAGAAAAAAACAATGCAAAACAAGAACTGTTTAAACTTTACTGGCCAGTGGCCACTTCGAGTTCCGAAAAAAGTTTGCTGCCATGTAACAAACCCGAAAATCTATCTTCTATACTTATAATAAAACTCTAGCGAAGTCAATTCTGTACATTGAATATTTTTAGAAAAAAACTATCAGGGGTTACTAAGTAAACTATTCTGAATACAAAAATGCAAAAAAATCGGTTTATGTCTGTCTGTCTGTCTGTCTGTCTGTCTGTCTGTCTGTCTGTCTGTCTGTGTGTTACTTCATCACGCGAATACCGCTGAACAGTTTTCAGTCAAATTTAGGACCGTGATAAGTCCTGGTTCTGGGAACAATCTAGGCTATCCGATGTTCAGAATACATTGCGGGTTGCAATTTTAACTTCGTTTTTTGTAAGAAATATTCATAATTTTGATATAGCTTCTTGAGAAGATATGTTAATAACATGATACAGAATACATTTAAAAAAAAAATGCATTTCCGGAAAAAAAATCCGACTTGGAACCTCATTATCTCGGAAACCGTTGATTTCCTAGGCATAGTTCCTTGGGCAAAAATGATCGTTATGATGAGGACTATACAGGGTGTTAAAAGACCGCCAACAGACCCGAAAGCCACTAGACACCAAAACAAAGTACTTTTTCGATAAATTATTGTTGGGAAATTATTTTGGTTTTTTAGGTTATAATTATGAAAAATATTTTTTACGCAATGGACGTGTTACGCACAGAAGTCATATTGCGCAAGCGTAGGTATCAGATTATGTTACTTAAGCTTGAAGTGCCGATGTTTAGAATACATTGCGGGTTGCAACTTTAACGTCGTTTTTTGTAAGAAATATTCATAATTTTGATATGGCTTCTTGAAAAGGTATGTTAAGAATCCCCTGAAGCTCTGCAGCCCTCTCGCTCGCACTTTTGATCATTTGAATTTATTGTAAGAGAATGATTCAACTTTGGACGATAAAATATAGTTGCAGATATAGATAATAAAGCTATCGACATGTAGACATACTTTAAATTTCACATTTATAGTGTAAAAAAAAAAATACTGAACTACTACTTTTAACCGAAGTTCAGTGATATTTTTTTTTATTAGTAGGAATATGAAATCAAAAGTGTGTCCACATGTCGATAGCTTTATTATCTATGTCTGCAACTATATTTTATCGTCCAAAGTTTAATCATTCTCTTACAATCAATTAAAATGTTGAAAAGTGCGAGCGAGAGGGCTGCAGAGCTTCAGGGGATTCTTAAGAACTAGATACTGAATACATTTCTGCAAAAAAAAAGTTTTGAAAAATCCGACTTTGAACCTCATTATCTCGGAAACCGTTGATTTCCCAGGCATAGTTCCTTGGGCAAAAATGTTCCTTATGATGAGGAAAATACGTGGTTTCCCGCTTTGTTGGCGGTCTTTTAACACCCTGTATGTGGTCTCCCACTTTGTTGGCGGTCTTTTAACACCGCTCGGTATTCAATACAAGCACTCGCCGCAAACAATAATTTTGCATTCTTGCATAACAAATAACTATTGTTTACTGTTGAGCTGGATAGACAGAGTTATTAGCCGTATGCTTTGCTTGCTGGCTTAGCATGAGAATGAGTAAGACCTTATCTATGGGCTTATAACTTTATCTATCCCACTCTACGTCGAGGGAGATACATATTATAAACCCTTTTACTTCCTAATCAATTCTTATGCTAAGCTTCCTGGTATCTTATCACGGGCGATACCTTAATGTAAACAATACATATTTATTATTAAATTTATAAATGTATTGTTTAGATTAGGGTTTTTATTCTATTTTATTCTATTGCTTTCTTTTGAGCCCTGCTACCGCAAGTTAAGAAATAATAACTATTAAAATACCCCCGGCATTTTAGCTTCGAATAAGCATATTTAATAAATTGCTGAACCAATTTTGACAAAACATAACTAAGAACATTCGCTAGAAAACCTGCTTTCAAATTAAAAAAAAAAACCTAAAGCTTCCAAATCGTTCACCCATTTAAGAGCTACGGTGCCACAGAAAGACACACCCTCATAAACACTTATACAGACACATTCACAAAGCTGTCAAACTTATAACACCCCTCTTTTTTGTCGGGGGTTAAAAAAAACCTTCCTTTTGAGTTTTCCTCCACAGTCGAATTTAAATTAAATGTCAAATGTGTAAAAACGCATACGAAGTCGCGGGCACAACTAGTTTAAAAATAAATGCCGATCTATTATGGTCCTATTTCACGGACGTCGCTTAGAATATGTTATGCGGGCTTTATTGTGAAGGATAGCTTGTGCAATCGGGTGTGGACGGCCAGTAATGATGATGGATGGGCTAACCCTAGGCATGATCGACCAGGCAAGGTAACCGCACCTAGAACACTCTACCATCGAGGTAATAAAGCTTACTTTTCTTTCTTCTCAGGCCTACATGCATTGGTTTGACAAGGGGGTGCGTGACCGTGAATATGCATTCGGAATTTGGTGTCGATGTAACTTTGTCACAGTTAATTGACGGGCTATTGCATCGAATTGATTGTTAATTGTGGACTGAGGGCCTCAGTTACACTTGAATGGGATTTATTGAGGAAGTTCGATGGTATTTAAATACATTACTGGTAAGGAGTAAGCGATAAGTAACAGTCAATCTTCTACATCTCCGGCAGTCTGTGGCAGTACAATACGTGTCATGAAAGAAGAGACTTGACCGCGTCTCTTTCTGCCGCCCCGATGACACCCCGTCCCTTCCCGTACTCAGACCTGTTGGAAATGTTAACTAACCTACTTGCAATCTATGGTAGGCTTGTGTCACTCAAAAACATGTCAACATAGTTTTATACGCTTTTACAATATATCGCTAATATTCTCATCCATCTTTTTCTGTCGTCGCCCCTCTAACCCAACAAGACCATCATACCGCTAAACTAAAGAGATCTATACATTGTCACTGCGCATGTCAAACCACGTTGGTGTCACAAGTCTCTTCATTAATAGCACGCATTAAACGAGAGTCTGAGAACCTAAAAGTTTGCGCCTTTCGCATTGGCATAGCTACATAGGGACAAGGAGGGCAATGTCCCGGGGCCCCCAAGCCCGGACTCTGACACCTAAGAGTATTGAACTAGCTAAGATTATCTAAGTACTAAGGAAATAATCAAGAGTTATTTTATCCATTTTAGACTTAGATGAAAACGAGTTTTTTTAAAGGGCCGAAGTATGTAAGTATTTAATAGCGTTTGTTTTTACCTAGCTACGCCACTGACCTTTTGGCGTTCCATCAAATAGACAAGCTGTAAGAAAATCAATTCCCCAACACCGACGTCACTTACGCCTAGGAGAGGTATCCAAACGAGCCGTTAACCGATCCGTTTACGCGACCCTCCGATACTAGAGGGGACCCTAATAAAAACATAAGGTAAGTGTTTAGTTAGGCACCCCCGAGAGGTGCTGAATATTTAAAGCAGGGCCTGAAATCTGGTGGGTTGAAGATAGTTTTGTTTTTCGTCTTTCAGTTGGAGGTAAGTAAACCTATCTTTTGTCAGGCAAATAGAACTTGAACATATTATCGTGACCTGGGGATTAATTGTGTAACGTCAATATCAATCAAGATCCCTTAATTTATTGTGATCGCTAAAAGCATTTGCATGACGTTACCAATGGGTACAACGATAAGCGACTCGCTTTTGATAACCTTCAAAAGAGTCGAAATCACGATGACGATCACATCACAACCGCTTTTAATTACATTGTGGTGTCAATACACGTATCAGAACGGAAGTGTGTATCATCTTTTAAAACTCAAATTAAAAGGGATCGTGTTCGTGACAGACTTTGATGAAGTTCGGTGGTGATTTGGAATTAAACAACTGACTGACCCTGATTGAACCACACTTATCGTTTACGAGTCTGACTACTACTATTTTCCTAAAGGATTTCCTAAAGGATACAACACCACGACAGTAAGGAATGCCGGTACTCACCACTCGTTTACGAGTCTGACTACTACTATTTTCCTAAAGGATTTCCTAAAGGATACAACACCACGACAGTAAGGAATGCCGGTACTCACCACATATCTATTTAAAAAAACATCGCTAAAGCCGAAAAAAGTCCAACACAAACACAACAAATCAAAACCTTTGTTGAACACGACCAGTCTATTCCGACCTCCGAATTTAACCAAAAGAGCTTTTATTTTAAAGCTTGGAATTAATAAAAAGAGTGCTGTTCTAAAATGGCTGGGTTCAGAAGGGGTTTTTCCTATGGGATTCAAAGTTATTGTTTTTGGAAATTACGTTTACAATTTACATACAACACTGATTCCCGCGAGCTTCGAAATGTTTGTAATTTCAAAAGTTGTTGATGGTTCACAAGGCCTTTCCAATTCTGTGAAGGGTGAGCTTTTCATTACGTATCAACGTACACATTTTACTTTGTCATGCTATATTTAACTACATGATATTTCTGAAAATACATGTTGTTAAAAATTTTGTAAGGTTAAAAAATTCGCTCGGGCTAGTGCTTTAGAAAATACAAAAAATACATGTTGCTATTTTCTTACTTTTCTTCCCCTTACGACCTACTTTCAACTAAAATAAGACGTTCTCAATTTCTCGCTGCATTACCGGGCGGAGACTGTATTTTCTATACTTTTATCGAAATTTCCATACAATTTAATAATACCTGCAGCGAGAATAGACAAAAGCCGCGCAGTATCAACAGCTGTCATGCTAGGGCCTCTATGGATGCGCAACTCCAAACGTGGTGGACGTTTGGAGGCTGGATAAGGATATTGTAAGGCTGAAAAATTGGCTTGAGGACTTGAACCTTCAACGTCAGGCAAACTGTGCCGGCCGGCGCTGTAATCCATGTACGGTCGGTATAAGGGCGCCAATCTAACAAAAAGGGGTATCCCAGCCTGTACCTGCCGAAGAGAATTTCTGAATCTCACATTAGATTTGCGTATTTACTGGACGCCACCTGCGGAAACTACGTCCATCTTACTATCACAATTAATACCCCAGTACAATACGCGCCTCGAAAGATGAGACTTGACTTGACACACCGCGTGGTTTGAAATATATTATGCGCAGTAAACGATTTGAATGTCTCTTTAGCAGCATGAGGTCTGAGCGCTGGAAGCTACCGGGCATCATCGGGGCGGCGGAATGAGTGCGGGAGGCGCGGTCAAGTCTCATCTTTCGTGGCGCGTATTGTAACCGGATTTTAAAATTTTTGCAAGTATTTTGCATCACCTAGGAGCAGTCCGACTAAACCAATGCTGCCGTGCGCCGCGACACTCCCGTACGTGTGTATTTGTTTAGGATCCCACCCTCTTATTGACACGGGCTTTCTGGCACGCGACATTGCATCCAAAAGCCGTCGCTGCATGTTCGAGTTTTGAATGGAAAGGTAATCGTATTAGCTGGAAAGCCACGTGCGCTGAGGTAGCGGATGGTGCCGCCCATGCACTGTAAAGTCAGCGAGGAAGAACGTCGATAAATTAAGATTACAGATCTGAAATACAGTTAGAAGTGAGTAAGTAAGTACCATCGGGAAATATTGTGGTGGAATTTTGAAACTGTTTCCCTTGCACGAAAGAAAGCTTCATCCTTTATTTTGGTCACCAAAAGGGACGTATACCTATAAGGTTGATTGGTCGACAAAATCAAGCAACCTCAAGGTAGACGCTGGGCGCTTCATAGGAAAAGACCCCTTGAGATGGTCCACTACAACATTTTAGCAGGCCTCGTCTGGTCCTTTTCCAGCCAATGCTTCAATAAGGCAACAATAATAGGTTTAGACGTTTATTTTTCATTTACATTGATGATTGAGATTAAAGCGAGAGAAGACCAGCAAGCGTAGCATAAGGCTGGGTTAGAGCGTGTCCATGGGTTTACAACTCTAGCTATCCCGCTCTACGTCAAAAAAAGAGTGAGATAGATATAGTTATAAACCACTTATGTACCCGAAGCAAGCTGATTTATGCAGTGATTTTTTGGAGCGTAGAAGTAATATGGAACTCTGGATAATGAAAATTTACCCGAAAAGGCGGTTCAAAGGAGATATTTCAGCCCGAATACAAAAGCTCGTTTACCGTAAATAGATTTAAACATCAACGCGTTATCGCGTTGGCAAACCGATACCTCTTTACGTATTTTGGGAAGAAAATGAACATATTATTTTCATTTCGGATTACATAATTTGCATGGGAGATGGAATTTTCGCCAAGCATTTTGTTCATCTTTTGTGAGGCAACGTAGCAACAAACAATTGACTACATAATTATTATGTTCCTCAATGTATTTTCTGTTATGTAAAGCAAAGCAGCGCCTCTATTATGTAAAAAAAAAACACCCGACCGTCGAGCGTCAAAACACTCGAAAATAGCCCTTATTGAAATGAACAATCTTTTATTTGACATTTAAAAACGGTTATTTTTACGGTGGATATTTTAGCTAATACAGGGCAGATCTGAGCAGAGCTTTCCATGTTCTCTCTCTGAAATGTAATTTATAAATATCGTTATTCTTGAAAAATATCAACTTCTAAATATTATTTCCAACAAATTTTCTTCTACGACTTTTCGAATAGCTCAATACTTTGCTCGTATATTTAGTGAACGTTTCTTATTCTTTAAAGTTTGCATTTGTACCATTTCATTGCTGCCTCCGCCATCCACCCAGCCTCTCCCTGCTCTCCTATTGGTTACTAAGCGCCGCAATTTTTTTCTTAATAAAGGAAAAATACGCTTTTACCGAAGTCGTAGAACAAACGTTTTTGGAAATCACATTTAGAAGTTGCCGTGTTTGGGGAATCAAGCTATTTAAAAATTACCCGGTTTATCTGTGTTCTCCATATTTTGGCTTTCAAAAAACTTCACTGAGTGTTTCTCTACCAAAGTGACGTAGCTAGACATTGTCGCTATTTTTGTTAAGTAATTAATTCTACGAGCTTAATGCTAATAAAATACCGTTAAATTAATCTCAATTCCAATGAACGGCGCCCATTGTCACAAAGAAAAAAGCTCTCGCCAAAAAGGAAATCATAATATCGCATAATTTCATCAAAGACAAAACGACTTCCATCCAGTTTAATATATGAATGAAGGAAGAGAAATTAAAAATTCTAATCACCATCGTCTTCCCCCTGTAGCCTGTAGGAGAAAAAATATATTAAAGTTCTGCTCAATAGAGAGCGCAAAAAAAGTGCCTGAAAAAATACCTGCCCCTGTATTCTTTAGGAGATCCACGGTAAAAATAACCGGTCTTAAATGTCAAAAAAAATACTGTAAGGGCTATTTTCGAGTGTTTTGACGCTCAACTGTTGAGTGGATTTTTTAGAGAAAAGAGGCGCTGTACTGTCGATAAAAAACAAATCTTATATCTTCTTCATCGATTCCTTATGGCTGGAGGATCGCGAAGCTCTCTGATACCTACCTATTGCCTAGCTGTCACCTATCCGTTAAGAGTAAGCAACCTGGGGTAATTATTTTAGGAAAAATATGTTTAGGTATGCCATTCAATTAATATGTACCTCTGCCATGTCCCTATGTCTTACTTTTTTCTTATTTTAATTATTTTAATATTTTTTAATCGAAAATTCGCCGATTTTAACATAAATTGTCTTGATAAAAATTTCGGTTTTAAATAGGATATACATATGCGCTGTTGTTGAACGTTGGGGATATCATGCATGCATGACGATTGCCGACCCTCGATATTTTTTGCATATATTATTATGGAACTGAAGAGCCGTAACTTTCATCAAAAGAGCCGCATGCGGCTCGCCAGCCGCAGGTTGCCGACCCCTGAACTAGACTACATGGTGTCAAAATGGGAATGCCTACAAATCTCTCAAAAACGAAGCCCTGATGGTATTTCTGTCTGTTTCCGGCTAGTGCCCAGCCTGGATGCGTGAAGTTAATTTTCAGCTGACATCTTTGTGATGCAAATGAAGAGCTTGCCCGTAAGCGAGGCTTGTTTATATTTCTCGTGAATATTTTCAGGGTTCCTTCGGCTTTCCTGAGTGAGCATGCCACGCAGCCCCTGAATGTCGCCCACTGTTGGGCATAGACTGCTTCTTTGTCACACCAACCTTCCCGGTCCTTTGCCACCTCTTCAGCTTACCCGTTGGGAAATGTAGGCCGTCGGGATATGCTTGGTGAAATTTTATTGTTGACTAACGCTTTTACTTTTCAAGCATTTATTATGCTTTTAACCGCGGCATCGCAGTGGCGGGTTAAAAATATTCTTAGAAAGTATCTAAAGGATCAATCCGTAGTAGCTTGAAAGCTGCTTAAAAGTTAGATGTGGACTCTAACTACTATCTCTGTGATAAAAATAAATAGATTCCTTTTTTCGTTGTGATATGAAAAAATAATGCACTAACAAACTACTTGAAACTTAAATGATGTCTACGGGACCCTCCTTCTGTAACTTTGTATAAGCAGACATCCAATTAAGGATAAAGCCTTAGCAGGACCTATGTATTGTATATTATCCTTTGTCACGAAACAACAGACAAAGAGAGGCGGTGACTTATAATGCCGATATTTATACTGATTAGTGCCATAATACGAGTATTATAGGTACAGTAAATTTTGTAAGTACTTACCTACAGTTGTTCTGAGTAGCACCGTAATTTGACTGAGCCATTAGGATAACTAAGGATAGGATTAATTGCGTGTTCCACAAGGGCGCAAATCAAACAAAAAGAGTGGATTACCTGACTGTACGTACCGAAGCAGAGGAAAGGTAAGTAGATAATTGTGCCCACTAAAGTTTGTAGATTTCCTATAAAGATTCTAAGGGTGGTATTCTAGAACGCTACTTAAACTCAGTTTAAACAGAGTTCAGACTGTCGATAAAGCAGTGCATGTTTTGATATGAAGGGAGGGATATTCAAATCAAAACATGCACTGTTTTATCGACAGTCGATACTACTAAACTCCACTTAAACTGAATTTAAACAGAGTTCAAGGAGTTTTCTATTTTGAACTCAGTTTAAACAGAGTTTAAGTAGCGTTCTAGTTTGAACTGAGTTTAAGTAGCGTTCTAGAATACCACCCTTAAATTCAAGTACGAATATAGGGATTTTATAGCCAAGAACGATTTAATCACTAAAACACTCTCAGAGACTGAGTTAAGAGAAGTAGGCATCTATTGTAGGTACGGTCGGCCACAATCTCAGATACCCCATGGCAGCTCTTATCGCGCGCGGCATAAGGGCGCCAATCGAGCAAAAAGGGGTATCTGAGACTGTGGCCGACTGTAGGTACAACATAACCTTTAGGTCCTCAAACATGTTGTATGAAATCCTCTGGAACTTTCTAGTTTGGTTTATTTTGTGCTCATTTAATTTGCCAAAGTAATAAGGTCTTGTAGGGTCGCCGCCGTCAACAAGATTTTTTTCATCAAGAAAGATGTCTTTTCACCAAGAACGTCGAAGCTTTCTGAGTAATTTGTCTGAAATGAAACGAAAAAGAAATCTCACGAAACGCCTAATTTGCCTGATGTACTGATTAGTTTTTATTTATGAAAAGTGCTTCTTTTAGTTATAAATAAGTCGCTTAATTTTGAGTCTAGAATTTTACACTCTAGATAGCAAAATGAGTGCCCACATGAGTTGGTGTATTGATGATAATGTGAACATCGCCGTCAGGGGTCGTTTAACAATGTGTCTTCAATTTAAATGTGAAAAACAATGTCTCTACTACACGGCTCATAACTTCCAGTATATTAAGATGGGAACACACCATCACACGATCCGTTCACATCACAGTTATTTATCCGCTGGCTACAAGGTTTCTTCTTTGGCATGTTATGAGATTAATTTTATTACCTAACACCTATAGTCAAATACAACCATCTAACATAGTAAGAGTAAAAAAGTAAGATGTAACTACCTAACACCTATAGTCAAATACAACCATCTAACATAGTAAGAGTAAAAAAGTAAGATGTCCCACTAGCTGGGCAAATGCCTTCTCTCAGAGTGAGAGTAGGAGCTTAATCACCACATATAAAAATTATTTTTTATATCACTAATTCACACCATGAAGCCCCGTAATAGGGCGTTTACGGGGATCGATCTGCAATTCTGCATAGAAAAGCGACTTCACGCTGCCGTAAATGTGTAGAGGCCTTACTTAAAAATGGTGGAAAAACTGTGAAGTCCGTGTGGTTTCGTTAGTGTGTTCGAGGCTTAAAGGCAGCACCCGCAGCCCGCACCATTGTCTCTGCTCTGTGGGCAGACTCCACAGCCGTCTCTACTCTGTGACCGGCGCCAGGCGCGTCCGCTCCCGCCCTCCGCTCCGGACCTTCGCAGTCCGTTCGCAGATAACTCTTTCCGGTATCTCACACCCTGGAAATGGGAAGCGCTTGCATGTTTTCGGCAAGATGGATGGATAAAAGGTTTGCAGGACTACCAACTCGGTTTCAAGCTGCAGCAGCTAAGTGTACTGACTGATATTATAAACGCAAAAGTCAGCCTCTAGTTTTTCGCGAAAGTTACAGATAGGAGACTTACTACCAATTTCTGAATTGAGAAATTCGCTAAGCAAGCACCACCTAAATATCGTTCTGTCTGTGCAGATTTCTCACAAAAGAACGTGACAGAACGATACTTAAGTATTAAATAGTAGTAAAATTCTCAATTCAGAATCTGGGCCTTTTAAAGTAGAGGTAGATACATAGTTCCTAAAGATTTGATTCGCAGCAGTATCGAGCAGAGCATCAGGCATTTTCTAGTATAATAACCCTCCTTTGGGCAGTCGGGTGAATAAATTGGAGTACCAAAATATTTTCTTAAATTATATTTTGTCTAGATTTGAGTTGATATGCGCTTTTGTTCCGAAAACCTATGTTTGAACTTTCGTGAGCACTGCACATTTTTCAATTAAATCACACTAGTATTTTGGTGTCCGAATGAGAACTGAAACTAGTCGGCTATACGACAAAATACTAGTGAGTAAAAGCGTGATTTAATAGAAAAACCTATGTTTGGTTTACAGAAGAAGCCGCATTTGGTTCCATTCTTTTTAATATACTCCGTGCAATTTTAGTGGTTTTAAAGCCGAAGGTATTTTGTTGCACTGGTGATTCTGAGCCAAATTAAAAAAAATCATTCCAAAACGCGCGAAAAAAAATTCCCTGCTCCATACAAATTGTGTCGATTGGCGATAGCCGTTTGTATTGGGAAGTGTTTTTTTTTTCGCTCGTTTTGAAGTAAAATTTTGGAATTTGGCTCAGAATCACGAACTAAATACCTTCGGCTTTAAAACCACTAAAATTGCACGGTGTATGTACATATGAAAAAAATGCATGAGCGGTTAACGAAAAATTAAACCACATTAATTTCAGTTACTACACTCTCCTAGAGTTACGGTTAATCGGACCCGCGCCGCGCCGCGTGGGTGGAAATCAAATGTCATTGGTGGAAATAGAAAATAGTATTTACTCAAAAAAGCTCGTAATGTGGACATTAATTCGACAACCTTCTTTGAGCAAAGTCGGACTTGCGGGCTACTATGATTAGGCGCCAGAAAAGTTGTATGGAATTTCATTAATGTCGTGTTTTGCGGCCAGAAAAACTGTATGAAAATCCATTAATGTCGAGTTTTGTTTCATAAATAGAACTCAAACATCAGGTGCAAAAAGTATTTATTTAGAATTGGGCTGTATGGGTACTGGCAGTCGACACATTGCACAGAAAAATAAAGCGCGGCCATATTGTTTTCGACTTTTCGCGCGTTGTTCGAAGTGATTTTATTCCGTGTTTTTGTTAAAAAAGTGAACTCTCAAAGCGACGAATCCTCGGATTTAATGTGTTTAACACCGCCGGACATTCAAAAGCAAGCGAAATTAGTAATTGGAAATTTATTGCCACCCAAGTAAAAAGAAAAAATACAAGCAAGCTTACCAACAAAAAGTTTGCGGAATGGAAAATCGACAGAAAGTACTTAATCTACGACAAATGGTAAGCTAATTAAATTACAATTTTAATTACTATTCTAATTAATATTTTAATTACTCGCATTGTTTGAGTAAAGCACTATACAAGCCTTGGTCTGCAATGAGTGCGCTTCTGGCCACGCTATGATTGCCTCGAGCTTAGCTTAGCTTCGCTCTCGGCCCTCAAGTTTGGTCATCATTGCAGCCCTTGCTGGCCGCGCTATAAAGGCCTCGACCTTCGGTCTCGGCCTTCATTCCAGCTTGTCCATCAAGGGCTGCAATGCTGACCGCACTGTGAGGGCCTTGAGCTGCGCTACGCTGCGCTCTGTCGGCCATCAAAAGCGCGCCAGAAACGCACTCATTACAGATCGCGGCAGTAATGTACTAATTCATTCTAGATTTTTTTGCGGAAAAATTTATAATTGAAATTTATTGCTGCTTTGTTATACCTATATACGAGTACATTAAAATACACAACTCTCCCACCCCCTCCGCAAGCCGCTTACCCCCTCCCCCCCTTGAAAAATGACCCGTTTTACAGATTTTCTAAATTTTCAGGAAAACTATACAAGCTAGGACAAAATGGTCAAAGACTGAATTATTTATCAATAAATTACCAACAAATAAGTACTGACATTCATTTTGATACGATTTATAGTTTCCAAGCTATGGTGCATCAAAGATTACAAAAATGTGCGCTTGGCAGAAATAAAACATTTAATACATAAGTGTTTGGTTTTGGTGTAATTATGTATTTTTGTTTGCATAACAAGTAGTTTTTGTCGTTGTTGTACTGGCAACATTACCCCCACTGCTGGGGCTGCGGTTGGCAGCATTTTTGGGCTTCCAACCGTCTGTTCGTTACAATACTTTGTCGAGGCAACAGTAACTTTTCGAATTTATCGCCATTTTGCATCCTCTCGTTGTTATCGCGGTCCATTGTGTGCCGGCCCAACAAATAGGAGGTGCCAGAGAGAACCTAGAAGGACGTGCCAATTCCCGATCGTCGTCAGGTCAGGCTACGCTGCTAAAGGTGGGCGGTTCGCGAAAGGTAAATCGGTCGAGGAGCTGGAAGCAACGTCCTACCGAGGTACGCCGACCTCTGTCCCCCTTCGCCATCGGATCTGGTAAGTCCTTGTGATTCCCTAACTTTCATTCTTGAAGACACATCAGTGATCTATCGGCAACCTTCGTAATTCGTAATACAGTCCACTTTTAATTTCTCGCGCCCCCACGAAATCCCCGAAGTAAAACATTGGTTCTTCGCGCCGCATCATTATTGTACGGTGACCTTTTTCGTTTCGTCGATTTCGTGGGTTTTCTCGTTGTTTCTTGCCAAGTCATTATCGTTTTCCTTTGTTCTCTCGTCGTTTTTATTTTTTCGTACAAATATTGTCGGTACATTACTTTTGTGTTTTCGAGAATGCAGGTAGTGGTACTTTCTTTTCGTTGTGTTGGCTACAGTGTTGAGTAAATTTTTATTGTCTATGTTCAGCTGTCACTTTGACATTTCTTTATCGATTCATCAATTCCATTAATCGATTCAGATAGAACAACACTATTTGAGTGAACGAAATCGGTCAAAAATTATTTCGTCTGTGAACTTTTACTTTTTTTTGTTTGAATTGTATTTTAAATCTGTGTTGCCTACTCTGCACTATCTGTCAGTCTGTTGAAGTAAACAAAACAACATTATAATATTGTCGGATGCAAAATTAATTTAGTTATTAGCATTTTTACGCCTAAACCTTACATTACGTCTTATCTGCTACAATGGGAAACGAAGATGCGTCTGCCCCTGATGTAAATCGAATTGCGAGGGACTACGCGCTCTTGCGTATAGAGATAATAGAGGCTGGTGAAGTAGAAGGTTACACCGATCTAGATTTGCGCGATATTGTTAGTGACTTTCACACCGCGCAACAAAAACTGCTTGCCGTCGTAGGAAAGGCCGACTGGAAGGTGGAATGTGAGGCTTCATACATTTTTGAAAGAAGAATTTCCTCTGTCAAGGCTAGAATTCTGTCGTTGGCCCAGACTAAACAGGAAAAGCCTGTCGAAAACTTAGGTGGTAGTGCTTGTGCGAGGTTGCCAAAAATATCGATCAAGACATTTGATGGGGGAGTGGATAATTGGGTATCTTTCATCCAGTTGTATGACTCAATGATTCACTCTCGTGATAGCTTGGCTGACGTGGAGAAGCTTCATTATCTCCTGTCATGTGTTCAAGGTACAGCATATGATCTGATTAAGAATTTCCCGCTAACCAACGAAAGTTACAAGTTGGCTTATAATGCTCTCGTTAAAAACTATAACAGGAAATGGCAGATAGCTACAACCTATTATGACAAAATGGTCGAGTGTGCACCTGCAAGGGGAGGGTCAGATGCTGGGTTAGAGCGGTTGTCTAGAACCTTCTCGGAAAATATAGCGATCTTGGAGCGTTTTGGCCTACCTGACAGCAACTTCATGCTTGTCCATCTGCTATGGTCCAAGTTGGACGCTGGGACCAAGAGAGCGTTCCAGATGGAGCATAATTCCGGTGACATCCCAAATCTGGGAGACTTGCAAGAGTTTGTAGAGAAAAGCTATCGTGCCGTGAACGCGACCCAAAGCATATCGGGTCCATCTACAAATCGGCTGGCTCCAGTAAGGGCCAAGCAGCCGAATCCTCCCTCGAGGGCGGCATTTGTTGTATCGTCGGTCAGCTGCCCTCACTGTTCTGGTCCGCATGGTCTCGCGGGCTGTCAAGAGTTCCTTAATTTGGACCCACAAGCCAAATTTCACGTTGTCAAGGAACAAAATTTGTGCATTCTTTGTTTCTCTCCAGCTCACACGGTGAGGAATTGTCGTAGCCAACGTTGTAGTGAGTGCAACTGCTCGCATCACTCTTTGCTACATTTTGGGGGCAAGGAAAAGCAGGCCATGAAGGTTCAGCAAAATCGAGACATCGTGCTCACTTCAGTAGGTCAACACGGGAATAGCGGTGTCCTATTTTCAACAGCTGTTTTATTGGCTAAAGCTAGGGGAGGTAGTCACCAGCGGGTTCGAGTCCTGCTCGACTGCGCCAGTGCCTGTAATTTCATTACAAAATCCTGTGCTGACCGACTGGGATTAAAGTTGCAGACTAGTGCATCAACGGTGAGTGGCATCGGGCACATAGTTGCAGAGCCTCGCGCGATTGTCACCATTGAGCTGGCACCGCGCGGAGGTGGAGCGAACGGCCATATCACTGCGGAGGCATACGTGCTGCCTTCAATATGTGCAGCGCAGCCACATCGACCGGTCGACTACTCACAGTGGGTGCACACAAAGAATTTATCGCTCGCTGATCCTGATTTCGCGCTCCCGGCACCTGTCGACCTGCTTCTGAATGCTGACATTTTCGCTTCGTCGTTGTTACCGGGCCTCCTCAAGGGCAGTCCAGGTCAGCCAATCGCATTGAAAACAGTGTTCGGTTGGATCCTCATGGGTGGTTTCGAACCCAGTCTGGTTCACCATCCTCGTTCGTTAAGTTCTAACGATCATTGTCTATTTGTTACGAACCTCTCGTTGGACAACTCCATCCGTCGTTTTTGGGAATTAGAGAGTATTGTCGCTGCGAACGAAGAACGGTCGTTGTCGAAGGAGGATCAGCAGTGCGAGAAGTATTTCGCAGCAAATCATCGTCGAAATGAGGAGGGCAGATTTATTGTGCCTCTACCTTTCGTAGACCCATGTAGAAAACCAACGTTTTCCAACTCCCGAGCCATTGCGCTTAAAAGATACGCACATTTAGAAGGAAAACTCCGAGCTAATCCGGAGTTAAAAAGGGCGTACGTTGCTTTTATGGACGATTACGCTGCGTGTCACCATATGGAGGAGGCAGATGCGCCCACTGAGGACACAGGACACTTCTATTACATTCCCCATCATGGCATCCTGCGGCCTGATTCGGTGAGCACTCCGCTCCGGGTCGTGTTCGACGCAAGCGCCAAGGATTCGCGGGGGGTGTCATTGAATGATACCTTGTTCGCTGGGCAAAAGCTGCAGGCGAACATTTTCGATGTGCTCCTCCGGTTTCGATGGCACGCAGTGGTCTTTACAGGTGATATAAAACAAATGTATCGACAGATTCTTGTCCCTGACGAGGACGCAGAATATCAGCGCATACTCTGGCGCCCATCCTCTGTCGATCCTGTACGTGACTACAAGTTACGGACAGTAACATATGGCGTATCCTCCGCTCCGTTTCAAGCCTTACGAACTATTGCCCAACTCGCTGAAGACTCGACGTCGCTCTTTTCTGCTGGGTCTGCAATCTTGTCGCGTGACATCTACGTTGATGACGTGGTGTCCGGGGCAAACTCGGTTGAACAGGCGGTTGCAATCAAAGCAGAACTCACTAATATCCTGAGTTCGGGTGGATTCTACCTGAGGAAGTGGGCGTCTAACTCTGAGGAGTTCTTCGCGGAGGTCCCCATTGAGGACCTTTATACGGATCGTTTTAAGGACTTCTCAGAGACCAGTGACGTGTCCATCAAGATCCTGGGTCTGCGCTGGCTGCCTCAAGTAGACTCCTTTTCTTTCAAGGTGCAGGCGGAGGAGAGGAGGAGCACCAAACGCAGTATCCTGTCGGATATATCTAGAATTTATGATCCCATCGGATTTCTGGCCCCAGTAACTTTTCTTGCCAAATTCTTGATTCAGACATTGTGGACGGCCGGTGTTGGATGGGATGATGACGTCCCTGACAGCATCGAGTCGGAGTGGGGGAAACTCAAAGCACAGTTGTCGTTCCTCGCCACTCTATCTATCCCGCGCCGAATGGTCCGAACTTCCGGGTCCACAGAATATCACGGCTTCTGCGACGCATCTGAGCGCGGATTCTGTGCGGTTATCTACTGTAGGTCTGTAGATGCGGAGGGCTTCTGCACTGTCACCATTTGCTGTGCCAAGTCCAAGGTCGCTCACCTGCGCAGGCTATCCATCCCACGCCTCGAGCTGCAAGCCGCCGTTCTGCTGGCCGATTTAATGTCGTCTGTGAAAAGGGCGCTTCAGCCTTTTGTGCCCAGTTTTGGCGTCGTCGCGTGGTCAGATTCCACTGTCGCCCTGGCGTGGATAAAGTCGTGTCCATCCAGGTGGCAGACCTTCGTGGCCAATCGGGTCAGCCACATTCAGGATCATATCGCCCCTGAATGTTGGCGCCACGTGCCCACGTCTGACAACCCGGCTGATTTGGGTTCCCGGGGTCTATTGCCTAGAGAAATCGTGGACAGAGAGCTTTGGTGGGGGGGCCCATCATGGCTATCGCAGCCTCCTGAACATTGGCCACAATCCTCGCTATCGGTGGACCAGGAGACGCTGCTGCCCGAAGCTAGGCTGGTCAGCCTGGTGGTATCAAGTGAACCAGACCTTCTTGGTTCGCTGCTTCACACATTTTCGTCGCTGTGGAAGATCCAGCGAATACTGGCCTACCTCTTTCGGTTCATCCGCAACGCCAAGGACGGGTCGAGCAGGCTCGATGGTGCTCTCGATTCTGCAGAGCTTCACCGAGCCCTCTTGGCGTTGGTCCGATATGTTCAGGGCCAAGCTTTCTCGGAGGAGTTACAACTCGTTCGTGGTCAAAGACCCAACTCGCTGCCGAAAGCATTTCGAAAATTATCGCCTTTCTTAGACGATGCCGGTCTTTTGAGGGTGGGCGGCCGTCTTGTCAATGCGTCCGTTGCCTTTGATGTTAAGCACCCATTACTGTTGCCGCGACATCATAGGTTGACGACACTCATTATAGACGCGTATCATCAGCGGTACATGCATCCCGGCGTGCAAACCTTGCAAAACTTACTGGCCCAGTCGTTTTGGATATTGTCACCGAAACGCGCCATACGAACAGTTGTTTCGGGCTGCATGAAATGTTATCGCGTAAGCCCGCGCCCGGCGCCGGCTCCCATTATGGGAAATCTGCCAACTTGTCGAATAGGCTCACTTAAGCCTTTCTCCAACGCCGCTATTGATTTTGGAGGTCCTTTCGATATCGCTCTGGGCAGAGGCCGTGGTGCGCGCACGTTCAAGGCCTACATATGCGTATTCGTGTGCACTAGCACCAAGGCTATCCACTTGGAACTGGCGTCTGAGCTGTCCACAGACGCTTTTCTAGCTGCTCTCAGGCGGTTTGTCGCACGTCGCGGTCGCTGCAGCCGCCTACTTTCTGATCAGGGACGTAACTTTGTCGGGGCTAGCAACTACCTGGATACATTAATGAAGCAAGCGTCAGAAAAGGAGGAGATTCGCTTCTCATTTAGCCCTCCCGGCAGCCCTCATTTCAACGGGTTAGCTGAGGCAGGCATCAAGTCTGTAAAGACGCATCTGTCGCGCGTCATAGGAGGTCAGAGGCTCACGTATGAGGAATTTCAAACAATCCTTGTGCAAATTGAGGCGATGTTAAACTCTCGCCCCCTTACGCCTCTAAGCTCCGATCCTGGTGACCTCAGTGTGCTGACTCCGGGGCATTTTTTGACTTTGGAGCCCATTTCGGCTCTTCCTGAAGAGAATTTCTTAACTCAACATGTGAGTCCCCTCCAACGCTGGAAACTGCTCCAGAAGATGCACCAGGACTTTTGGGCACGGTGGCGTGCTGAGTACATCCATACGCTGCAACAGCGGACAAAATGGACTAAGTCACAGCCTGCCATTTTATCCGTGGGCACATTGGTAATAATTGTCGACGAGCAGTGCAACCCGATGAAGTGGAAAATGGGTCGCATCGAACATTTACATCCAGGGGCCGACGGCATCTGTCGCGTAGTCACCGTCAAAACCGCAACTGGGCGTTATCAGCGACCAGTAGTGAAACTCTGCCCTCTTCCCATCACCCCCTAGATTGTCTCGCCATGTTCATACTTTAGCTTACTTTAATTTATATTTTATTTAAATTTTTCTCGTAAATTCTGTCGCATTTAGGTGGGCGGAATGTTTGGTTTTGGTGTAATTATGTATTTTTGTTTGCATAACAAGTAGTTTTTGTCGTTGTTGTACTGGCAACATTACCCCCACTGCTGGGGCTGCGGTTGGCAGCATTTTTGGGCTTCCAACCGTCTGTTCGTTACAATACTTTGTCGAGGCAACAGTAACTTTTCGAATTTATCGCCATTTTGCATCCTCTCGTTGTTATCGCGGTCCATTGTGTGCCGGCCCAACAAATAGGAGGTGCCAGAGAGAACCTAGAAGGACGTGCCAATTCCCGATCGTCGTCAGGTCAGGCTACGCTGCTAAAGGTGGGCGGTTCGCGAAAGGTAAATCGGTCGAGGAGCTGGAAGCAACGTCCTACCGAGGTACGCCGACCTCTGTCCCCCTTCGCCATCGGATCTGGTAAGTCCTTGTGATTCCCTAACTTTCATTCTTGAAGACACATCAGTGATCTATCGGCAACCTTCGTAATTCGTAATACAGTCCACTTTTAATTTCTCGCGCCCCCACGAAATCCCCGAAGTAAAACAATAAGAAACAATAAATATTTATTATTATTACAAGAAATGCGTTTATGTAGTTCTTAATATCTAAAATAATATCTAAAGAGTGTGGAGGAGTTTGTGGTCAGACGGCTGTCGCGCCGTATGTTCCACTGCGCGGACAACGGGCGGCACCGGCACCTCCACCACATTGCCCCCAACTACGACCGGCCAGTAAGAGGACGTCCGTACCCGCGGGAGCTCCTCGAGCTGTAAGACTCCAGCAGCTTGGAGCCCCACTGACCACCATCGCAACGACTGCACACCCAAGACCCGGGGGCTGATGCCTCCGGAGAAGACGCACGGGACAAGAGTGCCAACTCAAAACCCGCACCTACTACTGCGCGGCCAAGCAACAGTAGCAGACGACCACTGACTGACTAATATCTAAAAGAATCAGGATAGTCATCATTATCTTTTGAAGATTTGTTGAAGCAACTAAGGCCCTGGCAATGGTTGCACATGGTGGAACAACGCAATGCAGCATTGACACATCGACATCTTTTTCCGCAGGCTTTTTTGCAGCTGCATGATACTATTTTCAGTATCAACTTTGGAGCTGGTGACTTTGTGTTGTGGCCAACGTATTTGTTGAAGTGGACGTATCGTAAATTCGTAACTCGTTTATACTTTTTTCAGTTTGCTTAGCCCCATACAAGGCGAGAATATAGATTCAGATTCAGATTCAGATATTTATTAATAATTTTCATTACAAGTCAATTAATCGATTATATTATCATTCATTATACCTAGTAGGTACATTTTGTTACATACTCGTAAGTGTAACTTAAAATATTTGTTTATTATCTGAAGTAGGTAAGTATATAAATTTGCATAACAAATGTCATAGTTATTAAATAAAAAATAAAATCATCAGTTAAGTCAATACTTAATAAGGTAATAGGATAAAAATAGAATTTGATAAAATTAAAATATAAGTCACTGAATTAAAAATAAAGTTAATTAACCTTATTACTTGTTATAAATTCGTCGTATGTATAGTAAGCCTGCCTGATAAGCCAGTCGCGTAGTCTAAATTTAAAGGTGGGTGAACTAGGAGCGTTGGTGACTTCCGGTGGGAGCCTATTATAGACTTCAGGGCCCATAGCCTTAACCGTTTTAGAGCCTTTGGACAGTTTCTTTTCGGTGAGACATAGCCTACCACCATGACGAGTATTATACCCGTGGCGATCACCAACTTTTGGGAGTGCTGGCAAGTTCTCCCTTACATCCGTAGCCACTTGGAAAATTAATATGCATGGGAGGGTCATTATTCTCAAGGCCACAAAGTGTTCCTTGGCGGAGTCGTCGCGAGGATCACGAGCCAACGTTCGCACAGCACGCTTCTGCATCCTAAAGATGCGCTCCCAGTCAGCGGCGCGCGCCCACAGGTCTACACCGTACTGCAGCAGCGAGTGCACGGTGGCGAAATAGCACGCGCGCACCGCGTGCACAGGCATAGTGTAGCTCAGTCGGTACAAAGCAAAGCAAGCTCCTGCAAGTTTCCCGAAAAGCTTTTCGATGTGAAGCTCCCACGTGAGACCTTGATCCACTTGGAAGCCCAGGAATGATAAGGCTCGTACCTGCTCGATCGCTATTCCATCAACATTGAAGCTCAGCTGTCGACGCGTTCGTCCTATACGAGAGGTCCAAAAGTTCGTGGAATAAAAGGGTTGTAAGAGGGATAAAAAAAATATGTTTCCTTTTCAACATAGTCCTTCCGAAGCTCAATACACTTTTTGAATCTTAGAATTAGCTGTTCTATAATGTTGAAAAAAAAAAAAACTTCGGTTCCCTGAAAATGGGTCAAAATGGCTTCTTGGACTTCTTTTTTCTATCGTCGGAAATTTTTCTTCCTCGAAGGTATTTTTTTACCCGACTACGCGAAGCAAAAAGGAGGGTTATGATTTTAGCAGCGTATGTATGTATGTATGTATGTATGTATGTATGTATGTATGTATGTATGTGGGTATGTATGTTTGTGTGTTCATCTGTTCCCTCGCAGAGCCTAAACTACTCGGCCGATTTCAACAAATGAGGTGTCGTTGGATTCGTCTTTATCACCCAGGTAACATAGGATAGTTTTATTTTTAAAAAAACCAAGATGGCGGCTGTGCTTCGCCCTAAAGTGGTGGACCTAAAAATAAAAATTATCGGATACCATCGTCATGGGTATCAAATGAAAGGGCTTTAAAAGACCTTTTCAAAAATGTATAACACATGTAGCGTCAACATAACAAATAGAACAAAAAATTCCAAAATGTGTTTTTTTTTGCCCTTCTTGGTTCTATTCTGGGTGATCGTCCAAAAAGCCGTCTTACTAAAAAGCTCAAAAAAAAATAGAAGTTAAAAACTAAAACCCGACTACTAAAAGGCTCAAAACAAGACCTGTTCATCCTTAAAATAGACTCATAGATAATTAATCGTAGTCGGAGGACACCACATTCGCATTTGATAAACCGATGGCCTCCGACTACGATTAATTCTCTATGAGTCTATTTTAAGGATGAACAGGTCTTGTTTTGAGCCTTTTAGTAGTCGGGTTTTAGTTTTTAACTTCTATTTTTTAACTTTCTGAAAAAAATAACAATTGCTGGGGGTCAGGTCTAGGCTGTAGAGAATAAACTAGTGTTTCAAACCCACATCTGTGTAAGGCAGCCATCGCAGTGTGACACTTGTAAACGGTCTAAGACAACACCCCGAGAGCATTTTTCTCTTCTACAGGGTGCACTCAAAGTCGATAGCGGAACTTTAAGTAGGCTGTCTACTGATCAATACAAACAACTTGTGCAAGGTGGCGACAAAAATGGAGCGAAAAAATTATCAGCTGTTTCATACATTTGGCGCAGTGCTGAGCCGACCTTTTGTATGGAACAGCTGATATTTTTTTCGCTCCATTTTTTTCGCCACCTAGCACAAGTTGTTTGTATTGATCATTAGATAGCCTACATAAATTTCCGCTATCGACTTAGAGTGCACCCTGTAGTTTCTTTGATAGCTTCATTTATTTTTTCCAATAGTGAAACGTAATATTCTCCGGTTAGGTATGTTCAACCACACACATATATATATATATATATATATATATATACCGGGTGTTAAAACACCGCCAACAGACCCGAAAGCCACGCATACTAGACACCAAAACAAAGTACTTTTTGGATAAATTATTGCTGGGAAATGATTTTGGTTTTTTAGGTTATAATTTTGAAAAATATTTTATCACGCAATGGATGTGTAACACACAGAAGTCATATTGCGCAAGCGTAGGTATAAGTTTATGTTTCTTAAGCTTGAAGTGCCGATGTTTAGAATACATTGCGGGTTGCAATTTTAACGTCGTTTTTTGTAGGAAATATTCATTATTTTGATATGGCTTCTTGAGACGATATGTTAAGAACTAGATATTGAATACATTTCTGCAAAAAAAAAGTTTTGAAAAGTCCGACTTTGAACCTCATTATCTCGGAAACCGTTGATTTCCCAGGCATAGTTCCTTGGGCAAATATGTTTCTTATGATGAGGACAATACGTGGTTTCCCGCTTTGTTGGCGGTCTTTTAACACCCTGTATATATATACAACCATATTTTTTTGACACCTTTTATTTGTAGACTATTAACAAAAATTTCTTCAGTGACCCAAAAAATCGTCGCCATCATCTTGCCAGTAGATTTTGACACCTTAAACCTGTAAGGGGGGGTTGTACCCTTTTTATTTCAACGTATCGACTCTTGTTTGGACTCGGATTCATAATGATGAACCAAATTTTCACTTTCAGTCACCATTCGTGCCAAAACGCCTTTTGGTTCTCCACCACAGACCTCCAAAAAGTGTTGAAGTGGGGCGTGGGCATTCTCGGCGCCCATGTTACAGTGACTTTTTTTTATACCAAGATATTCATTAAGTATCCTCAAAATTATGGTATCTGATACTCCAATTAATGCAGATAGAGGTTTTTTTTTCAACCGGGCGTCTTCCAATACAACTTCATCGATTTTTTCGATGTATTCGATGTGGTGGAGTCAAAAAGGTGTCTCGGGCGGGGGACATCTTCAATCGACTCTCTCCCTTATTTTAAAAGTCCATGCCACTAATAAATCAATGTTTTGGAAGGGCAATGATCCCCATAAATGGTCCCCACCTTTTAAATTTAGCTTTTTGGAGTTTATTCCTCATTGATAAGGAACTTTATAACGGCAAAATCCTCAAGTTGCTCCATAATTGCAGGTAACTTCCGGATATACTTATTCTCAGGACGATAACTTATTAATTAATTGAACTAGGACGCTGAAATTTGGCTTATAGACTCGTAATGAGTTGCTTATTACAATGACACCACGCGAGAAAATAAAAAATATTATTTTTTATTGTTTCTTGTTTATTAAATGTTTTATTTCTGCTTAGCACACATTTTTGTAATCTTTGATGCACCATGTCTTGGAAACTATAAATCGTATCAAAATAAATGTTAGTACTTATTTTTTGGTAATTTATTGACAAATAATTCAGTCTTTGACCATTTTGTCCTAGCTTGTATAGTTTTTCTGAAAATTGAGAAAATCTGTAAAACGGGACACTTTTCAAGGGGGGGAGGGGTTAAGCGGCTTGCGGGGGGGGGGGGGGGGGGGTGGGAGATTTGTGTATTTTAATGTACTCATATATAGGTACAACATAGCAGCAATAAATTTTAATTATAAATTTTGCCGTTTTGCCCATACATTGAAATCTAGAATGAATACACTAAAATGAAACGAGAGACAAACAGCATTATGACGTCACACTTATCCCGCTGCCTGTTCCTGAATTATCCTCTTTCAGCGAGCCTCGCGAACGCAATGTGACAACAAGGTTTGGAATGGAGATATAATGGAGAAAAACAGAAACGTTGGATCTCTACCTACACGACTTTTGTTGGCGCTTTTGAATATCCAGTAGGATCTCTGTGACTTATATTACGGGGAACAAACTATTTATGCGTTGTTATTTTCAGAAGTGTGACAATCTCTAGTAGTCTCCCATTTTCCCGATTTAAGCAACCTAGAAATCGTACAGTCTCTAGAGTAGAAGAGACCTAGTTTTTAAAAACTTGCCAAAAGAAAACTGAATTTCCGAGTCCCAGTGAGCGAGCGAGCAGCCGCGCCATTTTCCTCATTTCCCGCCATTCAAGTGTCATGGCGGCCGGCGGGCAGTTTCATTGAATCTGGTGGAATTAGATGCGTATTGTGCCAAGTAATTGGCACGGAAAAGAGACTATAGGGACCCGCCGAGTGACATGGGCTAGAAAAGTGAGTGACAAGACTAATAATACTATAGGCTAGAGTTGCAGTATAATGACATTGTTGGACGTTTTCAAAACTACGGTTATGGTTATCAGTTAGTAGGACATTTCTTGCAATTCACGATCGCACGAGGACTCATAGTCCTCATGCCTGAAGTCCTTCGTTTATTGGTCCTCATGCGCTCGTGACTTGCAAGAACGGTTCCAAAAGTTTATAATGCTTACTTTACACACTAAGGCCCGGTTTCTGAGTTGAGAATTTTGCTAAGCGAATGGGTAAGTATCGTCCTGTCTCTACAGATTTCTCACAAAAGAGCGTGACAGAGCGATACGTAAGTATGTGCTTAGTAAAATTCTCAACTCAGAAACCGGGCCTAAGGCTAGGTCTCTGAATTGAGTAATACTTAAGTATCGTTCTGTCACGTACTTTTGTGAGAAATCTGCAGAGACAGAACGATACATAAGTGCTTGCTTAGCGAATTTCACCATTCAGAAATCGACGGTAAAACTACAAACTGACCGTGACAATTTACCAGTTAGTTAGTTAGTTGGCATATACAGGGTAATTTTTTATTAGCTTTGCTCCTAAAAAACGTCAACAAGTAATTGTAATTTCCGACTACTTTTCGATTAGAAATAAAAAGTATCGAACTTTTTATTTAAAACTTTTTTTTTAAGTTTGCACTTTTATCATTTTAGCGCAGTGCGCGGCGCGGTTCCTCTCTTCCCTACCAACTTCTCCAGCCTCTCCTGCTCAAGAAGACACGTCAAAAATATTTTTTACTTAGTACTTATGGAAAAATAAAATGCGCTTTCACCAAAATCGTAGAACAAAGGTTGTTGGAAATCACATTTATAACTGCTGACGTGTTTTAGGAATAAAGCTATTTAAAAATTACCCTGTATAACCTACCCACCCACACACAAAGACACGGTCTTGTCTCTCAAACCCATCACTGAGTGGTCCATTTTATTTTGTATGCCTGCTAAAGAGCTGTAGTTTGCAACGGTATAGCCGTCCATTTGCGCACCTATTGTGCTCCTAAATGCTTTTGCTGGAACTGGATGGAGATTACAACGTGAAAATGAGTGCAATGGGTGCGTTCGTGTATTGTACCCATATTGTGCAATCAACACTGAGGATTAGAACTTCTGGGCGTTGTATTGTTGGATGTTTTGTTTACGAGTATGTTTGTGATGATGAGCTACTGACCCATCACAGTGCATTTCAGTTAACATTTCAGTTCATTTGATTTACCTATTTGTTAGAATTGTCTCGTGAGTCCCTTTTGAGATGGCAGGTTGTATGAAACTACGATTTACACGTTCTCCTACGTGTAAGTGGCAGTTATTACAAGCTTTTTTGCTTCCCTACCATTATGACAGACCACAGAGTGGCTCAGTCAACACGTTCCCACTGAACAAGCGGAAGAACCCATCAAATGTCTATCAATAATATCTATTAGAGAGATAACAAGATGATTATACCCACTCGCAACGCCTCTACACATGGAATAACCGGCCGAATGCAAAAGTTACTTACAACCGGACGCAGAGGCGTGATTGGCAACCATTTAAAAAGCCAGTATTGTATCTCTGTAATATCAGAAGCTCTCGGTGCAAACTAGCTGTGGCAATTACAATAATTGAGTGAAATATAGCTTCTCGCAACGTGAGAGAGTAACAGTATCCTGCAAGGTTATGCGAATGCCGGACATTGGGTGCAGTCTGAAATGCCAGCTACGATTTCACAATTTTAATTATGTTCTTTTAAAACGCATCGAAAAAAAAACATTTCACATTTTCAGTTTCGGAACACAATGCAAAAAAGTTCTCGGCGGCCACGTACTGGCCGTCTAGATTTGTTTTTTTGTGCAAAAATTCAGCGTTACTTTCGAATCCTTTTTGTTTTCATTTCCAGCCAGCTACTCGGCCTATCTATTTAATTTTGCGTTTGGGACCCGGGCGCAATCCTCGCCACGCCCAGAAAAGTGAAAAATCCGTAGGCGCCGGGAAAAAGCGCGCGTGTCGGATATGGCGCGAAAGTTACTCGCTACGCAATATGTCTGCTGCTGCGAATTTTCCCTCAACTGTTTGTTAGAGTATGTAGGTAGATAGACGATCAATGGAATCATGGAATGTTGCCTTTCCTTACTGAAATGAAAGTTTGCAATAATTTTTCGCTATAACAGTAAACTAGGTTGCTATGCATTGATGAATCATGTGAGTTTATTACTTGGAAACATGTAATGAGTTCGATATGGGAAAAGAAATCTTGTTTAAATACCTATCTAGACAGATGTTACAAATAATCCAGCTGTAGTTTCCGAGCTTACTTAATAACAATATTGATGAAGCTTACCGTTAATAAATAAAAGCGAAAAAATCAGCGCCCGCTGTCAAAAAGGCAACTTTCGCCAAAGAATATGGACGGGGCGGGTTTCGACACAAAAAGCATTGTGCTGAAGCCACACTCTTAATTTAGTCGATGAGCGTGTAACTTGGTGTGGGTGTGAGCCACGTATGCGGTGGAAATGTCTCAAAATACCTAGGTACCTAACCAAAAGTTTATTAGCCTTGTCCACACGGGACGATCCAACCAGGGCCCTTAGCCTGTAACACAATGGTGCCAAAGTGGGCTTCCGGTTGACGATTTTAATTACGATTTATTGATGATGTCAGTCCAGTGTCGGTCCTTTTAATGTTATTGTAGTACAGCAAAGAATATTAAGAGTCTAATCCAGGATTAGTTCGCTGGTTGTAGGAGAACAAGGAAAAAATCTCGTTTTTGTCCTTCTACCTAGGACGCCATTGATACGCCATTGTGTTACAGGCTAAGGCCCCAGTGCGCTCCGACCGCTCGCGACAGCAGCAAAATGTATGAATTCGGGTCGTGCCGCACGCAATCGGAGCGCGCTGGATCGTCCATCCGGCTGTTGAAAGGAAATTAGAGGAGTTTTGAGTTATCTCATGTTCTTCTTCTTCGATCCCTTTACTCCGCCGTGGGGTCTGTTCCAACACAAGGGCTTTCCATTTATCTCTGTCCATATCTAGAGAGCTCTGACCAAGTTGTTCCTTCTCGTTCGTCTCAGAAAGAACGGATCTCCTCCACGTCTGGGACGGTCTTCCGGGTCGCAAGTTGGATTGGCGAAAACCCTGCCTACTTTAGCTAGTTATTGTCCCAAGGTACCTACTACTTCTATTCTACTATAGAGGAACATATACCACTGATAACTAGTGGTTTGCCCCGAACGATGAACTCATGTTCGAACTTGAAAATTATCTTTGCCTCATTTACCCGCCTACCAAATTTCCTAACGATCCGACTATTTACTCCAGTTATCGTCGGACGATTATTCATACAAACAAACAAACAAACAGACATAGATACAAACGCCGGATTGTTCAAGCAGACTCGGAGAACTTCTCTCGCTTCGCTCGTTCAATAAATAAGCAAGTAAGTACCTATTTATCGGAAGTGTAACCGCAGCACAATTCTCAAGATGGCGACCGCTACGTCGGCGTTTGAGGCACTCCGTCGTCGTCGTCGGGTTGCGCAAACGCATTACCTCTTAATTGAATGCGAGCTAATTACCAAGGCCTCAGCGGCGATATTTTAACAAAATAATCGCACCCCAAGCTTGTTCATTAGGCGAAACATTCTGTTTGTTCGACAGACCATTTTTATCTGGCCCGTAAAGTGGAGTTTTGATGGCGAAGCGCTCGTCATCGCTCGTCATCATTCGGCTTCGGCGATAGAAATAATATTGTCTTCATTGTGCAACCAATATGACCTACTTGAACTAGGATGAGCTTTTCACGTGCCCAAAGTATTCACGACCCATTCATTGCGCGTGCGGGAGACCAAACCTTGGAAAGTTACCTGAAACAATACAGAGGCATTCCATCAGTCATGGAAATCAACAACTACACGGGGTTACAGGAACAGCACTAATCCCACGTCACATTATAACAAAAGAAATAAATCTCGAAGGAGACGTAAAGCACCAAGTGAGCCATACATTCGCCTACACATTACAAATATTGGCCGAATGCATAAAGCGGCTGGAACAACGCCGACAGCTCATAAAGATTTATCGTCAGTCCCTTCAATAAATATATTAGTACCGCTTTCTTGTACAGTTTGTGTAGTCATAGATTTTGCCGACGAGGGTCTTATGGTCCTCGTCACAAAAGCGATAATCCCAATGTAAGGCATAGGTTGTGGTTGGGTGGAGGCTGACTGAACGGAGAACTGGCAACCTCGATTCAGATTCCAAATTAAGAGGAGCAAGGATTGATTTAAATTTAGAAGTGCTGTTACAGTTTCTTCGTATTGATGATTCGCTTTTACTGGATTTCTAGAGGTTTAGAAATAAGTAATTAATTACTTATTTACTAAAGTGGTACCTAAGTACCTGCCCTATCGGTACAAGCATACATTTTTTAACGGTGTACATAATTATTCAATATTTCTCTATTTTGAAATCGTCGAACGATTAATCAAATCAGTCAGATCATTTCTGTACCTCCTACCTACCTACTTTTATTTTCCTTAAAACGTCAAAGGTCGTACGGAAGACGAGTGTTTTTTTTGAACGAGCGAGCGAAGCGAGCGAAGTTCTCCGAGTCTACTGGAACAATCCGGCGTTTGTATGTATGTATGTATGTATGTATGTATGTATGTATGTATGTATGTATGAATGTTCGTTCGACGATAACTTGAGTAAATTTAGTCGGATCGTCACGAAATTTGGTAGGCAGGTAAATAAGGTAAAGAGAATTTTTAAGTTCGAACATGAGCCAAATCGGTCGAGGGGTTGCTGAGATATGGGGTCGCGAGTTCAAAGTTCGGGGCGAACCACTAGTTTATTACGCTACGATTATCACTCCGGGGTTGGTTTATCTTAATTAATCTCCCTTTAACGTCGTTTCGCTACGACATTACACGAGTTTTATTTATATTTTTATTAGCGCGAAAATAAACTCGTCATAAAACCTTGAGGTGGCATTTTACCGCGTTTTGCAATAAATTTCACTGTAAAAAAGTAACGGGGGTGAAACAAAAGAGTGGGTTTGCATTCAGAACGTCGAGTGGCTACTCGAGATTTTATACCGCAGACTTTTATCGTAATGCTGGCTGGTTTTTTTCTCATAGGAACTACGTCCTTTGAGTTTGACAAACCCTAAGAAAACTATTTTATGTTTGAAATTAAAACTAGTGGTTCGCCCCGAACTATGAACTCGCGACCCCATATAAACTTAATAATAATAATAACCCCCGTGTTATGAAGTGTTGTGAAAGTCATCACGATCGGATGAGGCTTCTCCGATTTCTTTCCTATCTTATAGTGCTTCTATATCCTTCAGGTCCAGTTCAATATTCATAAAATCCTTTACAAAGTTTGCAATTATCATTTCCAACTCAAATTTTTCTTCTAGCATTTTTAGTTTTTCGCCAAACATTCTTTGAATGTTTTCTGTAACTTGTTCGCCGCTTTTTCTTATTTCAAGTTTTTGTGCCTCTAGATCATTTTGGATTTTTTGTAGTTTATCTAGTATTTCTTCCATTTTAAGTTTTGTATAGGACTCTCTTGTAGTTTTGAAGTAAAGCGATCTCTATTGTTGAGCATAAGGACTTTTTGGTTTATAATTTTGAACACTAGATGGCTCTGATAAAAAAAAATTGTCACGCCCTCTGTTAGGAAGTAGAATAACCATATTTTTTTAAAATAGATGGCGCCTGTTTTGTATTTTCTAATCTGGTGTACTTTGGACCTTAGCAATTAGCAAAATTTTTGGTTATTTTTGGATTTATTGGATTAAAATAGAGTTCTCGTTACGGATTATTTCGCGACCCGTAAAAGTTTATTTTGATTGTTTCCACTGAGTTTTACGTCCGATATCCACAATATTGTTTCCAAACAGAATTTGTATTTATAGTTCACTTTTGTTAGTTTTTATCACTGCTTTCACTGTTTACTGATTAGATTTACGTTTTTATCACTTTTATAATCGCTTTTTAGCACTATTTTAATGTTACTGAGAGGCAGCAGTGGCGCCCTCTCTCATCCCATATAAACTTAACAACCCCATATCTCGGCAACCCTTCGACCGATTTGGCTCATGTTCGAACTTAAAAATTCTTTTAATTTCATTTACCTGCCTACCAAATTTCATGACGATCCGACAAAAAATACTCAAGTTATCGTCGAACGAACATTCATACATACAAACATACAAACATACAAACATACATACATACATACATACATACATACATACATACATACATACATACAAACGCCGGATTGTTCCAGTAGACTCGGAGAACTTCGCTCGCTTCGCTCGCTCGTTCAATAATTTGCTTTGAGAAATCAAGAACTGGTTTAAAAAGGTCTTACTAACAAATAGAAAGTTGGTAAATAGGTACCTAGTAGATACTTTGTGTCATCGTCGTCAACATATTTCTCAAGCTAACTCTTGCTCCAAACTTTTTAAATTCTTAAATTCTTTTAGTGACTTTATTAAGTCCCAGAGTAGGGCATTCCGATTATCAATTTCGGGGGCCACAGATGCGGATGGCTACTGTTAATTATTCATAATTTATAGCTTTTCCCCCGCGTGGCACGAATCCGTGGAAAACCTTTCCGCCATTATGTGCACGCCATCCGTCAAAATGGCCGAACGTGTTTCCGGTTCCCGTTACATGCAGCTTCTGTATCTAATGGTTCGGATGAAGGGAGGGCCTATGTGTCATCATCACAATATTTCTAATGACAAATGTGTGATTAATGCTGAAATCTAATAATAGAATCCGTACAAAAGTGGGACCCCTTTCACTCTTCTTTATGCTGCATCTATCTACACATCTAATATGTAAGTACCTACTGATTAAAAAAAAAACAGATTGCAGTTCGTAAAGAGGTATTGTTTTTAGTAAACTCTTTCCACGTACCTATAGGTTACTGAGAAACGACGGAATCTAGAAACACAAAACAGAAAAGCCTGCCATATTTTCCCCCGAAAATAAACCCGTTAGTTCCAGCCATCTTTAGGGAAATCAAATGGTCGAAAAGAAATTAAGTGCTACTTCCCTTTTTATCCTTCGTTGGGTTTGATAGAGTCAGTCACCCAGGTTTTTCTAGAAAAGGGAACACGCAACTTTAGGTACACACTACAGCACGTCGACCCTTACACGTTAGCACTCTACTCGGTTACGTTACGGGCGACTTTACAACAAAAGTGTACACTCTGACGTGCTGTCGTATGTACTACCAAATTGAACAATAAGCCGACCGAACAAAGTTTCGTACCTACAGTCAAAAGCACGTTGACATTTACACGCTGGCACTTTAAGGGCGACTTTACAACAAAACTGTACAGTGTACAGCCCTAGTTCTTACCGCCCGTAACATAAGAGCGAAAATTATTATCTCCGATTAGGCATGAAAGTCGACTACTTTCATTCGATTTCATTTCATTTCGAGCATTTATTTCTTAGTACTTGTAAGTAGTCGTCAGTTTTTTGGAAGTAAGTATAAGTTTTTGTTACACTCTGTTAAAAAAAAACAGGATGACCTTGATGTTCACGCGAATTATGAAGGATTAACATAAATCAACGCGATAATGAGAAAAAAATCAAAGTACCTACTCAACTACTCTCATTGTAGAACATTTTTTTCTGTACTTTTTTGATTGTCATAAAAAAGAAACATGTACGAAGGCTCAAAAGGGATCTCCGGTTGGTCTGATTTGCTTAATTAACTACACAAACAACATTGTTGAATGTTGTGTATAATAATAATACAACAGTCAAACCTTACCAGACAGAACATTTATGGTTTAAAAAACCACAATAAATGCCATGAATCTCTCAGTCAAACCGACTTTGTTTTCAATGTAGAGTTAGAGATTGAAAGTACAACTGATAATTTAGGACTTGTAGCAGAAATGAAGTCCTACCAAGTAGATGCACGATAAGAAAAACGTACTTAGAAATATAAAGAACCTAACTTCGTCTCCCAAGAACCAGAGAAAACGATTGCCGACTGAGGCAAACAGCCTCCTAAGCCCTGCCATGTGTAACATGATTTAGCTAGTCGAAGAGGGAGGCCGGCCGATTTGTCTGGCACATAAACTCCGCGGCGAGCTTCCTACAGCGGCCTCAGCCTGTAACGCAATGGTGCTATAATGAGCTCCCATTTGACGGCTTCAATTACGATTTTAGATTTACTAGTGGTACGCCCCGAACTATGAACTCGCGACTCCATATCTCAGCAACCCCTCGACCGATTTGGCTCATGTTCGAGCTTAAAAATTCTCTTTGCCTCATTTACCCGCCTACCAAATTTCATGACGATCCGACTAAATTTACTCAAGTTATCGTCATACTTACATTCATCGAACATTCATACATACATACAAACGCCGGATTGTTCCAGTAGACTCGGAGAACTTCGCTTGCTTCGCTCGCTCGTTCAATTAATGCTGTCGGCCCTTTTAATGTTTTTGTAGTACAGCAAAGAATATTCTGATTCAAATTCTAGAGGATTAGTTCTCTGGTAGTAGAAGCAAAACGATGCAACCCCGGTTTTGTCTTTCTGCTGGGACGCTGTCGACACGCCATTGCGTTACAGACTAAGGGCTATGTACGCGCTCATACGCGAATCACATTTTTCCACTCACTCTCCGCCGTGGAGCAACGTCCGAAGGGACTTCTTTATGGGTCTAGGATTTTTTTATAAAACGTTTCCCGCCATATTCCCGTTTTCCAACTCGGCTCTTGTCTAAGTTTTATCGATAATCTTTAATTATTTTTGCCTTAAAAAACAACAGGGATTCGACCCGTTTGGAATACAGATAAGGAGACATGAGCGAATATAGCGAATAATTTAAACTTTATATCATAGCTTAGTATAATATAGCTGACACGTGTCTTTCCTATGGCTAGGCCGACTAAGCTATCAGGATAGGTGCTGGGCAAGCCTTCTCAGTCTAAAAAAAATTCTCAGGAACTGCAGAGACTGTGAGTGAAGGAGCCATTTCACACTGTATAAATCATCTCATTACGTAGATGCAAAGGCCTAATAAAATTTGATATTGCAAAAAAAGTTACAAGCAATGTTATGAAATATTTAATCAAGAGAGCGATTATTCCCTACCCATGTTCGTCAATGCTTTTAGCTAAGCCGTTTGCCGCCGTGCACTAAATTTTCTTTCGGTACGAAGGTTGCTTTTCTGTGGTTTAGGTGCTATCGCGGGTTGAAATTGTAGGTTACGCGTTTCATAATAATTATGTGTTTTTCACTAGTTTTTGTTTCGACGTTTATAGATGCCGCGAAACATTTCCTACGAAACTATAGCTAACCCTACGATGCTACGAACGTGATGATTTATACAATAATAGCTTACACACTTACAGTAGTAAGAATTATCCTTCCGTACTTATCTTTTTCACGTAACTTCTAAATGTATGATTCCGTTCAAACGTGTGATTTAACAAACTGCCCTCAATTAGTTAGCCCGAAATATTATAACCGTCGTTCATTTCCACCTATTGTCCGAGAAAGAGAGAGAACAAAACACTATGTCTCTACATTTATTGTACTGCTTTTATTACTACCTCTCTCACTTGGATGATCCGTTTCTGTTGATGAGAGTGGCATCCATTCGTCAGAAGGAACATTAAGAATGGAGTAAGTTTAATATAAATAACGTAGGTAAGTTTGAACTCATACTTTGTTGCATGACACACCTTAGGCCCGTAAGATCAATCACAGTTTAAACCAAAAAGGCTAGTCTATCTGAAAAACCCTATCTGTCGATTATCTTTCATACAAAATGCGAGGTTTAATCTATGGATTGAGTTTAAACTGTGATTGATCATACGAGCCTTAGAGTGAGGCACATCCCCACCGATTGGCGCTTTTCCCATTCTATCTTCGGACCTCGTTCAGGAAAGAAGTAACCGTGAAATTAACTGATTTCTAATAGGGAATTTCAATGGAACCCGCGTGCATACAGTCCGCGTCACTCGCAAATGACCGTTGTTCTTCGATACTCGCACTTATGTCACTCGTAATAGGGGTTACCGTGGTAGCAGTGGCTGGAGTTAAGTGTACGATCCAATCCAAAAAGCTCCTAATATATTAGGGAACCAGAATTAATACAAGACTGACGGTAACGTCGTCGGTAAGGCGAATTGACGTATCCTCGTTGAATCATTGTGTCACAAGCATATTAGGAAGTAGGTACCTCCTACCCTAGCGTTTACAGGTCAACTTTATTGGTTTTGAGGAGTTTTTTTAATAGAAAAGTAACGAAGAGCAGAAAAATATCTGCTCAAAAATTACGAAAAAACAAGTGAGTCTTAAGGGTCGCTAACATTTTGCATTAAATTTCAATCATTAACATACTAAATCCTACTAGGTGTCCCGTTTTGGTCTCCAGCTCCCTTAGCATAACAATGCGTTAAGCTGTACCTACATATTTAAAACCTCACTCTTTTGATCTACGTGTAGTGGGATAGATAGAGTTATAAACCCATGGTCGAAACCATTCTTGTGCTAAGCCAGCAGCCACCTAATCACATCAGCAATTATTATTAATTTCTAATAACAACCTGAGCAGATACCTGCTATCAAAACCATCATAATGATATGTCTATCTAATGAAAATGTTTTACTTAGCAAGCAATAGATACCAACTGTCGATAAAAACTTAATTTAAATAAGTATAGTTCGATATCATTAAAGTGTACTTTGTCGATCATCAAGATTTGATTGAGAACCGTATTTAATTTGTGATACCTTATTATCGAGTAGACATTTTAATATTGATTTATCACTAGCGGTCCCCGTGACTTCGTCCTCGTGAAAATTTCTCATACAAAATTCGCGAACTCCATTTTACGCTCTTGGGGAATTATTTCCAGAATGCTTATTCTGTAAAAATAATCCGCAATGTTGCTAGTCCCCAAAACCGGGTTATTAGCGGGATTATTACAGAATATTTCTAAAATTTTCGTCACTTCGAATTATACTCACGATAGATGATTGAGGTCGTGTGTATTCTCCACAACAACCAAACGTCATTTAAATAACCGTGATTTGATCCCTTTCGAAGCTCTACAAATCTGGAAGAAGTGATAGTTCGCCGTAGATTTGCAATTTTTAAAAAAGAAACAGTAACACCTCTACAAAGCTGAGTACCAAACTATTTTCCTATTTGTTCTTTATTTGTTGCTGTGTCTTTTTTACAAATTGCAAATCTACGGCGAACTATCATTTCTTCCAGATTTGTAGAGCTGAAAGGGATAAATCGTCGCGGTTATTTACCTGTCGGTCGTTAGGTTGTTGTGGCAAATACACACTGTGACCTCAATCAAGTCCATCATGAGTATCATTGTTTGATGTGATGATTATTGTACGAAATAGGCTGTTTTAAGTGCGCACAAGAAGAAGTGTCCATGTCCAATGACATTAAACCAATGACCAGTAAAATGGCCACGAAAACAAATATTGATAGAACTTACTGGACGTATCGAAGAACCTTAAAGACTTGAGGCCCTGATTAGAGCAACTTTTCAGCTACTACAGCCACCGCGTACCCCAGTAGCTGGGCCGTAATTAAATTACAATCAATCGTCGATAACCGCGGTAAAAGTTCCGGTAATTGATATTAGATCGGCCAATTACACGAGCTTCGCAAGAAAGTTGTTCCGCTGCCGTGCCAGCCATACCCGTGTAGTTAATGAAAATAGATTCAAATACCTCAGGGGGTGAAGTTACGACTCTAGTTCTGGTGTAACTCAACATCTATCACGATACCTTTTAAAGGTATCGTGTGATCGTGATAGGGGGTCTACCGGTTAAGACGAAGCCGATTACCATGGACAAAAATTTAACTTCGATTTTGGAAAAATGAATTTGGTGGTACCGCGTACAATGGGCATTGATCAGTGAGGCATCGATTGCCGTAAATTGAAAACCATTTCGAGGAATAGGGATACTGATTACTATTAGAGGTTTAAAAAAGTAAAATTAAAACGGATTATTAATATTTACCGCCAAAAATGTTTACTTCATTTTTCTTTCGATGACGTCATCATAGCCTCTAATGCGGTAGTTCCATTGCCTACAAATATTTAAAAAAACAACTGTCAAACCTTCTTGTTGACTTGACACTGACATTTGTCAAACGTAAACATATTTTTAATACAGTTGCTCAAAAAGTGGCGTATTGCAGGGACGTATAGCGTTCGGGATGTGGGCTATTACACACGCGTGCTTTTTTTTTACCTTTCCCGCACTCGTGCGTTCTCTTTCCCAACTGTCAAAATAATGTCTATTAAAAAGTAAAACCAACCATGAAGTTTTTACTAAAAAAGTTTTTATGATTAATGCAAATACGTATATTTCTAAAAAGAAGTTACTAATTTGTTTCAATATCAGATTTAATGATTAGATTGAATGAGTTTGGTTAGGTTTCATTTCATTTCATCTCATTAAATTTAATTTTCATTTCATATCAATAAAAAACTTCTACTGAAGACTTGGCTGTATGGGCATAGTTGCCTTTGCCTACCAGAATGGGTGAAGAAAAAAAAACTCTGCTTATATTCTACGGTTGGCACCATTTATATTTTTCAGAAATTTTCTTCGCGAGTTTAGTTGTTTGTTGCACAAAATGAGTAATTTCAACCCTAGTTTTTTTTAATGAACACCACCGGAACTCAGTATAATTGCACAAAATGCTTCGGAGAACATTTTACCGGAAAAGTCAAAAATGTCAAGTTAGTTGAGTTTATTGTGTTTTTATTATTTTATTAAATTGCTTCATTTTTTCGCAACTGTATTAAAAATAGTCGTTCAGTACACGTGCGGAACCGTCATTGCAACTTGTTCCGACTGTCAACCCTCGCCTTCGGCTGCGCCTCGGCTCGGGTAGCCATTTGTCGGAACTCGTTGCAATGACAGCCTTTCCACACTTGTAATGAAATACACTATTTTATTTTTTAAAAGCATGAATGAAGGCAATGAACTTAGTACTTATTGCCAGTTGTGACGTCATACACAAAACTTTTAGAAATTTTAAATAATTAATAAAAAAATATTTACACAAAAAATTAAGGAAATATTCAAATTAGTTTCTTATATTTGTCTACATTTTCGATTTATAGAATAAAAAATAAATAATGACGATGTCCATTCATCTGTCAAAATCATCTGTCATGAACATTGGCAAACCCATGACAATTTGTTTGTGATCCCCTTACTGTGGGAAAACCTTTCGCCACCTCCTACCAGGGTTTGGTCCCCAAAAACCCTCCTAAAGAAGCTTCGTGATACCCTAAAGAAGCTTCGCGACCCCACTTAGGTAGCTTGGCGACCCCCCAGGGTCGCGCGACCCACCAGTTGAAAAAAACTGGTCTACATTATAGTGTGCATTTGCTCAGTAAATCTCATAGCTAGATATGGAGATTGGAGGGACTTACGTGTAAAAACATTGCCCCCGAATCAAAGTCAACGGATCAGTTATGTAGAGACACGTCATTGACCAATCAGAGGCGCTCGTTGTCTAGCCAATGTCAACGATAACGTACAATAAGTGCCCACAAATTGAATTTAGCCTGAATACAAACGAGTGGGCTGTAATAGAAGGGTTTCGCGTCTTATTTCAATTTATTGTCTTTGGTAGGAGGAAGCCCGTTACAGTTCAATTTCGCCATGACGTGACGGTCTGTCTGGCATAATCAGATAGAAAATGGTAGGTAGAGTCAGCAACACGTGGGATACAAATTGATTTCGATACACGCGCTTACGTCGAAAAAAATTTGCGAAATTGAGCCGTGACGGGCTGCGCGCAATAGGAGCTAGGTACCACGAGATATGAAGTGTGTAGCTGATAGTTCAAAGATCATTTCAGATTTAAATGGGACTGAATTTAAAACAATACTACAAATCCTAGAAGTAGAGGTTGAGTGGCTGGCAGCTAGTGGTAACGCAGTTAGCGTTGCGGAATTAATTGAATTAAGATATCGTTCAGCCATCGATACGCAAAGTTAGAAGAAGAAGAAGTACCTACTGCACCAAATGTATGGATCAATCGAATTATATTATGCTCCATCCATATGATCCCCAATTAATGACATGAGTGAGACCCAAAGATAATGGCCCCTCAAAGTGTGAATTTATAAATAATAAAATTAAGGTAACTACATCGATATCTTCAAGCAAAAAGTATGTAGATAAGTAAGATATTTTTATAAAGATTTTTATAAGGTTAAAAAATTCGCTCGGGACAGGATTTGAACTCGCAACCTCTTGCATTCCGTGCAGGCGATCTACCAATTGAGCTACCGAGTCAAGTACTGTCTTTGCAAATTTTCCAACCTCATTGAAACTGGTCTTACGTCAAAGGCCTTTACATCTAGGTATTACAGATGATTTACGCCATCTTCACTTCAAACTGATTTGCGATGGCAGAGACTCAATAGCATAAAGTCGTACACCTACATTCAGTGAATTTTTGATAGACTCGAGCTTCTTACATTGTTGTAAAACGGCTGTAGATATTCCTTTGTGAGTTTTATGAAGACTTGGTAGTCCCGATACTTTGATGTTGAATAGAAACCGATAACTTGAGTGTATCGATTTTATGGGAGCCAATATCAAATTCCGAGTAATATAATTTACCATAAGTCTTCGAGACTAAAAAGATACAATGTATACAGGGTAGTTTTTAAATAGCTTTATTCCTGAAACCTCCAAATATAAGTTGCGTTAAACAAGTTTCTTTTTATAATCTTTTTTATTTTCGGAACTTTTGTCACAAAACAACTTTAGTTCTACGACTTTGGTGAAGCGCATTTTTTTCCAAAATTTTGGCGTGGTGCAATAAATAGGAGCAAGAGAGACTGGAAAGGGGGTAAAGAGTAGAGGGGCATGAAAGGGCGCTGCGCAATCTATACTTATAATAAAACTCTAGCGAAGTCAATTCTGTACATTGGATATTTTTAGAAAAAAACTAGCAGGGGTTACTAAGTAAACTATACTGAATACAAAAATGCAAAAAAATCGGTCTATGTCTGTCTGTCTGTCTGTCTGTCTGTCTGTCTGTCTGTCTGTCTGTCTGTCTGTGTGTTACCTCATCACGCGAATACCGCTGAATAGTTTTCAGTCAAATTTAGGGCCGTGATAAGTCCTGGTTCTGGGAACAATCTAGGCTATCCGATGTTCAGAATACATTGCGGGTTGCAATTTTAACTTCGTTTTTTGTAAGAAATATTCATAATTTTGATATAGCTTCTTGAGAAGATATGTTAATAACGTGATAATGAACACATTTCCGAAAAAAAAAATTGAATTTCCGGAAAAAAAAATCCGACTTGGAACCTCATTATCTCGGAGACCGTTGATTTCCTAGGCATAGTTTCTTGGGCAAAAATGTTCGTTATGATGAGGACTATACAGGGTGTTAAAAGACCGCCAACAGACCCGAAAGCCACTAGACACCAAAACAAAGTACTTTTTCGATAAATTATTGTTGGGAAATGATTTTGATTTTTTTAGGTTATAATTTTGAAAAATATTTTTACGCAATGGATGTGTAACGCACAGAAGTCATATTGCGCAAGCGTAGGTATCAGATTATGTTACTTAAGCTTGAAGTGCCGATGTTTAGAATACATTGCGGGTTGCAACTTTAACGTCGTTTTTTGTAAGAAATATTCATAATTTTGATATGGCTTCTTGAAAATGTATGTTAAGAATCCCCTGAAGCTCTGCAGCCCTCTCGCTCGCACTTTTCAACATTTTAATTTATTGTAAGAGAATGATTCAACTTTGGACGATAAAATATAGTTGCAGACATAGATAATAAAGCTATCGACATGTAGACATACTTTAAATTTCACATTTATAGTTTAAAAAATAAATATTACTGAACTACTTCTTTTAACCGAAGTTCTGTGATATTTTTTTATTAGTAGGAATACGAAATCAAAAGTGTGTCCACATGTCGATAGCTTTATTATCTATATCTGCAACTATATTTTATCGTCCAAAGTTTAATCATTCTCTTACAATCAATTAAAATGTTGAAAAGTGCGAGCGAAAGGGCTGCAGAGCTTCAGGGGATTCTTAAGAACTAGGTAGATACTGAATAAATTTCTGCAAAAAAAAAGTTTTGAAAAATCCAACTTTGAACCTCATTATCTCGGAAACCGTTGATTTCCCAGGCATAGTTCCTTGGGCAAAAATGTTCCTTATGATGAGGACAATGCGTGGTTTTCCGCTTTGTTGGCGGTCTTTTATCACCCTGTATGTGGTCTCCCACTTTGTTGGCGGTCTTTTAACACCCCTCGGTATTCAATACAAGCACTCGCCGCAAAAAATAATTTTGCATTCTTGCATAGCAAATAACTATTGTTTACCGTTGAGCTGGATAGACAGAGTTATTAGCCGTATGCTTTGCTTGCTGGCTTAGCATGAGAATGAGTAAGATCTTATCTATGGGCTTATAACTTTATCTATCCCACTCTACGTCGAGGGAGATACATTATAAACCCTTTTACTTCCTAAGCAATTCTTATGCTAAGCTTCCTGGTATCTTATCACGGGCGATACCTTAATGTAAACAATACATATTTATTATTAAATTTATAAATGTATTGTTTAGATTAGGGTTTTAATTCTATTTTATTCTATTGCTTTCTTTTGAGCCCTGCTACCGCAAGTTAATAAATAATAATTATTAAAATACCCCCGACATTTTAGCTTCGAATAAGCATATTTAATAAATGGCTGAACCAATTTTGACAAAACATAACTAAGAACATTCGCTAGAAAACCTGCTTTCAAATTAAAAAAAAACCTTAAGCTTCCAAATCGTTCACCCATTTAAGAGCTACGGTGCCACAGACAGACACACCCTCATAAACACACTCACAAAGCTGTCAAACTTATAACACCCCTCTTTTTGGTCGGGGGTTAAAAAAAACCTTCCTTTTGAGTTTTCCTCCACAGTCGAATTTAAATTAAATGTCAAATGTGTAAAAACGCATACGAAGTCGCTAGCACAACTAGTCTATCTATACTTATAATAAAAGTCTAGCGAAGTCAATTCTGTACATTGAATATTTTTAGAAAAAAACTAGCATGGGTTACTAAGTAAACTATACTGAATACAAAAATGCAAAAAAATCGGTCTATGTCTGTCTGTCTGTCTGTCTGTCTGTCTGTCTGTCTGTCTGTCTGTCTGTCTGTCTGTGTGTTACCTCATCACGCGAATACCGCTGAATAGTTTTCAGTCAAATTTAGGACCGTGATAAGTCCTGGTTCTGGGAACAATCTAGGCTATCCGATGTTCAGAATACATTGCGGGTTGAAATTTTAACTTCATTTTTTGTAAGAGATATTCATAATTTTGATATAGCTTCTTGAGAAGATATGTTAATAACGTGATACTGAACACATTTCTGAAAAAAAAAATGAAAAAAAAAAGTCCGACTTGGAACCTTATTATCTCGGGAACCGCTGATTTCCTAGGCATAGTTCCATGGGCAAAAATGTTCGTTATGATAAGGACTATATGTGGTCTCCCACTTTAATGGCGGTCTTTTAACACCGCTCGGTATTCGATACAAGCACTCGGCGCAAACAATAATTTTGCATTCTTGCATAACAAATAACTATTGTTGACCGTTGAGCGGGATAGACAGAGTTATTAGCCGTATGCTTTGCTTGCTGGCTTAGCATGAGAATGAGTAAGACCTTATCTATGGGCTTATAACTTTATCCATCCCACTCTACGTCGAGGGAGATACATATAAACCCCTTTACTTCCTAAGCAATTCTTATGCTAAGCTTCCTGGTATCTTATCACGGGCGATACCTTAATGTAAACAATACATATTTATTATTAAATTTATAAATGTATTGTTTAGATTTGGGTTTTTATTCTATTGCTTTCTTTTGAGCCCTGCTACCGCAAGTTAAGAAATAATAACTATTAAATTAAAATACCTCCGACATTTTAGCTTGAAATAAGCATATCTAATAAATAGCTGAACCAATTTTGACAAAACTTAACTAAGAACATTTGCTAGAAAACCTGGTTTAAAATTTAAAAAAAATACCTAAAGCTTCCAAATCGTTCACCCATTTAAGAGCTACGGTGCCTCAGACAGACACACTCTCATAAACACATACCTATACAGACACACTCACAAAACTGTCAAACTTATAATACCCCTCTTTTTTGGTCGAGGGTTAAAAAAAACCTTCCTTTTGAGTTTTCCTCCACAGTCGAATTTAAATGAAATGTCAAATGTGTAAAAACGCATACGAAGTCGCGGGCACAACTAGTACTTATAATAAAACTCTAGCGAAGTCAATTCTGTACATTGAATATTTTTAGAAAAAAACTAGCAGGGGTTACTAAGTAAACTATACTGAATACAAAAATGCAAAAAAATCTGTCTATGTCTGTCTGTCTGTCTGTCTGTCTGTCTGTCTGTCTGTCTGTCTGTCTGTCTGTGTGTTACCTCATCACGCGAATACCGCTGAATAGTTTTCAGTCAAATTTAGGACCGTGATAAGTCCTGGTTCTGGGAACAATCTAGGCTATCCGATGTTCAGAATACATTGCGGGTTGAAATTTTAACTTCATTTTTTGTAAGAGATATTCATAATTTTGATATAGCTTCTTGAGAAGATATGTTAATAACGTGATACTGAACACATTTCTGAAAAAAAAAATGAAAAAAAAAAGTCCGACTTGGAACCTTATTATCTCGGGAACCGCTGATTTCCTAGGCATAGTTCCATGGGCAAAAATGTTCGTTATGATAAGGACTATATGTGGTCTCCCACTTTAATGGCGGTCTTTTAACACCGCTCGGTATTCGATACAAGCACTCGGCGCAAACAATAATTTTGCATTCTTGCATAACAAATAACTATTGTTGACCGTTGAGCGGGATAGACAGAGTTATTAGCCGTATGCTTTGCTTGCTGGCTTAGCATGAGAATGAGTAAGACCTTATCTATGGGCTTATAACTTTATCCATCCCACTCTACGTCGAGGGAGATACATATAAACCCCTTTACTTCCTAAGCAATTCTTATGCTAAGCTTCCTGGTATCTTATCACGGGCGATACCTTAATGTAAACAATACATATTTATTATTAAATTTATAAATGTATTGTTTAGATTTGGGTTTTTATTCTATTGCTTTCTTTTGAGCCCTGCTACCGCAAGTTAAGAAATAATAACTATTAAATTAAAATACCTCCGACATTTTAGCTTGAAATAAGCATATCTAATAAATAGCTGAACCAATTTTGACAAAACTTAACTAAGAACATTTGCTAGAAAACCTGGTTTAAAATTTAAAAAAAATACCTAAAGCTTCCAAATCGTTCACCCATTTAAGAGCTACGGTGCCTCAGACAGACACACTCTCATAAACACATACCTATACAGACACACTCACAAAACTGTCAAACTTATAATACCCCTCTTTTTTGGTCGAGGGTTAAAAAAAACCTTCCTTTTGAGTTTTCCTCCACAGTCGAATTTAAATGAAATGTCAAATGTGTAAAAACGCATACGAAGTCGCGGGCACAACTAGTACTTATAATAAAACTCTAGCGAAGTCAATTCTGTACATTGAATATTTTTAGAAAAAAACTAGCAGGGGTTACTAAGTAAACTATACTGAATACAAAAATGCAAAAAAATCTGTCTATGTCTGTCTGTCTGTCTGTCTGTCTGTCTGTCTGTCTGTCTGTCTGTCTGTCTGTGTGTTACCTCATCACGCGAATACCGCTGAATAGTTTTCAGTCAAATTTAGTACCGTGATAAGTCCTGGTTCTGGGCATAATCTAGGCTATTCGTTGTTCAGAATACATTGCGGGTTGCAATTTTAACTTCTTTTTTTGTAAGAAATATTCATTATTTTGATATAGCTTCTTGAGAAGATATGTTAATAACGTGATACTAAAAATATTACTGAAAAAAAAAAACGAAAAAAAAAATGTCCGACTTGGAACCTCATTATTTTGGAAACCGTTGATTTCCTAGGCATAGTTTCTTGGGCAAAAATGTTCGTTATGATGAGGACTATACAAGGTGTTACAAAAGATGCTAACATACCTGATGATAGGGATCACAACCAAAATATTTTTTTTAGCTCTATGACGTTCCGTTGATTTTTAAATAATTAAAATGTAAGCGCTGTGACGAGAGAAAAGTATTTTTAAAATAATGTTTCCATAGAGTTTCAGGATGTTTTAACAGCCTGAAGCTATTAAAATACAGCTAAGCAATCAACCATATTTTTTAATTGGAGCCAAATCCAAAAACATTAAGTTTTTTAAAATTTTACAATTTTGAAGTTATAAAAAAAAGGTTGTGTTTTTCAACTTTTTTTTGCAGTTGTCATTATGTTGACCAGCAGGTTACACCCTGCAAAAAGAGTTAGTATCTTTTGTAACACGTTGTATGTGGTCTCCCACTTTGTTGGCGGTCTTTTAACACCGCTCGGTATTCAATACAAGCACTCGCCGCAAACAATAATTTTGCATTCTTGCATAACAAATAAATATTGTTTACCGTTGAGCGGGATAGACAGAGTTATTAGCCGTATGTTTTTCTTGCTAGCTTAGCATGAGAATGAGTAAGACCTTATCTATGGGCTTATAACTTTATCTATCCCACTCTACGTCTAGGGAGATACATATAAACCCCTTTACTTCCTAAGCAATTCTTATGCTAAGCTTCCTGGTATCTTATCACGGGCGATACCTTAATGTAAACAATACATATTTAATATTAAATTTATAAATGTATTGTTTAGATTAGGGTTTTTATTCTATTTTATTATATTGCTTTCTTTTGAGCCCTGCTACCGCAAGTTAAGAAATAATAACTATTAAATTAAAATACCCCCGACATTTTAGCTTCAAATAAGCATATTTAATAAATAGTTGAACCAATTTTGACAAAACATAACTAAGAACATTCGCTAGAAAACCTGCTTTAAAATTTAAAAAAACCTTAAGCTTCCAAATCGTTCACCCATTTAAGAGCTACGGTGCCACAGACATACATACCCTCATAAACATGTGTTTATGAGGGTGAAACTATGGTATGTACCTATACAGACACACTCACAAAGCTGTCAAACTTATAACACCCCTCTTTTTTGGTCGGGGGTTAGAAAAAACCTTCCTTTTGAGTTTTCCTCCACAGTCGAATTTAAATTTAATGTCAAATGTGTAAAAACGCATACGAAGTCGCGGGCACAACTAGTAAGTAAATAAATCCGATAAATAAAAAGTATCGGGCTATTTGAAAAGTCGTAGAACAAAAGGTGTTCGAAATGACATTTAGAAGTTGAAGTGTTTCAGGAATAAATCCATTTAAAAATTACCCTTTATAGCAAATCTTTTAACTGGTGGGTACCTACTCTCAGAGCCTTCTTTCAGATAGATTCGTTGGTGATTGGCGTTGAGAGGGTACCCACTTTGCTAGTATCGTTTGACGATCTTCATTATTTAAGTACTCGACAGCACGTCGACGCTTACACGCTAGCACTCTACTCGGTTACGTTAGTTACGACTTAAAAGTCTGACGTGATGTCGTGTGTACAACTTTTTTTTTTTATACGTATTAAATTTATTTCGGGGATTGTGGACAGGGCATGAATTTAAATATGTCACAACGTATGTTACACTTTATTGCTAAAATACTAAAACTATAAAGACATTACGTAGTACACGCGACACCACGTCGATCCTTACACGCTAGCAGTAGCACTCTACTCAGTTACGGTACGGGCGAATTTACAACAAAAGTGTACATTCTGACTTGCTGTCATGTGTACAAGGGCGGACTTATTTTTTATTTTGACTTACGTGACCTGCAAACTTGCAAGAAATTAACAATTCACAAGTTCATTTAAATACTTATTATCGACGTGAAATTGACAAGCTCACTGGACCTTTCCACAAACAAATCGTTATTCGACCAAAAAAGCCCTTGTGACCATAAAATAAGTTACGGGCCATTTCTGAAACGCGCTCTCGGATTCCTCCCAAAGGACCAAAAATCAGGGACGACCGACCTGTTTCAACCTTTGGAAAGAAACAAAATCAATATGGGTAGGTACTTATTATAAAGGTTTCATATTTAGTGTATGTAGACATCAATTAACCTCTACCCGATTCTACGTCGTAAATTTATATTTTGACCAAGATTCCCTCACTTTCAGGGACTTAATATCTAGTGTTTCTTTAGACGGGTTTACGAGACGCTATACGTATAGAGTCTGGCTACCGAGAGTTGGCATTAAGATTAACGAATTTTGAGATTTGTAGCTCTGGTAGTTTGAGATAGTGATCAGTCAGTCAATAAATTATTAATTCAGTGTATTATACAGTGAATTAATTCTTTATTGACTGACTGACTGACTGATCACGATCTCAAACTACAAGGGCTACAAATCTCAAAATTCGTTAATCTCAATGCCAACTCTCTGTAGCCAGACTCTACAACTAGATACACAAAAGCTTAATATTTTTCAAAATTCTTATGGAATATTATGTTTATGCTAATTAAATTAGATGTAGATGCAGATTACTAGACTGTGTCATCCTCTGCAACGGAACTTTCGCGAGTGCAACGTCTATGGACCCGCAGTGAGAGGCCGGCAGCGGTGTCGCGCGTTTCATCTCTTCTACACAACTAAGACATCCGGACGAGGTTAAAACTAGTCGGCGATCCCGACGTTTATAAAAGTAAGGGAAACTTCAATCATCAATGATTAAACAATGTTCTTGACGTTTCAGGAATAAGCCTGCCGTTTCCCATTGCCGGCCATGTTTTACGAGGTCGTTTCTCAGCATCGGCCAGGGCGCGTGCACGATGGCTGCCCGAGAGGAACCTTTGACTCTTTGATGGAGAGACAGCGCTAGAGGGCTGTGCTGTGCTTTGTGCAAGCGCAACTTCGCCGACAGAGGCTGAGTGGTTCGGGCACGTAAACGGACGTCACCAGACTGCAACGGTAAAGGCAGGCACTGCGCAAAGCTTAAAAATAAAACCGAAAGCCAGATGGGTGCTTGTGGTCACAAAAAATCTCAAAGAATACAGTCTCCGAGGACGATACCAAGAACAGTGCAAGACTACATCTCTCCTCCTTGACTTAGACATCCGCACGAGGATTAAACTAGTCAGCCATCCCACCGTAATAAAAGTAAGGAAAACTTCTCTAATAGCACAAAAGCACCGTTGGTCCCGGTTGTTGTTGAATAATAACAATCATGTCAGAGGCCCTTTGGGCTGCCTAAAAACTGTGACACCAGTTACCTACCTACCCTAGAACAAAAGCGCTGGCTGTCAATCTTACGTCCAATACAACTAAGAGTCTCGGACACGGTACGCTGGCGAATCGCTAATGCGTTCGCTCCAGCGCCGCGCTCGTAAATTACAACGAGAGCTTGTACGCTAAACTGCGGCTAATTCGAACAATACACACTTCCAAGAATGCATTCAACTCTATGCCCTTACGATAAGAACGATCTTACTAAAGCCGCGTGTTCACGGTCTTAGTGCGCTTGGACCGGGTCAACTACGTAAAATTACTGCTTACAAATATGCTACTCGTATAGTGTAAACCAGGGGCCTGAATTTGTAACGCAATGGTGCCAAAATGGGCTCCCAGTTGAAGGGTCCTTTTAATATTTTGGTAGCAAATAAGATTCTAATTCTAGAGGATAAGTTCGCTGGCTGTAGGAGAAAAACGAGCAGATAGTTGTTTTGTCCTTCTACTGTGACGCCATCGACACGCCATTGCGTTACAGCCCCAGCGAGTTTACTGCACTCGGGTGAAAAAGATTAATCAGAAGCATTTTTGTTATTTTGATAGACTCGTCCAAGCATACTAAGACCGTGAAATGGACTACTAAAATACGGGAGACTTGCCCGCGACTTCGTCCGCGCAGATACAAAGTTGCTTATATCTACCTATTTTCCCCGTTATTGATGTAAGCTAAAACCTGAGTGCTTATTCTGTAAAAAAATCCGCAAAGTTGCTTGTCCTCAAAACTGGTTTATTTGCGGGAAAATAGCTCTTATCGAAATAAGCACACAGTTATTTATAGTATAGCCTATGTGTTATTCTCCTGTGACCTAATCTCTATCTATGTTACCAAAATTAAATTTCATCCTAATCCATCCAGTATACTTACTGGTATAGTTTTTGCGTGAAATTGTAACAAGAAACAGAAATCCACAGGTTCGTTACCAATATAGGCATTTCCGTCCCTAAGTAACATGGGCGAGTAACTTAATAAAACTACATGCATAACTTTTCAATGTCAACCGGCACTCGTAGAGAAAGCTGGTTGGTACCTAAGCTATGCAGCAATTTCCACCTCGATAATGCTCAGACACCTCTGGCTTCGGAGGAAACACCGACTGCAGAGGGATGGCTTTAGGTCTAATAACATTTATACCTACGATTTCTTTCAATTTGTCAATTTCATTAAACAAAGCTATTGAATTTGTAACTAGCAATGATTCGCGATATTTACACAAAATTTGCATTGAAACAGGTCGAATCGCGGTTATCGGTCACTTCTTCTTCTTTGATCCCTTTACTCCTCCGTGGAGTCTGGGGCTTTCGATTTATCTCTATTCATAGTTAGGGAGGGTAGCTCTGGCCAAGTTGCTCCCTTCTCTTTCGTCTCAGAGAGAACGGCATCTCTTCCACGTCTGGGACTGTCTTTCGGATTGTCGTGAGTCATCTTCGGGATGTGGTGATTGGGTCTTCGCAGGGTATGTCCCAACCAACGCCATTTGCGTTCCTTGATGTCTTGGGCTACACATCGCTCCAGTCTGCCCGTGACCACGGCCGCTGCATTTTTATGCCAGGTTGAACTTCTGTTAGTATAAGGTTCAGGCATCTAGTGTCAGTGTCGGACGCATCCGATCACAAATCACCGCGGCTCTAATTGAGCTTCGACCAGTCTTCTCGCTTTCGCGTCGGCCATTGTCAAGGTGTTGCTGTGTGTTGATGACGTTTAATTACTTCACTTACTATTTTTTACTTTCATCCTTCCTTCACATGTCCCAGGCACTGCAGCGTACTCGTAATTTTTTACACTTTTGTGAGGAGGAAAAAGACCTAGGGGAAGCTCGCGGCATACCAAGTTACCATCGCTGACATTGACTGACAATATCCTAATTTTAACCAAGACGATCAATAACTCAAACTTTCATAAGCACTGCACAATTAATTTACACACTTTATTCATGGTGGGATAGCCGGCTAATTTCAACCTCAACCGGAAGTCATGGAGGAGAGATGGATTTCACGGTAATAATAAAAGTAAGAGAAAACGTAGAAGTATTTATGTAAGAACGCTTGCTTAGGGCTGAGACCGTGGCGACTTCTTGTGTCTGAGACCATGACTCAATTCGGGTAGCTACGTAAAGTAGATATCTCGAAAGTCATTCGGCTATTATTTATTTATTAGGGTATTTCGCACTCTCGTAAGGAATCCCTTCTAACACTCTCAAAAAAAAAAAGAATCATTGGAACGGATGTCCCTAAAAATTACGTCTACTAAGCTGAATGTATAGTATAGGTGCCAGGCAAACCTATTCAGACAAAACTATCACAAACCAACACACACATACTTCTATTACTCGCAAACAAAAATAACGTAGCTGAATATATTGTATAGGTTCTAGGCAAATCTACTCTAACTAAACTATCACAAGCCAACACACAAATCACAAATCACCGAGGATTTAATTGAGCGAGAACCAGTCCTAGGTGCTTTCGCGCCGAGCGGGTGTTGGACGCCATTGTCAAGGTTGGAGGCGGCACAGTGACTCCACTGGTGTTTGTATGACGTAGGTTCAGCTACAGGGGGATTTTCAATTCGTTACCTACCTAAACTTGAAATAGCAAACTGAAATGGAACACGGAAGAGAGGGCGCCAGGAAGCGTCGATCAGTGCAACGGAAGCATTTGGTCTCGGGGTGAGCATATATATCCAAGCTAAAGATGATGGCGCAAAATCGGCCAGAATGGAAAACTATTTTGAGAACCCTATGTCCCTGATTAGGGACCTTAAGAACTGATGATGATAGACAAACTTTGAGGCTGCAAATTCGGGCGTGAACTTTGGGCTACTGAAGGCACGTTCAAGCGCCACCGTATGTGCTTTTATTTTACGCGCTCGAGGTCACAAACTAGGATTATTCATTGGGCCAACATCATAAACAAACAATCCAGCTCTACAATTAGTTCCCTATTGCTCCGGGCACCGCTTTCTATGCCAAGAAAGGTAACAACAGATTAGGAAGAGCGAACTTAGAAGAGTGTTGAGCATTTTTTTTACTTAGATATTTCATCATTATATTTAAGAGTTATACTCTTGTCGGTGCAGCATTCTCCATGCACTTCGATCACAGGCCAGTTCCTTTGCAGCCTGGTACGTCACGACATCCACCTTCTCTTTAATTTGGTCAAAGTAGCTTCTTCGTGGCCTTCCTCTACCTCTCTTTTGTTCTATCTTTCCTTCTATTATGTTGGTTATGAATTTGTCGTGACGTAGCAAGTGGCCTAGCATCTTTCCTCTTCTGCATTCTATTGACTTCATCAACGTTCTCCTCTCCCCTACTCTTTCCAGGACTTGCTCATTTGACACTCTTTCCGTCCAAGATATCCTCTCCATTCTCCTCCAACACCACATCTCGAAAGCTTCCAGCCTTTCCCGTGCCCTCTGTGATATTTATCCCACTTAGATATTTATATGGCACCATAAACTGCGCTCCAAAGTACCGGCTCAATTGCAACGTTTGGCAACTTCGAAAGACGAGACAACCAAACTGGTGGCCAACTTTTATAGCTGGAGAGCTGGAGCGTTAGCCTGTAACACAATGGCGTATCAATGGCGTCCCAGGTAGAAGGACAAAACAGGGATTTTTTCGTTGCTCTCCTACAACCAGCGAACGAATCCTTTAGAATTAGACTCATAATATTCTTTGCTGTACTACAAAAACATTAAAAGGACCGACACTGGACCGACAGAATTAATAAATTGTAATTAAAACCGTCAACCGGGAGCCCATTTTGGCACCATTGTGTTACAGGCTAAGGGCCTTGGTGACCATTCGACTTATTTAAAGTGTGAATTAATAGGAACTGCAAGCAAAGAAGAAGAATTTGGTGATGTGGTGGCCCGATCACAAATCAAGGTGCCGGAAACCAAACAAATACTCACAACATCTTATTTCTCGATTCCCTAGGTATGTAGTAGGCAATACTACCTGTATTCAGTTCACCAACTGGTCCACAACTTACAGCGTCCATACCCGGACCTTAGACCCATTGTCAAGAACGTGGAGTTATGCTTTATGCTCGCTCTGAAACGGTGCGACTGGCTTGTTGCGGCCAGTTTACTGCATATTATGCGTGGAGTTTATACCCGGCGTCGAATAAGGCGATATAGAAGGTCCTAATTCTGATAGTTATGTCGCCGAAGGACCGACTGAAGGTTTTCTGGTGGAGTTTGCAAAGCGGTGAAGCAGAGTTGATTAATTGACTTCCAAATTAGAAGCAGGAGGCGGCTCGAGATAGTGAGGAATGGTGACCGAACGAAAGGGGAGGCCTTTGCCAAGCAGCGATACATACAAGGGTCTACGTAAAAAAGAGTCGGCACTTCTTTCTGAATAGCCAGTAGATAGTTACGCTCTCAATTTCTGGCTTTACAAAGCTATTAATGAGAACCTAGAACGGGATGCAGAAATACAGGTAAGAAACCAAGAAGATGGACTGAAGTCCTGGTCAATATGGCAGGAAAAGTATGGATGAGGAATGTCCAAGACAGAAAGATCAGCGTTCATTGAAACTACTAAAAGAGATCTACCTTCAACATAGGGTAGATACGGGGTGAAGAAGAAGGGATGCATAGGTTTATGATCTGACTTTCTGTATAGGTAATATTCCAAAGTCAAGGCACTCACTGCACTCCCTAGCTCATTAAATGGCTTATTATTGTTTGGGGCCACGTTTCGCATGCTCCAGTTGTGGTAATATCGTTATTGATATTGTGCTGTTCACTATTCATTTGGATATCTGTTCGCCCGCCGGACTGTTTACGGAAACCCTCGTATCAGCGGAAAGCGGTAGTTTCAGTATTGAGCTAAATGGAATTGTAAGCAAACGGGATTCTTACCAGTGTTAGATATTTTAATGACTGTGGTCCCGATGCAAGAGGGCTGCTTGCCAGCCTCAAAAAGCGAGATGGCCAAATTGATCGTAAAACTTCTTAAGGAAATGGCATGCGGAGAAAAATCGCTGGCTAGATAAGCCTTCTTCAATGGCTGTTAGACTAACAAGCAATGCAGATTTTCTCAATTTATGAAAATAAAGGAATGTTTTTTTTTTAGCAATGCCATTATCATTACTTATAGCTGATATATATGATAACTTATAGCTGGTGATCATTCGACTTATTTTATCGTACAAGGCTTGGAGTTGGTTGGCTGATAGAGTAGACTTAGCTGAGTCTGAGAATTTTTTTTTTTGTGGCAGGTCGCGATTCAAATTTTGATATTTTTGACTTAGAAAGTGTAAATGTATGGTTTGAGTATTTTTTGTCGTACAAGGCTGGTAGCTTCTAGGCTGGTTTTTTAGACTCCGCTGCCTACTTACTCTATCAGCCTACCAACTCCTAGTCTTGCACGATAAAATAAGTCGAATGGTCACCAGCTCTCCGGCTATTACGGTACTTACCTTCCGACGATGGTCTTTATTTTTCACTATGTACACACGACGCCAGACTGTACACTTCTGTTGCAAAGTCGCTCGTAACGTAACCGAGTAGAGTGCTAGTGTGTGTACGTTCGTTACGATATAATTTTTAGCAATATTTCCGGCCACGATAGATCCCTGCTTTACGGCTTCATCCAAATGAAAGTCACTATCAAAGCCCGAGAACCACATGACACGAGTTGACACGACAAAAACCCACAGCTACATTTCCATACCCGCTAACAACAGGGCGTGACGACCCACCTTCCTCGTCCTTAGATATTAATGCTTCGTTCTAATTAATCTAGGGGGTGTCACCGTCCGCCCCGGATTAATTACAACACGTAATGGTGTGTTTAGACTTGAAGGGCAAGACCAGAAACACCATTAACCAAGATCTCGTTCTACACTATTCATAGCTTCTCTGCACATTCAATGAAATTTTCTCTTCTTTACTTTCCGTCTCGATAGATCCAAGGCCTTCTCAAATAAAAATAAGAGTTTGGCGATCAGTTTGGCCATCTCGTCCTTTGAAACTGCCAAGCAAAACAATGAGTACATTGCTGGAACCGTTCATGTAGCTTTATAGCCATGCTATTATGGGTCTTTCGTCTTCTGGTATCTTCTACACATGTTACAGGAGGCTTTACTTGTTGTAGGCATGATGTCAGCGAAATACTCTAGCTGTCTTAAGGCGCTGTACATAGTGAATAGCCCGCGCGCCAAGAAAAATGCACAAAATCGAGTCCTGCATCAAATACACTAAAAAAATCGAAAATTTTCACATATCAAACCCTAGAATTAGGTGAGACCTATCTAAAACAGCCAGTATCGTGTTGACATTCATAAACGTTTTGAAGATATTTTTGATGAAAAAAAATAGGCGGCGCACTTTTTTTCAAACAAAATATCTTGCAATCTGTTATGGGTATCAACACAAAACTGGCTGTTTTAGATAGGTCTCGCCTAATTCTAAGGTTTGATATGTGAAAATTTTCGATTTTTTTAGTGTATTTGATACAGGAATCGTTTTTGTGCATTTTTTTTGCGCGCGGGCCAATTCACTATGCCCAGCGCCTTAAGTTAAATTAAGTTCAAAACAACCTGTTCGCATGCGCCACGTAAAACAACTGTTAATCTTTTTCGGCCGCCACTATACAGGTTACTCGCCTAGTGTGGAGACCAATGTAAATCTTGTATGATCCTTCATGTGAATAAATAATATTTGTAATTTGTTTCTCTTTAGGAGGGTGTTCAGAATCTCTTTCATTGAATGTTACCAAATTCAAGGGGATGCGAGATCAGGTAATCAAGATTATCGTTCAAACTAGTTACAAATAGCACTTCTTGCGAATTGAAAATAGATCTGGGTAAAACGATGCAGATAGATCTGGGTAAAACGCGACTGAAAGAAATGAGTAGATCCCGATTTATAGACTAGAAGAACCGACAAAGAAAGCCCTGTAAAGTGGTGGCATAGCAAGATTTCTAGCTTCCTTAAGCTCGCTCGTTTGGTCTTAAGTGTACCAGTCACACGGGCAACTGTCGATGTATAAATTGCCTATTTGCACAGATTGTGGCGATATTAATAGATGGAAAACTCCAATAACTGCATAGGAGATGGATATTGAAATTAGAATACGCGTTTGCATGATGATGTCGTGAAAGCTCGAGATATTGATGATACATAGTTGATGTTAAACGGTGTTAATCGATAAGTTAAACGTTAGTTTGTAAATAGGCCGATAACGGCATGGTTCCGGTAAGAAATTAGACATAGCTACTAGTTTTCGAAGTCGTTAGTATACCCTTCAAAGGATGTCATACACACTGTTTTGGTTTGTTCAGTTCATGTTGACTGAGTGAGTGGGCTTCCAACGTATTTACCTTGTGGATGGCATCTAATAGGTGCTAGGCACGCCTACTCAATCTAATATTAATGTGTCTCAGGCAATCCAGGCACTTTGGTTCGTACAGTGGCACCTCCTAAAACTTAAACTAGATGGATGAAGTGACTAGGTACTCAGACGCCGCGCCTGGGACAAGATCAGACGGATAGACTTACCCAGCCTATGCCATCCTTTCAGCAGGTTGCTTAGCGTAGTCGGCCTAGTCCGCGAGAAAGACAAGGTCAATACGTGCGGGGCAAACCAAACCGCTATTGATAGACCAAACAGAGCTCTAATACTAAGTTGATTCATTTAACTTTCCCAGTTCAATAAATACACGGGAATACAAAACATTTGCCTAGCGTCACATTGCTACCAATTTCCTACTACAACAAAGAAGTATGACATGCGGCGCGTCGGATTTAGTTCTCCCAACCCTTGAATGGCAGTAGCGGTACAGTTGGCCTTCCGCATTGATTCGCGCCCAGCCAATAGCTATAATTCAGACCTCAGGGAGGCTACTGTGTTACCAAGGTATCGACAAAAAAGTTGGGAGATTTCCTACACAAAACTGTCTCCGTTACATGTGCACGCGTTGAAGGCTATTTAAACTAAACACTTTCTGAAATGAGGATGATTTGCTTCATGGGTATTTTGCCATGGTGGTCAAATTGATTGAAAGACATCATAACCAGAAGACTAACTATCGGAGAGTTAATTTTGTTTCCTAAACCTTATGATCCGCAATAGTGCCGTGAGTGTGGAGACCTTTACCTCATGTATAATGAACGATGGGTTCAGATGGTGGTAGGTTGAACATGTTGGTCACCGGCACCTCGGCAGATCCAGGTAGACATGGCGGTGACTTCGAACCCTTTTCGCCTTGGCTGGACAGAAAGGAGGCCTTTGCTCACCAATAACCATCTGGCTTTGTTAAGAGTTAAAATGCTCTATAGACTCTTGCGGCCACGTTTGCCGAATGCACCCGGATAAGTGGGCTAGACTTGCCACCGAGTGGGTGCCCAAAAGCGGATATCGCAGACGGGGCCGGCCGAGAAGAAGATGGCGAGACCACCTCGACAAATATTTGCCGGAGTGGTCGGAGGTGGCTCAGGACCGAAAAATCTGGGCAGAGAGGGGGAAGGCCTTTGCCCTGCAGTGGGAGATCATACAGACTACATAAAAAAAATTGACAGGATAGGTCTTGCGTAGAGGCCCTACACAGTTCAGTAAGAAGGTGCGACCGCAGACCGCAGACGGCGCGTCGGCGTCGTGTCGATGTCGGGGCGCGCTTTCTTGACGTATTACTTGGAAATACACTTCGCGGGCGCGTAAAAATGCTGCCTGCATTTGCAATGTTATACGGGCGACGACAGGATTTATTGGGGAAATGACCTTTTTATGTTCTTGCCTTTTCTGAAACGGGCAATGGTGCCAAATGACCACAGATATAATGACACTAACTTATCATGAATTCAAAGGCAGGGTTTCCATTTAACTTTATAATCGGCAATGACAGATTGAAATGAAACTTTACAATACATTGGGATGTGGTTCTTATCACCGCGTGCTATTACACTGTAAAGGTGTGAGTTTTGGTTCCGATAAAGGAGAGCCTTTTGCAGTTTTGTGTGGAAACGCTTGCTTTGATTTTTTTCGCGGCTTTAGATTCTTGTTAACTTACAAAAAAATATAAAAAGCTAGAGTCTATGCTTGGCAAAGTGTATTCAAAGTAAAAGTAAACAACTAACAACTCTCCTGTTAGTTGTTTAAGGTTAATAATAGGTAATAAATAATAATATTTGCATACAATACACCGCATAGTTAGGAAGTTAGTCATCCTAAATGAGTAAGTAGATCTGCTTACCTTATCTCTCATACACCCGCTCCAACGTATTGGATTCTAAAAGACTTTTCTATGCATTTAAAATTTTTACATCAATTGTTTAAGTTACAGCATTGTAGCCATTCAGAGGTTGTGGTGCCTAGGAACTATTTAGATAGAGTAGACTTACCATCCTCTGATATTGATTGGCTTAGACCGAAGGTTTGCTTACCTGTGAACAAATAAGGAAATATCATTAAAAATACAAGTTTGGGAAATATATATTCATAAGTACTGATATTTCTTGACATTGAAATGTTAGTAGAGACTACAGATCTCGACCCAATCATAATATGAGAACGTAAGTCAATCTTGACTTTGCAAAAAATCAAAAATCTACTACTTGTGAAGGCTTCTAATTGGCTCTCTGTTTCTAAACTTCGTATCTACAATGTGTTTCTAAAGCTGTTAGCCTTCCAAAAATAAATAAATAAATAAATAAATAAATAAATAATATTCTGAAGATCGACACCAGATTTAAAATAGGTAGGTATGTAGAAAGACTTTACGACACACGATAGAAGCATTGTGGCTAATTTCGCATAATAATGAAATAATACAACATAAAGTGAAGAGAAATCTGCGAACTGCTTGCTAATATAAGGTACAATCAACAAATGAATCGAGTGTAAACATTTTGAAGTGACTCTACAATACCCTTTTATTTACAACTGCTTATTTCAAACTTGGCGTGTAGTAGTATTTAATTAATTGATAGAAGCATTTTGTCTTTACCAGTGGAGGAGATCGTTAATGGTGTATGTTTTTTTTTTTTATGTGCCTAGACCTCAGAACTTTTTACTACGTGAACCGATTTTGATGATTATTTTTTGGTTTGAAAGGGTATAGGTACTTTCCATGTAGTCCCATATTGGTGAAGATTTGATGAAGAACCTCGGAGATGGAGAACGGAACTCCTCAACGGACAGCAGCAAATCACTCTGAATTTGTGTAATAATCTTCTAATGTTGTATTGGCGATGTGCAACTACAGGTGCCGTTTCGATCCTTTTGCACACTGATTTCAAAGCAATAGAGTTGGTTTTCAAATCAAAATTGTGTGCTTCACTTACCGCTGACTGTTCTAGAGAGAGACTTTAATGGACACTAACACAACTTAAACATGGCTTGAACAATGTTATTGGGGTTCTTAAAATTTCATAGCGGCAGGTACATTGAAATGGCACTTATGTCACAGATAGACAGCGCTAGATCAACTACAGCTTTGTGCCTAATCTGTGAAATGTGAAATCTCACTATCATAAATGGGAAATATTGTATGGTTGTTTGGCTGTATGGATTGTGTTGGTATTTTGCACTAAAACGGTTGGATGCGTTTGGCTGTTCGGAATGAAGATAAACCAGCAAAATCTGCTTTTTCCCGCGCCTTCATCCGCGCTGCCATCGATACTGGGAAAATACAAGGTGTTACAAAACGTCCTAACTCTTTTTACAGGGTAATAGCACCTAGTGTTAGGGATCTCATCCCAATTTTTTACACTTTCGTTGCAAAGTCACCCGTAATGTAACTAAATAGAGTGCACGCATGTACCTACACTCTGTCGACTGTACGTTACACAATCTGCGTCGCCTAAACGCTTAGCCTTATTGTTGGTAGACAGGTCAAAACATATAATAGATTCTGATGCTAGATGAAAATTTGTACATTAGATGGAGTATAGACGAAGTCGGAAAGTTAATATTTAGCATCGAAAGAAAACTAAAGAATTTAGCATCATGCCTCGGGATATCGCGAAGCTACAAGAAAATAAGAAAACCGTGCATTACGATGACGAATGACATGACATCATGACACCTTGTATCGAGACGTGTTAAGTAGCTAGTTAACTTTTCTAATTGCATACCTCAGACTTAGTACATATGACAGCATTTCGACGCTTACACGCTATCACTCTACTCGGTTACGTTAAGGGCGACTTTACAACAAAAGTGTACAGTCTGACGCGCTGTCGTGTGTACCTAAATAATGTTTTAGATTTCGGTAAGGTTCGCAAATAAGTAATTTTCTGAAATCAATAAGTAACTTAAGCGAAATACTAGTTAGGTATCTACTGGCTTGTTATAACAATATCAAGATATTATCATGAAATACTCAATATAATTATATTTATTCAGTTTCTAAGGCAATGTTCAGCAATTCAATTATTTCCAAGTAGTTCGCTACGGCATTCATAGTATCTCTTGGAAAAAATCTACAGAGTAAATTGGGTCTGAAATACTTGACAAACTTAAAAGAAATAAGAGGTCGAACTCGGTTTATTGGACTCAATAACATTTAATTCAAGTAGGATGAGAAACTTTATCTCGTTTCTTCTTTAGGATCAGTTATTTTCGTCTGAAACTAGGTAAGATCGGCACAATACTCCCCGCTCCTATGTATTGTGTTGTGTATGTGTATGTGCACGTAAATTCAATAGGTCAGGGGGTCTACCGGCTAAGACGAAGCCGATTACCATTGGCGAAAATCGAAGTTCGATTTTTGAAAAATGTACTGCTACCCAGTTTATTTTACTGCCACCCAATTAATTTTTCATAAATCGAACTTCGATTTTCGCCAATGGTAATCGGCTTCGTCTTAGCCGGTAGACCTCCTGCTCTTATAAATTGTGTGGAAAGGCTCTTTCTCTTCCTCTCTCTCACTTTATCTATGGACTTCTCTAGAGCGATTGCCAGTGGTTTTATTGAGGTGACAAAACGCGATTTGGATCATGCTAGGCGTGTAGTATTACTCACTCTACCCTTTTAGTTGCGGGAAACGATAAATACCATCCTGCTTTTCTTTACGTAATCTTCTTCTAAATCGGTCCCTCAATTCTGAGGATCGTGTGGTACAAATCCAAACGCTTAAAGAATAAAAAAAAATTTAACAAATAAAAAGTATTGAAAAGTCGTATAAAAAAAGTTGATGGAAATCACATTTAGAAGTTGTCGTATTTCAGGAATAAAGATATTTAAAAATGTATCTGTACAATCATGGTTCCCCAGTCTCCACTCATCACGGTCACGTAGGGCGCGATGGGATGCGTGCTGGATGGATCCCTATGCTGCCTTCTTTAGGGCATCAGTCGGACCAGCGCATTACTACTCCGCATCTTGCCCGTCTGCTTTTACGTAATAATCAGTAAAATCTAAGAGAGAACGCGAACAAGATATATCTAACATTTTGTTGCGGACTGTACAGTACAATAGTTTGCCTAGCAACAACTAGAGCTTGAATAATGGTTACGCAACGACAAAGGAGGTCTATGGCCAAATAAATTGAGGCAAAGAGGAGAAATGTTATTGGATTGAAGCCAGAAGTGGTAAAAATCTATGTTCGTTGAACTTTGCTAAAGATTTCAGGGAGCACAAGACTCGAGGAATAAAATAAGGACAGCAATATATTCCAAAAGTATTTGATCCGTTTCCTAAGAATAGGCCAGAATAAAATTATACAAACCGACTAAAGTCTTGATCTCTGTTTAGAACTATTTCATGAGGCGTATACAATGCAATAAGGGCTTCGTAACAGAGTTTTGATTTTGTATCAATCGATTTAGTAGACAAATTGCATTGAAATCAGTCTATACCATTAGGATCTACGTAGACAGGCACGCACAGCACATACACCTTGCTGCTGGTTTTACATGAGACGGATATAATACGCTGCTTTGCTACGCCCTGCTAGAAAAATACTTAGTAGGTACCTAGACTCATTTTTTATCCGTGCCAGCATGTAATAGGTACATGACATTATAGGCGCTAAATTTTTTTTGACGTCAATGGGTTACTAAACATATTTTTTGAAGATAGAAAAAGTTCCGTAATGTGATGCCCTCCGCAATTTAGTTCCAAGGACTTGGCAGACGACCACGAACAAAACAAAGCCCTACCCTACAAAACAGTGAAATTTCAATACACGGCGCTGGCGAACAAATTAAATGATCGAGCATTGCTCCCCGGCGGTTTATCGCTCCCATATATCATATCGCGCGTTGTCGATGAAGAACAGAGTCGAGGAGCTTCTGCTAGCCTTGCTGCGGTGCTGTGGGCATTCGATCTTGAGTCGACTATGTGGTGTGTTGCAGGAGAGAGGTAGTCATCGGACACACCAAAATCGAAGGACAGATAAGACATCACAAGACTGAAAGGATAGGGATTCAATAATACAAAATTATATCATATATTTTTTAAACCGATACCGAGTGATTTGTTGCCGTCTGTTAAGGAGTTTCGTTCTCCATCTCCGAAGTTCTTCTTCAATCTTCACCAATTTTTTATGGGACTACATGGGAAGTATACCCTTTCAAACAAAAAAAGAAACATCAAAATCGGTTCACCTAGAAAAATGTTCTGATGTAACAGAAGTAAAAAATAAAAATAAACATACGGGTCGAATTGAGTACCTCCTCCTTTTTTAAGGGTCGACGATAGCATCGTGGCGGGAAATTAAAAATTTCCATAGTTTTTTACATTTTGTAGCTAAACTGAGCTATTTTTGTTCAGCGATTTTTCGTTCGCGGCAATAACATAGTATTCTTTTCATTATTGTAAACAACAGAACAACAATAATTCCGCCGATTATGTGTTCTGGTCTACGACAAGTTTTTTGGGCAGTGCCACTGCATCGTTGCTATCTTCCAGCCTTAAGTCCATTTTGTATAATCGCGAATCAAAACAGTGACAAATAAAATATTGGGTGACGTCACAGATATGTGACGTACCCACAAACCTGCGCCATTCCATAGTGTCGGTTGAATTAGGATCGAAGATTCATAGTGCCGCCGTTAATACAGATGATAAATAGACACCCTTACCCCGGTGTGCGGGCTTAGACATGTTTAGTGCATATTGATTACTTGCGAGAATAATAAACGAGGGGACGTCTACCGATGGAGTGGAACTAAACTCGGGATTGTCATGGAACCGTCGGAGATAGAATTATAGAGAGAGATAGGTGCTGGGCAAGCCATCTCAACAATACCCCAGGCACTGCAGTATCCGAGTTGTCGCTACACCCATCTAGTCGGAATGGGGATGCCACTAGACCGTGTATAGGACGTTGCGTACTTTCCCGATTTTTCGAGTGCTGCAAAGTTCTTTCGAAGCTGCAAACTTGGATACAGGCTACTGGTAGTGGTCCTAACAAAAAAGGTAATATTAAAAAATCTGAACAAGCCATTAGTCTATGATTTTCGCGATTTCTAGTGTTAGATATGACCATTTTATAGTTGGAAAATTAACCAGGCAATCGAAGAACTCATCCAACATTATCAGCGAAATAAAATCCGACCGACAACTCCACGAGTTAGCTCTAAATCTATTGGCGAGGGACAGTTATGAGTGGGTATTAGTGAATAAGACCTACTTTGTACCTACATCTCTATCTATATCTATAAAAGATGGACAGATTTTCGCGTTCGTTTATCCAACAAAATGTGACCCATTTCAAATAATTGGTGCTTAAGTTCATGTTGGTATCCAAACAATGGGCGATGATTAAAATCATACGCTGCAGACGTAAATCCTCTTTATCGTTTTATTTAACCCCAAAAGATCCTCTTCATCCACGCCCGAAACGTAATTTCCAGCTAAGCAATCCGTTTAAATCTCGTTGGAAGGTCCGCTTCACAATGAAAGTGTGGACGGGACCCCTCAGCCCGTCACGGCACACAATCATCAACGGGGCCCATTCACCTGCGCCTTCACGTAGGCGTTACAAAGGTGAGTTTAATTAGGGCAGCTCTTTGTACAGTCGGCAGAACATGGGAAAAATTGAACGAGCGAGCGAAGCGAGCATAACTTGAGTAAATTTAGTCGGATCGTCATGAAATTTGGTAGGCAGGTAAATGAAGCCAAGAGAATTTTTAAGTTCGAACATGAGCCAAATCGGTCGAGGGGTTGCTGAGATATGGGGTCGCGAGTTCATAGTTCGGGGCAACCACTAGTTATTATGACATACTAGCGACCCGCTCCTTATTTAAAAGTATTTGTAAACTTCACTGAAAAACATCTAAGGGTGGTATTAATATTCGTCTGAGATCACCTCGAAAAGTCAAATGCTAATGTCAAGCTTTGGCTAATGTCAAACTTGAGAAGCTGTCAGCATATTTTTAGACAATTAGACACTATCTTGAGATTGACATTGACATTAGCTAAGGCTTGATATTAGTATTTGACTTTTCTGAGATCATCTACTTGAGTACGATCGTAAGTCGACGACTATTAATGCCACCCTAAGTGACGGTGAAAACCGCATCAAAATCCATTGCGTGAGGATATACTCGTACCAACAGACAGACGCGAAAAGTGACTTTGTTTTATTCTATGTAAATATAGAGTCTTTCCTGCGGGCTAGGCCGACTAAGACAGGTAGGTATAGGTGCTGGCCCAGCTACTATAAGCTTGTCTAGCACCGCTGTCCTTTCAGTTCTCGGTCCGGCTTTAACAATGTTTTTGCTTCACGAACCTTCGCCGAACCTATTTAGTCGTTCTTCTTCCACCCCTGACTGTACTAAACCGAAAGTAGAAGAAGGAGAACGAAAAGGCGAATTGACTCTTGTACTAGTTCCTTTTAAGAACTGTTTCGCTTGGCAAGAAAGAGAGTAAAGTATGAAGAGCTCCCAGCCAACCCCAGCCCTTCTATGACGCGCAACGCGACTTCTTTTGAAATATGTCGCAAAAGCTAACATGGCTAGATGGCAACCCTCCGCGACTGATAAAATTTTGAAGACAAAGGTAAGTCTATAAGTGACGATTTACCTTGAAAAGACATGACACTAACTAACATGACTTCCCGTAGACGAAGGAGTATCTAGCGGGCAAACGTAGATAAAAGTCGCGACGCGGCCTGTATGCTTAGCATGGTCGTTTTGACACTCTCTCGAACTCGAGTGACAGACGTGCCATGTCTATTAGCCGTTTTCAGAAAAAAAAACGCAGTTCTTTTTTTCTCCACTGATGGCGCTTATAATACGGCACTATAACGGCAGTCAGTTGAAATTTCATCAGTGTTGCCAACGGTACGACAAATTACCGTAAACTGTAATAATCATAACCAGAAACACAATTCATTGCTTGCAAATTTTATCGCATCACGTAGTTGATGTCAGTATCCTACCTACCTATTCTATATTTATCCAAAACCATTTATGTTTTTGCTTTTAAGAATAAAAATTGCAAATATATGACACGGCATTTTTACCGATTGAACATGGCAAGCCTGATTCTTATCTGTGGTGTTTGTGTATCTTTAGTATTAGTACTTTCTAATCTGTGAATCTGTGGGAAAAAGCGTTATTTGACTGCCGTTATGTAGCCGTATTTTCTCTGCCATCTAGCGAGCATTTAAAAATCAGCTTTTAACTGTCAGTTGAAAACGGCTAATTGTGCGAGCATGGCAGGCGGGATTCGAGATGGCAATAGATTAGGGTCATGTCGAGCAGAAAGTAGATATTGCAAATTTTCATGAAAATGTTGTATTTTTGTCTCCATTTCCATGTTGGCGTAGAGCCAACTCGAGCCCGACCGACAAGTTGACAGTTTTGCATAGAGAAGGGCCTATCTCGGGCTTACCATGCTGCACGTACTGGTGCACGTTTCATATAACTGACATAAATATTTTATTATGACAATTCGATATAGATTGCGTAGTCGATTTAACATGAGGTTACAAAAAAGGTTTGTTTACAAACAATCCTATCAATGAACATCGAATTGTCATAATAAAATATTTATGTTAGTTATATGAAACGCGGGCCTGGCGTCCTAGCCGTTGCGTCATTCGTATTTCATTCCTGACTATATTAAACCGGCAGGAGGCAGGAGGGGCGTGACGTCACGAGCGGCTAATACCGCGAGACAATGACCAGGCGGGGGCGGATCAATTTTAATTATTTCAGCTCTCCTCGCGGCAGGTGATGCGTTGATGACACGCGTAATGAAAGCGAGTTTAATGAAGGTGTCACTTTGTACCTTGTGGTTCATGTTTACAACCAGGGATCCACCGTATCCCGGGCTATCGTATCCAACCACCATATTCTCGTGCTCTTTAAGGTCCATCATGCTATAGATACCATTGTCGTTTTTCAGACGCAGCGCGACAAGATTGGAGTGTGTTGCACCCTGTATCTTAGCGATACCAGAAAATACCTTTTTACGTCATACAATTTGATCGGTAGAAAGAATCTCATTATATTATGTTCAGATACCGAGAAAGGCTGCCTCTATGTAAATGCATTTCAAAGAAGTCAGGGGATGTGTCCACACATAGGCATATGGGTACAACTTTCGCCGGGCGCGAAAAATGCGACCTAACCTTATAAGGAAGCTTGCACGGAATGGATAATATACTCTGCAGCTTTGTAAGTAATTTATGTACAGCATGACAATGCAGAGATGCATCTTTTAACGTTCTCTTACATTATACCTACAATACGAGATAAATAAAAATAAACAATAAAGTCGTTTAAGAAAAGTGGGAAATTACATTTACTTACTTATTGACGTGTTTCAGGAATAAAGCATAATTTTCAGCAGCTGTAACGCGGCCGAAACGTCGGGATAAATAAGGTAATTAATTTGCCTAAAAACCAATCGCGATTCGACCCGTTTCGAATACAATAAAGCATAATTTACCCTGTATTGTATGGCCCTGAATATGTTTTTATTATATTTTTCTAGTGTGTTATTTGCTATTTACCGCTGATATGTCTTGTTTCTTTGCCTTCTTCTTCTCCAAGAACTATCCAAATTCGTTAAAATTACGAGCAGTATGGCCCAGCAAATGACCACGAAGTGTCCTCTATCCATATGTGAAAGTGGCGTGGCGTGAAATGCATAATTTTCACTGTATTTTTTTTGTGTAACGAAATTTGTTTCACGGCAGTAAAATTGTATTGTTTTCATTAGAAGTAAACAACAATAATAAATTCAGCTGATTATGAGATTTACTCGAACTTCTAGTTTTTTGGGCAGTAACACTGGTTTTTCGACCAGAAAAATAAATCAGCTCAATTCGGAAGGCAAAGTTTTTTGTTCGAAAGTCCGTTATTGGCTTAATCTTATCTTTAGACAATATTGAGAAACTAATTTCAATATTTTTTATTTTGGTTCAGTAGTTTGGATTTTACAACGTTTCGAAGATACGGTTTTATGGCCTTCACGCGACGGTCTGCATACTGTTGGCGGTCATAGGAACAAAACATTTTAGCGCATAAAAACAAAACTACTGGACCAAAATAAAAAATATTTAAATTAGTTTCTCAATATTGTCTAAAGATAAGTTTAAGTGTAGTAAGTCTATGTTTAAGCCAATAACGGACTTTCGAACAAAAAACTTTGCGTACCCAATTATTGTTGTTCTGTTGTTTAGTAATGAAAATAATACTATTTTATGGTCGTGAAACAAAAATCGCTTAACAAAAATATCTCAGCTTAGAGAAAATATTGAAAAAACTGTGAAAATTTGGACTTTCCCGCCACGCTACTGCCAACAGCTAACCAGAGGCCCTATTATGTAGCCGTAGGCTCTGCTTTTATCCACATTTTTCTCAACATTCCATACGACAACTCTACAGAAAACGACGACAATAGTCGAGTCTATTGCTGCCATTGCCATGTTAGAACTACATACCTATAGCACTAGCTGTTCGATGATGGTCTAACATGTAAAAGATTTTCTCTGAAGAATGTGGGTTCAATGATGAGGACGAAGTATCGAAGTACTGAAGCTCTCGAAGACAAGTGAATATAAAACGTAAAGCAAGGTAATAAGTGCGGGTTTGAAACTAAAATACACACTCAGTGATGCTGCTGACTGTCCCTACTTCTGTGCTGTCTCACTTATTATTTTCATCCATAAGGAGAGTGTAGAAAACCACGTCTCACAAGAGTCGTAAAGATTTGCGTGCGCGTTTTTTGTGAAGAACAGTAAAGTTTAGCTTCCAAAGGCAGACATAAAAGACTGTATTTTTTGCGCCCACTCTTTATGGATAATTTCAGTATTTTCTTATGTTTTATTGTTGCCACAAGTACTGCCTACTGTAAACACATCGCACGTACTTAGAAATATGCCTTCAAATGTGTTTTTCTTTCTATTTAACTGGAAGATAGGTTACTCATAGCTCTGGAGTTCTAGAGCCAGTGGTGAATCGATGAGAGTGTTTTTTTTTTTTTAGCAAAATTGGTAATAACCAACCAACAAGCTGTAGGAAATGCGAAAACAAACATCAGAAGTAAGACCTCAGTTTTATTTTCTAATATTATGTCTTATTTCATAATGTACCGTGCCCTTTATGTGGATTAGGGCGAGGGAAGTTATGTAGGTAGTCGTATGTGCAAAAACTACATCCATGGAACACGTACGGTCGGCCACAATCTCAGATACCCCATGGCAGCTCTTATCGCGCGCGGCATAAGGGCGCCAATCGAACAAAAATGGGTATCTGAGACTGTGGCCGACTGTACAAGTACAAATTACTCACATTATACAGTACTTACCACTTACAATGTATTTCGCTTTTGATAAATGTTCATAATTATTTTATTTCCATTGTGTTCATTACTGTTTCTTAACAAAGGCAACAGGGTATGTAACGCAAGTAGAGACGGGACAGTATAGTTCTGAAATTGATGATCAAAGTACTAGACGTTTCACGGGAGATACTTCTCGTAAACTTACATCCAGCACAGGATATCCCACTTTACATCCAGAGTCTACTCTGTAACCGATGCGCACTCTTTGTTCCTTCACACAATGCGCGTAGTTCTTAAAGATAAACTTTGAGACAACTTTTGCGAGATGTATCAAGCAAAAATTTAAAAAATATATAAAAATATATAAAATATTTAAATCGTGAAGGACAACATCTTGAGGAAACCCGAGCTTCTGAGGCAATAATATCCTCCTCGGCAAAATCGCCACCAAACCCCCTCTAGCTGAGACAAAACCCAGCTAGTAGGTGGTATGTAAGCTGTACCCACATTGTATCTTACTTAAAACCTCATCAAGCTGTGATCTGAGGATCTAGTTTGTATATAGGATGATTTCTTCTTCTTTTGCAATCCCAAGTAGCATCCCTGGACATAACACTCACCGTGATGCAATGCTGTTTATATTTGTGTTTACGACCGCGCTTCAGTTCCACATTTCCATTCTCTCCCGTCCGCCCTTCCGGGCATTTGGTTCGTGTTTTCCACCGTCGGCGGCTGTAAATCTAACTAGGTGTTCCTGTTCCTTTGATCGGGGCCCCTTGGGATCGGACTGCTCTAAGTACTGTTGCTTAGACAAGCTCGTATGTAGGTGATCATATGAGCTTGTTGACACGTCCCTAGAGTCAGAGATTTTAGGAGGCCCGAAGGAGACCTGGAAGACCGAAGATATTCTGGCTACAAAACCTTCGCAAATGTTTCCAGCAAAGTACCGGCTCATTGTTCCGTTTGGCAGCTTCAAAGGAGGATATAGCCAAACTGATCGCCAGCCATCGCCGCCAACTGTGAATAGCAAACAAACCAGGATAAGGACACCAACCAGGTGGTCTGATGCGTAAAGGGCAGCGGCTGGAGGTAGCATTCACCGGGCCGTTCATATGACAGAAGACCGATCACAATACATAGAAGTGAGTAGGACATGGTCGCGATCCTAGGTCACGAGGAATCGATGAAGAAAAAGCAGTGCTGTAGATTTGGCATTCACGACTGCGATCTCAACTTGTCCCAGGAAAAATTGCAAGATCATTCTGAACCACATTCACAGACAGGCGAAGTACAGAAGGGAGTTTCTAAAGGCCTAAAGTGTCCTCTATCTATCTATCTATATATCCCTGCAAGCATAGCTTGGAGTCTCGCTATGTAGTAAGATGATCAGATTTTTTCAAAACAGTCTTAGCATCAGAAATCCCTATATTGATGGAGCAGGCTGGCCGAGCTGCAACAATGTCACTGGCTCTAAGAACATTTTCCTGTAACTATAACAGTTAAGAGGCAGCGTTTTAAAAATCAACCCTATAACTCTGACACCAGGGGTAGGCTCTACTGATACCTCATACGAACACCTACCAGAAGTACAAGATGCAAAGGCCTAAGTTTAATTACAGGACTGCAAAGGAAAACCTCTTGAACAAATCCGTAGCTATAGAACAGTTTTTTGTACGTGAAAAGCGACAAGTGGTAGAAAATACTCCCATTTAACGGGCAATCGGGCATTTAAAAATCAACCGGTATCGCAAACCCAATGCCGATGCATTGATGACGATTTTTGCTACAGGGGCGGTCCAAATATAACAGGACACAGCATGAATGACTGTCGGGACCCGGGTTCAAATCCCAGGGGACCGATGTAAACGGCAGGGGTTCACTGCTCTACTCTCATATCGTATACCTTCTTCAATGCGTGTTGGTTTACCTTATCTGGGGGCACGGCAGTGCCCCCGCCAGGTCGAGCGCGAAGCAAACACTGCCGTACCATCCTTTACTGGAACCATTTCGCCGCATTTTCAGGCCCCTATTTGAGAACCTCTGGATAAGACCAGAACGCAGAAATTTTCGTCATCTAGTAAGCTATAATCACATAGTTAAAATCCAAAATTTCAAGTCTGTAGGTCATTTAGTTCCGAAGTTAAGCGAAAGCAAAGTTTCGCATTTATGACACACACTCACTCACTCACTCACTCATGATCATCATAATAGAACTAGTACTTCCCATAAACTCAGAGAGCTGAAATTTGGTACAGAGTTAGGGTTTAATGGCCACATAAAGGGAAAACTATAAAAACTAGGATAATCGAAGATCTGGAGTACCTGGTGACCCTGATTAGAAAACACAAGAGCCCTAATAGAACTAGTACTTCCCATAAACTCAGAGAGCTGAAATTTGGTACAGAGTTAGGGTTTAATGGCCACATAAAGGGAAAACTATAAAAACTAGGATAATCGAAGATCTGGAGTACCTGGTAACCCTGATTAGAAAACACAAGAGCCCAACCAAACTATTATAGATCGACATATACCGCCCTTACAAAAAATATTCAACTTGGTGGGCCGCTTCATTTGATGTCAAAAATCTAAGGTCTTAAGTATCTGATGAAGAACCCTCAGCTGGTATCAGCTTTATTAGAGATATTATGGTAATGCCCCTTCTACTATTGGTACATAAAAAAATCGACTGTCATTGCAAAAATCCAGCGTAGTGGGACACATCTTCATTTAATCTAGCCTATAGCGTCCCACTAGTGGTTCGCTCCGAACTATGAACTCGCGACCTCAGTTACAGATGTATAACTTTGCGTACGCCATTCGCGCAGGCGGGCGCGCGCTTTGCATTTAAACTATACAACCCCATATCTCGGCAACCCATCGACCGATTTGGCTCATGTTCGAATTTAAAAATTATTTTAATTTAGTTTACCCGCCTATCAAATTTCATAACGATCCGACCAAATTTACTCAAGTTATCGTCGAACAAACATTCATACATACAAACATACATACATACAAACGCCGGATTGTTCCAGCAGACTCGGAGGACTTCGCTCGCTTCGCTCGCTCGTTCAACAAGAAATAGTCGGACGATTAACTTTATTCTACTCGAACATTACACAAATTTAAAAACTGTGTCAAATAAGAAAATCTAATAAAATTAATCAATATGCCCTCGTTTCTACAAAAAGAAGTGAAATCCCACCAAAAACATTCTGTAAAAACTAGCCAGGTCTCGATGGATCTGCTCGTTTATCTCTAAAAAAGTAATGAAATCTAGACAAAGTCGTGCCAAGTCTAAGGTTCCTTACTGCGATTTCTTTATTATTATAGTTAATGTTGTGAGACTTGGCTGTTGAAGGGTACACAAGGGTACAAAACCAGGTGCTACCATGACACCATTGCACCAATCTGTCGCCAGAACCGCTTGTGTACCCTTCAACGGCCAAGTCTCACAACATTAACTATAATAATAAAGAAATCGCAGTAAGGAACCTTAGACTTGGCACGACTTTGTCTAGATTTCATTACTTTTTTAGAGATAAACGAGCAGATCCATCGAGACCTGGCTAGTTTTTACAGAATGTTTTTGGTGGGATACAATTATACATAGCAGGAAAGAGACATGTTTGAAAGAGTGGACTGGACATTTCGGACAGGGTAGGAAATTTATAGCTGGAGAGCTGGCGACCATTCGACTTATTGTATCGTACAAGGCTGGGAGTGAAGGCAGATATAGTAAACTTGTCAGCGTGTTGGAGAAAACTTGGTGTTGTTATTTAGATCGCATTGTTGAGTATTTTTTTTAAACTTGTATGAATTGAAGAAGTTGTTACGGTAGAAATGTAACTGTGAATTCTGGTGTAAGTCGATAGGTATATTCTAAACTAACTATCACTGTTTTTCTACAATCTAGTAGGCCAAAGCCTAGGTCTCTATGATAATTAATTATTCATCGCATAACAATCATGAATGACAGCTGACTTCCGTTGATTGTGGTTGCGCCCGCATTGGATCTCTTCACTGGTCTAATGTGGTTATGGTTATGATACGCTAAACTAAAACGTATAATAATATATGGCTACAAAACCTGCGCGAATTTTCCCAACAAAGTACCTGCTTATTGTTTAGTTTGGCAACTTCAGAGGATGAAATAGCTGAACTGATCGCCAACCTCCGATAGAAGACGGCACGCAAAAAAGTAGTAAATTCGCTAAGCAAGCATTTAAATATCATTCTGCCTCTGCGGATTTCTCACAAAACCGAGCCAAAGTATACGAATCAATTTAAAAAAATATATATTTTAAGTAATTTAACTACAGTCATTTACAACGATGGATAGATGGTTGTTCAATATTGAATCATACTAACAACAAAGTGGTCTCACACATGAAATCATTAATTTAAGCATGAAAAGCCTGTAGCAGACTCTACATAGGGCCCAGACGTTCTCAAGAGCCCTTCGATAAACAATAGAGCTATATGCCATCGACCCTCTCATATTAAATTAAACCTGCGATGAAAAGCGATTTAAAACAAAGACCCCACTGAAAGGGAACTTATGTTCCTGGGCCGGATATTTTAGATATTTCCTCTAGCGCTCGATATTAGGCCACTAGCACATGAGGCGGCCGAGCCGGGGCGGAAATTACGCCGCTCGATTGGAACTTACTACTTACAGTTGAAAGTGTTGGGACACTTCAACTAGGCTACTGTTATTGGCAGTTCTATTTGTAAAATGTGGGCCATTTCACAGAACTACAATTAATAGTTTATTATGACAATTCGATGTACATTGAGTAGTCAGTTAATAACCCAACCTTTTTGTAACATTTCTAATGCCTAATCGGCTATGCAATGTGAATCGAATTGTCATAGTAAATTGTCATTGTCAGTTTTATGAAATGGTTTATCGCCTGCTTAGGTATATGATAGAACTCCTGTCATAAGAGGTCTGCGAAATCGACCCGATTCAACTCCTTTCGTTATGTATGGATAGATAGAGAGAGAGAGTACTCTTTATTGTACACCAAACAAATTATTTACAGAGTCTCGTAAGCCAGATCCTGGCCTTGTTAGTGACAGATCTATCCGACTACTCGTGATAATGGGTACTGAATTATATCCGATACTTGGCGAAGGTTATGGACTCGCCGAGGCTGCCACGCGAGGCAAATGCTCGGTCACAAGCCCGGTACCATTCCAAACTTCGGAACTCTCTCTCTCTGAGAGAAGGCCTTTGCCCAGCTAGTGGGACTTGTATACTGTAGAGGCTACATCTTAAATTTTCGTAGAGTCTGAACATGCCTTTTGTTTCAAAACAAGGCGACTTTACGAAGCGTATGCCAGCGGTTACATATGCGTCCACCCTAATATTATACTTGAGAAGGTCGCCTTTTAAGCTAGTATGTGACCAGAATATCTGACAAGAACTTCGGTTGGGCGAAGCGATTTTTTGGATGGGAATCCAAAAGGTATTGAATACAGAGTCTACGTGTATGTAACGTATCTATCTTATATTTTTTTCTGGCGGGTAAAGTATGACGTCATTATTCTGCTCGTGATGTTAATTTGGTCTATCTAAATTCTAAATCGACAAAAATGAGCCGAATAATGATTCGATAGATAGGAGCTGGGCAAGACTGTTTCATATAAAAAAATGTTCCGGCCGGACAGACACTGCCTCATGTTCGCTATAACAACAGACCTAAATACAAACGTCTCTCTGAGGTTTTTTACCTTTTTTTTTCAATTCCCATGGCAATTTGGGCCCATAAATAAAGAAACCGGCCTGACCCACCTACTTAAATATTAAGCCCCCCTATTCCTTTAAATGGAAAACGTTTAGCACTTATGCAGAACCCTTCAAAAATGCCGAGGAAGCGCTGACGTGTGCGAAAGGGACTTAAGGGACGCCCTAATAACGCACCCACTTTTCCTTAAGGCTTCCTACAGACAAACCAATAGTATTAAAGAAAAATGTAAGGTGTTGCATGCAACCCTCTACAAAACATACACTGCAACTCAGGTTTCCTCACGATATTTTCTTTCACAATGGGCCGTTTTCACGGCTGTCAAATTTCGTTTTTTCTGAAGATATTATTAATCTGTGTAAGCGAAATTTGACAGCCACATCCCGGTTATTGTATGGCCAAGCCTATGAGCGCCATCTACCAAGGGCTTTGAATTCAGCTTTTAACTTTCAGTTAAAAACGGGCCATCGGTGACCGTACTTAAATGCAGTTTAGAAACCTGATACAAATATTAAAGCATCACCTTGCACTTGTCAGGATTTTATCCGTTTTTAACCGGACTTTTTACTTGTTTTTTATTTTTATATTTTTAACCCCGACATAAAAACTAGGTGTCAATAGTTTTACCGCGATGTGTGTCTGTCTGTGGCACTGTAGCTCAAACGGGACAACGGATTTAAATGTTTTTTATTTTTATTTGAAAGCAGGTTTTCTAGCAACTGTTTTAGAAATGTTTTATCAAAATCAGTTCAGCCGTTTATGAGATAAGCTAATTTGAAGCTATAATATCGAGGGTATTTTGACCTTTGCAGGGCTTGGGTCGCGGTATTTAGGAGGCAGGTTTCCGAACACCATGACTGCAACGTGGCGTCGTCGATTCGCTGTGTGCGGACTGCCTAAGGGCCTCAAAGGTGGCTTATTGAAAACTCAATAGAAAATATCGGCGCGCCCTTTGGCGATATTCCGCAAATAAGATTTCACGTACATTATGTAGACGCAGTGAGTGTAGACCTTAGAGCCATGTTGGCGTTTGTGGTAAGAAGTCGGACTCTCAAGCAAACGAGGTTCGGTTCGATCTCCAGTATCTCTAAGGTTTTAGAACTTATACTCAATACGGCATTATAGTAAACATACTGCCCCGGAGTTCCGCGTTCCGAGTTCAGAGTTCTCAGATTTGCTTGACGAGAACTCCGCGTTCTGACCGCTTCAGTGTGAACTGTTGCAAGCAACCCTTTACATTAGAAAGAACGCAGAACGCAAAACTCTGAACGTGGAACGCAGAACTCCGGGAGGTGCATGAGCCTTTAGAAAGCAAAATTCGGTTACATCAATAATATTTTCAATTTATTGGCTTAGTTTTTCATGACCCCTTTTTATTTAGGTAGTTTTTAGTAGAACCTCTGCCTTCCCCATCGGAAAGCTTCGCGTGAAGGTATGTTGAGTATAAAGAGCCTTTCGTGAAAGCAGTTAACGTACACCCGGTGAGGAGGCAGGTATGATTGTCTGTCTGTTAGCCAATATGAGGAGTAATGGGACGCTCGTGATAGTGCAGCCTTACGTCAGATAAATCGTTTAATGATCCGATGGCTTGATCTATCGGTATCTAATGCCTCGCCCGGCTGCCTTGGTCGCTATTCTTTGCGAGCGGCTCGCGAACTGTATTTTGACATTAATAAAAAAAACCGGCCAAGTGCGAGTCGGACTCGCGCGCAGAGGTTTTCGTTCTTATTTTGAAAGGGAGGATTTTTTCATTTTTGTTATAATTCGAAAACTAGGTAAGGTGGGCCACAGTCACAGATACCCCATGGCAGCTCTTAACACGCATGGCATAAGGGCGTCAATCGAACAAAAAGGGGTATCTTTGGGTGAGGCCGGCTGTACCTACATCGTTAAAATCATTGAAAATCTAAACATCCGACAGCACGTCAGAGCGTACACTTTTTTTGTAAAGTCGCCCGACTGAGTAGAGTGCGTCGATTTGCTATTTTGTGTACAACCAGATTTGTTTGTATGGCGGTACGGAACCCTCAGTGCGTGAGTCTGACTCGCACTTGGCCGGTTTTTTTACGTTCTTGTTGTTATTTGATTGACCCACTCAGTGTTCGCAATGGTTCGGGAATCGCAACGAACCCGAATGTTCGCAGTGAATAATTGTCTTTATGTTTGTGCTTATAGGTACTCGTAAGAAGTATCGGTACTGTTTCTATTGCAATGTTTAATTTGTCTCGCCCAGGCCATTAGTTTGTTGAGTAAACAATCGTAACTAGTTTCGCAACGCATTATTTGCCATTTTTGCAAAGAAGCTAATATAATGCATTGAGAACGGTCAAGAGCGAACCGTAGAGCGAACCGTAATAGGTAGCCAGTTGATCACAGATTATGTGTTATTATGGTGGATTACGCAACAAATAATAAAAATTAAATAATGAGGCAAACATGTTTCTATACTTTTGCTCTATCGCAAAAACGGTACAACATACAAGCATCTAACTTGGTATGATTATAGAGCTTAGTAGTATAACAACAAAAAAAAAAAACAAACAAATTCGAGTGAATTTACGCACCGAGGGTTCGTACAACCAAATTTTTGTAAAATGTATTGCGGTACGGAACACTTAGTGCGCGAGTCCGACTCGCACTTGGCCGGTTTTTTCTAATTACGCGGAGCCTACGTGAGGGCGCTCATGTAAATGCGTTTTTTATTTACGCGCCCGAAACGTGCTTCAAAGTGACGGCAATCGATAATGTTTGTGACTTCAGGCCACACCTATTTGATGTACGAATGTAGCGAAATTGCTTGTCTCTCTGTTTGTAAAGGGGGCTTTCAATAATGAGCCGTTTTCAGTACAAAATTCGCAAATCATTTCAAAGATGGCGCCTACAGGCGTGGCCATAAGGAGAACCGGCATACGGCTGTCGAATTTCGCTTAGCACAGATAAGGCATCACATTAAAAAATATATATATAAAAAAATTCCTGCCTCGCTGCTATCGTTTGACCTTTAAGCAAATAACTCCGAAGTGAAAAGCTAGTCTTGGCAATCTGTTATCGATAAAAGCAGTATTGTTTCATCAAAGATAAGTTATCAAGTACCTTTGAAGTACCTAACCTACTGTAGATTCTTGTAATAAACGTATTTGTTCAATGACACTATCGCCAGCAATAGAAGTGCAGTAGCAAACATGGTATTCGCTTTCTTTTGAAGTGTTAGTAAAGTGATTGAGCAAGCTCGTATCCAAGGAGAACACTCAGACTGTACGTTATCTCGACGATATTTATTTGGAACATTAATTTCAAATCAGGACCTACCAGGTTTTCTTACGATACTAACCTAGCCTAGAGTAAGAGCCTTATAGACTAGGCTCCAATTACGATTTATTAATCAAACTTCGAAAATGGAGAACGGGGGGTCTACCGGCTAAAATGAAGCCGATTACCATTGGCGTTTTCGCCAAGTTCGATTTATGAAAAATTTACTGGGTGGCAGTAAAATTAACTGGGTGGCAGTACATTTTTCATAAATCGAACCTCGATTTTCGCCAATGGTAATCGGCTTCGTCTTAGCCGGTAGAACCCCGGAACTCCTCAATGGATAACAGCAGATCACTCAGAATAAGTGCAGTAGCTTAATAACGGTGTAAGTACCTTTTTTTGTGTCGTTGTGAAGATTTTTTTTTTGTAATTTTCGATTATTCAGCCAAAACACATGTTATAACAGTTGGCGACTTTTTAGCGAATGCAGTGCTTATTCTACGAAGAAAGTCTTAAAATACCTTTTGTTGCCCATCACCTCATTAAGGCCCAGTCATTTGAGAGGTTAACGCAAGGCTAAGTGATTGAGGAGAGAGCCCCGTGGTCGGTGGGCTAAGGGCAAACGATTAATAACTTAATTACCACCGCTTAAGGACACTAATGGTCTGCCCGTCGAGCGTTCCAGCGTGAAAATGCGCTGGTGACGGCTTTTCTGCGGCGAATTTATCTGAAATTATAGTGTGCATTACCCCAACAAAATTTGGTTGCCAATCTTAACAAACAGTATCGCGGTGCTAGTTTTTACCCGACTACGCGAAGCAAAAAGGAGGGTTATGATTTTAGCAGCGTATGTATGTATGTATGTATGTATGTATGTATGTATGTATGTATGTGGGTATGTATGTTTGTGTGTTCATCTGTTCCCTCGCAGAGCCTAAACTACTCGGCCGATTTCAACACATGAGGTGTCGTTGGATTGATCTTAATCACCCAGGTAACATAGGATAGTTTAATTTTGAAAAAAAACAAGATGGCGGCTGTGCTGCGCACAAAAGTGGTGGACCTAAAAATAAAAAATATCGGATACCATCGTCATGGGTATCTTTAACACCACATTCGCATTTGATAAACCGATGGCCTCCGACTACGATTAATTATCTATGAGTCTATTTTCAGGATAAGCAGGTCTTGTTTTAAGCCTTTTAGTAGTCGGGTTTTAGTTTTTTTAACTTCTTTTTTTTGACGTAAAAATTTAGATGCGATAAGCTTCTATGAAGATGCCTTATACGGCGTCCAGATGCAGGTCAACCCACAGGCTGAAGTGACCACACATCATAGACAAAAGTTAGAGGCTATATAATTTTAGATGAACCGGATTTGCAAGGATTGAAAAAGTCTGAAAGTATACATTTAAAATATTGTAATTTATGCAAGGTTCCCTTGGCTTTTTAAGTTGCTTAACATGATTGTGCAGTTTTCTTCTCTGCCTACTTTATCGATCGACATGGTGTCTACAGAAACAATTATTAAGGCCCACTTTAAATATTTTCAAGCTAAAATTATAGAATCACCAATAGAGTCCGCTTCTTCTGCTTTTCCACGACTAAAAATCGTGTAATCTATGTAACAAATTCGCGCTAGCAAACCCGCAGCTTTAAAGCCCACATGAGCTAAGGTCTGGGTCACGCACAGTAACTTACACAGTACTAGACCTAGCTGTTTGCTCCAAGCACACACCAGTTCTGCGTGACCTACTAACCAGAACTTATATCTTGACATTAGAGATCACCACAGTGACTGAGTTGAAGCCACCTTGAAATCATCCAGCGGTCTAAGGCAGGGCTATCTAACCTGGGGGCCGTGTACTTAAACTTGCGAACGTTGTAGCGATGCGACAGCAGAAATTGTTCTGGATACATTCACTTGTCAAGTTATGGTAGGTAAACTGTACTTATTCAAACCTAGAGAAGAAGAACTTATTTGAGTCTTAGTAGAATATACGGGCCGATTTTTTAGTCTCCAGCCAAAGCGTTCATGGTATTTCTACTCACGAATACATTTTTTTTTATTACAAAAAATTATACCAATGGTTTTTTTTGCCCCGATTGAGTATCTATTATTGATTGAGTACCCTGTGTTACAGAAGGGTCCTGTGATACTGAAGGGGGTAGCTTAACTCACCAATTCAAGCAGCTTTTACTACCTATAGGGCAAAGTGCGAAATCCCGAAAAAAATATCAGCTGTTCCATACTAAAATTCAATAAGTACTGCACCATATGCATGGAGCAGCTGATAATTGTTTCGAGATTTCGCACTTGGTTTCGCACGCAGGTAAAGTTGTTGTATTGTGAGTTTAGCGACCCCTTCAGTATCACAGGACCTTTCTGTAATGTTGTATGGTAGCTTAGGTAATTGACTAGTTATAAGATTTTACTGTAACGCTTTAGGATTACTGTGACAAGCGCATAACGCTGACCTAGCACCTAACTGTATGTTATAAATATTAATGCACAGCAAATAACAGACACTCTCTTGTGCTACCAACTACGGCCTTTAACTATCGAAGCCCTGCTGCCTCGCTGCTCGTGCACCACGCACACCATCTAATCTTAAAATACTTAAGCAGCACCCTGTAGAGGTCCGCGGATCATACTTGGCGCCATTGGTCCGACTTTGGAAAAGCTTGGGAAATCTGATCTAAGAATCTGAGATTTCTAGGGTCCACATTGAATGAATTAGTGACCACTTATACAATCTATAGTATCTTAGCTTCGAGGTCATGACATGACACAGGCATTCATATAATTGAGGTAGTAATTAAATTTAATATGGCGAGGATAGGTGGTGAAATTACAAGATAGGCGTTTAGCTTACTGGAAGACAGCTTTATGTTATCCTTCTACGAATATAAAGAACAATTTCAGAAAGAAAACCGGATACATTTTATTTCTACGATTGAGGTATTCTTGTAAATAATTAATTTCTGGTGTACAATAAAGTGTTCTCTATCTATCTATATTTTTGCGCATTTCCAAAAGTGGCGAACCAAAAAAATATAGTCCGTCATATACGCCATTTACTGGAATTTTAGTACGTTACAATTGGATGGGTTTACAAATTAACAATTGAACATAAGTTACGTCACAAACAGATTATAATTATAAAGAAATATTAGACGATAAACGTCTTCATCTCGTAAAATAACAGCCCAATAACTTTTTTAACGCTTTACGGGCCAGCGATATACGAGTAAAATAAACAATAACCGGGGAGGTAAATCAAAATGGGCGCTGCGAGAAAGTAACACTTCTTTTAATTAAGCTACAAAATTATACTGTAGTCGGGTATCTAATAAATAATAATGAGATATGATTAACACCTTGGAAAAAACTTATGATTGTACAGTGCCACAAACTTATGTAGCACAAAAATAAAAACAATTTGGAACCATCTACAGTAGTGTAGTGTTGCTTCTCACGGCGCCATGATGGTGTGAATGTGTTGCCCGAATGAGTCGTTTTCAAGGCTGTCAATTTTCGCTTTTTCCCACAGATTCACAGATAAATTTGACAGCCACGCCCCGGTAGATCTATGGCCACGCCTATGAGCGCCATCTATCAAGTGCTTTTAATCCAGCTTTTAACTGTCGGTTGACAATGGACTATTGGGTAGGAAATTCAACACAGGCGACGCTGTCACCAGATAAGTATGTGGGTCAGTACGACCTTTTCAGATCATCATTGTAGAAATGAAGGAACCAGTACCTATCTAGGCTCGTCCACACGTGATCATTGAAGTTATCACTCAAATGCTGCAGTGCCCGGGTTATCTTTGTATCCCTGGATATTAATATGTGTGTGAAAGTAGCTCTACCTTATAAGTTTATAAACGCCCAATTAGTGGAGACCAATCGACTGCGAGTACTACAATAGCCAACTGTAAAACGTAAAAGCAGACAATCCGTATACGCTGGCCAAAACAGCCCCTGTTCAACAGTAATTTATATGCAAGCCCGATTTAGCCTTTCAATTTTCTACTAGCTTTACGCATGGCAGTAAAAGGCCGATACAAAAGCTTCGTTCGCAGTCGTGTCGATTTCACCTCATCGTAACTTACTAACATAGCCCCCAATCAAATAAAACCCCATAAGTAAGATGTAGCCTGTACATTTGTACATGTCCCACAAGCGATGGGCAAAGGCCTTCTCTCAGAGAGAGTTTGAGCTTAATCACCACGAGTGCTCAATGCGGATTGGCGATATACACGTTTATTTCTGTGTTGTGGTGATTATACAGATTGTTGTTTTGGTTAGTGACACCCGACTCATCAGGGACGTTTTAGTAATGCTTGAAACTAATAACAAGTTTTTTTATTTATTTACTCAAAAAAGCTCGTAATGTGGACATTAATTCGACAACCTTCTTTGAGCAAAGTCGGACTTGCGGGCTACTTGGATTAGGCGCCAGAAAAGTTGTATGGAATTTCATTAATGTCTTGTGTTTTGCGGCCAGAAAAACATTAATGTCGAGTTTTGTTTCATAAATAGAACTCAAACATCAGGTGCAAAAAGTATTTATTTAGAATTAGGCTGTATGGGTACTGGCAGTCGACACATTGCACAGAAAAAAAAAGCGCGGCCATATTGTTTTCGACTTTTCGCGCGTTGTTCGAAGTGATTTTTTTCTGTGTTTTTGTTGAAAAAGTGAACTCTCAAAGCGACGAATCCTCGGATTTAATGTGTTTAACACCGCCGGACATTCAAAATCAAGCGAAATTAGTAATTGGAAATTTATTGCCACCGAAGTCAAAAGAAAAATACAAGCAAGCTTACCAACAAAAAGTTTGCGGAATGGAAAATCGACAAAAAGTACTTAATCTACGACAAATGGTAAGCTAATTAAATTACTATGTTAATTACTATTCTAATTAATATTTTAATTACTCGCATTGTTTGAGTAAAGCACTATACAAGCCTTGGTCTGCAATGAGTGCGCTTCTGGCCACGCTATGATTGCCTCGAGCTTAGCTTAGCTACGCTCTCGGCCCTCAAGTTTGGTCATCATTGCAGCCCTTGCTGGCCGCGCTATAAAGGCCTCGACCTTCGGTCTCGGCCTTCATTTCAGCTTGTCCATCAAGGGCTGCAATGCTGACCGCACTGTGAGGGCCTTGAGCTGCGCTACGCTGCGCTCTGTCGGCCATCAAAAGCGCGCCAGAAACGCACTCATTACAGATCGCGGCAGTAATGTACTATTACAAATTACCTTGTTCAATTTGTGCTATAATAACCGCGACGTGCGGTCACCCCCGGCCTTCTCAAACCGCGCGCGCGATGTGGCGCCCGATATTGCGAGTGCGGCTGCAAGCGATAGTATAATGGTAAGGAAGGCTACAATGAATGATTTTTAGTTTTTAGAGTTTTTTATATTTTTTTACCCACTTCGGGTCGCTGAGCCAGCGGAGTAATTAAGTTGCCTTTGCAGCTGAACCTCTATGCAATATCATTCAATTTCATGGCAGAGCGGTGGAAACTGGCCCTAAACCCTGATTCTGTGATAAACAACTGTCGTAATTCAATAGAAATTACCCATTCCTCCGCTCTTACCTACTGAATATGAATTAGGCCGTCGATTGTGCTTCTATAATCTCTCTACATCTGGAATAGAGAATAGTCTTACTGGCTATTTTCACTTTCTAAGTGTAGTGTGAGATTGCGCACTATCTATTTTCTCTCTGTCTGAAAATATATGTACTACTTATTGACTTAAAGTCCTCTGCGATGCTTATTACAATTTTTAATCTCTGATTTTCAATTTGTGACGTCACAAGCTAGTATTTTCATACAGAATATCGTTTTAACAGTAACTCATTTGACAAACCTGTCAACATTCCTATACTGTTGGTCAAACGCTACGATAACCCTTTTTGTCCGATTGGCGACCTTATGCAGCGCGCTGTAAGAGCTACCATGGGGTATCCTAGACTGTAACTGACCGTACAAAAGTACAGGCGTTTTTTTTTATTAAGTGTTCGTCCCTCGAACCTAAATGCGTAGAAAAATAATATACTGGACAAAAATAAATCTGGAATTTTGAAAAAGTAATACCGCAATATTGTCACCCCTCTTCATACACTGTTAATCCTAAGTTTGTTTACGAAAGTTAACCCTCAAACGCCGACGCCAAGTTAGCGCTATCACATACTGAATAAGGCAACCCAAGCAAGGCTCGGCCGGTGCGAATTGTATCAGCACCATGACATGACATGCCGGATTTGCGGTGAAAGCTACAACTTGGAAACGCCACTTGATAGCGTCGATTGCTCTTATCTTTAAGGCGCTGCCACATAGACCGATTGTGCAGTCGGCCACACGCTAGGATACCCCTTTCGTTTTATTGGCGCCCTTATGCCGCGCGTGGTAAGAGCTGCCATAGGTTATCTGTGACTGTGGCCGACCGTACGTAGAGTATAAATGAGCTCACATTCACCCAAGTTCCATCAATATTTCAAAGTGAAAAGTCGAGTATTATAGGCAGACCAGCTGCACGATGGTCTAACGACATCAAGGCCGCCGCTTTCCAAGTCACCCTACACTACCTTTAGGGCAACAGGATTAGTGTATTTGCCCCTTTACGCTTCAGGGGTCTTATTGTCTAAGTTTAACATCAATCACGATTATTCACGATCCCTTTCGTAATCGAAACTGGTCGATTGCAATCGAGGCTTTATAATGGGATTGTCTACGTTTTAAACCACAATCGATTCTTTCAAATATGTAATTGAAAGATAGGTGTAAACTCCAAAACACATTTTGTGATTGCGGCTGCTATCCAAAAATTTTAGACAATTCCATTCTTAAGTCTCTAGCACGTTCATAATCACTAAAATGGATCGCGACTGATGTTAAAATAAGGCAATTAAGACCCGAATCATCGTAAACCGCCAAGCAACAGATCCGAGCGACTGAGGCGAAAGTTTATAGATTAAGTTTCGGGTTCTGATCGGATCTACTGAAGCCAGTTCCTACGAGGGAAACCAATAGACGTTGCTGTCTTATTGGCTAGTGTTCTCTGTTATTCATTTGTGTTAAACTTGGATTAATCTTGCATAGTTTAGCATGTTTAGCCGGTGTTTCATCTAGATTGTCTATGGATGAAAAATTATACTACTTAAGGTGGACCGATAGCAACGTGGCTGGAAATTCAAAATTTTCACAATTTTTTACGTGAAAAACTGTTAAAATTTTGAATTTCCAGTATAATTTGTCATCGGATTAGATAGCGGAAAGTTAGGCACTCATTCTGCTCACTAATAAAACAACTTTTACTATAAGGCAAAAATAATGGGACAAAAAATTAAGCTGGTCCATCCATACATTTAGTGCAATACTGCCTCTACCTTATGTATGGAATACCTGATTGACCAGCAAGCGTAGCATAAGGTTGAGTTAGGCAGTATAAAGGGTGTCATAACTTTATGTATGCTCTTTTGTTTGACGTAGAGCAGGATAGACTCTAACCCAGCCTTATGCTACGCTTGCTGTAGTTGATTTTATCCGTACACAGCAGTTACAGTTACATCCAATTAATTTCGAAAGGACCAAAGGGAGCTGAAAAGATGTTTGTTATCAATTTTTAACAATCGAGCGACGGACTAGTATGCGTGCCTTTCGGGTTTGTCGGTGGTCTTTTAACACCCTGTAGAGAAGACCATGGAGAGATGGTGGCCAACCTTCATTAGTGAAGAGGCACACCTATCTAGCAGCTTCTGTAACTCACTAATTTGTACCATCGCATCGTCAATCGTACGAGAAGATGATGTTAGAAAAGCAATAAATCTCCCCATAAAACAACAGCTGTAGAGGTACGAGTAAACTTAACACGCTTGTTAGCTGAATAATAACTCAATCGATGATTATTGTTATTGGCTTTCTAGATATTGAGGTCGAAATGGAATCTCGTGAGTGTCGTTTACACCGTGTGTTAGTGAGAGGGCTTGTGGCACGTATCATTTGACTACAAGCTGATAAATCTGAAAAATCTAGAAGACTAAAAGATAAATGAACCTAAAATAAACCTAAAAAAACATGGCAGCGGTGGGGCTGCACGTCCAGTTGCAGAACAAAGAGCCGTTTTCAGCACAAATTCACAAAGCATTTTATAGATGGCGCCTACAGGCGTGGCCATAGAAGAACCGGAATACGGCTGACAAAATTAATCTGTGTTAAGCGAAATTTGACAGCCGTATTCGCATTCAAAGAAAATATTTGTGCACGTTTACTTAGTTTAAGTGGGAACATGTATTATGCTCATAATATTTCGCATCGTTTTCATGTAATTTTCAAGTAATTTTATGACTAATTATAATTACTATAATGTTTTCTTAGGCTTGCACGAGCACTAAACATAACTAAACTCTAACTGATTTAAGTAACACTCGCTTTATTTTAGTTTTCATATTATTCCAGCTACATAAAAAATAAATTATTCCAACCTTTCGAGACCTTAGCAGGTCTCGTGGTCGCAATAGACTGAGGCTTCAGGGCGTCGATTCTGCTATTTATGACAGCTGCATGGCTAATTCCATCGAACTTTCAGCGTTATAACGGCGAATTGGTACTGCTGCCAAATCGGTATTCTGCTAAGCCCTTGCAATCAATGGCACTAGATAAAATCTAATGTTATCTTCCGCTCGCTGGGGCAGCTTTAAACGGTAAAACCCTAGGCACAACTGAGAACTGTCTTATTTATTAGACGGCCTTTAGGCCGACGACCTTTTTTGAGTGGAAAACATCAGTGTATACAATAAAAAAATGCTACTGTCATTGCATAAAAACAACAAACAATTCCTACAAAGACACTTTCTGCAATATTTATTTGAAAATCACGACATTGGTGAAAACATTTGCATACGGGATGCAGCGAATTAATACGGGGAAGGAGGCCATAAATCAACTACATAACTTCCTCATCAGTTTCGTGGCGTGGATCTTCTTCTTTTGCCACTTTTTATGCTGCAGGCCGCAGGCAGTGCAGTGGTCCGTGATATACATACGTGCTGGTCCATCCCAAAGCTCCAATCTACATCATTCGCTTCTCTACTTTGATGGAACTTTGGAGAAACATACAAACAAAGGTTGGATAAAAAACAGTGCCACTTCTTCAGATAATTTTATGAGTAAAATCGTTTTTCTTTGTACACAAGACAGCATGTAGACCTTTACACGCGTGCATTCTATTCAGTTACATAACGGGAAACTTTGAAATGAGAGTATAATGGTCTACGTGCAGTCTTGCCTACTTCCAATAATAAATTGTAGTAACGTTTGGTGGTAGACACTATCAAATGGTGGCTGGAAAGTAGGATGGCAGCAGAACTTTTATAGAAGAGCAATCTATATATATACTAGTGGTTCGCCCCGAACTATGAACTCGCGACCCCAGTTACATATGACGTGTAACTTTGCTAACGCCATTCGCGCAGGCGCGCGCGCGCTTTGCATATAAACTGTAAAACCCTATATCTCGGCAACCCCTCGACCGATTTGGCTAATGTTCGAACTTAAAAATTCTTTTAATTTCTTTTACCCGCCTACCAAATTTCATAACGATCTGACCAAATTTACTCAAGTTATCGTCGAACGAACATTCATACATACAAACATACAAACATACAAACATACAAACATACAAACATACAAACATACATACATACATACATACATACAAACGCCGGATTGTTCCAGTAGACTCGGAGAACTTCGCTCGCTTCGCTCGCTCGTTCAATAAAAGGCTTAGGTTGACTGACTCATCACGCTACAGCCCAAACGGCTGAACCTATAAGTATGAAATTTGGACAAAAGTTGCGTTATATGGTGGAGGGTTCATTTAAGAAGCGATTTTTTTTTATTTAACCCTTAAGTGGGTCAAAATAGGGCTCAAAGTGTGTATGGGAAAAAATTTTTTTTGGGTCTTATAATCTTAAATCTTGGTTTTTTGTACTTTTTTTTTAAAATGACTTGACACCTATTTCAGATTTTTTCTCATTTCTATGTTCTTAAGGGTTAAAATGAGTGCCAAAGTTTTTCGATTTTTTTCACCAGTTACGATCAATGCTGGAACAAAACCGCTAATGCCACAACAGTGAAAATTTGTCAATAGTTGTAATTTGTGGACACGCTACGGGTTAAGACAGATTTACTTCAAGTTTAACCCTTAAGGCGGTAAAAATGGGGTCCAAAGTTTGTATGAAAAAAAAAAAATTTGTGTCCGGATTTACTTGCAACTAAGAATTCGTATATTAAATCAAAAATAATTTAACACCTGTTTTAGCTTTTTTCTAATTTTAGCCGTTTAAGGGTTAAACGAGGTTGAAATGTATGAATATTTTTCGTGATGTAGTGTCAACGTCGGGCCCAAACCATTTAAGCTACAACTATGAAATTGAAACTGCAGTAGCGTTTTGTAGCAAAACTACCCACCATGAAGAAAAAAATATAATTTTAACCCGTCAAATGCCCAAACCGGGGTTCAAAGTTTGTATGAAATAAAAATTTATTTTGGTCCGTTTTACTTGAAACTTAGTATTTGTAAATTTAATAAGAAACAATTAAACACGTTTTTCAGCGTTTTTCAAAATTCTGCCCACTAAAGGGTTAAAAGGGGTAGAAAAGTTTGAAGATTTTTCCTGATTTAGTATCAATGCCAGGCCTAAACCATTAAAGCTACAACTATGAAATTGAAACTACAGTAGTGTTTTGTGGCAAAACTACCTACCATGAAGAAAAAAATATAATTTTAACCCTTCAAATGCCCAAACCAGGGTTCAAAGTTTGTATGAAATAAAATTTTTTTTTGGTCCGATTTACTTGAAATTAAGTATTAGTATACTAAATCAGAAAAAATCAAACACGTGTTTCAGCGTTTTTCTCATTTCAGCCAATGAAGGGTTAAAATGGGTGGAAACGTTGAAGTTTTTTTCCTGATGTAGTAGCAATGCTGGGCCCAAACCATTGAAGCTACAACTTTGAAATCTGAATGTGCAGTAGCGTTTTGTAGCAAAACTACCCACCATGAAGAAAAAAATATAATTTTAACCCGTCAAATGCCCAAACCGGGGTTCAAAGTTTGTATGAAATAAAAATTTTTTTTGGTCCGATTTACTTGAAACTTAGTATTTGTAAATTTAATAAGAAACAATTAAACACGTGTTTCAGCGTATTTCAAATTTCTGTCCACAAAAGGGTTAAAAGGGGTAGAAAAGTTTGAAGATTTTTCCTGATGTAGTATTAATGCCAGGCCTAAACCATTAAAGCTACAACTATGAAATTGAAACTACAGTAGTGTTTTGTGGCAAAACTACCTACCATGAAAAAAAGAATATAATTTTAACCCTTCATATGCCCAAACCGGGGTTCAAAGTTTGTATGAAATAAATTTTTTTTTTGGCCCGATTTACTTGAAATTAAGTATTCGTATACTTAATCAGAAATAATTAAACACGTATTTCAGCATTTTTCTCATTTCAGCGAATGAAGGGTTAAAATGGGTGGAAACGTTGGAGATTTGTCCCTGATATAGTAGCAATGCTGGGTCCAAACCATTTAAGTTAGAACTTTGAAATTTGAACTACAGTTGCGTTTTATAGCAAAACTACCAACCACGACGAAAAAAGTAATAATGTTAACCCTTGAAATGCCCAAACCGGGGTTAAAAGTTTGTATGAAATACATTTTTTTTTTGTCTGATATACTTGAAACTAAGTATTCGTATGCTAAATCAGAAATAATCAAACACGTGTTTCAGAATTTTTCTCATTTCAGCGAATGAAGGCTTAAAATGGGTGGAAACGTTGAATATTTTTCCCTGATGTAGTAGCAATGCTGGGCCCAACCCATTTAAGTTACAAATTTGAAAAACTACAGTTGCGTTTTATAGCAAAACTACCAACCATGAAGAAAAAAGTAATAATGTTAACCCTAAAACGGCCAAAACGGGGTTCAAAATTTGTATGAAATTATCATTTTATTGGGTCAGATTACCTTGAAACTAAGTAGTCGTGTATTAAATCAGAAATAATAATAAAACACATGTTTCAGCATCAAAAAGGGTGGAAACATTTTAAGAGTTTTCCTGATGTAGTATCAATATCAATGCCGGAACCATTAAAGCTACAACTATTCAATGAACATTTAACTACAGTTGCGTTTTATAGCAAATCTACCAAGCATGAAGAAAACAATAATAATGATACACCTAAAATGGCCAAAAAGGTTCAAAGTATGTTTTTTTTTTGTTGGATTCATTTGATCTTTACCAATTTGGTCACACACATACACAACACATACACTTCCACGCTGAAACTGCACGACGGATTTGGTTGACATTTGGAATAGAGATAGCTTACAAAAATACACACCCAGACTCTATTCATGCTAATTTGATAATGGTGAAAGATGTACCCAGGCAACTTCTTATAAGTCTTCGCGGACGAAGTCGCGGGCGAAAAGCTAGTAATTAATAAAAGGATCCTAAGATTTCATCCACAATCTGAAAAAAATACGGCAAGCATGACAAAGTATATTATCGCGATTCACAAGTGAGAAAAAAATAATAAAACCGACTTCAAATTTGCACTACGTAGGAAAAAATAATGTTATTTATTTTTATGTAATTTAACTATTATTGGAGTCGGTGCCATGCCGTTTCTTATAAAGTTATAACACTCTACGATTGCTTAATTTATATTAATATAATACATTCCTACCTACCTTATTTGTAACGCTATCTCAATTTAATAAAGATAAGATAAAATATTTTTTTATTATGTTTCGTTTCTTAGCCTAAATTAAAATAGGTATTTACATTTTGTTTTTGCCAGAGACGTTTGGAATTGAATAACTATGTTGTCATGTACGGTCGGCCACAGTCTAGGATATCTCCTATGCACAGTCTAGGATATCTCCCCATGGTAGCTCTTACTATGCACGGCATAAGGGCGCCAATAAACAAAAAGGGGTATCTTAGCGTGTTGCTGACTCTACGAATATATTTATGGTTTCTAGAAAGGTTTCCGCAAAAAACTTTTCACCGACTCCAGTAGTTAAGTGTCGTGGAAAGAAATCTGGGGGCACGGCAGTGCCCCCGCCAGGTCGAGCGCGAAGCAAACACTGCCGTACCATCCTTTACTGGAACCATTTCGCCGCATTTTCAGACCCCTATTTAAGAACCTCTGGATAAGACCAGAACGCAGAAATTTTCGTCATCTAGTAAGCTATAATCACATACTTAAAATCCAAAATTTCAAGTCTGTAGGTCATTTAGTTCCGAAGTTAAGCGAAAGCAAAGTTTCGCATTTATGACACACACTCACTCACTCACTCACTCATGATCATCATAATAGAACTAGTAATTCCCATAAACTCAGAGAGCTGAAATTTGGTACAGAGTTAGGGTTTAATGACCACATAAAGGGAAAACTATAAAAACTAGGATAATCGAAGATCTGGAGTACCTGGTGACCCTGATTAGAAAACCCAAGAGCCCTAATAGAACTAGTACTTCCCATAAACTCAGAGAGCTGAAATTTGGTACAGAGTTAGGGTTTAATGGTCACATAAAGGGAAAACTATAAAAACTAGGATAATCGAAGATCTGGAGTACCTGGTGACCCTGATTAGAAAACACAAGAGCCCTAATAGAACTAGTACTTCCCATAAACTCAGAGAGCTGAAATTTGGTACAGAGTTAGGGTTTAATGGCCACATAAAGGGAAAACTATAAAAACTAGGATAATCGAAAATCTGGAGTACCTGGTGACCCTAACTAGAAAACACAAGAGCCCTAATAGAACTAGTACTTCCCATAAACTCAGAGAGCTGAAATTTGGTACAGAGTTAGGGTTTAATGGCCACATTAAGGGAAAACTATAAAAACTAGGATAATCGAAGATCTGGAGTACCTGGTGACCCTGATTAGAAAACACAAGAGCCCTAATAGAACTAGTACTTCCCATAATCTCAGAGAGCTGAAATTTGGTACAGAGTTAGGGTTTAATGGCCACATAAAGGGAAAACTATAAAAACTAGGATAATCGAAGATCTGGAGTACCTGGTGACCCTGATTAGAAAACACAAGAGCCCTAATAGAACGAGTACTTCCCATAAACTCAGAGAGCTGAAATTTGGTACAGAGGTAGGGTTTAATGGCCACATAAAGGGAAAACTATAAAAACTAGGATAATAGAAGATCTGGAGTACCTGGTGACCCTGATTAGAAAACACAAGAGCCCAACCAAACTATTATAGATCGACATATACCGCCCTTACAAAAAATATTCAACTTGATGGGCCGCTTCATTTGATGTCAAAAATCGAAGATCTGAAGTATCTGATGAAGAACCCTCAGCTGGTCTCAGCTGTATAAGAGATTCTACTATTGGTACATAAAAATACTCGAACATTACACAAATTAAAAAACTGTTTCCAATAAGAAAATCTAATGAAATAAATCAATATGCCCACGTTTCTACAAAAAGAAATGAAATCCCACCAAAAACATTCTGTAAAAAACTAGCCAGGTCTCGATGGAGCTGCTTGCTTATCTCTAAAAAGTAATGAAATCTAGACAAAGTCGTGCCAAGTCTAAGGTTCCTTACTGCGATTTCTTTAGTATTATAGTTAATGTTGTGTGACTTGGCCGTTGAAGGGTATATAAGGGTACAAAACCAGGTGCTCCATGACACCATTGCACCAATCTGACGCCAGAACCGCTTGTGTACCCTTCAACGGCCAAGTCACACAACATTAACTATAATACTAAAGAAATCGCAGTAAGGAACCTTAGACTTGGCACGACTTTGTCTAGATTTCATTACTTTTTAGAGATAAGCAAGCAGCTCCATCGAGACCTGGCTAGTTTTTTACAGAATGTTTTTGGTGGGATCGGTTTTACGTTTCGTTTTTTATTATTTCCCATTTTGTATTGATGTTCTTTATTAGCTAGTCATAATTTGTAATCACTGGTGAAAAGGTTCAATGTTCTTAAGCTATTGCACTAATTCAGAGTGATTTGCTGCTGTCTGTTGAGGAGTTCCGTTCTCTAGCTCAGAAGTTATTCATCAGATCTTTACCATTTTTTTCAATGAGATCATCTCTGAAAATATTCCCTTTCAAACAAAAGAAAAGAACTTTCCGAACCGGTTCAGGCGTCTCTGAGTAATCGGGGAACATACATACAAATTAAAATAAAAGATTCCAAAGAATTGAGAAACCTTCTTTGAAGGCGGTTAAAGAGAATAGTGTCACGTCGTATGGAGTTTATTTTTTTTTTAGTTTTCGTGCTTGGCTAGATGCAATGCCATTACAATACACGCAGAGAAAATTGTTTAGAAAGTACATAGTCACAACACAGACGTTATGCGAAATGTCAAACATTAGGTGACAATATTTTTGTAAACAATACCTACATTATTATCTATTTTATCATTACTGCGTGAATATGAGAAAGAAGCGACCCTATATCCTCGACTCAAATCGATTTAAATTTTTTGCTTTATAAATTGCGATACTTTTATTTCCATTTAATTGTTACTATTTCTCATGTCAAAGCGGCTACCGAAAGGCTATCGAGTTTCCAGCAAACTTCCATGGTTATTTTGTCGTATTCTAATAACCAAAGCCGGACCATGAACTTCGATTGCAGCTGGTGTTGCTAGTATACTAGAAAAAAGGCATTTACAGATGATCAAACCAGTTTGGTTACGTTCAGAAATTTTAAAATGAGGTCCATCGTCAGAAACATTATTGAAATGAGTTGAATAAAGAAAAATTATCAGAACACCTTAAAGTTGTCATGGTAACAAGCTGTTTATGTGTTGATGGTGCGTGCATGACAAAGATTTTTCAAACCAAAAATAAACAGTAATTTCACACCGATATCTTGCAAAAAACGATAAATTTGCTAAGGATTAATCCAACCACGTTCAACAAAACGGTAGGTACGAAACCAAGATTAATATACCAAGAATTTTTCACAGTGGCGAAACCTTCCACTTCAACTTAATTATTATTAAGTTTAGTGGAAGCACCAATACTATCCCAGTACATTTGTATTTGTTTTGTTACAGCAGCGTGTGCCGATCAAGAAAGTGGAATAAAAGTGCCCTTCCACATCAAACCTACCACAAGCCATACCTTTATCAAGTGTAATTATCTTCAGACTGATTGAAATATAAGTGCAAGAATGAGGGAAAGGGGCGCTCGGCTCGGAAACATTCAATATTCGTTGCAGCTCCTAAAATCTTTTGCATTATAGGTACCTATGTGAAATAAATAAGAATGGGTGATTCCGTGTTGAATTTTATTTTCATATCATATATTGTCGACTTCCACCGTAAGAGCGATACCATACGGGCGTTGTGTGTGCGTTGCGTTAGCGCTGCGTTGACTGAGCGGTGACGCTCCGTCGTTCTAGATTAGCATAGATGCGTTGAAGTGACGGACGGCGACGCAACGCACAAGGAGAGGAGGGAGACGAGGTGGGGAAGGGATCTGCGTTGAAACGACGGAGCGGCCGTAGTATTTAATAGCATCTGTTTACGCCGACGCAGCGCTCGTGTGGCATTCACTGCGTTGAAATCATTGCGTTGCGACGACGCAGCGCAGCCACAACGCCCGTGTGGCATCGCTCTTAGACCGAGCCATAGTTTGGGCCTTCGCTTATCTCTTGGGTAAGGTATGTTATGTTTAAAACATCGCAAGTCATCCCTCGGTAGCTGGGGGTCATTATTATGTTCATAGTTATATTCATATAAACCAATAAAATAATGAAAATCGAAAAGTCTGTGAAAAAAATTACCTCTTGGGCCATGTTCTTTCAATGGCTGATTTTGACGTAAAAATCTGTCAGAGGACATTGAACTTACGTCAAATAAATAGCAGAATACCGAATTTGATGGTTCCTCAACTTTCAGCGAACTTTGGGTTGCATATTGTCTTTGGTTTGTACAAATAGTGTCATATTTGACAGAACAACTGTCAATTTGGTCATAACGAATCCATCGAAACATCGGTAACGGCCAAGTAACGACGGTAAAATGGCGCATCAGAATACCAACACCTGTCAAAAGTGACAGGTTCGTGAAGTTTCACTGAACTTTCAGTGCCAATAAGCGACCGGAATCGGCGCCCAGGTTTATCATTAGCATTTATAATTCGCTGGGTCGAAATGCACCTTCACATAGTTTCAGTCGTAAACATGTAAAAGTCAGTTAGCTGTTAATTAAAATATTCTGACGGACGTATCTTTATAACAACGCTTTCAAATCAAACAAGTAGTAGGCAGTAGGCTTCCTTACCCCTACATTGTAAAAATACGGGGAGGATTTCACAAAATGGATGAAGTGACCTTGCTACACTGATGATTATTAGGTATCATGATGATGATGATGATGATAGATAATTACGGCAAGCAAAGCAGTGCTTGTATTGTGACAGTTGCTCAACATTTTACATGGAACGAATGAAAATTAATGAAAATTACCAATAAAATCAATATCTGTATCTGAACGAGGCAATTTTTTTGATGACACTTTACTAAATGTCTAGATGGTAAACTTAGGCTTTGATTTATACAGCGTCCAGTGGCACCTTAATTCACACACACTAACTCGACTGAGGTTTAATTAGACGTTAAGGAGGAGGTTAAATAATGCGCAACACCCACATAAACCATGCGTTTAAGGGTGTGAAGAATCTATGTTTTGACAAGTATTTAACCTACTCGCTCGTCGATTAGGACCTCTAGAAGGGATAATACACTCATTAGCGAACTTTGATGGTAAAATATATGGCTGAAGAGACCATTCGGACACTGCAGTGCCAGGGAGATGGACCAACTAGTACTTACAACTATTACAGACATGCACAACATTTACAACAGGGTTGGACGTCAAAATTCGAAAGTGCAGTTCCTAACAAGGGCCACAGGGCTGTTCAGTTCAGTGGCTATCTACCGCCGATGTCAAGCTCCCAATCCCGCACCATTAAAACAAAGTCACTGTCAGTCAGTCTGTCAGTAGCATGCAAAGTTCCCGGTGAAAGTCGCCCTAGCATGTGCGTGTCCAATCGCAAATTATCCTTGCTTCTCTCCTTCCTTCTAACGGCAGGTTACGTGCCGCTGCACTCACGATTTTGATAGAGGCGCGGAAGTTTGAATCAAGAACACGAGTTGGAAATAAAAAGTGGTTTCTGGGCTACCAGAATCATTTTAAATTGACCGCCTCTGAATGGAAGATTTGGATCATTCCTTGTACCCTTAATCGAGGGCCCCACTTTCATAAAAAGCAGCACTCTTTCTGGTAAAAAAAAGATAACTGTGTATCTTGTTATTACATTTATTCGGGGCTGCGATAATTCAGAATGGCGGCGATTTTCGGCATGGCGTGCATTATTTGTTTCATGATTCGTAATCACAAACTTTCGTTATAGCGTTTTTTGTCACTGTAACTTTCGTTGACTCGTTATTCGAATTTTTGAGTTTCGGCACCAAGTACCGGACTCTGTCTTAGCCTTGGCGGTTCTTGGACCTAGTGACATGTTCGGACCGATTTAGAGCAGGCGATGAAATAAAATTTGATTTTCTGGGCGGCCAGTGTCATGCGAGAAATGTAGGCAGAGACACACGAGTTTGAAAGAAGAAGTAAAAAGTTTTCCTGGCTGCCAGAAACAATCAGATTCAGGCGCAAACTTATTGAAAGACCTCTACTACCCCAATATTTGTGAACGAATTAAAACTTTTATCCTCTGCTTCGTGTCTGCTGAACTACGAAATTAGGTTATTACTTAGATACAAATTAAAGATTTTCGGCGAGAATTAATTTAACTTATTTATTGGATTTAGGGCAAACTTTGAACTTATATCTAAATCAAAGTTTTGCGAATGAATCGTTTTCTTGAGAGCTTATGGCTGAGGCAATATTCAAGGGAAGGATCGATTTTAATCATCCTTTGAGACAAAATATTGGCAATCGACTTTACTTTGAACGGATCCACTGATTTCAAGCTTTATTTTAATCAAAATTATTTGAACGTTTACTCAATGCGACCAAAATTGAAAGGGGTAATAAGAAGCTCAAGCTATGACCCGGGCCCGCGTTTGAAATAGAAATATAAGTAATATTTCAGAAGACCTGTGGCCCACATTCACATTCAAGTCAACACATTCAAGGGCAGTAGTTAAATATCTAACAGTTGTATTTTTAAACATTGCTTACACTTGGTTTCACTAGAATTCATGATAATTTTACGATTTTGTGTTAGGGACCATCTTTGCAGCTTCGCAAAGAAATGATATGCCTGCTTCAATTATAGCAGTTGGTGGAGACATGTGTGACACAGATCTTAACACGACTTCAACAGTATCATACATAGCTGAAACAAACAAGTTTAGAAGCTTCACCAAACTTCACTTTGGAAACTGTGAAGTTCTTCATAAGAAACATACGTAGTTTTAAAAGAAAAGTTAGGCATTTCTGAGTTGTCCCGTGCCGGTACCTCATGCATGACGCAATAGTGCGCATCGCTTCGAACAGCGCCAGGGTCACGTATGCGCGTCACAATTTTCTAGCGACCGTACGCCGGGTGCCGATGCCGCCGTCGCGTGTGCGTTCGAACGATTCTGTGCGTTCCCGTTGGATGAGTTTTTATGAAGGGCAATAAAAATGTGGAAAGGTGTACGATTGCCAATAAACTTGTAATAAACGATGACGCACAGACGCGTTGAAAGGGACGTAGCGTACGTGTGGTATTTTTACTACTATGGTGATTTGCATGCAAGTCACTCGGCGAATGGCTCGATGACGCGTTAAAGGCAACGAATGTCTTATCTTGATGGCATGTCCATTGCCCATAATGTATGTTTTTCTAGTTCCTTCCGGAGACAATGTTATTATCTAAGTAGGTGTTACCTCTCTCTCTGAGAGGATCGCCTAGTTAGGGGGATATGGAAAACATACGTTTTTATGTTTAGAAAAATATATTGTAACGCATTCACTGCCATCACTTAAAAAAATAAAAGGCGCGTTGACTGACCCGCATAAGATAAGTGCCAACTAGTGTAAGTCGAATAGGGAAAAAAACTATCCTCGCGTAAAAACGTCACGGAACAACTTCCATTTGTGGATGTCGCCGGCACTCACTGTTGTCGACCGCATCCGGGTCAACCCACTAGTGCAGAGGCAGTCCGATTTCTAGCCAGCCTTTATTGGTATAATGCTGCGTTTAGATAAGCCCTGTGACTTGCGTTTAGGGTTGCCAGTTCCTTTTTAGAAATGTTGGCCCTCAGCCACGTTAAAAATATAACTTAACTGAATGAATCTATTTTTTAGGGTTCCGTACCCAAAGGGTAAAAGATCCTATTACTAAGACTCCGCTGTCCGTCTAAATAAATATTTAAGGGGCTCCCATGAAACAAACGTGTTTTTTTTGCCGTTTTTATAATGGTACGGAATCATTTGTGCGCGAGTCCGACTCGCACTTGACCGGTTTTAGAAAATTGTGTGTCGTTATTACAAAACGTTTCACTCAAAGATTTTTTTTACGATTTTCGATGTGGTTTAATTCAGAGGTCGGTTACCTATCGAGACGAAAGAGCCAAAAAATACAATTTACAAAACTTCCCAGTTTTTACAGCCACAATATTTTTTTGTTTCAATAATGTAAAGGGTTATTTAATCATTTTTAAATAACTTTATTCCTGAAACACGTCAAGTTCTAAATGTGATTTCAACAACTTCTGTTAAGTAGAGTTGGCAACCCTACAGTTGCGAGATAGTGCTACTGGGTCGAGTCACTCCACTCGCCGTATACAAACGCACCATGACGCTCTATAAGAGACAGTAAATCAATATTAGAACCTACAACTTGTCAGTTCTAAACCGAAGCTTTGGTTTGTTATTAATGGGTTAAGTTAAGTTAGGTTTGCATTCTCCGATAGAATGGAATAATAGATATCTGCACAGTAGAGTCTATCAAGACTATTTCGTGGTATGGCCGCTGTATTAGATTAATGCCATCCAACTTTCACGGTAGTTGCTGGCTAACTACAGGGTGCACTCTAAGTCGATAGCGGAACTTTAAGTAGGCTGTCTGCTGATCACTACCAACAGCTTGTACTAGGCGGCGAAAAAAATATCAGCTGTTTCATACATTTGGCGCAGTACTGAGACGACCTTTTGTATGGAACAGCTGATATTTTTTTCAATCAATTTTTTTCGCCACCTGGTGCAAGTTGTTTGTAGTGATCAGTAGACAGCCTACTTAAAGTTCCGCTATTGACTTAGAGTGCACCCTGTAGAGTTATACCTATAACTATGTAGTATATGTAGTAGTTCGCCCCGAACTACAGATATTTTTTTTGCCATCTAGTACGGTCAGCCACAGTCACAGATACCACATGGCAGCTCTTACCGCGTGCGGCATAAGGGAGCCAATCGAACAAAAAGGGGTATAGTTGTTTGTACTGATCAGTAGACAGCCTACTTAAAGTTCCGCTATCGAATTCGATTGCACCCTGTAGTCTTGGTGAGAACGGCCCTAGGCTAGGACTCTCGCAGCGAGCGAAGGATAATTCGGGTCTCGGGTCGACACTCGCACATTTGTTAGCCTTGGCCCGACCCCACCGCGTCCGGTGTCGGCAATCGATCGACACATTTGTCAACGCCAGTAAGTGAGGATCTGGGAGTGTGACCTCGTTGTTGCTTGTTACTTAGGCTTTCTTGCTTTCTTCAATATTTAATATTGCGTCCAGTGGCAACTACAGTCACACTAGTTGGATGAAGTGACGACTCGAATGCTGCAATGTAGATGGAGTAGGCTTGCCACAGCTGTCGGACTACCTAACCCTCAGGAAGATAATATCAATGGGAGCAGAGTTAGCTCAGCCTTCACAGTTGATGTTTTGACGTTTTCCTGCACAGTTAGCAAGCGGGTGAATCCTGCTGAAATTCAGGAATAAAAAGGTTTTTAGAGCGCCATGGCCCTACCCCGTCCGGTGTCAGCAAATTGATTGAGACATTTGTCAACGCACTTGGGTGAGGATATGGGTGCGTGACATTCTTATTCCTTGGTACTAACTAAAACTAAAAAACTAAGGCCTTTGCATCTACGTAGTGAGATGATTTATACAGCGTCCAGTGGCACCTTCACTCACTCTAGATGGGTGAAGACAACACTCGGCGCTGCAGTGCCTGGGACATTGTTTTTAGATAGAGTAGGCTTGCCCAGCACCTATACCATCCTGACAGCTTAGTCGGCCTAGCCCACAGGAAAGACAAAGGTCAATACGTGTGGAGCCACCTAAGCCGCGGGTTTCCTTACGATGTTTTCCTTCACCGTTAGCGAGTGGTATTGCTACTACAAATTCACAAATGTACGTAACTTTGAAATTAAACAAAGTCATAGATACATGCCCGCACTGGGAATCGAACCGGGTACCTCTCGCTTCAGAGTCGACTGTTCTACCCACTAGACCACCACCGCGTACTAACTATAGTGGTGCAATCAAGTACGCTTGGGTACTCCTTTTTCTTGGATTGAAGAACTTATGCTCAAAAACTCAGATCTCATGTAGATCCAAGCTTCTAACTCTACACGCCCTAACTCTACAAGCCCAAACTTCACAAACTCTACACCTTAGTCAAAATATGTGGCTTCGAGAAAAGGTAGTAGTGCACTTGAGCTTCGTTTACTCGTAGAGTGCCCCCAGATAATAATATTCTTTCGTGCACAGGCGACTGTGAAAAACTACCAAAACTATACGAAAACAGAATCGTTAAAGAAACTGGCATCCCTTTGGCAGAGCATGCAAAGCAGTCTATGTAGTCTTTCAGACAGTTGTCTATTTTAGTTGAGTTGAGAGATGGCCTAGTGTTTGCCTAAGCGTGGTTACCTTGCCCTGACTCACAAACCAAGCAATATTAGTTAAATGACCTGTGTTATGGATATTAGAGAACCTATTGAAAAAAGCACTAAGAAAAAGAAAAATCTAACTTTTTACGCATTCTTTCGCAAGGCGAGATCAAAAGCGAACTACAAACTAAGCAATAAACTTTTTTGTCTAAACAATTTGTCTGCATCCGAAGCGGAACCGCCAACTTAACGAACCGAAACATTTAGCTCGCAATAGACGAGAGACGGTCCTTGAGACGTGCCAAATGACGTCATAATATGAGCCCATAATGTGGTCTGAGACTTACTGCTGGCCTGGTAACTGACGTGGCTGTGGCACTTGTAAAAAACGCAGGTCACCAAAAGTGCTACTTTTGGTTTTGGGCACTTAAGGATAATAGTTAGAACTTGTCTCGCATAAGTAAGTGATTTAGCGCGAAATTACTTACATTTATACCTACCACATATTATTATGTATGCATATAACACATCACACATAATAACATCTAATAAAGCTGTAATTATACATAGTTCCATAAAAAATTAATACGGGTCAGATGCAGAATTTCGTGGATTATCTTACTCTCATGAATGCAAACTTGATTTCCAATTCACAAATTCACTCTAGAAGTGGATACTTAACCTATGTGAACCTACATTACAACAAACAACAACATATCGTATGGAATAATAAACCCCGAAAAAAAAAGTTGCGTCTAAGGCTGTGGCTATCAGAGAGCGATTTGTGATGCGACAGACAGACAGAAATAAATGTAAAGAGATCAGTTTGGCAGACCACCAGCCAGATAGTCCGACGACATAGCCCGAGTAGCCTGAAAACAATGGTTGCGTTGCTTCTGGCCCAGGATCGTAAAGGTGGCGCGGGCATGAAGAGGCCTTTACGTAGCAGTGGGTGATGATGATGAGACAGGAATAGTGAAATTAAGGCTAGCTATATTTGGTGACCGGTGAATTTGTACACACGACAGCACGTAGACCCTTACACTTTCGTTTCAAAGTCACCCGTAACGTAAGTGAATATAGAGTGCACGCGTGTAAGCGTTTACGTACTGTCTAATAGTGTACACACGACAGCACATCGACCATTAGCACTCTACTCGGTTACGTTACAGGCGACTTTACAGCAAAAGTGTACACTCTGGCGTGCTGTCGTGTGTACTATTTGTTTTGTTCGCTTGTGCGTGTCGCAGATCGCGAATCGCGTCGCCGTCTGGTGTAGCCTCAGCCTAAGTATCTACTTACCTAAAAGTAAGTAGGGACTTCTTAATTATGACTTTATGACACAAAAAAGGTTATTACGCATTCAAGGAAAGACTCCAAACTCGTTTACTTACCTTTAGGCATGTACTTTATGACGCTCCCAATTAGGCAAGTAATTAAATTCGGCTACTGACCTGTAACAAAAAAAATAATAAGTTAGAAAATGTTACCACAGATTACATAACAAATAGTGAGTGGTACTCAATGAACCAACAATGACATTTAAATACCAAGTCATAGATACAAAAATAATTTGTACTTTGATAAATAATGAATGAAATTATTCAGATCGTCTGTTGTTTTTCAGCACAATCCTCAGTAAAAAAAAAGTGTAGGTCACTGTAGGTACCTGAAATGAGGTTGGCAATCACCTACAAGGTGATAAAAACCAACAACAATGCATGGGGCAAGCTAGTCTAAACCATGGGAATGTTCCCCCACTGCTGTGACCACACGAAACGGATCGCTTTTCAACGATTCTTAAAACCTAATCAAAAGCGAATAATAAGACGCATTATCCGTAGAGAGACCACAGTGAGTGTAACTTGACACAGGCGTGTGGAGATGAGGTTAGAATATAAATAAAATAGAAATAAACTATCGTCCACCATCACTTTACAAGGTTGAGTGCTCGAAAAGAATGGAACCTCATGAGTTTTCAACAAAGTCAATGACAAACTTGAAGTCCGGGTACTTTAAGTTTAAGTTCAGCTCAATACACATGTCTATAACGCTCTATGTAGATCAAGAGTGGCAGACAGACATCGTATTAGTTCTGCAGAAGTGGTTTAGCAGTGGATGACATAATGTATGATACGAGTAGGTACGGTCGGCCACAATCTCAGATACCCCATGGCAGCTCATATCGCGCGCGGCATAAGGGCGCCAATCGAACAAAAAGGGTTATCTGAGACTGTGGCCGACTGTACCTAGCTCGAAATGTAGCTCTATGGCTTTACGATAGGTACTAACATAAAACGATCATCTTAAACTATCGCAGGCGGGGTCGAGAAAAATGTTTGGAAACTTAAAATAATGTGGAGAGCTTTTTATCAATTAAATCTAGCTCTACTATGCATAATTTTTTCAGCATTGATCTGTATTGTATAGCTAGATGATAGAGCTAGACCAAAAATTGTTTGGAAAATAAAATTGCGCTTTTACCAAAGTCGTTGAACAAAAATGGTTGGAAATCACATATTAAAGTTGAAGTGTATCAGGAATAAAGCTATAAAAAAAAAATTCAACAAAAAATATTCTCTAACTGCTATGCTGTGCTGCTAAGCATAGCATGAAATAAAGCGAAGAAATCTAGCGCTAAGAACTAGAGCGCTATCAATTGGTGTTAAAGCCGTAAAGCATTATTTAACTATTAATGCATGGTAATATCATTTTACATCATGTTCAAAGGTAATAGCGTTAATATCCTATTCCTATTCCTATTCCTACTTTCCTACTTATATTATAAAAGCGAAAGTTTGTGAGTGAGTGAGTGTGTTTGTTACCTTATAACGCGGAATCCGCTGGACGGATTTGGATGAAATTTGGAATGTAGGTAGCTGAGACATCAGAATAACATATAGGCTACATATTATCACGCTTTGGCCCTTAGGAGCAAAGCAAATACACAAAGATTATCGTATAGTGGCTATTTGTATAAAAGTGAACGACAAAACCATTTACCATAGACCCTCTGTCATTACGTAGCGTTGAGCTATTTACTTTCATATCCATCGAAAACTGAATAACGGTGAATTTTGATCTACCAAAAAGTCCGAAATGTGCCGTAACTATGCATTACAATCCAACGATAGACAACAATGAAGAAGTTGTTTTTAATGTCACTGTCACAAAAATGGTATCAAGAAAGCAATACAGCAGAAATCAACATTGTGTAATTATAAAAAAAAAAGCAAAACAAAATTTTTTCAGTGATAGCTACTTACAATCTGAAAGAGCCAATAAATAAATCCTTACTTTAAAAACTTTGCATCCAGCAGTGTTTATCAAAGATCTCTACAAAGTTGCGGTCCGACGTCCGTCCTGAGATCTCTTGGCTAGACGAGATGGAATGTCGATTCAGGGCATTGCTGATTGCTGCTTATTCAGGGAAGAATAAGGATGCACCAGACCTCGAAGAAAACTAAAGATACGATGTTCTGACCAAAAAAAGCCGCTGTGTGTACTGTGCAAGTATGAAAAACATTGTAGAGTCTTGAGCGACCAAAGGCGCATAAAATCAGCCAGTGATGGTGAAACATGAGCAACATGACCGCCGTATTTCCACTAAGTACCTATTGAGTACCTAGAAGGACTAGACAGGGGCACTTTAACATAATATTATAGTCGCCTATTCATTGTTGACAACTCTTTCTTTCCACATACTTCAGAAGTTCAGACTGACGAGAAGATTGGAGCATGTGAAAATCCCCGAACCGCCTGCGTGGTGGTGTTGCCCGCATGAAAGATATGTGAGGAATAGAGCCAGAAGAGGTGTTTCGTGCCAATCCAATCTTAAGCTGTACCGACAAGGCCGCATCGTCATAACTGTCCTAATGCTCCACAGTGCAGCTGATGGATCTCTTGGAGGCGAGACGGCAAAGTGTGACGCTTTCAACACGAAAGAAGAATAAGACCGACGACTTAAAACCGTTGTTTCAGACTATGGTATCGTAGACGCTAAGAAGACGCGTTTGGTGTTTCAGAAGGGCAGCTCATAGAAAAAAAATAACTATTCAATGTGATAGACATAATATGGATAAGTTTTTCTGATATTATGATCGTTGTCTTTGATATAGCATGATGCAAAATAAAATATATAAAAAAACTACACGAATTTTCATATTCTTCGTGCCTGTAATACGAGTAGGTAACGCTAACTAGCTCTGTTGGAGATCTTTTACAGTTTTATAGAATACCAGTCAGATTTTGAGACCTGTGACGTACCTACTGCATCGAATGCTGAATGCTGATTATATTCATTCACACAACTTTACTGTGCAAGCAAACGAGATGTACTTGGGTTTCAAAGTACGCATTAGGAGTCTCTAACATCGGAAGAGGCAGTGTCCATATAGGCCACAAAGGTACGAAGACTTGAGGCGAGCGAGACCAACTACAGACAACTACAACAGAGACAATGCAGACTGAAAGTTTGCAGAAAGCAGTAGCAGATTACTCTAACATCGGGAGAGGCAGTGTCCATATAGGCCACAAAGGTACGAAGACTTGAGGCGAGACCAACTACAGACAACTACAACAGAGACAACCCAGACTGAAAGTTTGCAGAAAGCAGTAGCAGATTAGCGGACTCAAAATAAGAGTCGAAATATTCGAGTGTGTCTTGAAATGTAGGTACATAACCCACGTTCAATCAGTTAGATGCCGATAACAGTAGGTATCTGCATCTTTACTCCGTTGAGTTTGGAAGAAGCAGATAACAACGCATGGTCCACGGGAGCGAAGTCTGATAGCGCTGGGGGTCGGTTATAAGTACATTTAATACTATCTAGGTGGTAAAAAATGCTAGGTACAAATTGCTAAATCACCACAAACTTTTATCCTTTTTCTTTTATCCACGTGAATGAAGTCGTGGGCACTAGCTATACATTGCTAAGTAGCTTTTCCCCTGACTGACTTCGATGGCGGGGGAAAAATAGAGCTGCAACTGTTAATCTTAGTCAGCGCGGACGAAGTCGCGGGCAAAAGCTAGTGGATAATAAAGGAGTTAATTATCGTATTGGAAGGCAATTAACAGCTACAGAATTCCATGCACCTAATTGGGAATTTATTATCACATTTTCATCACCTACCTCGCATGTTAAACTATGTTATGTTACCTTTAGTCACACACTAATCTATTGACTTTATTTTCGAAAACATAGGTACCTACTACCATACTTACTTAGGAATTATGCGTTTTGCTGCGGCACTGAGTCAAAAATAGTGATTCGGCCAGCGAGACGGATCGAGAAAATTTCAATATCGAGACTTTCTTCAATGAGCCGTTTACACGGTTGTCAAATTTCGCTTTTTCTGAAGATATTATTAATCTGTGTAAGCAAAATTTGACAGCCACATCCCGGTTCTTGTATGGGCAAGCCTATGAACGCCATCTACCAAGGGCTTTGAATTCAGCTTTTAACTTTCAGTTGAAAACGGGTCATTGAGCATCGATCTGTGCTGTTGCTTGATAGATTGAACATATAAAGACTTTTTCTTGTTCTCGACCTCGACAGGCGAGCGGAGATCTCGTCTTGATCTCGTTTTTTGACATCTTGTTATTCGAGATTCTCGATTGTTCATGTCATTCATATAATAATCTCTGACATGTCAAAAAATTATAGCTGTCAGAATACTACGGAATGAAAAATCAGATTTTAACAATAAATATTTCGAGATTCTCGCTCGGTCTCGCTTGTTCGTTGACTAATTTAATCTCGTAACACGGATTGAACTTCGAATCAAACGATAGAGACGAGACCTTCAAACAAAACACAAACGTGAAAAAGGTTGGCCGAGATGCTTGAAAGTCTCGTCTCGAACCGACTCACCAGTCAAAGCACAGAGCATAATTATAATACAAGTCAAAGTAACCAAGTCGTTTCTTCGTTGTCCGGTAAAATTTACAAAATTGCTATGTTTTGAAATTGCATGCCAAGATGGTTTTAGAAGTACGCTGCTGTAGGACAACTTTTAAAATCCAATCAATACAACCCATATAACTAGTGTGAGCGAAGATGCCACTGGACGCTGTATATACCTAAATCATCTCATTACGTGGATGTAAAAGCCAAGCACAGAGCACATTAAAAACACTAAAGTCGAGATGTCACTCAGACATCGGTGCACGTCGCAGTTTCCCTTGTAATGTCAATTTTACGCTCTTCACTCGCCTTGATGGACTGCCACACGTGTCTAGGTTCTAGTAGTTGCAACAGCTACATGAATGGAATGAGCAAGTGAGTTTGCGATACAAACTAGTATAAATGGAGACTTGTAGAGGTACTACCTACTGAAAAAATCGAATAACCAACTACGCCCGATCTACTCGATAATAGTTGTGATATCAACTGGTTAAAAAATAGAAGTTAAAAACTGAAACCCGACTACTAAAAGGCTTAAAACAAGACCTGCTTATCCTTAAAATAGACTCATAGATAATTAATCGTAGTCGGAGGCCATCGGTTTATCAAATGCGAATGTGGTGTCCTCCGACTACGATTAATTATCTATGAGTCTATTTTAAGGATAAACAGGTCTTGTTTTAAGCCTTTTAGTAGTCGGGTTTTAGTTTTTAACTTCTATTTTTTTTTTGAGCTTTTTAGTTAGTTATTTTGGATGATCACCTAAAATAGAACCAAGAAGGGCAAAAAAAAAACACATTTTGGAATTTTTTGTTCTATTTGTTATGTTGACGCTACATGTGTTATACATTTTTGAAAAGGTCTTTTAAAGCCCTTTCATTTGATACCCATGACGATGGTATCCGATAATTTTTATTTTTAGGTCCACCACTTTAGGGCGCAGCACAGCCGCCATCTTGGTTTTTTTTCTAAATTAAACTATCCTATGTTACCTGGGTGATTAAGACGAATCCAACGACACCTCATTTGTTGAAATCGGCCGAGTAGTTTGGGCTTTGCGAGGGAACAGATGAACACACAAACATACATACCCACATACATACATACATACATACATACGCTGCTAAAATCATAACCCTCCTTTTTGCTTCGCGTAGTCGGGTAAAAAGTCAGAACGTCATGCATGATATTTCATATGTGAGTAAATGAGACTGATAGCAATTTTTACCCGACTACACGAAGCAAAAAGGAGGGTTATGATTTTAGCAGCGTATGTATGTATGTATGTATGTGGGTATGTATGTGGGTATTGTGGGTATGAATGTGGGTATGTTTGTGTGTTCATCTGTTCCCTCGTAGAGCCTAAGCTACTCGGACGATTTCCACAAATGAGGTGTTGTTCGATTCGTCTCAATCGCCCAGGTAACATAGAATAGTTTAATTTTGAAAAAAAAAAACCAAGATGGCCGCTGTGCTGTGCCCTAAAGTGGTGGACCTAAAAATAAAAATTATCGAATACCATCGTCATGGATATCAAATGAAAGGGCTTTAAAAGACCTTTTCAAAAATGTATGACACATATACCGTCAACATAACAAACAGAACAAAAAATTCCAAAATGTGTATTTTTTTACCGTTCTTGGTTCTATTCTGGATGATAGTCCAAAATGATTACTAAAAAGCTCAAAAAAAAATAGAAGTTGAAAACTAAAACCCGACTACTAAAAGGCTTAAAACAAGACCTGCTTATCCTTAAAATAGACTCATAGATAATTAATCGTAGTCGGAGGACACCACATTCGTATTTAATAAACCGATGGCCTCCGACTACGATTAATTATCTATGAGTCTATTTTAAGGATAAGCAGGTCTTGTTTTAGTAGTCGGGTTTTAGTTTTTGAGTTAAAACATGAGCCAAATCGCTTTTGCCGAGATATGGGTAAAGCACATTTCGAGTTCACAGTTCGGGGCGAACTTACTAAGGCCTTTGCATCTACGTAATGAGATTATTTATACAGCGTCCAGTGGCACCTTCACTCACACTAGATGAGGCGAACTAATTACTAGTACCTATAAATAGTAAGTTTAACTATTTATGCATACCTACATTGCGCGGATGGGCGGGCACGCAGTTTTCATCACTCAAAATTACCAAGAGCAAAAATGATTTTTAAACACAAACATGTTACTGGCTACGTTGAAGGTCTGTTAACCTTTTACCTCGACTCCACGCGAGTTAAAGTTTAGTATAGTTCATCCGATGATTAACGCGCACAATTTAATAAAGATTTAATGACAACTTAACAACAAAGTATCCAACATTCCTCCGGTGTCGGGTTTCTAACGTCCACGATTCCACATGTATGCAGTGTCACAGTAGATACAGTATTTTAACCACATAGAAACGGCCGAAACGCACCGTAAACTATGAACCGTATGTTCCATAAATTCCGCGCGCGATAAGAGCGATACCTACGCGGCGCCCCGAATCTCCATACATATAATACGAGTATGTCCGTCGGAATGCAGGTAACTGCATCGTTCAAGTAGTCACTTCCTTCACTTGTGGTGTGAGTGGAGATGTCGCTCGGCGCTGTAAATAATAAGGCCTTTGCATCTACGTAATAGAGCATTTATACAGCGCCCAGTGGCACCTTCACACAACACTAGATGGTTGAAGAGGCCACTCTGCTGTGCTGTGACATTGTTTTAGATGGAGTAGGCTTGACCAGCACCTATACCTTCCTGCCCTATACCATCAGCCTAACCCGCACGAAAGACAAATGTCAATACGTGCGTAGCTAACTAAGCCGCGGGTTGTAGCACTGTATAAATTATCTGCCCTAGATGCAAAGGCTTGAGCTTTCGTAGGCATAACGCGCGACCGAGCCGGCCCGAGTGGATGTAGGTAATTATTGCAAGGGTACGGCTGAATTATCCTACTGGTCTATTCCTAGTCTAGTGTTGTTGACTCAAATGTTCAGGGTAACTCGAGAATTTGAAGCTTCGGATTATCGGACGGGCTGGCGATGTGACGAGTTCTTTTTATTGGTGCTCAGTGAGTTGTCACAACATTGCCTACCTATTGGAAACAAAGATGTTGGGAGGTCATTGCCAGCGCATATTCGTCACACGCATCAAGCTGCTGCCAGGAATCTGGTTCAGGAATAATACGTGCACACGATGGTGTAGCAAACAAGTCCCAGTTCCAAATGGAACGATGGATGATGATGTTGATGATGATGGATTTCTAGGGAAACAAGGCCTTAGGTATAAAAAAAGTGTTCAGCCTAGGGAATCTCATATGACGGCTCGTTTTTAGCAAAAAAACGCATCCAAAAAGAGGATATGATTTTTTTTTTCATTGGCGGCGCTAGTGTGCCTTGACCAATTAGGTACCTTACAGCGAGCGGAAGGTACCTTAACAATAGTAGGTAAATGCATATATTAGTTTGGGTAAATGTTCATCGAGTTCTTACTAATTTATAGCAATGCGCACTTTTTTTTCTAAATTGCATCGGTGGCGGGTCTCTAGTCAACTAACTATACATAGAGCCCACAATGTTCTTCAGCGCTCGTTTATTTCAAAACAACATGGCGCCCGGTGTTCTTTTGTCCGGCTTGTCACGACGACGCCACGCGCACCGGTGCATGTGGTATTTTCCTGAAAACCGGCGAACTGATGCCTTTGGCTATTGTATGCTACTTTGAAATAGTTAACTCCCGACCAAACAGAGGACTGTGTTATAACTTATAAGTTTAACGTGTGTATTTGTCTGTATGTGGCATCGTAGAGCTCCTAAACCGATGTACCTTTTTTTTCTTAAGCTTAAACCAATATGATTTTTCTTTTTCTTTTCGTAAGGTGATTTGATTGAGAGTGTTCTTAGCAATTTTCCAAGGTGCTTTTAAATAATATAATTGAAATGGAACTAGTGGGAAAAAATATACAGGGTGTTAAAAGACCGCCAACAAAGCGGGAAACCACGTATTGTCCTCATCATAAGGAACATTTTTGCCCAAGGAACTATGCCTGGGAAATCAACGGTTTCAGAGATAATGAGGTTCAAATTCTGACTTTTAAAAACTTTTTTTGCAGAAATTTATTTAGTATCTAGTTCTTAACATATCTTCTCAAGAAGCCATATCAAAATTATGAATATTTCTTACAAAAATCGACGTTAAAATTGTAACCCGCAATGTATTCTAAACATCGGCACCTCCAGCTTAAGTAACATAAACTTATACTTACGCTTGCGCAATATGACTTCTGTGCGTTACACGTTCAATGCGTGATAAAATATTTTTCAAAATTATAACCTAAAAAACCAAAATCATTTCCCAGCAATAATTTATCGAAAAAGTACTTTGTTTTGGTGTCTAGTATGCGTGGTTTAAACACCCTGTATAAATAAGTCCCATTAGTTCCATTGATGGAACCACTCAATGGAACTACTGGGAACGAACGAAAAGATGAAGGGATGTGAGCAACAAATAATGCTTATGGGTATACCCAGCAATAAAATAAGTAAGTATGCCGTTGTACAAAGGAGTTGTCGGGCGTACATTTTTGTTTAGTTTCAGGTAGGTACTTTACTTTCAGGTAAGTTCAGGAGGAGATGCAACGTCAATTTGGTTGAAACAAACCAGTTTTTCGATACTTGTTGGTTTGACAAATACCTTGATGGATATGGGCGCGTAGAGTTTGAAATATTTTGTTTGAGGCATTTTTTTATCATTAAAAAACGACACTATCCGCGCAGCAGTAATAGATTGCCGCCGAAATCCGTCGAATTTTCCTATGTAGAGTTAACATTTTGGACAAAACGCCATTTTTCACTGATTTCATTTCACGCCGGGACAATCTGCTCTGTGTCCGACTGGACGTGTCGAAATAATCCCCCTGCGGCAACTAAATTGTGGCAGTTTTTTGCCGCCCTGCCATTGCGACGGCTGCAGGCCGGCTGCCATGCCAGCGAATGTACGCTCAGAAGTTTGCACGTTCTCATATACGTAAGCACGTTAACAGTCAACATCTAAGTTTTGCTGCAGCAGGTGCCGCTCCTACATTTAGAGAGAGAGAAAAAACTGTTTTTGAACGTTTCAGGACAATTTCAGTGGGCTTTCACATGACGATACACCGCCGCCATACCTCTCTCTCAATACAATTTTCTATCTATAACACGATGAACTTCGAAACACTCGCCTCCTCGCTCTAATGAATACAATTAAAGCGAGACAACGCTAGTTTTAAAGTCCATCTTTTTTTTTTCTTTTATGGCACGGCTTATACTGATTCACATGCCGCACGTAATAAGAGGTAAGTAACGAGGAGAGTGTCGCTAATCGTATCTTCAGTTTTCTTTTATACTTTACTACGGCAATTAGATAATAGCGTGAGGCATTTGTTTCAGGCTGTCCTTTTGAGGGTTCTCGTTGTACAATGCAGCACTGTTACATTTATATTCGCAACAATCGCGACAAGCGGACGTGATTCCACAAAAAACCGACCACCTTTCGCCCGCCATTTCGGGGCAAATTGAAAAATTGAACCCAGGCTCTGCATAATTGGTTTTGCGAACTTCATTTAAAGTTACTAACCGTTGCGGTTAAAATATGGGAGCAGAATACAGAACTACCCTCGTAGCGGGAAGAAACTTGCGTCCTTCAGCACACGCGGCAAATAGATGCCAACTTGGCCCATTCAACTACTTTGTAAGAGTAAAGGCTGGCGTCCACTAGAGAGAGGCGGATCGGGCCAAGGCGCATCGCAAGATCGCATTCGCAACGCAAAAATCCGCCTGCCTGTATTTATATGAAACAGCGTCCACTAGCAGTGGATCGGGGCGGGGCGGGCCGCAGTGCAATAGTCCGCCGCTAGTGGCGATCTTGCGATGCGTGTGCCCCGGCCCGATCCGCCTATAGTGGGCGCCAGCCTTTAGACCGACCGCAGGCGGATATCAAAAAGGTTTCGTAACACACGTTCTGAAATTATATTAGTTGCCTATGCACGATCTTTGTTGAAATGTTGTACGAGATCATCGTTATTTTGCTGAGCTGTTTTGTCCATAAAGTGAAGTGCGGTTTCACCGCCACAGTCATGTTTTTGTGAACTCTACATTCGACAAACTCGTCATTAGGCAAATTGTACTTAGTTTATTTGTGTTTCGACAGAGATTTATTTGAGCAACATACGCAATTTTGAAACGAGCTGAGTTAAAAGTATCTAAGTTAGAATCTCATGTCATTTCGATCTCGACTGCTCCCGACCACTCGAGTCATGTCGAGCGAAAAAGCCCTTCATCTCGCAGAAATCTCGTGCCTTATGTCGAATGCGAGATTACCAAGAAATAGCCCCCTGACATGTTCAAAAAGCCAAGTTCAGGGTCAATAAAACCACTTCGCGTAAGAGTAAGATATCACGGCCGCGGGCATGTTTAATTCATGGCGCAGTAAAAGGTAGGTATGACTCGGGAAGGGCACAAAAAGACGGCCCAAATGCTAACTCCATTTTGGTAGAGCTCTCTCGATAATATGAGTAGACGGGGAGCGAGAGCACGCGAATACGAATGGGACGTATGCGGGGAATAGTTACCAGGCGAGCAGACCCAAGAATTAAATCTAACTTGAACGAGCTCTGAATATTACCTACCGCGAATTTTTTTCAAGATCTAGAAATTTTAGCACTGACTCTAACGTAAGCCTCCATGTTTTTAACCCCCGACCCGTAGGAAAAAAACGAGGACATCCCGGTTTTGTCATTCTACTGGGACGCCATCGGTACGCCATTGCGTTACAGGCTAAGGCCCCTGTTTTCTTATAATCTGCATCTATACGCTGTCATTCGCTAGGTGTGTTCCCCTCAAAAGAAGCGGCTGTAAAATCGCTACCGCCTTCAGTGCGGGATTTGATTGAGAGAGAAAATTCTGTTACACGCCTCTTTGGTTTGCATTTGCAGCGCGATTGTGGGAAGCTCTTTGTGTTTACGTTCTTGAGTGCTGGATTTATGCCCTTTCTCGCCGCGTACAGACGAATACCGGTAAACCTTTACTTTTTCTATACAGTCGCCTGTAAGATAACGGGGTAGAGAGCACAAGGTACAGTACCAGTAAGGTACAGTTACGTCTGTCTGTGCAATCATTGAGCCTGAGCTCAAATTCTCGTGAAATTAATGTAGAAAATAGAGGTGTTATTTTAACAATTTATCTAGTCAGGCCGACATAAAAATATATTTACAAAGAAGCTTACTATGTTCCCGAACATTTCAAGTTCCCATAATTGTTTAGAGGTCCAACAGATTTCCTGAAAATTATCCCGTAAGGGTTTGTATGAGAAATGTTCACGGGGACGAAGTCACGCAAGAGGGAAGGCTATCTAACAGGGTGATTTACACAGGGCAAGTTCCTAGCTCTGAATTTGAAATCAGTTCCTTGTCCTTTGTAAATAAGCCTTTAGAAGGCTGTCACAATAGCGCGCCCCATGCGTCGAACGAAACTATCAACAAATGAAAACGACTCCGAAACATTTCACCGAATCATTAAGAGCGTATAGAAAATTTTGTTTCTGTCTCGCGTGCGCAAATACTGAGCGAAAGGGACAACCTGAAGAAAAAATCAATTTTTTTTTCCTAAAAACAAATCGCGATTCGACCCGTTTCGAATACAATAATGTTTAAATTTCGCGAATCATTAAAAGTGAATACAGAAAACCTGAAGAAAATCTACAAAATCGAGGTTTCGTATTCACCATTTTCCTCTAACAAAACTATTCCGATAATAAAAAAAAACACTGATATCACAAGAAACTACTTGAAGTCGGACCGTCTTGTTTTTTTTAATTTAAAGTTGTTAAATAGGTAATAGACATATTTTGCCGCCGCTTTATTTTACGCTTTTTTTTATTTTATACGCATTTATTTTTATTTTCGGTAGGTTAACAATAAGTTATCGACAAAATCTAAAAAGTCCGTCATGCTGGGAGTGGAGATGTCCCAGTTTACCAAAAATATTTCTAGTGCTAGACTAACCCATATTATCCAGGGAGGAATTCGGACTACGTTTGTTTGGAGAGAACACTACCGTAATATCCTCTTAAGGAGCATGTGAAACTATCACAAACGTATTTTTTTTATATTGTTACGAGAATATTCTGGCTGATGGGGCGGCGTCGTGTCATGTCACGTGACGCGTGCCATCTCCTGCCAAAATGGTACAGTCGCACGCCTTGTTTTTGGCGGGAATACCAGTTTTAGGGCTGTTCCCAATTAAATAACAAAATATGTCTGTCTTGTCTTACTCTACACCCGAAATAGCACTACCTTCATTCTTTTGTACTAAAGGGGTGCGAAAGTACCTACTCTCTACATAGAGCGAGAAATATTTCGCTATTTTGTAAGGTCAGTGTCAGTGTGGATATCCAGTGGATATCCTGTAGATAACTCAGTTCCAAAAGGTCGCATCCCATTCTCTATTATAGTAGCCATCTATCAAGCCTTCAAGTCGTGGCGTCGATAAAGCGATTCACCGAACGGAAATACAAAACTAAGGTGAATACCAAGAATTAATGAAGGATTTCTCCGAAAAAAAAACTCCTGACACTCTTTAGGAAGAAGCCACTACGTGATACCCGCACCGATGTCATTTAGGGTGTTCGCGCGATATAAAACACACACCTCTTGCCTGACACACATATTTCGCAAATAACTCCGAGTTACGTGATGGGTGCGAATGTCAAATGTCGGAGACCGAGAGACGACGTTTTGGCTGATGTAGACACGCATATTAACGAACATGCTGAAATTTCTGTAGCCTCTTTTTGTTTTAGGTTAGGTTATCGTATGAGGTGGTGGCCACCCCTGGTGTCAGAGTTTTTAGGCCGCCCAAGGGCCTCTGACATGGCTTAACTATTGTTATTAATCAACCACAACCGGGACCAACGGTTTAACGTGCCTTTCGAAGCACGGAAGCGCTCAGATATTATTGCCACTAGCGGTCACTCATCCAAGGACTGACCGCGTCCGATGTTGCTTAACTTAGCCAATCGATTAAGAATGGCTATTCCAACTAGGCTGTGAGCGGTTATTCTTTTTGTTTTGATAAAATGCTTTAAACACAAATTCAGAAATCTAGCTCTGACACCGACATCGTCACATTATAAGAAAGACGAGTTAATAACATAAATTCAGTTTTATCTAGTGGCCGCAAGTCACCTTTCTGAGGATAAGAAAGAACGCCATTACCTAAGACCTCCTAGTATATATATTTTTTCTATAATCTTTTTCAATCTTTTTCTTGGGTTGCACCGCAGTCGGGGAAACTAAACCAGAACAAATTAAAAACACTTCATAGATGGCGCTTATAGGCGTGTTCATACAAGAACCGGGACACGACTGTCAAATTTAGCTTAGCATAGATTATTTTTTACAGTCGCATTCCGGGGTTCTACTTTGGCCACGTCTGTGGGCGCTATCTATGAACTGCTACGAATTGGTGCTTTAAAAACGGCTCATTGGAAGAGAATAATTTATTATCCAGATAGGTAAAAGTTATCCTCCAAAACGTTTGTAGAATCGTGCAAAACATGCCATACTAGTCATCGTCATACACATTATGACTCAGCGAACAATAGTTTCTGTTTAATTAATAACGCAGCACAAATCAGTGCCGCATTATAACGAGCGACCCGGTAGATAGACATCACAATGAATATCGTACATTTCAACAGAGGTTATCAGCAGTCCTATGACAGCACCGTATAGCAGTTCATATTGTAGAAGGGAATGAAAAGCTCAGCCAGGTTGACTACACAAACTAGACTAGAGAGGTAAAGTTACCTACCACTACCACCCATATCATACCTTTGCCTAGCACCTACGCCATCTTCAAGCTTTTAGATTGCCCCGTGAAACTCGACACCAGCCACTAAATGCCAGTTTCACAAATGAACACACTAAATGCGAATTTCACGATGTAAAGTATTTGTACTCCAATAAATAACACATGAAAGCAATAATTTTGATTCCTTTCAGGTGTGACCAACAGGCATCGAACTATCGGTGGTGTGAAGGCAAGGTCCTACTAGTGGGTCCATACTTAAATACCTATTTAACTATTTGTTTCGCATGAAGCTGTACTTTACCTCGTATCTAATCCATGCACGTAGGTACCGACTGAGTAACTATGATTGTTCGCAAATGGACCTTAATAAAGCAGTTGACAGACAGCTACTGTGCTTTAGTCGGTACCTAGCTGGGAAGTAAAGGAAAGACTTAAAGAGAACTAGGCTAATTGAAATGAAAAGGTCAAACGAATTGAAACAAGTCGAAGTCGAAGCAAAGAGGAAAATTTGGTAGCAGATAAGCAGTGTAAATAAGACTGATGATAAAAAAATAATAGTTCAAAAGTTCAGCACAGATTTTTTTGCTGGTGATAAGAACAATAAGGAAGTTTTTTTGGTAATATAAAAAACATAAACATATGTTTTATATTAACAATTATTAAAGCACGCTTTACACGTAACTTAGACGATTGTGCCTTACTGCTTGCTTACTACGATGGCAGAATATTTTGAGAACCACGGTAAAGCCAAACTGGCCAATATACATTGTATTTACAAATGAATCCTCTTCCTAGTCATTTAAGATCTCCATTCTCATAACCAGAATATGAATTCACTGCCGAATCGCAACATGCCATCGAGGCCCTACCATACAAATATCCCATACTTGGGTAACCTACCTTCAAGAATGCCACATCAAATCCCTGCCGTTGAGCGCCGGAACAGAAAAAGGACAAACTAACACCTCACATTTTCAAGAACTGGGGAAAAAACACGCCACATAGCTGAGCCTAGAAGCACTGCCATTTATGAGTTGCCGTTGGATTTTTTCCTCTCTTTCGAGTGGGGCTGCGCGGGCGCAACTGCGACCGCGATCGTGCTCAGGGACTGGATGTGCCGCCATGGCCTTTTTCGGAAGTGGTCCCGGTCGCGAAATGTGGCAGGCAGAAGAACCGCTCTAGATAAAAAAATATAATAAAGGCCTTTGCTTCTCCTATGCTTCGCCTACTCGATAAAGACTACTTAATGAGATGATGAGATGAGAGGAATGATTCCTAACAATTAGTGACGATGTCCTTCAGCTGATTAAATGATTGCAAGACTGATACTGGGCCACCCTGAATAGGTCTAAAAACGAGTGTGTCTATCATTGGAATTTGATTTACTTTTGTTTGAAAGGTGACTTGATCCAGAGAGTTCAAGTTTGTTTCAAGAAAATCCGTTCAAACGTTTGAAGATCATAGCTCTTTTCTAGTTGATGAAGGGGGTTTACCTACTAAAGTTTAACAGGAACTTTCTTATTAACCAGGTACAATACGTGCCACGAAAGAAGATACCTAAAGAAACCTATAAATCGTCACTGTGCTTCTTTCGTGGCACGCATTTTATAAGGAGTTTGACCTTGATATTTATCTCCAATCTCCATATTTAAGTAGCTTTGAAAAATCTGTCCTAAGTAGTACTTCTGCCTCATCTAGGTCCAGTGTTCCCGTAGCCGATTGTCGTTCAGAAGTGGCGCCCGAGGAATCCCGCCAGTGCCCATATGGGCCGCCTCGACGAGGAATGTCAGGACTCAGGGCTCCTACAGCCAGATATGGCCGACGGGAGATCTTCCTTGAACGTCACGCGACAAGTTGTGGATGGAAGGTAGGTATTGGTTTCATATTATAAGAACCGGATCTCTGAATTTGCATGAAATCTTGGAATCGACTTTTGAAGAGGGTGGGTGATGTGGACGTTTTTTTTTTCGTCAGTAATAATTTCTGTATCAATTAGGCATCAAAGTTTCGTCATGCTGAAAGCTTTTGACATGTCACTGACATAAATAGCGCCTTTAGCTTGAGATATGTTTTATGTCCGCGCGGAAAAGTCCCTAGAATTGACTTACTTACACATTGTCTCGACAACAGCTCGATTACTCGTAGGTACTGGCGTTTCACTAAAGCCTTCCTCAAGCGTCATGCACGCAAAAAAAATCGGAATAAGTGGCATGCCTTGAAGCTTACTTATATGAAAGACAAACTGCCAGCAGATGTTCTTTGATCCATGGTACAAATTGGGTCTACAAACTGGAAAGCGGGAGACCAAAAAATGTCCTGGAACAGAAGACCAGTAGCCGAGTTAATCATCTCATCTCTTCACGCTGATAGCGATGATGTCGCTACACGCGACATCGATAGCCTGTATAGCATAATATATGCTAAGGGTTCAGAAGCCCTAACATGGCAGCTTTAGACTTGGCTTTTGTCGACGCTTGCTGTAGAGATATTGTAAGAAAATGTAGCAAACATTTAGATAAAAGTCTAGACCACGAAGAAATGGCATGCCTTCACGTTCACACCCATTTCTAGAAAGCGGGAGACCAAAATTTTGCTCGGTCCAAGATTATAATCAGGGGAACAGAAGACCAGTAGCCGAGCTAAATCATCTCATCTCTTCACGCGTCAGCAGACCGATAGCGATCATCTCGCGACACGCGACGTCGATAGCCTGTCGATAATGTTGTCGTCGTTAATAACTAGTTGCTTGGTATGAAACTGAGGGAGATAAGTACAGTAGCATGGGTCTGGGACCAATTCAAATGTGTAAAAGTATAAAAAACTTCGGTTTTTAACGACGTCGCGAGGATAGACCTTTGGACCTGACAATGGCACAACAGGCCCCTTCAGCCTCACGAGTAGCTTGAGATATATTTTCTCGATAGTAACTGACATTTCAGCGTCGACTAAAACCTTTCCTAGATTCGGAATAAGAAGTGGCATGCCTTCTCGCCCATTTATCTGAAGGCTACACTGTGAAGCCCCGTCAAGGGCGGGAACATGAGTGTGGTGTGGATGTGATTCCTGAATGTTCATGGGACCGTAGGTATGCCCGTCGAAAAGTTCACGGCGGCGGCCCGAATGAACAGACGGAACGCGGGTAGCCGGCTGCTCCATACAAAAAATACAAAAAGGGAGACCTGTTTCCTCCCTGGATAATTATTTTAGAAATGTGTTTATGCCATTCAATTTATATGTTGTACCTCTGCCATGTCCCTATGTTTTCTTTTTTTAATTATTTTATTAAAATTTATTTAAATAATTAAAATTATAAAAAAAGGAAAACATAGGGACATGGCAGAGGGAAATATACGAGTAGATTGAATGGCATAAACATATTTTTTCTAAAACAATTATCCAGGGAGGAAACAGGTCTCCCCTTTTGTATGGAGTTGAGGTTACCCGCGTTCCCTCTTAATAGGGTTCCATGTTGCCCTTTGATTGAGGAACCCTATAAAGTACCAAAGAGAAGTTGATTAGCTAGGTAGTAGCATATTCTCAGACTGTGAGCATATTACATAACGGGGCAGCTAAGCTAAAGCTAAGGCGGGCTATCTGTGTCTTGGTGGGCTGCGCTTTGCGTGTGCAAGCTGATATTATCAGCGGAAGCCTGTCAGGTGTGAAGTGTGGTAGCTGGTAAACGGGATGAGTTAAGGGTGTGTAATGTTGTGTAGAGAGTTTGTTTCTTAATTGTGTTACGCGGCCGGTTTTCGAGAGATAAAGAAATTACATAAAACTACCTACTCACATGTTGTGGTGGCGAAGTTGCGATTTGTCTACTCCTGGATCCAGTCAAGCTTTCGACCAAATTATACCTATCCCAGCAGAAGTTTGTCCTAATTGTTTACCTATCCATTATTTGTCTACTGGTCCATCAGGACGTTTTCAAAGTTAGCTACAGGTAATTTATTGACAGTACTCAATCAATTTAAATTTAACTTAGGTAGGTTAGGTACCTTCACCAAGCAAAAGGTTAGGGCGGGCTCTTGGTGAAATCAAGAGATACTTATTTAGCAAAACCATCGCAATGGTTGTTTTTAGTCCCTCCCTGCAAACTCTCTGTGCCCTGCGCATAATTTACAATTTCAATTACAAATGCCCATAAAACACGGACGGTGTTTTGTGAAGCGGCATTTATTTACCAATGGATTGCGGCGCGATGCCCGGATCACATGAGAAACACAAATATGCTAATCCAACGGCAAACATACTGAACCGCCATTGTTTAAAGCTATGCCGTGTGTATTTTAGGATTTATTTTTAGAGGGTTCTTTCGCTGAACGTGCAAAAAAAAGTTGCGTTTACTTTAATTTGCGCTGGGTTGTTCGTCTGTTGTATGTGTTATTTATTTTAGCTTTACTAGTCCATGACGAACATTGCCTGGCTGGATTTTGAGCGAGTCATTGCGTACAGTCGGCCACACGCTACCCCTTTTTGTTTGATTCGTGCCTTTATGTCGCGCGCGGTAAGAGCGACTCGCAGCATGGGGTATCCTAGACTGTGGCCGACCGTACCTACAGTCAGACCACGTGCCAATACTTTTTTTTAACGTACTAAAAGCTTTTTTTTCTTCCTTGCATAGGAAGGTAACCCAAAGTATCTCTATATGCCGCAGTTGTATCGATTTATAGCAGTGGTTCTTAACCTTTTAGTGATGACGGACCACTTGACAACATTTCTGTCTTGCCACGGACCACCAACTGTTTGTGAGTAATAAACGTAAACGTAAATTAATAAGGGATTATTTTATCTACTTATAAACTAGTGGTTCGCCCCGAACTTTGAACTCGCGACCCTATATCTCAGCAACCCCTTGACCGATTTGGCTCATGTTCGAACTTAAAAATTCTCTTTGCCTCATTTACCCGCCTACCAAATTTCATGACGATCCGACTACATTTACTCAAGTTATCGTCGAACGAACATTCATACATACATACATACATACATACATACATACATACATACATACATACATACATACATACATACATACATACATACATACAAACGCCGGATTGTTCCAGTAGACTCGGAGAACTTCGCTCGCTCGTTCAATGAAACACGCATACAATTATTCAAAGCTTAGCGTGTTTTGCTTAGGAAATAATTTTCTTTATAATCGTCATCAAAATGAAAAATACTTTGTTATCAAGACAAATGCGCGCGGAGCGCGCCTGAGAATTCACCGATGTTACCCTTGAGATTTCCTTGTTTGTAAATATGAAAAACGCGCCTAGTGTGCCCGAAAATTTACCGATTGTCCTATAACCTTCTTTGAGTTAACCCTTGACATGCAATAAATGCGCGCGCAGCGCGCCCGAAAATTCACCAACTTTATTACCTAAATTTATTTGGCAATAATAACCGAGTGTATGTAAATAGGACAAATGCGCACTCGGAAATTCACCGATTGCACCTACCCTTTTTCATAATAGAGATTTACTTTGTTGTAAATTGGACAAACGCGAAGAGTGTGCCAGAAAATGTATAGATTACATAAACTTCTTTGAGTTTACCCTTGACATGTAATAAATGCGCGCGCAGCGCGCCCGAAAATTTACCGAATTTATTACCTAAATTTATTTAGAAATAATAACCGAGACTATATTAATAGGATAAATGCGCGCGTGGGCTCGGAAGTTCACCGATTGCTCCTACACTTTTTCATAATAGAGATTCCCTTGATTGTAAATAAAACAAACGCGCGCAGCGCGCCCGAAAATTCAGCGGTTTTTTGTACACAAAATTATGCCTTCCAAAAACACTAAATGGCTAAGTTTTTTTTCGGGTGGCTTCGCGGACCACTTCGGGTGCCTCCGCGGACCACCAGTGGTCCGCGGACCATAGGTTAAGAACCACTGATTTATAGGCTTAGGTACTACCGAGCAAAGCTTATAATTAATTATATAGTTAGATAATGGACGAGATAGGCTTTTGACGGTGAAAAGGAAGAAACTATGCTAAGCATTGGGCTGTTACTAGAGCTCCTATGCTCCGCAGTGGGCTATTAGTAGTAGTAAAGCTATTAGTAGGGAGGGATAGATTAATAGGTGACCTACTCCCATAATTAAAACCAACGAAGTCAGTGGGACTAATCTACCTTAGAAGAGTAGAGTCCTGCATCATGCTCACCATAACTACTACATTGAAAAATTTAAATACCCTCGACATTTTAGCTTCAGCGTATCTCATAAACGGCTGAACCGATTTTGATAAAACATAATTATCTAAGAACACTTGCCAGAAGACCTGGGGGGTTACCCTTGACGCTATTGCGATCAAATTGAAAAAGTTTTAAAATTAATTTCTCTTTGAATTCGCATAGTAATTAATGCTTTAATTTTAAATACTTTGTAATGTTTATTCAAAGGTAAGGCTGTTTTATTAAATAAAAACACAAAATGCGTCTTAATTTGTAAAATATAAATTTTTGTAAATTGCGCCATATTGCGGCCGTATTGGAAAAATGCGTCAAGGGTAGAGGGGCTGTTTTCAAACTTTTAGAAACTGGATACGTTTTTTTTTTATTTGAACTCAGTTCACCGGTTCACCCGTTTAAGAGCTATAGTGCCACAGACAAACAGACACACACACATAGCAGTCAAACTTATAACACCCCTCATTTTTAGTAAAACACTACTTTACAGCCATCAGATTACGTCAAACAAATGGGTTAAAGCAGCTCCTACTAACAACCGCCTACTTTCCGTGACCGTGTCGTAATCGGGTACCTCCTGAGCACATAATAAGCCTGTGATATATAATTCAGTGGCCAAAAACACGGGCCGCTTGTGCCGGGCCATCCCATCAGTCTTCCGGGAAAAACACCTGTCGCGAGCAAAATGTGCTGGCGACACGAGACCCGGGGAATAACTACGTTATCATGGAAATGCGTGAAACGTTTTTTGTCAGGTTTTTGAACGAGCGACCGAAGCTCTCCGAGTCTACTGGGACACTCCGGCGTTTGTATGTATGTAATGTATGTTTGAGGCCCAGAAACTCCCGCGTATTCTAAACTTAGTTAACTAGTGGTTCGCCCCGAACTATGAACTCACAACCCCATCTCTCAGCAACCCCTCGACGGATTTGGCTCATGTTCGAACTTAAAAAATATTTTCGCCTCATTTGTCCGCCTACCAAATTTCATGAGGTTCCGACTAAATTTACTCAAGTTATGGTCGAACGAACATTCATAGGTACATGCAACATACATGTACATATTATAAACGCCGGATTGTTCAAGTAGACTCGAAGAACTTCTCTCGCTTCGCTCGATCGCTTCGCTCGATCGCTTCGATCATGCAGACGCAACCATTGGACATTTGTTGGTCCAATATTCAAAAGCTCTTTCACAAGAAAGCAAAACGACTCTACAATCCTCGGTTTTCCTCGAACATTGCACCTAATTGGACATGAAACAAAAGTTGTGAACTCTTTTTTCTGTAATACCCAATACCAGAAACAAACAGTCGTTCGTTGCAAGGACAAACAACAAATAATGAGCTTTGCTACGCGATGTTGGTAAAGCCGACTTTATTGGTGTTTTCATATAACAACTGTGTACACACGACAGCAGCAGATCAACCTTCATATTTCTGTTGCAAAGCAAGTTGGCTGTAACGTACTGTCGCGTGTACACAGCTGTTTAGGTTTTGAACCACCTGGCGGCATTTACAAGTTTCTAGCTTGATACTGAAACTGGGCTGGCTACTTAAGCCATAATGGGTCCAGACCAGACAGATGGGCGGAGATGGCGGGAAGATCTCGAAACCTTTTTACCGTGGTGGCAGAACGTGGCCCTAGATAGAAATGAAGGAGAACACAAGGGCATGCTTTTTGAAAGAGCACATAAAAGAGGCTAAATAAAAAAAGCTCTATACATTTGTGTCTTAACATACGGGGTCACAATTATGAAACTGCTAATAAATCTTGAGAAAGTCTATAAGATTTTCAAGTTATTTCAGTTTGTAATAAATTTTCAAAAGCTTTATTTCAATATTGCCACTGAAGACTGCAGTCCAAAACTTTTTCAAAAACTTAATAATACTCCAAGATTAATTTCTTCAAGGATTCAAGAGTTCGTACAAAAATGAACAAAGCGGTGTATAGTTGAGATGAATGTCAATCGAAATGACCTTTCTTTTATCGACTTCGGAGCACAATTGCTCCACTTCTTAATAAGGGACAATCTATTCGTACCATCGCGGACTGATAAATCATTAACCGTCATAACATGAACTGAGACTTAAGGTCTGAGTTGGACTCAGGAGAAATATCACAGGGGATCTAGTCGCTAAGCAATCAAACCTAACTGTAAAATCCGGTAGTTACTTTAGTTAGAGCAAAACATAAGTCAAAGATCCGATACTGCAAAGCCATTTAGAGCTTGTATTGGGATTTGGCGAAAAATTTATGTTGACGAAAATTTATGTACTTAAGTCTCCGAACTAAAAGATATAAGGTAGTAGTACCTTTATACGTGAACGTGACGTAGGTCTCCGGTCCGTAAGGACTGAATCTCAAAACGCCCTGATTTCATTGTGACTGAATAATTAATTTGCCTTTGTCCCATAATGACTGAAATTCGTAATGACTTAATTTCAGTTTGTCCAAATCTCAATTTGCCTTAGTCCCAAAATGACTGAAATTCAATATGGCTTTACAATATAATGACTGAATTGCAAATTGTCTCCTGAATGTGGTACAGTTATTGAGAAAATACTTGAAAACCAGATTGACAAAAACCGCATTGGTTCACCCGTTTTAGAACTAGGTAATCAGGGCGTTTTGAGATTCGGTCCTTACGGACCGGAGGGGTTATTATTACCAATTTAGTTAGGATACTAATTTACTAGGACCTAAATAAAATCACTGCAATATAGATACTCGTTGCTATCAGAGAAGCTTTTTAAACTATCCGTTTCATAAAACTTTCACCCTTTCTAGCAACAAAACAACACACCATGAGGCTCTAAAGTTTAGTTTAAAGTCTAAACTACAGAACGGAGAAAAAAAAATCTTATATCCCTGAAGTGTAATATAAACGAGATGGCACACGCACACGCATCATAGTTTGCCAATTTGAAACTTCATGAACTCCGCGAGAGATGCAATGGGGTTCGAAATTCAAATTCACGAGGGCTCTCCCAAAATCGATAAGCGGGTGCGGTCAACACTAGACGGCAGGTCGCCGCCGGTAACTCAACCCGGTCAAGAAGGGAAGTATCTATCCCCTCACCCTGCCATACGTTACTACTACCATTCCACCCGGACCGGTTTATAACGGCCATGACTTTCGACGGGACGGCCGTCGTCATGAACTCTCTTGCTTTACAAAAGTGTCTGCACTAATTAAGTTGGGGTTGGTATGGGCCTGACAAAAGGGTGAAGCGAGTGGAACAAATTGCTGCAAGTTTCGCTTAAGATTTTCATCAACGCGCTCCCCAGAACTCTTAGCTATTTTCATGTGAGTTGGCGAACTTTTATCACAAATAACACCCATCTCTTCTCGGTGTAAGCGAACACACTTGAGAGCGGGTATTATAAAATGCAAGCTAGGTGAATGAACGGCCAATAGCTACCGTCTCCCTTTGAACTTTCCTCGCGATATTTCCGTTTCCCCGCTGCAATCGATAACAATATTTTCACCCGAAGGTGACACAAACTGCGATAGGGTTCGAGGGAGAAATAGTATTTCGGAAGTTTCAACTGTACACAGCTCTTGGCAGCCTCGGTTACGGGCGAAATCTGCGCTCAAAATAAAGTGTTACTGCAGATCCGTGGCACGCGACTTGGACCTAGATTTCATATTATTTTGAACAGTGGTCTCGGTTTTCGACTTGTCATCAAACCTAACATAAAGCCACCCCTATTTCCAAGCAAAGGCATTATGTAGGTACCTATCAGATTTGCGAAATAGCAGTGGCTTTAGTTTCTAGAGGTACGAGACTTTCGCAATGTAGAACATGAAGATTTCAGCAGTGCTCTCGACATTGCTCTCAGGTGCGTAAAAAAAAAAACGAGCCGTGAAAACCGAGAAAGGGGCATAACGCTCGAGTTCGAAAAAAAAGAGAAATTCAAACAAAAAAGGAGTACCAAAAGGATTTCTAGAATACCAACTTCTCGTGGTGAAGCGGGAGGGACAAAGTCGCGTGCTAAAGCTTGTAACACTACACTCCGCTTCCCTCTAAAGGAGACATCATCTCAGGCGCTGCCAAAAGTAATAAAGGAGAGCTCTTGTTTGACGTACAAAGTCGGCGGCAACTTATCAAAGTTAATTGCACTTCGGCAGGTCTGGAGCATAATTGCACTTGCGAAGAATACGTCACATGCGCTCTCTCAACAGTTTCAGACGGCCCGTCTGCCGCCACGAAGTTGTAAACCAGTGGAGAGTGTTACAGCATACATTATCTAAACCTTTATACTGCGACTGACTGATAGACAAACCACCGCCAAAACCAACTGATGTTAGCTGGAAGGTTCTAAACGCAACCTCCAGCGCGATCAAGTGGCGCGCTTTTGAGAGCGCGAAGTGTGATGCTTTCGACACGAGAGACAACGAACTACGTATAAGCTTGAAAATAAAAAAAAATGTTTTTCGAAACACGTGCCTGTCTATCACATGACATTCATGTGAAGTGAAGTTCGCGATCAAATCTCTAGCGACTGCCCTCCACGCGTGAGTCCTCCATATTAGTTTCCTACTCCATGTCTGCCGCACACACATTAGGGCCTCCCCTGTGATTGTGAGCGGCTCCAAATAGGTAAAAAGGTTCTCAACATCTGCTCCCCCGTGCAATATTAAAAGATATACGGAGTGGGGAGTTTATAAAGAAAAAAAAAATACGCACGCAGGAAGGAAACGCGTCGCCTATTATATGCCTGCAAGGAATGCGTTCACGCACGCCCCGTTTTTGAGATGGTACTCATCTTTATTAGAATTCAAGTGTTTACGGTACCTACCTGTGAAAGGTATGTTTATGTATGTATAGTATTGCCTAAGGGCCCATGGCGCTGTAAGAAAATGATTTGAAGGATTTCCATTTCCCGACAGTTTTAGATTGACATTATTTGGAAAACGGTCTTTTGACTGGACCAATAATCAGAACTTTATTTCTGGTGCTCCGCCGATGATGTTAGCTTTCCTAAGAAAGAAGTAGGTAAAAAGAAAAATGGCTATACCTAATTAATTCAGTGCTAGGATAAAGATGCTGAAAAAAATCTGTGGAATACACTAGGAAACCGGTTCAGATTATACATAATATGTAATACGGTACGAATTATACCGGATTATCAGAGGGCTCACAGATTAGGCTGCCCTTACCATACTCAGTCTGACCCTGGTTACTTTGGAACAGTACTTGTGTTTGTTGGCATGGAAACTACTGAGCATCCTTACAAACTCCTTCTCAAGCCGGAGTAGAAAAGTCAGTGAGTGTTCGCGAAGAAATCTTTGCTCATAGTTTACACTTTACAGGAAAAACGGACCCTAAACAATGTTATAATAAATTCTCATGGGAAATTGAAAACAATTCGTGAAAAGATAATTCGTTCCAGTGGCGGATTTACACATTCGCCGCCAGTAGACTTTTCAAATTTGGCCGCCCTACCGACCGATCAATTCCTAACATTTTCACTCTCATCACCTCTTTGAGCCTCAAGAAAAGCTCACTTTACCCCCCTTCAAAATATTATCCAAGTAAATACAATCATGCACAAATACACTTGTGTGGACCTTATTTAGGTATACGTTATATGCATATTTTTCTTTTTATGTAAGATCTAAAAAGATGCCCCCCAAATCTGCCGCCCCTAAAATCTGCCGCCCTAGGCTTCAGCCTACTCAGCCTATTGGTAAATCCACCACTGATTCGTTCGCAAAGCTTAATGTGGTACAACATTTTCCACTGTAGAGTCTGGCTGGCATTTGACTGGTAAAATAGTTCCAATAGATATATTTTTCTTGGAAAGGAAGTGTTGCTTGAGCCATCATAAATGAGGCACGACATTTTTGCGGTGTCAGTTTTCCAATTAGGCCAAAGAGTTGTCCGTGGACTTTCCGATTGATCGGAGTGAAATTCAATAAGCGTTCAAATCTGATCAGAGCTACGACTTGCCTTCAAACGAGGGGTTTGTCTCGTCTAACGCGAAGTTATCAAACTTTGGTAATCTGCTCTTCTTTGCGGAGCGTGCAAAATAACGCGCGCCCCGTAAATAAATTTGTGCGACGAAATTTTATCTTTGACTTCATAATCGTGACGATATGGCACCCGAAATGTGAATTTTAAAACCTCGCAAATAAGGTTCGCTTTCGCTTCAGTCGCAACTCGCAACGCCCGGTATCGGGGAAAAGTGCTTAATGTTTTCAATTCTGTATAATCGGTTTAGAATTTCCAGAGTTTTGCTTCGGTAATAGGATTGGTCGAACTCCACCGCTGGGCGTCCCAAAGCTCAAATAACATTTTCCAATGGACAACGGCGCTCTTTACGGACTTTATTTGAAATTATGCTATCTATTTAAACGTTTTTATTTGCTTCACTTATCCGTACCATAACATAACTAAACTTCACCCACCTGAATAGTTTGAATAGTCGCAACTTCATCCAACCATGTGTCAGTAGAGACGACACTAACTAAACCGCGCTGTATCATCTTATTTGTTCTGATTCTGACGTAACACCTAATATTCTATAAAAAAAAAAAAATATTCACCGAAGATCTTTAAGAAGAAGAAAACAACTATTGCCAAGCGAATAGACCGGGGAAGGTAGGTTGGTATGAGGTAGGGCCACCCCTGTTGTTAGAGTTTTTAGGCCGCTCACAGGGCCTTTGAAATGGCTTGACACTTGTTATCAATCGATGGGGAAAGGGAACAGAAGGCTACAGCGAATGAGCATTCCTAGAAACTCCAGCCACTTTTACCACAATGTTCGATATCCAGCGACAGTCAGCAATGACAGAGCAACCGACAATCACTGATAGGACGGAGGCGTCGTCGTGCTCGGTCGTGACTCACGCTCCCTGTTCGAAAGTGACAACGTGTGTGTATAGTCGACTGGGGAACTGATGGGCTTGCCGAGCCGATAAACTGTCGGTTTGTTGGGAAATGCTCAGATGCCAAAGACGCAGGAAAGGACTGGATGGGAAAAGCCCAAGACTGTAAAGAATGGAGTGCAATGGAAGAAACACTCACCATTGGGTGGCGATAGGTTGGAGAAGGGAAGTTGTATAAAAGTAATAACATAAATGACGGACCATGCTAGGCCCCAGACTCGTGGATCAAGTTCCCAATGTCGTTGACGATGTTGGTAATCGAATTTCGGGCCTCAAGTGGAAATGGGCAGGACCGGCGAGCCGGAAAGATGGCGGGTGGTCAAGGGCAGTGGCAGAGTTGCAGCCGAGAAATGGACGGCGATCAGTGGGAAGACCAGCAGCCCGATGATCGGACGAGATTGCTATTGCAGCGGAAGGTCTTTGGATCCGCATGGCGACGGATTGTGAGATGTGGCGCAAGAGGAAAAGGGCATACCTTTTACCCAACAGAGGGTAGTCGAATGACGAAGATGTGCTCTAAAAAATGTGCAGGACTGTGTTTATATAATCACGGCCACTAAGTAAGCCTCCAAGGTTTTACAAATGCAAACTGCACCACATGGACACTCCTGTATTCTTAAATAAGTAATCAGGATTACTACCGTCCAATTCGAGCCTGATTCACCACCCATCTGTCCTGCTCTAGGTGGAGTAGAGCAGGATAGTAGGATAGACTCTGTGTCACTCCATATCTACCAGCTCTAGGATCTAGGTATTTCAGAGTGAAAGAGGACACTGTATCGTACCTACGCTATCGGTAACAAAATATGGCGTAAGTAAAGTTTTTGCACTCTCACCTCTACTTAATACTTAATCAGGTGCTCGTTACTCGTTAGTTACGAGTATAAATGAATCCAATCGAATTGAATGGAGGTCCTGTGCGCCTGCATATATATAAAACTGCAGCTTCAGCAGTAACCAGGTCCCCCTAGACTTCCAGAGCAGTGGTATCTAACCTTTTCAATCTTGGTATCATTTGACCTTCAATGAAAACTAAACTTATCCCCCTTTTATGCGAGGCACCTTTTATTAATTCTAAGTATAAATAATGCCTTCCGCCTGAAAAGAATAGACTATTCGTGTCTGAAACAAGAACCTAGTTTTAATTCCTAGTTGTCTGAAAAAGAAAAAAGCGCGCGAAGCGCACCCGAAAATCATGAACTTCGATCTTGTAATGGAATTTAAATTTATTCTGTCTTAGTGAGTTTTTTGGAGTTTATAAGACCGAGTAGCGCGCCCGAAAATGCACCGATGAGTATTAGACAGACAGCGTAGGTAGAGTAATAGGGTTCCGGGTACGGAATCCTAAAAGCCCCCGCAGAACAGCAGGTTCGGAGCCACTGCTCTAGAGAGCTGAATTTTCAGCGTACCCGAGCGGTAAATGTGCTGCTACACTCATTGGTTTAAGAAGACACGGCGCCGGGATTTAAAGTCACTCTTCCCACTTGAGCTTACGGATTTGAGAGGAGATACCTACGATCGTGTTCTAGGAAACTGACTCTACATTTTATCACCTCGCCTTATTCTACTGAAGTATATTTTACGCAAGCGAAGCGACAAGCAACAGTTTGTTACCTGTTTCTGCTAATTTTGTTAAAAAAGTACATAAGATGTCGACTGTTTATGTCCCACCGGATTGGCAAAACCCTTCTCAGACAGAGTGTTCGGGCATAACATAATCACCACGCATGTCCTCTGCCGATTGGCGATTATAGCATTGAGGGTATTAAATTTAAGCCTCTGACACTGGTTACTTAACGATTAGTATTGTTAACTGTGATTAAATTGTGTGGCCCAACACTGAAATCTGTAAAAAATATCAGCTGCTCATTACATTTGGTGCTCATGGTCATGCTCATTACATTAGTATAGAACAGTTGTTTTTTTTTTAGCTTTCGCACTTCGCCTTTTAGTAAAGTTACTTGCTTCAGTAACAGGACTTTTCTGTAAACCCCTGTATAGGGGACTTTACATTACCCCAATACACCATCCTCCTATAAAACCGTTCCATTGAATCTCCCACCCTTTTTTCTTGGGCTAACGTCGTCGTGAGTTCAGTCCATTAAATTCCTAATCCAACTATCCATGAACCTATCCACAACAGTCACAATAATTGATGTCACATCTGACACTTCCAGTTAAGCCGCGATCGGCCGGCGCGATTCTGGCCATTTAAACCGACTGATTAGAGTCATGACAAGTCAGTTAACGACAATTCGTGCCTAGGCTCGGACACTAAACAGCAAGGTGGCAGAAGATTAACTCACTCAAATAATTAATGTTTAAAATCCAAATGGGGCTTTCTCAATTACAAAAAAAAAGCGTGACAACTTGATTTTTAAGTTTGCTTTAGAGATATAATTTCGTAGATTTTTTGTCGAATGTATTTTATTATAATAAATCACAGCAAGCATTAATTGCAGCTTTACTTATTATTTTATAAAAAATAAAAAATATCAAAGTGTCAAAATTTCACAAAACGTGTGTGTGAAAAACCCATTTTTTTGTATTGTAATTTTTTTTATTAAAAAACTATTTTACATACACTAAATATAAAATAACTACCCGATAGTTCATTAGTTCTCAAGCGATAATTACCAAGTTACTGAAAAATACGACTTTACACAATGATTTAATAGAGGTCTTAGTCGTGTGAAAAAATTAAGTTTCACAAACGTGTTGTGTTATATTTTCATTCATATCTCTGAATGACATAATGTTTTGTGAAGTGGCAACACTGTGGCATAAAAAAAATGATCGGGCATTTGCATAGTTCGCGGCGCAAGAGTGGAGACGGCTGCAAAACAAAGTTATGGAATTTAAATTATTTAAAAACTGTAAAGCATATCACTTCATACACATGGGTAATATGCCAAGTTTGTGGGCAATGTTTTTACTATAGATTTTCTGATATTTCTTGCTAAATGGTCTCAATATACTGTAGGTTCGATATCACATTCATAGCGTGATTTTAAGGTTATTTTTTGTCAGCATGGCTGCAAAATTTCACAGACGTGGCTAAAAAAAAAATTCACAGACATGGTTTTTTTTTCCACGTTTGTGAATTAAGGGCACGTACCGTGTTTTAATTATTTAATTAACTTTTTTTTTTACAAAGGGGAGGAAATTGTCTTGAATAATTTTCATAAAATCACGGACGTGGTCTGATTGTCGCAGACGTGGGTGTAAATAATCATTATTTTTCTAGTACTTTTCACACACACTTTCACAGACATGGGTGTTTATTTTTTCAGTGGTTTTTTCAGCTTCCTGGTAGCTTTTAAGCTTGACCGTATATATAAATATTGAGCTGTAACAGTCCTCTATCAAATAAAGCTATTATTTTCAAGATTGAGGTCCAACCACCTCAAAACGCCTTAATTGAGAATAGCCCAAATACACTTTAGTGACGGAACGTCGGGCTTTCTGATAATAATATCATAGTCTCTACGTTTTAAGTTTTCAAACTTTTCAATCGTCAAATTTTGTCTAATTCAAAAACTCTCCTTTAGGTTTTCACTGGCCGAATACTGGAACAACAGTTTAACCGGCCACATCGTGTGCCGTAAAGAGGTTTCCAAACTGTCAAACTCTTTACAATCAAAAAAAGACCAAGACTTCTTTGAACCTTTTTACTGAGAGACTTTCACTGGCTGAAATCCCGGAAAAAATGCAAAGATGCCTTTTATAAAAAATAAAAAGTTTTTTTTTCTTCCTAGTGTTCTACTGGCTGTGGCTAGTTCTACATTATTTGAAAGCAAAGAGTTTCTAGACGTATTTAACTCTTCAAAACATTTGCTTGATTGAAAAGAGGTGGCGTTCTAAGCCGAACTTCGGTACCTGTCCTTCTATCATAAAGCCCGGGACAGACCGAACCTAATCTATTGTTCTCTTACGCAACCCAAGTAATTAGATCGACAAATCCGCCGATCGTACTGTTGATAACTTTCTTTTTTCTTTCACGGCGGTTGTCTAGATCACGTAACGTAACATGGATTTATGAAAAGTACTTACTAAGCGTATTGGACGTTATCAGGATGGTATTTGGAGTGATTGTGACAGTAATAGTTTTGTGTTTTGTTACTGAGCGAGCACCAAAGTGTGCGTTAGGGTATCATGAAAAATACTTTCCTATGACTCTCTATTATTGTTTTATATTTTTATACGCAGAGGTTGCCACCAAGGCACCAACCAACCAACTAGTGTAGTGTGCTGTCACTAGACGCTCAGCTTTTTATACATCTACAATTCTACATTTACATGCAATATACATCTAAGAACTGTGCAGTTTCAAAGTGTTTTTCAGCAGTGTGCACTCGTGCTCTATCCTGAGATGTCTCTTCACCCATCTAGTGTGAGTGAAGGGCACGCTGCATAAATAATTTCATTACGAACCTAGATGCAAAGGTTTGAGTTTTCTATCTTGACGAAAATAATGAAGGAACCTACACCTGCCCACATTTTCCCAAAAGAAGACTCCGGGCAGCAACTTGACATTTCGCCCGGCAGTCCGGAAACGGAAACGACGCCATTACTGTAACGACACGTGACATTGTGACGGACCACGGCACTAACAAGCGCGCGACCAGACCGTTGCGTTGTTGGGCCATTTCTGGCTGACAGATTGGCCCTGTGACCTATAAAAAGGACTTTAGTATCGTAACCCTCGATTGACTTTCAGGGAAGTGTTATTTTCCAATTAAACAAAATCTTATGATTTGTGAATTTTGGTTCGCAATAGCAATCGTAAGTACCTATATGTATTTAGTAAGTAGGTGGGTAATGGATTAGGTACCGCGCGCGAATATCTCTACAATCCTATCCCCTGCAAATAAAAGGTTTTTTTCTTAGGATTTTGAATAGTTTAGATGAGATTTATCTCATTTGGTCGATCCGAAGTCAGAAACTTGGAAGTTCAACGAATAGAAATTCTGCGACTTAATTAGATGAATAGAGCTCCGAAACCACCTTGTTTCACGCTCAGATAAATAAAGCATCCCAACGTCACATCTCCTAGGTATCCATGAATGAGATATAGGTAGATGGTTAACTTCCAAGCTACAGACCGAAACGAGACCCTTAGGTATAGAGACTACGTTGAGAACCAAACCGCCAACTAACTTTACAGACTCGAAGGCTTTATCTCAGAACGCGTTTAGTGTAAAGTAGTTACATACCTACCTACTACAGTCACTTCCCTCTCCAGACTACCTCTTTTTATCATAGTGGCCCTTTTACCGACAGCCTAGGTCATGAAAAGGGCACACACTGAAAAAAATGAAATCCAACTAAGTGGAGTATTCTCTTAGTTGATGTTAATTTGAATGAAACAAATATGAATTTCATTACATTAACCACAGTTGACTAGTTGTTGCAGCAAAGTCATCTATGTTTAGGCTAACAACTAGACCTATTAGTTGACTTGAACACATATTATGAATATTTTTACCAACCATTTTGTTAAATATAATTAAGACTTCTTCTTTAGGTTAAAAAACGGCCATTGGACAAATCTACTAAGTAACCAAGTTGTCATAACTATAGTTTTTGTTAAATCGTCAATTTCATATTTATGGATTTACCTAAGAGTTATATTTAATTTAAAAAAGAGTTCATGAGTAGGACAACAATGAATTATAATTGTTTCAAAAAAATGTGTTTGTCCAAATAACAATATAACTACATTGTTCTAAACAGTTTACTTGTTTGATTGAATACCACGTAAAATATTAAAATAACAATTCCATTTATTTGTTTGAAGATTAGTCTTTGTCGAATTAATTATTCAATACCATAGTTTTAAATAGTTTACTTGTTTGAATTTACTAACAGAGAAAATGTTATATTAACATTAGCCTTGATCAAACTTACTTTAGACCTTGTTTAAAATAACGTTAAAAAATTGTTGTCTCAATCACCATCTTGTTTGATTCAAACACATGAACCCCCACCCTCCGCACCCGTTTGTCCGCCGCTTGGGCCATTGTTGCCAACAATATTTTTTGCCGAGATTCAGGGAAAAGACGTAATGTTTCTAGTGGTTTCGTACGATACGATTAAAATATTTTTTGTTCCGTTAACTAAAGGTAAGATAGATAGAATACTCTTTTCAATACAGTTGCTCGTAAATTTGACTATTATAACACCGTTTTTAGTTTCATAATGCAGCATATTACCGCACTGGGGTTGTAATAACATTAACTTACCGCACGAGTGCGATGATGAATCTCTAGCTATCTCCCTCTTTTGTTTGACGTAGAATGGGATAGCTACAGATACCAACCCCCGTTGTCATGTCAACGCGCCCGCGAAAAAAACAAAACTGACGCGTCATATTCCGCAAATATTTTCGTAAAGTTGCTGCTGTGTGGTTAATTACTATCAACAATATCTACTTCAAATAGTGAAAACAAGCAAAATAATATTCAAGTTAAAAGTGTGGTCAGTGGTTACCATCCGATGTGTAAAAGTTTTTAACAGAAGTTCTGGACAGTCAGTACTTGTCAACAAAGGTAAGTTGAATTGGTACTTTTTCAGTTATTAACGATACAAGTTTGTTTTTTTCCTCGCAACTGTGTTGAAAAACGTCGTATGATAGGTACCTACTCGTGTGCATTTGGTCATTACAAACTCAGCTTTCTTATCGCGTTCGCCCATCGATCGGCTCGCGCACAATAATGCTTTGTGTGTAATGACCAACTTAGCACATTTTGTATCATACATAATGTACTATTACTGTACACCAAAGTAATACAATAACATCGTTTTTTTTACATTACCCATCAAACTAGCCTAGCGAAATGTTATGTCCATTAAGAACTTTTCTATGAGTTGAAGCAAGCGATACTACTGGTTTATAAGAATGTCTATTTACACAATTGATTCCAAGCGCGGCAGCACTGTGGACACTGTGGTCTGCAGTAGCGTAGCATTTTCTTTGCTGTAGGTATGTGTGTTGCAGCGCCACTGCCTTCGGTTGTGGTCTAAGCTTGTATGAAGAGACTTACTATCAATGTTGAGGAAGCGAGCGATATATGCCAGGATTGTAGCAAGTGGCGGTCTTTTGTCTCTGCCTACCCCTCGTCCGGGAAGTAGGCGTGAGCATACATATTAGGTATGTCTGACGTGTGTTCATACATTATATTATAAGTATGTTTGACATAGGTATTTTCAATCTCTGTCAAAGTTAGCAGTGTAACCTTATTTATCGACGGATTTTAATCAGATTTGTAAGGCTCAATAAGAAATTCATTCTACCTCCACAAGATCTTGTAAAAAAATAAGCTAAAACGGGGGCGCGAAAATATTTTTTTCATTCGCTTGTCGCACCCGGGAGTCAAACCAGCAAAAAAATCATAAATAAATTCACTATTTTTTGCGAACACCGAACTACTCAAAGTAGGTAAATCGTATTTTTTGACTGGCCGTGATGTGGCAATACTAATAACGCATTGTTGTTTGTAGTATTGAAAGACGTTTTTATTTCTTTCCTTTCTTTCTTAAATTGGTTGGTATATTAGACACACAACACACATCATTGATTGTATGTTTCTTTCTTTTTCAGCATCGCCAATCGATTATTCGATCAAAAATTATTAAGATTTTTTCGAAGTCGATTTCCACAATAAAAAAAAGTTATGTTACTTTTCTCGAGAAAATGTTACTTTTTGATCTGCCTCGTGTTATATTTGACTATCTGCTACTGGCAACACTGCCCCCGCTGCCCGCGCGCCGGTCGCCGCCGGTCGGCCGCTCGCTCGAATCGTGTCGTGACACGTGCTTACTTCACTCGTTTTCGTCATTTCGTTTCGTGATTTCGTCCCACTTCCGCGTAAACGCTGTAAGTAGTCGGTCAGAATATCGATTATTTCCGTGGTCCAGTACTCCAGTGATTCCTAGCGAAGTGTTAATTATTCCAGACTTCCAGAGTGGTCAAAGATCCCTTTTTAATGGAGGAAGTCATAGAACTACTAAAAACATGGGAGTTACACGACCTCATACCAATTTTCACTGGTAAGTTTGTTCCTTTTCACACGTCGCAGAGAGAATATAATGCGGCGAAGTGTATGGCCATGTACGTTAGCTTTCATACGTATAATCCGCGCGGAATGAGAATGGGATGCGACTTTTTGGAACTGAGACGCGCGCAGTAAGCAAACTCGCGTCGGTGCAACCTTGTCAAAGTAAAATACAGTATGTTTTCGATTGACTTTGACAAGGTTCCATCCCATTCTCATCCCGCTCGCATTATACCGGCGTAATTTACCGTTTACCGGGCATGGCCCTACACTTTGCCGCCGGAAAAGGCACTTCGAAATCATCAAACTACCATGCCACGTGTGTTTTTATTGGCGAGTAATGGCGTACACACTTAATAGGTACCTATTGTGAAACGCGCACTGCACTGTATTGTCAAAACCGGGTCAGAAAGTAGCCATTTCTGTGTCCGAGTCTTCGATCAAGATGGTCCGAGTGCCGTAGCCACACCGTATAGGTACCACGACAGCACGTCAGTCTTGTTGCAAAGTCACCCGTAACATACCTAACCAAGTAGAGCGCTGGCGTATAAAGGACGACGTGCTGTCTTGTGTTTTGTGTCTTGTATAAGAATCGCGTAAACTCAAATTTTTAATTCGAGTCCATGGAATGACAGTTGCTAGTATGCCACTGACAGATAAAGCCTTTGCAGCAACTGTCATTCCGTGGACTCGATTTAAAAATTAGAGTTTAGGTACCTTCCTATTACAAATATTATGTATCCTTACCTAATTTCTCACTATTTTTCAGAACAACAAATAACGATCCACGCGCTGTCAGCCCTGACGAATGACACCATCAAAGAGTTAATACCCAAAACCGGGCCCAGGGTTCTCTTTTTAAGGTGCTGGAGGTCATGGAAAGGAGAGTTCGACTCTACTGTTACAAGTTTGGACATCTCTGTGAGTATTTACTTACCCAAATTATAAGAGAAGGTAGGTCTAGTAGGTAGGTCTATGTAATTAGTAATAGCTTCTTGATTAAAATCAGGTGCAGCCATCGCCAGGGTTCATGGCATCTGAGCCAGCTGTTTCCTCTCGCCCGTGTTTATGCACCTCTCTTATACCCATGCGCCGCTACCTCCTCCAGGCCTTAGGGCGGCATTCAGATGCCCAGAAACCTGGCACGGGCTGTACGTACCTACCTTATCACCTAACTTGACATACCTAGGTACGGTGGGCCCACAGTCTAGGATACCCCATTGTAGCTCTTACCGCGCCCGGCATTAAGGGCGCCAATCGAACAAAAAGGGCATCTTTGCCTGTGGCCCACTGTACCTACCTATCTCCTAACCTACTTATTTGTTTTGCTAGATAAATTTGCAATTAGTTGCTGTGATGATTATTCTCAGTGAATGCACTCGCAACGATTGGTTGATGTATGTGATGTGACCGAAAGTAAGCCGAGAAGGGTCAAGCGGTACCCCTCTTGCTCAGACTTCTATTGCTCGCCATAGTTAGTTTGTTCGGCCTATGTCCTTATGAGAGTACCAATACCAATTTATTAAAGAAATAATAATTGTGTACTGTAACTTCCTATTATTTTTAATATTAATTACAGAATTTGGACTTTGCACTATTGGAAGATGGTGCTAGTGTTGATGTTCAACTGCCTGTGCTTAGTCCTAGCCTACCTTATAAAGAAATAGAAAATATTTCTCCAGAAAACTACAATGGCACTGTAGATTCAGTTCAATGCCCAGTATGTACCTACTAACATTATTTTTAGCACAAGCATTTATTTGTTTATCCTTGGTTTTAACTAACATAGGTAAAAGGTGTCACTAAGGTCCTAACTTTTTTTTACAGGGTTATGGCACCCATTCAACCAAAATATTGTTTTAGCTCTATGACGTTCCGTTGATTTTTAATTAATTAAAATGAAAGCGCTGTGACGGGAGAAATGTATTGATAAAATATTATTTTCACAAATTTTCACTGTTTCAACAGCTTATTCAAATACACCTAACACTATTTTTAGATTTCGGCTAGATCCAAAAACAAGTTTTGTTTTTTTTTTTTTCAATATTGATGTTATTTAAATAAATAGTACATTACTGCCGCGATCTGTAATAGGTGCGTTTCTGGCGCGCTTTTGATTGCCGACAGAGCGCAGAGCGTAGCGCAGCTCAAAGCCATCACAGCGTGGCCAGCAACTCATTGCAGACCAAGGCATGTATAGTGCTTTACTCAAACAAAGCGAGTAATTGATATACACCTAGGTCCTAAGCTCTAGGTCCTAGGTCTTAGGTCCTAGGTCCTAGGTGCTAGGTCCTAGATGCTAGGTGCTGGCTCCTAGGTCCTAGGTCCTAGGTGCTGGGTCCTGGGTCATAGGTCCTAGGTGCTAGGTTATAGATCCTAGGTGCTAGGTACTAGGTCCTAGGTACTAGGTCCTAGGTCCTAGATCCTATGCCCTAGGTCCTAAGATTGAGGCTGAGGTATTAAGTCGCAAGTCGCAAGATGCAAGACGCAAGACGCAAGTCGCAAGACGCATACTTTTTGCACCGGACTATTTTTTTAAACAAAACTCGACATTAATGGATTTTTATACACTTTTTCTGGCTGCAAAACACGACATTAATGAAATTCCATACAACTTTTCTGGCGCCTAAGCATAGTAGCCCGCAAGTCCGTCTTTGCTCAAAGAAGGTTGTCGAATTAATGACCCGTAATGTGGTAATGAGCTTTTTTGAGTAAAGTTCTTTTTTCAACTTTTTTTTTACAGAATTGTCATCATATTGACCAGCAGGTCAACACCCTGTAAAAAGATTTAGGACCTTTTGTAACACGTCTTGAATAACGCCCTGTTTTTGGTAGAGTTATCAAAAGTCAATCTCATTTTTCCTAAGTAGAGCGATCCAAAGTCAAACTAATTTTAACTTCAGACGATTCTTTTATTAATCTTTGTCGATTATCTTAGTTAAGGTGTCAAGGTACACACGCTAGCACGTCCGACTACACTTTTGTTGCAAAGTCGCCCGTAAATTAACTATTGGCGCCGCCGTGCTCCATAAACGCTCCTCCAATGTTAGATCGGTGCTTGCTTAGCAAACGCACCGACGCGGGGCGTGCGGGGTAAGGAAGGATTTTGACATCTGTCACTCACTTTCTATTCCAGCACGAAAGCTAATTATTAAAGGGTTGTAATTAAACAGACTTCTTTTTAATAGCATTATACGCCTCTAAATATCTGCATTTGCCTTCTAAATTGCTAAGTCAGCCACAATCAACGCGCATCTAAATAATACTATTTTAGCCACTAGATAACTTGTATGTAAGACACTCTAAATACAACTCAGCATCGTGGTTATTTTTTGGCATCTAAATTTGTTCCAGCAGTAGACTTCTAAAATATTAATAGGTATATGACACCAAAACAATTTTTCAATTAGCTTCTAATTTTATAACTCTACGTTTAAAATTTATCTCGACCTACATTAATTGATCTTAAAAAATTACCAATAATTGACATAAAATAGTGAATTATGGGCACTAAAATACCCTGGAACTATTGAAGGGAAACAAAATAAAATACTTTTTTTTTTATCAATTCGTGTACTTTGAAATACCTTAATTTTACGTAGTCGTAATTAACTTAATTAATTATAGGAGCATTTTTCTGGAAGTAGATTGAGTAAAAAAAAACGCAACTGATACGTAGTCACAAATACACGTGACTACTCGTCAGTACGTGAATCGAATGGCGCTCTCTGATTGGTGCAAATGGCTGGTCGCTGTCAAGTCCCAAATCGTATAGTGGCATTTTTCACAATAAAAGAATATGATGTATTAATTTACATGCTAATTTATGTTATAATAATATATGAGGTTGTCTATTGAAGCTTGAATTATATTTTTTTGAGGAGCTTATTTTGAAGCTGTAAAACGTATAATGGTGATGAGTTGTAAAATCCGTGGCTGAGTTAGTAAATCAGGTTGCAATAGATAAATCAGTGGACAAGTTAAAATAATTTGTTGGACTTTACTTGACGCTTTCTTTGGATTATTTAGTTGGCGATGTAAAAAAGATGAATTAGTTTATTAGAAGCTATCTTAGTTTCCCGTGGCTTACTTATAAAATGAGAAGTTAGATCACGTCGCCAAAAAAAAACTTTGTGGCTTGACTTATAATTTCCCATTATTAAATTATTAATGAATTAAAATTATACTGATTCTAAATCCCGGGCCGCTCAACCCAAGATCCTGAACGAAAATCTGGATGCTCAAAACCCCAAGTAAGCAAGTCTCCACCAAAAGTGCTACCGTGTTAAGGACGACGTGCTGTCTTGTGTACCAACTAGTTTGGTCTTATTTCTTTAGGTATGTTTATAAGTCTTTATATTTTAGATCTTGGAAGAATTACTGAACAATTCTCTGGACACAAGTACCCTCCTCGCCTATAAAGGGGGGGCTTTATTAGGGGATACTGGACGCAATTTGCTGGCATCTGTAATTGCTAAAGAAATTTTGAGAGAACATAAGGAGACCACCATTACTGGAGCTACATATTATAAGTGGGCCAATTATATAAAACAGCTATATCCAGGCGAACGGACAACAACCTATTATATCCCTGCCTGCACAACAGCCAATGGAATTGTGAGACAAGCTCGGGGAAAAATTGTGCACCAGGTACACTAGCTATTTCTTAGAATTAAAAGTTATCTACCTATTAGATCTACTTAATTGAAACTAATTTACGGCAAAATGTGATGCTATGTTAATTTTAATTTCAGGTGTTAAATAAACGCAGGAGACTTCAAAAATTGGGAGCACTCCCTATAAGGAAAAGAAGCAGGGATTCAAGCCCTGGATCTTCAGCCCCATCACCAAGACCTCTTCCAGAATGTTTCACAGGTCAGATTGAGGATAACAGTAACTCTAAAGAGGATCTACAATGGCTACAGACTTCGTCCGACCCATGGTTCATAGTGGAGCAAAAATGGCGCAGTACTTGCCCATTACGTATGAAACTGGTCCACGATAACAAAGATCCTGTAGAGGCATACTTTGTCAAGTACCCTGCTCTACAAAAGCCATTGGGGTATAAGTTGGTGAGTATTATATATATTATCCGATTCTATTATTATTATTTAGGTATATCTTTAAGATTCACACGGGTCTATGGGGACCGGGTCCTTTAAGGCTTGCGTGAGGCCACAGCCAACAGCACAGAGGCCTGTTTCATACCAATTACTCTAGATGTGATGGGTGTATCTCTCGGATCTTATCTCTGTATAAATACAAGAATCTAACCAGAGACAGTCCCCTTTAGATACAAGGACTATTGCAGAATAACATGAGGAAAAGAAAAAACTTGGCTACGTCGTTGCCGGGTTATGGATTGAGACTATTGATGTCTGCTATGGAAAATGTCTCAAGGGGTTCATCATCATTGGCAGATTATTATTATTGTATTATTCGATAGAACTGATATTGTTTTTTTTTTTCTAGCTGCATGCTGATTTTGATATTGCCCATGAAGAACACAAAGACAATTTATTCATGCAATATCCTCTGACAAAACCAACTCTGCTTAAACGACTAAAAGAAAAAAAAGTGGCAACTGATGAGTTTGCGAAAGATCTCGTCAGGCTCGCCGATTGTGAGTAACTTTGTTATTATTTAATATTAGTCTTTCAGTTATTAGGTAATGAAAGCGTAGTTACTTCTAAGTCGGTACTTAGCGGAACCCCACTAAGTACACAGGTTGTCCCAAATACAGTGTCAGCTATCCAGATTTTCTCGCTTTACATCTTTATTTGGGACACCCTGTATAATATAATATAATAATATAATAAGGTATCTATCACACTCAGACACTGTTGAGCATTTGGTCGATTTTATGCTTACGCCGGGAGTAACAAACACTGCGTTACCGTGTTTCGGGTGGCAAGTCTCGGCGATAAGCGTGAGTCCAGGAATGTGTGGCCGGCTCTGAGTTTCGCCTCTATGGGTTTCTTGGACGCACATTATGTCACAATGTGTTGTACGGTGTAAGTCAGAAAGGATTTCTGACTTATCCTGAGAGAAACCCTCGATGTTTATAGAGACTACGCTCAGAGCAGGCTCTAGGGCTGGACTATGGTTTGCCATCGTGGTGATAAGATTTGCCAATCAGCGTCAGGTATTCGCTGATTGTTGCCCAGGGTGCGCCAGACGTACAGGCTCAGTAGGTACGTCGTTCGGGGAGGCTCTTATCATGCACCCCCTGCCCTGCGTGCCCCAACAACTGCACACAGGAGGACCTCATGACGGCTAGTGACGACGCAATTCAGGTTGCCAAATTCTGGGCTAAAACAGTTTAGATTTAAGTATCGGTTTTGCCATCGATACGCTAAGAAGAAGAAGAAGACACTGTTATTTTCTAAAAATTGCTTCCCATAGGATTCTTGAATAAGTATGTCTACCTACTCTACAACCATTACATAGTAGGTATAATGAGGTGTTACATAAGCCATTAAACCAATTTATTAAGATTCAATAGTAGAGTGATCGAAAAATAAAGTTACACCTTCCACAAAACATGATAATGAATTGATGCAAAACCTGTAAAATGTAAGATGCAGAATTTTTATTGACCTACACGAGTATGTAGATTCATTTGACAAATTTTTTTTTTCAGCATCCAGTGAAGAAACCACAAATATTGTGGGTTTTCTCGCCATACCATACCTGCTTAATCCATCAACCTGTCGCCAAGGAAAATTCAGAAAAAGCCTGGAGAACTGGAAGCCCAGCAAAATTGAAGCCCGTGATGGTTTTATAAAACACCTGAAAACGGACGCAGAAATCGCACAATACGTAGAACAGCGTTTATCAAACCTCGAAAAGAAAAAAGCTCCATCTCAGCCATACATAATAATAGTCGGTGAGTCATTGGAGCACGTCAAATCCTATTTTGTGGTTGCTAACAGGCTGGTATTATATGAACGGTTGTCAATCGCGGAAGCTGTTGAGACATGCTATAAAATTGTATGGGCTCTTAATGTTGAATACGGCCTAGACGCATACCCTATATGGTATTTCATTCAAAAAGCTCTATTCAAAATGACATCAAAATACGACAAAGGTTCTACCGCTGCCGAGTCTCTGCTCACTGATTGTGGTATATTGTAATATTGTTACAATACACAATAATAATTTAACACGGCAAGGTATCGTCAGTTACAGTAACAGTACAGTAATATTATTTGAAAGCTTAATAATGTACCTTTGTCGTATTTTTAAGACACAATGTTAACTTGTTTTGTATGCCATAAGCAACTCTCTGATATTAAACTTCTTAGGTTACATTTTCGGTTGTTACATGACTCAAAAGACTTAAGTGCTTATAAGTGTGCACAAGATAATTGTAATCGTGAATTCCAGTTATTTAGTTCATTTCGTAGACATATTTTGCGAGAGCATTCTATTACAAACCTGAGCGAAGTAGCTAGTTCGGAAACGCCCAATGAACCAGAAGAACTAAGTGATTCATATATCCCACCAATCCCATCACCACCAGCAAGTCATGGTAATATTATCAATCAAGCTTTACAGTTGCAAACTTCAAAAAATGTGGAAAAAGACCTTTCGATTTTTATAGCTAGTTTATATGCTAATCAATCATTGCCACGAAATATTGTTCAAACCATTTTTAGCGGATTTCACAATTTCATTACAGAAAGTTTACTTTCAGCTATCAAAGAGCGCCTTGAAAGGTTGTCTTCTGAAAATGTTATTCCTCACGGTACTGTTTCTCACATTTTAAATTCAATTGAACCATTGATGACAACAGTGTGGAGTAAATTTGACACTGAGCACAAGCGAATTAAATATTTCCTTGAAAATGAAACTTACATAGAACCACAATCTGTTGTTATCGGTCAGAGATTGGATAAAGTAAAGAGAATGGGCATAAACCGACTCGTGCCCATCACTTGTGAACAACATTTCATACCGCTTCGAAAAGTATTGATGTCGTTTTTTTCTATGGAAAATGTCCTTTTTGAAACTTTACATTATATGAATCGTCTAACTCAAAATGTTGGTGGTGATGCTGCGGTGGAAAATTTTATACAAGGCTCATTTTGGCGGAATAGAATGACACAAAATCGAGGCAAAATTGTTATTCCAATATTTATATTCTTTGACGATTACGAAACTGGCAATGCTCTAGGTTCTAGATCAGGGCATCACAAATTGGGAGCAGTTTATGCTTCTATTCCTTGTCTACCACCTTGCAGAACATCAGCGCTGAAAAACATTTTCTTAGTTCTTCTTTTTCATTCCTCTGACAGAACTAAATTTGGAAACACAATAATCTTTCGCTGTGTGATCGATGAATTGAACTATCTCAGTGAGCATGGTTTAAAATTTAATCTACCTAATTTCAGCGGAACTGTTCATTTTGAATTAGGCCTTATTTTAGGTGACAATCTAGGTATTCATGCGATTACAGGTTTCATAGAGAGTTTTTCGGCAAATTTTCCTTGCAGAACATGCAAAGTTAGGAAAGAAGTTTTAAAAACGCAATGTACTGAAAACAGAGACTTATTGCGCAGTATTGATGATTATAGATCAGATCTATTGCTAAACAATCCTTCTATAACCGGTATAAAAGAAAAATGTGTTTGGCTAGATGTAAAAAATTTTGATTTATTCAACCAAATCGGCGTCGATTGTATGCATGATTTATTAGAAGGTGTTGCCAAATACGTTATGCAATTTGTTCTGCTTCAATATCTTAGACGCTTCAAATTGTTTACCCTCAGTGTTCTCAATGAAAGAATCCATGCTTTTGCTTACGGTCCTGACTGTAGAAATCAACCATGTACTTTAGCTATGGAACATTTAGCTCATGGAAACGTGCGTATGACTGCATCAGAGATGCTCACATTTGTAAGGTATTTTGGTTTATTAGTAGGAGAATTTATACCTCGAGATGACTTAACATGGAATTTGTATAAAAAACTAAGAGAGGTTTTGGAAATTATCTTAACTACGGCCTTTGCAAAAGGAACTGAGGAATCGTTACAGGCAGCAGTTGCCGAGCTTAATTCGAAGTATATGTTACTTAGCAAGGAAGCATTAAAACCAAAGTTCCATCACATGGTTCATTATCCCTCTGCTCTTGAAAAATATGGACCTTTAATTTTTTTGTGGAGTATGCGCTTTGAAGCCAAACATAGAACTTCAAAATTGGCTGCAAACGCTACATGTAATAGAAAAAATATAACACTGACTTTAAGTAAGAAACATCAGCTTCATTTAAATGAAATGTTTCTGAAAGCAAAATTAGAAGAACCACTTAGTACAGGACCCAAAGTAAAGGGATCGGCAGATGATGCTAGTGTTAAACTATTCCTTTGTTCCACTTTGCAATTATGTCCAAATGAGTTGCTAGTTAAAGTCAGCTGGGCTACTGTTTGTTCAACTCGGTATCTAAATGGTACTATTTTAGTTTATGAAACAAATCCTGATCATTATCTGCCCAGATTTTTTAAAGTAGAACATCTATATTTGTATGGTACAGATAAAATTATTTTAAAGGGAATTGCTCTGCAAACAGTGGATTTCGATAGCCATTTCTGTTCCTATGAAGTCCACGAACCAAACCCAGTGGAAAATGTTGCTAAGTTCCTCAATTCGTTAGAGGCACCTATACCATGCAACATTAATATTTTAAGCAATGGAAATAAATATGTAACTATGCGTTGTAGCTTGTAAGTTACGTTGACATTAATTATTATTATCTTAATAAAAAAATATTGTATGTACGTAATGTAAATGTTTATTTTTTTTACCTGAAACAACTATTAAATTAGATATAAAATTACTTTTGATTCAACTCTTTCTTTTGTCAAGTTATGTATGTAGCGTAACGTGTTGTTTGGTTATACAGGGTATAACACAAAGGTTTAGTCATATTTTAGGGGATTGTATCTATAAATCTGTACAACTATCAATATGAAACCTAATTCATGGCAAAAGTTGTTGAGAACGGTGCCCATAACATCACACAAAAATATGACTTCATCTTTCTGTTATACCCTGTTCTCCAAACAAGAATTAGGCTACATATTTAACTTGACAGCTATAAGATTTGAATCAATAGTAATGTTATATCTAACATAATTATCGTTTCTGGTGATAAAATTAAACATGGTACAGATAATGTTGGATTGTTCCACTTAATGCACCTGGGGTAAATCATCTGGGTGCAGCGAGCGGAAGTTTGCTTAAAAGTAGACTTAATTCACCTCGGGCTAATAAAGAATCTAGGTGAATAAAGTCGACTCAATTTTGGTAATATTTTTGGTATATTTTATTCACTTAGAAATAAATCATCATATTAAATTATGAGTACAGCTTACAAAATTAAATAAAACAAAACATATTATGAGGTACTTAATACATTTATATTTATATAAATTGATTAAAAAAGAAAGTACCTTTATGATAGGTAAAAATAAACGGATATTTTTTATTATTATTTTTTATCTTCTTTTAATTCTTTTTTTTAAATCTTTTTATTATAATTTTTTTTATTGTATTTTTTTTAAATAAAAGTATTTAAAAAATAATAATAAAAAGAAAATTAAAAAAAACTGAAAAAACATAAAAAAATAATTTAAAAAATAATAAAAAAAAATCTGTTTATTTTTACCTACCGTGTACTTTTTTTTACGCAATTTAAATGTATTAAGTACCTTATATGTTTTGTTTTTTTTTAAGCTGTATTCATAATTTAATATGATGATTTATTTTTAGGTGAATAAAGTACCATACCAAAAATATTAACAAAATTGAGTCGACTTTATTCACCTAGGTTCTTTAGCCCGAGGCGAATTAAGTCTACTTTTTAGTAGACTTAAGACGGAATGCGGGTAGCCGGCTGCTCCATACAAAAAATACAAAAAGGGAGACCTGTTTCCTCCCTGGATAATTATTTAAAAAAATATATGTTTATGCCATTCAATTTATATGTACCTCTGCCATGTCCCTATATTTTTCTTTTTTTATTATTTAAATAATTTTAATAATAATTTAAATAATTAAAATAATAAAAAAATAAAACGTAGGGATATGGCAGAGGTAAATAAAGATTGAATGGCACAAACATATTTTTTCTAAATAATTATCCAGGAAGGAAACAGGTCTCCCCTTTTGTATGGAGTTGAGGTTACCCGCGTTCCCTCTTAATGCACCCAGGTGATTTACCCCAGGTGCATTAAGTGGAACAATCCATAATAATGTAATGTTATTGTAATAGGAATAGCTTACTCAATTCGTTAAAGTTTTAAAAGTAGCTTGTAAGTAGTAGTTGGCATTAGTTATCGTAATAAAAAAATAATGTATGTATAGTAAATGTTTAATTTTATCATCTTAAACCACCATTAAATTAGATATAACATTACTTTTGATTCAACTCTTACATTTGTCAAGTTAAATGTGTAGCGTAACTTCTTGTTTGGATGTACAAGGTAACATAAAGGTGTAGTCATACTGTAGGGGGTTGTATGGATAATTCTAAACAACTTTCAGTAGGTATGCAACCGGTTTGCTTAAAGCCACTCTGTTTCGCACTTTTCTATACATTTTGGGCCGGGTGATTAGCTGATTTGTATGGAATAGTGAAAAATAAAGTAGCTCTGATTCAATTGGTTTCATGGTAAATGTTGTTCAGAAATATGTCCATAACAATCCCCTTAATATGGCTACAGTTTTCTGTTACACCTGTATAGCCAAACAAGAAGGTTGGGTTCTTTATGGCTGAAAGATAGCAGCGTGGCCGGAAATTCAAAATTTTCACAGTTTTTTACATTTTATAGCTAAACTGAGCTATTTTTGTTCAGCGATTTTTCGTTCGCAGCAATAACATAGTATTCTTTTCATTATTGTAAACAACAGAACAACAATAATTCAGCCGATTATGTGTTCTGGTCTACGACAAGTTTTTTGGGCAGTGCCACTACTTCGTAGACCAGAACACATAATCGGCTGAATTATTGTTGTTCTGTCGTTTACAATAATAAAAAGAATACTGTTTTGTTGCCGCGAACGAAAAATCGCTGAACAAAAATAGCTCAGTTTAGCTACAAAATGTAAAAAACTGTGACAATTTTGAATTTCCCGCCACGTTGCTATCATCCACCCTTAACTTGACAATGGTATGAGTTAAATCAAACAAGCAAGTTAGTCATCATAACACATTCACTTATTAAATTCAATTAACATCTTTGTAGAAACAATCGAGAACATTTTTTACTACAGTTACTTTGCAAAGTGAGCTGGACAAACATCTTAGTTGATTCAAACGAGCCAGTTAGTCATAATAACACTTTCACAGATTCTATTTAATTAACGTCTTTTTAGAAACAATCTAGAAAATTGGTTATTATAGTTACATTTCAAAGTTAGCTTGACAAACATCTTAGTTTAATCAAACAAGCCAGCTAGTCATAATAACACCTTCACATATTAAATTCAATTAACATCGTTGTAGAAACAATCGAGAAAATTAGTTATTACAGCTACTTTACAAAGTGAGCTTGATAAACATCTTAGTTGAATCAAACAAGCCAGTTAATCATCTTAGCACCTTCACTGATTAAAATCAATTAACATCTTTGTAGAAATAATCGAGAGAATTTGATATTACAATTAATTCTCAAAGTTAGCTTGACAAACATCTTAGATGAATCAACCAAGACAGTTAGTCATCATACCACTTTCACAGAATATATTCAACTAACGTCTTTGTAGAAACAATCGAGACAATTTGTTGTTACAGTCACATTACAAAGTTAGCTTGACAAACGTCTTAGTTGAATCAAACAAGCCAGTTAGTCATCATAACACCTTCACATATTAAATACAATTAACATCGTTGTAGAAACAATCGAGAAAATTTGATATTACAGTTACTTTCCAAAGTTAGCTTGACAAACATCTTAGTTGAATCAAACAAGCTAGCTAGTCATGATAGTACCTGAACAGATTATTTAATCAAGATATTTGTGGAACCAAACGAAAAAATTGATTACCACAGCCACATTACAAACTTCACTTGACCAAGTTCTTACTTGAATTAGACAGCAATATTTATTGCAGGTAACAGTTATAATTAATTGTTTTGACCTCTTTCACCTTCGTTGTGGTGGCAAAGCTCTTGTCAGGCTCGTATGGAGTCAAGATACTTGATCACACTGATCAAAATATTGCTTCCAACATTCAAATATTTTTTTCAGTGCACTAAGTCCAATAAACGATCGAAACCGAGTGCCGGGACCTATGTGCGGTAGGTCTTACCGCCTTAGCTTGTGCTTCGGTACTCTGCGAGTGGCTCGTGGATGCATGTTTCCACCTACTACAGTCTGCAAATAATATCATAAGATGGCGCAGGAGGCGATATTAGCATGGGTGGTATTAGCTTATTATGGATGGTGATATTAGCAGAGCTGTGGGCTAGGCCGACTATGCTGTCAGGATTGTATAGGTGCTGGGCAAGCCCATCTAAAACATGTCCCAGGCACTGCAGCGCCGAGTGGTCTCTTCACCCATCTAGTGTGAGTCAAGGTGCTACTGACTGGACACTGTATAAATCATCTCATTACGTAGATGCAAAGGCCTTAGTTTAGCTTATTACGGAGAAAATAATATATTGTAAGTAATAAAAATAATACATGGCCATTGGACACCCTTCTTCTTAGCGTATAAATGGCAGACCTTAGAAATATATTTTTTTGCCAGCCTTTGACAACTCTTCATTAGCCACCATTAGTAAGGTCCTCTTGTGTGCAGGTATTACAGTATGGCAACCCTGAAATTGAGAAAACGAGCAGTTTTCCGTAACTCAACGTCTTATATTGCGCCTTATATTCAGCGTTTTACAATTAAAGTTTCCTGTATTTTATACTCAACTATGGATAATTATGCAATTTTGCCGCTCAAACCTGCGCTAAATATTACCTCAGGTACTCGGCTGTACCATTACAAAACCTAGTAAGGGACACCAGACTCTTACAAGATATGAGGAGAGCAAAAAAAAACCTACATCCTTTGCGACTTGCTAGGTTTTTAAAATGGTTCTTTGCGTCTTTCGGCATTACGATACGACCGTGTACTTACTAGATTCTTCCATTTTCAAAATCCAACTTCTAAGATTTAGACATTTTGACAATGCGGATCAATGATTTGTGTTGTGGCCTAGCAAAGCTACAAAATGCAAAAGACCCACAATTTAGTTCGAAACGGGTGGAATCAGCTTTCTTCACCCGACGTTTCGGCTGCGTTAAAGCCGCAAAAACCCAAAAACCCGTTTGTCCCTTACTAGGTTTTTAAACTGTCCAGCCGTACTGGCTTGTGCTCTTGTAGAGACAATACCCCCGGCCGTGCCCTCAGAGTTCAAGATCATGACTGCGCTCGGCTCTCATGCGGCTAACAGGGTACCTTATGCAAATGAACGGCCAGACTTGAAGGGAAATTAATATTGAAAGCAACCAATACTTGTGGGGACTGTATGTTGTGTAGGTTGGCCCTGGTGGCTATGTTTTGGTTATAAGTAGTCTGACTTTTTCTTCCTTTCTTTAGGAATAAATAAACCAAAATAAAAAAATCTGTCGAAATTATCCGTAGTTGATTCTGATCTAAAAAAAATATTGTACACACGACAGCACGATAGAGTGAAATCTTTTCTTGTAAAGTCGCCCGTAACGTAACCTAGTAGAGTGCTAGCGTGTAAGGGTCGACGTGCTGTCGTGTGTACCTACTTACCTCGGTAAGAACATAATATCTAATAATCGGCCGAAAGGACCAAAAACTGAAAAAGTTAGTCCTTTGGGTTTTTTAGTGCGGGTACAAAATAATACTAAATATCTAGGTATTCTAATGTTGTCTTCTAACTAAAGTTATCCTTGTTAAGTTGTAAATTATTATCGTTTTGGTTGCTTTCCCTCAGTAATTGCACACTCTAGGTAGGTGTAGTAACCCAACCCAGTGCCATATTTACGAGCAAACCTAACCTAACACCATCGATATTACCTAACAAGCACTTACATAACGCCTTTAACAATCGTCACAGGAAATCCTTAACCAAAACAGACATTGTTAAAGCGGCGAAGAGCAAAACATGGAACTTGTCACCAAAGCATTCAGTACAAAAGGTTGGGTTCAGTCGTAAGGTAGGCATTCGTTCTCGAGGTGAAGATGACATTCGTTATACTTTTGAAGATTGGGGTTTGAAGATATGTGATGCAACCGGCTGAAAGACGAGGGCGGTTACATATCTTTAATTCTTCTCTTCTTTCTCTACATAGTATAAAAAACAAAGACACTTTCCGCGTATGTCTGTTCATTCTCTAACTCCTAAACTACGCAACGGATTTTTATGCGGTTTTCACCGTCATCGTCATTAAAAAAAAGTTTACGTAAAGTGCACCCGTGCGAAGCCGAGGTGGGTCTCTATTAAAACTAGGTACCGACGACGCTAGGAGAAGAAGAAGCTAGGTTGGAAGTGATGATCAGTGATTAGGGAAAGTAGGTACCTCGTTTGAATTCACGCTATGAGTTTGGCAGATACTGGGAGAGGCCTATGTAATAATATGTAGAGGTACTATAAAGAGCTCTCTATCTCTAAAGATCGGCAAACGGAAAGTACGCTGCTAAAGCTGTATTGAAGAATTAAACAATTTCGTTCGAGTCAGCTTACTTTACAGCTAAATCACTTTACATACATTAAAAGAACCAATGTCTTCTTCTTATGTGGGCCGAGTGATATTGGTGGTCGTTCTCGAGATCCTTTTGGAGAAAAGGAGGCGCGCTCCTTTGACTTTCTCACTAAGTATATTATGGTCAAAGGATGGTCAAGTAGAAGTAATTCGCCCGACATAAAGACTGCCTGGTTGGGTTCTGGTGAGCAGACTTTCTACGTCTTCCCCATTTTGGTGAGCAAAACATCAGCATTGTGTACAGAAAACAGTAGCGGGGGACCTTAACTACAGCGTGAGTCACGACTCGAGTTTAATCAGTCGAGAAAGTCATACAAAATACTTATTTATTTGCTTGACATAACCTTGAGGGCACGGGGGTACACCTACACTACTTGGATGCTTTGCTTTGTTGCTGGAAATATGTAAAGTGTCGTGCTGGAAAACGCGGTAGGACTAGAAACAGCTGTTTAAAATACTATCTGAAAGATTGTTGTAATGTAGAGCAGCTGTTGAGTCAACGATCCTGAGATAACTACACCCCGTTCACGACTTTTGTGCAACAAAAATTAAGTATTAGATACGAATGGAAATCGATGATCGAGTTCTGATATAAATAGGTCAACACAAAATGTTTGCACATATCGTACTAATGATCCCGCAAATGAATAAGGTGCTTTTGATGAAGCTACAATGGAGGCTTTTTATACACAAATGTGTGGTCGGTCATACATATCAACAGTATTTGAAGTAAAATACTTATTGCATGAAACAAAACCTGATCATCGTCTGATAAATATCTGTGATATACTTAAACTAGTTAGGTACCATGTATAATAGATTATCAAACTGTATCGATGACAAAATATAAAAAAAAATCTTTCGCACTCAAACCAATAAAAGTTTCGAGGCAATAAATCACCAACTCGCCCCAAGAAGCAACAAAAGGCGTCAGACATTTCTTCTATGCAAAAAGGTACAGAAAACTTTTGCCAGGCAATTTCTTATCACCTTCGCCAAGGTCCTAGCGAGCGTGGGCGTTTATTCTCATAGTCATTGTTCTTTTTGCTCTTTCTTATGTTTTATTGCCGATTTTATAGGGGAATGCTTCATTCGCGGACACGGTTGTGAACCGATAAGATCAATATTATTTCTCGCCAACATGGGCCACCGTTGTTTGCTTTCATTCCCGGTGGGTGCAAAATAATGCTGATCCAACCGCAATGCTATTTGTAAGAGAAAGCAATTGAGAGGTTTCACAAAGCATAAATGCATAAGTTATTACTATTCATTTGTTTGTGTTATTTTATTCTTATTTTAAACAAATATATTCTTGAAACTTAAACTTTCGTAGGCGTCTCACAACTGGCGCCGCCAATGGAAAAAAAATCATATCTATTTTTTGGATGCGTATTTAGCAAAAAACTCTACTGCTATTTCTCAACGCGAGGCTTAACAATTTTTAGGACCTAAAGGTTTGGATTCCAGGATTGGATTTCCTACGAATGCAATCGATTCTCGCCAAAAGTAGCCACTTTTGGCGAGAATCGATTGCATTGTTAACTTCTAGGATCTGGAATCCAAACCTTAGGTCCTAAAAATAGTTAAGCCTCGCGTTGAGAAATCACAGGAGCGTTTTTTGCTAAAAACGCATCCAAAAAAAAGATTTTATTTTGCCATTGGCGGCGCCAGTTGTGAGACGTATTTCATCTTAAAGCGATATAAATATATTCTTACTATATTCATGTCTGATGTAGGCCTTATAGTTTGTATAAGCTGCGGCTACAGGTTTAACATGACCACCATATCTACATAGATCTATATGAAATCTCTCTCACACTATTCTGGACTACATATTATTATAAGACACTGAAGGGTTCACTCATCAATACAAGCAATATTTACGATGGGACCAAGTGCAATATCTCGAAAAAAATATCAGGTGTTCCATATTCAAATTGGATACTGTACCAAATGTATGGAGCGGCTGATATTTTTTTCGCGATCGATAGTAAAAGTTGCTTGTATGGATCAGTAAAGCAACCCCTTTCAGTGTCAAAGGACCTTTCTGAAATACCCTGTAGAACGGTACAGAGTTAGATATATCAAGCTGTAAATGTTCGGTCCTGCTAAGCCAGCTTCACCTAATAGGTAGATACGTTGCCGAATAAATAAACTCTATTTGCAGCATTGAGCATTTCATTAACATTAAACAGTTTATTATCAAGTAGGTAATCAAACTTTTTCTCTTCCGACAGTTAAACAAAATACACGTTAAGAACTACGAATGCAGGCGTGCTGACTGTTGGCCCTTCGAGAGGCGCGGTTCAACGCGCCCGAAGTTTATCGACATTCATAAAACTGTAAATAGATCGAAAGCAGTAAAAGCAGGCAAAATGCACCACTGGTGGCACTGCCGCCGCTCTGTTTCCAATTTCACTGCATTGCATCGCGATCGATATAATACAATAGAGATACCGCCGACGACGCCGGCCAAGAATACGGAACTGGATCGGGAGTAATGTGCGAAGTTCTGCGACCCAACCGCCCGGCACGAACTTTTAATTACCAACGTGACTTATTAGTCGAACAATCAATATTCAGGTAACTGCAGAGCAAGTTCCACCGCCTCACAAGACCAAATAACCGTTAAATCTAGTTACTTTCGAGACTGGGGCAGGCGCTACTCTTCGCCTAGCAATTACCGAAATAATCCACACATTAATCCCACCGGCTCAGCGCCTATTACGCCGTGGCTGTTCAGAAATCAGTTTATTCGCTAATAGAGCTTCTGTTGTCCTCAATCTCGACCCCAAATGAGGCTACAATATTCCAAAGTTCACCGGCACCGAGTCAAGGGTACTCCAGATAAATGGATCACGTTACTTGATTAACCGGTGCGTATCCTACCCCTTATCGCCCCCGGGAATATTTAAATGGGTCCTGAATATATCACACCACCCTCTGGAGTTAAATGGGCGAGCAGACTCGTTCTACCTGTGTGCCTTAGATTGAGAATATAAATGACGGTATCTTCATTATAGCAGAGCTCTACCAGATGAAAGCATAAACAATTTTCTCTCATCCTGCTGTCGTATTTATTTGGTTTGAAATTCAAATCGGACCTCGGCGATCGGTCTGGTTCAGGTAACTTGCCAACGGAGGCGGACATTTGGGATGTATTCTCATCGCATACGAATTGGAGCGACAATTTGTGACAGACGTGCGAACTCAATTAGGATGGCATACACGCTTGCCACCCGGCAACTGCTACTAATACACGTATTGAAAATCAACGGTTCGTGTTAAACTATCGACGAACTACCATCCTTTGCGTGGTTTCCCCCTGTATACAGAGCGACAGTAAATTTTCAATTATAGTAGGTACTAACACGACATTGTGGAAGACCACGCCATCAGTCCGCTGACTTTGTTAGTTCGAAATGTTATCTGTTCAAGCCCGAGTTTATAATAATATTGTAACGATCCGAATGAAGTTACATAATAGGAGAGCCTTATCTTGCTCGATAAATCATTTGAAAGCGAAACTTTGTAGTGGGTAGGTTTATCTGTAACAACGTAAGCCTTTTTCATCGGTTACATAAGGTATTGCCGCGATCAGGCATGCGTAGATGTTTTTTGCCGACTAACAAGATAAAAACTGTGGCGGCTCATATCCTTGCCTCAAAGCAAGGTTGCTAACTCATTCACAAGAAAAAGTGGCAAAAAACTAGAGCAATGAACTGGGAGTCACGTCGTTCGGCTCATCAAAGATCCGAGCACGTCCGCGTCTAAACTACCGCTCATTGTCAATATTGGGAGTGCTTCGAACCAATGGTAAAATCAATAAGGCAACATTATTGGACGTATGATTGCTTGTATGTACTTGTACGCCGAATGGATATTGTTTTATTTGTTCGTGTTAAATGATCACGAGTGGGTATTGACATCCGCAAACCGTTGCACAAATGCCAGGTGCTACAATTGATGACCATGAACATTTACTCAAATAGCACGCGTAACTACTGAGTAAAGTACCAGTAGCTAGTTATGGTAAAGCCAGTGCAAAAAGCCGTATAAAAATATGCCAGTTAAACAGGTAGGTAGGTTTAATTATGAGAGTCGTACAAAAAAAACTTTTGTACGGTCTTGACTTGAGTCTGCCGACCTTGCAATGTCACGACTATGAAGTTAGCGAGTTATTAACTCCACAAGTCTACAACAAAGAGATTGAAATGTCACACTTGGCTGAAAAAGACAGATTTAACTTCTTTTCTTAGATGAAGTCCGTATTCGGCGCCAGCTCTTCCATCAATTCTTAACTAGTGGTTCGCCCCGAACTGTGAACTCGCGACCCCACATAAACTTAACAAACCCATATCTCGGCAACTCCTCGACCGATTTGGCTCATGTTCGAACTTAAAAACTCTTTTAATTTCATTTACCCGCCTACCAAATTTCATAACGATCCGACCAAATTTACTCAAGTTATCGTCGAACGAACATTCATACATACAAACATACATACATACATACAAACATACAAACGCCGGATTGTTCCAGTAGACTCGGAGAACTTCGCTCGCTCGTTCAACTATTGGTTCGCCCCGAACTGTGAACTCGCGACCCCATATAAACTTAACAACCCCATATCTCGGCAACCCCTCAACCGATTTGGCTCATGTTCGAACTTAAAAATTCTTTTAATTTCATTTAGACGCCTACCAAATTTCATAACGATCCGACCAAATTTACTCAAGTTATCGTCGAACGAACATTCATACATACATACATACAAACGCTGGATTGTTCCAGTAGACTCGGAGAACTTCGCTCGCTTCGCTCGCTCGTTCAAAAATTCAAGCCTCTAGAAATTTAAAGACCTCTACTCACTCACACTAATTGGTGAAGTGACCACTTGGACGCTGCTAAGCCTGGAGCTAAAGGTGTCTGTGTTTAATGTGTAATTTGCTAATACTGAACTACCTAAATCGTCAAGTTTTCCGAATTTTGCGAACTTTGGAGCCACCAATCGAAATAATGAGTCGGTGCTTTGCCCGAACCATTCGCGCAGATTTTGCATTCATGATATCTTGAGTCTACCAGGTCTCCGTCCGTCTGCCTGGTATCTTGCCTTGTATGTTACTCGTAAGTCTAAGGAGGCTATACTTGTTGTTGTTTTTAAATGAAGCCGAAATACTCTAGCTTCCTCTTTTGGATGGTCTTCAGGATCTCTACTTTTTTCCTCATTCTCTGCAATACTGTGGTGGTACGGACCTTCTCTTACTTACTAAGTAGTAACATTAAAGTGCTCGACTGCAACTGGCTCAAGTGACGTCTTAGATCTATCAGGAGCGCAGCTTTATTTATTGTGTGTGGGTGATGGAGTGCAAGGCAGGCGCGTAAGTGCATGGCCCACTGATAAACCGGAGATGAAAGCAGTCTGTTTATTTGATTTCTGCCTCGACGTGTGAGTTCATTATGACTAAACAAGTTCGTCGACCTCTCACAAGCCTCGCCGTTAATTTCATCACTTCGGTAAAGCCGAATTTTCGCACCACATTAACATTTCTCCATCTTTGGCTTCGAACTACACACTTGTAACCTGATTGAAGTCTTTATTTCTTGCTGGGTTTCGTAAAGTGCTTTTATCAATTGCCGGCACTTGAATAATAAAGTAAGTAATGTGAGCTTCTTTGGTCTCGACACAGCCGCAAACTAGTTTTGCGTTCTCGTTTGCATTACAGCTGATGCAGATGTTATAACGGCCTCGATACACTCGTTTTATTGGTCACATGCTGCATACGTTGAGGTGTCTTTGGCATGACTAATAAGAACTGTCCTAAAACCTTTTTACTACCTGTACGATTTATCGCTTTTAGTCTTAAGATGCGAGGGATAGAGTCTATTCTCCGTTGAGTCTTGCACTTCCTTGGTAGGTCGAAAGCCTATGTCGTAATCGGCCAAATTGGTTGGCGTCGTCGGACCATCAAACTTGCGGGATTAATTTTATGGACCATTTGTATAGGATCAGCTACGGTTAATGATTTTGTACATTCTTTCTTGATCTAAGTTTGGTGGGCTTTGGTGTTTGATGTGATGAGGGATTATGGATGAACGCCTCATTTAGTTTCGGACCAATAAAATCCGAAATTAAAAACATTTTAGTAGACTTGACACAACCAGTATAAGTTTTATTTAAGTTCCATACTTTTATTTATATCTTAAAGATTACTTACATATGAAACATACAACACAAGCAGAATACAAAGCAAAGACATGCAAAGGTAATAAAATTTGCTTTAAATGGAAGAGATTAAAGAGAGGGTTCAATAACGCATTATGGCATCAATATTATGAGCCCCCGGTTAATTATGAACCCCTCTAGAATTTCGAACCATTTTATTGACAAAAGCAAGCAAGCGAAATGGCAAAAGAGGTTATCGTTCTATCAAATGCGATTATGTATGTTAGATCGAGTGTTCGTGTATTTTTCCCAATTTGCTTCTTATCTACTCCCACGAGTTAGTAGGCGGTGTTGTTATCTCTGCGCTTGGTTAGCAGCTGAAAAACGAGAACGCGGCGGTTTCTGGTGCATTTGCATGCCTGCTCACCGTTAATTTTCCTCATGACAAGTCCTAGACCTTCGCGGCACCGCCAAATCCTATTCTCCGTCTCAGAAACAACACAACACACGACACTGGTGCAACACTCTCATTTATTTCACCCTATCACACTGTTGTTGGACGCGAGGAAACACGAAGCAAGTAACCGGTAAAGTTATAAGAACACTTGTTATGCGATAGCCGGTGATAAGAAGGAAACACAGTAACAAAATAGTTTTATAACGGCGCGTATACCACCCCAGCGAACATGCTACAACGCGCGGCAACGCGGCTTGACTGCAGTTTTTTTTTTTGTTTGCTCCTCCTCTGACAGTTTGGCGCTGTAAGCGGCGGAACAAATCGGAACTAACACTTAAAAGTTCACTAAATCGCCGAAAGATGGCGCTGTGCTAATGAGTGCGTTCAACTCTATGCCTACTGCAATGGATTATTGTGCTGCCAAAATTAATTTCTAGGATTGTAAACAATGCGAAAATTCTCCTCAATATTGCAGGATTTTTGTGGCATTTTACCATATTGTTAAAATATTTTTCAGGCGTGAGTAGAGCCATGTACCTAGACCCTGTGTAGAGCGCATCGTTTAATTATTTTAAGACCTCCCTATTTAATTAACGTAACATAACTAAGCAAATAAAATGTAGGTTATTGGTGGCCTTACCTTAATTTTGTTAGTGGCACAGAACGTTGAGTCGAGCACCAGCATTCACAACAGCTCACACACTGCACTTCATTCAGAAATTTCCCGTACGAACTACTTCATCAAAGAAAACTGTCTGCCAATATAATTTCCCAACTGGCATTCACTCGCCCCGCACGAGCTTCGCGTAAAAACGCCGGCTCACACAAACAACAGGAAAAACCACTGAAAGAACAACGCTCTACATTACAAACACAAATTGGCAATGTTATTGGATTTTCCACACACACGGCGAGCGATAATCAGAGCACTTCCCGCACAGTTCACCATGAATAGCAGCCGATAGTACTATCCATCACCCTATTATGAAGTGCGACGCGAAGTTAGCAACGAGACACGAACGTCAAAATACACCATAAATAAAGCTGTAGGTAGCGGTAAGGGGGCGGGCGCTCTACCTACCCCATCCCCTTCCCAGCGGCGAGGAAAACACTGTTCCAAATTCGAAAACATTCAAAAATATTCTTAAAGGAAAAATTGTTTAATCGATTTGCAGCCAGCGTGTTTGTATGCACACCACACTGCAGGCTTGGTTGAACTATAGCGTGGGTGGCGAAGCGTGGGGGGACTCGTATGAACCCGTATTACAATACGTTAAACCGCCTCCAGCCCTCGAGAACTGCGCTCGTTACAGGCAGGAAGTTCCCGGCGACAAGCCGAGTGGCCCTCACGATGTAGAGCCAATTAACTTGGCCTTTAATTACGCTTTTCCATTAAAGAAAGTTGCGGGCGCTCCCAGTTTCGCACTGGGGCGTTTGCATAACAGCTGACGCTATTAAATGCAACATTTTAGTCGCGGACTTTGCGAGTGGTTCGGCTAAAGTTTTAAATTACCATTCGGGAGCCAGCTCGGAAAAAATATCTCCCCATTTAATAAACCGTTGAGACGGACGACAAAACGTCATCTTGCATATAACTTCCATTTGTTACAGTTGAAAAAAAAAGGGATCTGGTGAAAGAAAACGCGACAAAGGGAGCCCTTTTAGGGGCGCGGATAAGGCGAGACAAGAGGCAAAGAAAAAGGAGAGCGATTTTTTTCCGGTTCATATCTCTCTGTACATTTCATTACTTCCGCCAAGTTCCGTTATGTGTATGGACGTTGGACCGTGGCTTTCGGGCGTCGACAAGTTTGCTCGGGACGTCCTCGGGACTCTTCGGTTGTTCCCGGGGAGTTTCGGAGACCAATCGATTGCGACGGCCGAGCTACGAAACCGCTACGCCGCCGTAGCTGCTCTACTATTCTCGTAGCTGTGCTACAACTTTTTCGCCTACGCTCGCGCCCGCTACAACTTTGTTATGGCTATCCGGCTAAATTGAAATGTCGTGCAGCGTGACTGGCCTGTGTAGTCGGCGATTGCTTTTCAGCTTGATTGTGTTCTGTCTAATTAATTATTACGTCAAATGCAGGCAGCGTTGCACATTGTAGGGTAGTAAGACATGAGCTTTATTGAGATTGTAAGGTGAGACTGAGACAATGACTTTGCCTCGGAGCGATTTATTTATGAAACGCTTTGATCGAAAATGAAACAGTATTCCAGTTTAGCGGGGGATGTAAAGCGGATAGTAATTTCGTTACTTCTGGTTTCGTTTTATCTGAGCATGTATATAATTTGCTTGCTTCCAATCTTTTTTAATTTTTTTATTTATAATATGGTTATTTACAGGATTTAGACAGGATGTACAACCAGATTACAACACGATAAAATAATTAAAATCCAACTTCCGGTTTCAAGTTGACTTGACAGATGGTTGGTTATAATAAAACAACCTCTCCTTTTACGCAGTCGGGAAAATACAATGCAAACTTTTTCTGTTGTAAACTTCGTAAACGCACCACAAACGCCATCTTTGACAGTGATAGACAGCCGCTGTCAATTTGTCAAACAACAATTTTGGTCGTGCGCGGAGCAAGACGACACATTCGTGTAATTTTTACGAACTTGCATTTCTTTTGTCTAATTACGTTTATACCTATGACACTATGGTATAAATAATGAAGAGAACACAGATTTTATCGTGAGTACCTTTTGTTTGTCCTCCAAAACGATCTAACCACCAAAAATGTTAATCAAAGTCACCGTGTAGTTTTAGCAAAATACCGTCATCGCCTCGATTATTTTAGCGACAGTGCACTAGGAACGCCTTAGAACTTGAATTATCTACGTCCTAAAGTATTCCCAAACTGAAATCGGCCAATTTTCCCTTTGACGAACCAAAAATTTCAATAAAAGAAAAGGGTAGGCGATGGTTGTGCATGTTATTTTTTCTCGAGTGCTTTACCGCCCCAATCTTGTTTTGGCCATATTTGTAGATGATACTACTTAGATTACATAGTACATACATACCGGCACATGATATTTTAAGATCAGGAGTGGTCCAATTGCCAGGAAAATTAAAACATGGAAAGGAAAAACATTGTCAATATGTAGTGGGTACTTTTTGAGAGAGTTTGGTCTTAATAATAATTAAATATGTCTCAAATCATGTTTCCTTGCAATGTTTTCCTGCACTTGAGTTTCAAAGTTACATTACATGAGCATACTAGCAGAGTACAGTTGTGAATTAAACTGCACTAGGTATGTAAGTGTCAGTGTATCGGATTCGAATCATTATTAAAAAGTCATTCCGTTCCCTGCCAAAACTGCGTTTCATTCCAGTGCAAATGCTAGGATATCATTTACAGAGCCGAATTTGTTGCCAAAGAAAAGAAAAGGTGGCTGGCAATACCGTAAGTTACATGCCAACCGCTGAAATGCCTGCAGACCGAATCACAAAATGCTGTGAAACATTATAAGTGTTTGGAAAAGTCTAGTGGTGTTGAGTAAAACTTGAAACTCTTTGAATGTTAAGCTCTTTTTGTTGAGTGGTTAATTTTGCAATTCCAGCGGCGAGGAGCTGGTGTCGAAGGGAGCGACGAAGCATGAGGTGTTACTGCCAGAGCTGGGGCTCAAGGCGGTGCTGCCCAACGGGTCGTGGCTGGAGCAGAAGCAGGTCCAAGCAGCCCTGGAGGCCCGCAGGCACCTCGTAGAAGTTGAGAGGATTGAGAAATTGTAAATATTATGTCACTTTACCATTTACCACTAGAAATTCTACAAAGAATCCAGAATGAAGTTCTAAATATTAGGAGCAACATGGTACACTAAAAATACTGAGATTCATGAATATCTCGAAGATGGCTACTGTCAAGGAAGAAGTAAACTCATTGAGCGAGAAATACAAGGCGCGACTGAAAGTACACACTAACCAACTACCGAGAGATCTGCTACAAGTTGACACAAACACAAAACGCCTAAAGAGATGGCATATCCTGTTGCTTGACAAAAGAAAATAAACGCAGAAAGCTACTGATCTTTGAAATCTCATTGGAGATGGCACTAAATGGAGTGCCACCCGAATTAAATCTCACCTAAACAAACAATCTGATCAAGACTTGACGGTCGATCGCAGATGCAAATATTGAGAGAAAAAAAAACTTTACCATTTATTTCTAGTCTGAGTAGTGGAAAAGAATTCTTTACCTTCTTTACCTTACATCTTTTACAACAACAAAACTTCTCTATTTCAGTGGTGTCCTAAGTCATGCGGAGTGGAACGCAGAGCTGGGGCTAGCGGAGGTGACGCAGCAGGCGGGCGGATACTGGCAACACCTGGGCCACCATGATGACAAGAAACTTTATCTGTGGCCTGAAGAAGCCTTGTTTCTTATGGAAACTGTGAGTATAATAGCACTTGCTGGGTAAAAAAGTCAGCAATCTGGAGCTCAGCATCCCAATTTTGTATTTAATAAACTGGTAAATTGCTATAATGTCACTAACTATGTATACTAAAACCAACACAAATATCAGACTACAACTTCACGAAGACTTCAGCTAAAAGTGGATTTTGAGTAAGGTTTAAAATCAGACAAATTAAACATCTAAAACATAGCGTTATCCTTATCCTAAGGACCTATTTTTGTAATAAGTTAATAAAATATTACGCTTTATCTAATAGTAACTTACTTATTTACATCAGATTCGGAATCTAAAATATCAGTGAGGAAAGTTCTGATTGTCGGGTCGCCAACGCTAAGTTACCGCTTTTTGGTCGATTGATGTACTTGCCATTAAGAGCTACAATAGGGTATCTTATGAATGAAGAAGGACGAATGTATCTGGACAAGGTTTCCCTTTCATATACCTCATTTCGTTTTCGTTCCCTCATTCTAGAACTGCCTCCAGCTCAAATACAACGAGACGCCAGTGTCCTTGCAGCAAGCCTACTCTCTCCTTCTGAAAGGAAAGATCACCATCCTCCAGTACAAAGTCTATGCCTCTCTGAGCAGACTAGGCTATAAGATATTGAGACACGAAAGGGTGAAGAAAGCAAAGGAAATAGAACAGCAAAAGGATGAAAACGTCAAAAACAATAGTGATGTCATTGAAGATGGACTCAAGAAGGACAGTGGTGTTAACGAGGAGTTAGGAAATGAAGACGTCGAAGTTACCAAGGCTGATAGTATAGCAAACAAAGATAATTTAGTTAGTGAAGTGGTTGAAAGTACTACTGAGATGGATACAAGCAAAGGTAAGACATTGATACGTTGCTAAGTTTCAGAAAATGTTCTTATACTGAAAAGCAATTGTTTTAAATGTCTTATGGCCGGCGAGCTTAATATGGCCTTTCAATTCGTATGAATTTAATTGTATTGAAAATCGATTTGAAATTTTTTTAATTTAGTGGAGCTTAAGATAATGCACAAGATAAAAAATAACACAAACAAAATTAAAATTAAAAATATTTACAAAACATCATCCCCGAAAATGGACCTAGCTCAGCTGTATGTCGTCTGAAGCAGTCTTCAGGGCCTAATACTACATTGAAATGTTCCTTTACTCAAAAAAGCTCGTAATGTGGACATTAATTCGACAACCTTCTTTGAGCAAAGTCGGACTTGCGGGCTACTTGGATTAGGCGCCAGAAAAGTTGTATGGAATTTCATTAATGTCTTGTGTTTTGCGGCCAGAAAAATATTAATGTCGAGTTTTGTTTCATAAATAGAACTCAAACATCAGGTGCAAAAAGTATTTATTTAGAATTAGGCTGTATGGGTACTGGCAGTCGACACATTGCACAGAAAAAAAAAGCGCGGCCATATTGTTTTCGACTTTTCGCGCGTTGTTCGAAGTGATTTTTTTCTGTGTTTTTGTTGAAAAAGTGAACTCTCAAAGCGACGAATCCTCGGATTTAATGTGTTTAACACCGCCGGACATTCAAAATCAAGCGAAATTAGTAATTGGAAATTTATTGCCACCGAAGTCAAAAGAAAAATACAAGCAAGCTTACCAACAAAAAGTTTGCGGAATGGAAAATCGACAAAAAGTACTTAATCTACGACAAATGGTAAGCTAATTAAATTACTATGTTAATTACTATTCTAATTAATATTTTAATTACTCGCATTGTTTGAGTAAAGCACTATACAAGCCTTGGTCTGCAATGAGTGCGCTTCTGGCCACGCTATGATTGCCTCGAGCTTAGCTTAGCTACGCTCTCGGCCCTCAAGTTTGGTCATCATTGCAGCCCTTGCTGGCCGCGCTATAAAGGCCTCGACCTTCGGTCTCGGCCTTCATTTCAGCTTGTCCATCAAGGGCTGCAATGCTGACCGCACTGTGAGGGCCTTGAGCTGCGCTACGCTGCGCTCTGTCGGCCATCAAAAGCGCGCCAGAAACGCACTCATTACAGATCGCGGCAGTAATGTACTATTGTTGTTGTTGTTAAGGGTTTGAGCAGATTACAGGGTGCAAAAGGGTGTGTAGAGCATCATTCTCCTCATGCCTGCCCTGCTCATGTACAAAAACACATCGAATTTCATACTAAACGTGAATGTTCTATTTTCAGATGCGACGCCAAACGAAGAAACACAAGACGAAGAAAAAGAACCTGTAGCCTCGTGTAGCAATGGAAAAGTCACAGATCCTCCAAACAAATGCGACAAAGAATCTCATCCAAGAATAGCACTGAGTAGGAAGCAAGTCATGCTACAGCAACTAATGAACAGAGCCAGCTACAAGAAACCAGATACGGAGGCCTTAGATAGACTATTTGAAAATGTACCAGATATGTGCCAAAAGACTTCTATAATCGTGCCCGTGCCCAATGAACAGCACTTGCCTAGAAACATCTTCTTGAACAACACTAGTTATACACTTGACTTAGAGAAAATAAGAAATAGAGCCACTAGTGTGTCCCCTACTGATGTAAGAGCCTACAGTGTTAGTGACGAAGTAAATGCAGACAGTATGAGAAGAATTTGGGGACCCGAGACGGCTCCTCCACCACAAAATGTATGGCAGCCTCCAAACTTTTCAAACATACAAAACATCCAAAATGGATTCAACCAACAGTTCTGGGGCTTCGCTCAACCGAGACCCCGCTACAACCAATTCCTCTTCGGCTGCATATTCCAAAGACCCTTTATGCCGCCGCTGCATTTTAACATGCCGAGGTTCTTCAACGGACGTTTTCATAGGAACCAACCGTATTTTGGAAGGCCGCACCCTCAGCAATTCAGAGGATTTTACAACCAACAGAATCACCTACAGAATGGTGTGACAGGGCATAATACAAGGCTAACCAGAAAGCGGTACAGAGAAGGCGCAAGCGGCGGACCAAACCTGTACGCCATTAGGGTACTGGCGGCAAAACTCAAACTGCTGGTCAGTAACAACAACAACAACCAAGAAGAGAACATACAGTCGCTACAAAGAATCGTCTTGACGTACAATCGCACGTATAACACGAACATCCGCCTGAGCAACGCCCTGGATATCGTCGACGAACAAGAAAATATCGTTGAAACAATAACTTTGGAGGACGACGACGAACCAAAGAGCAAGCGGGTAAACAAAGAGAGCAAGTCCTACGAAGAGAATTTCAACAGAATAAAAAAACTTGCACAAACACTCAGGAAGCTCGACAAAACTGGCAAAGGAACTTCTAAACACCGAAGGGCTTTCTCGAACATGTTAAAGAACTTTAACAAAACATACGATGCAGACATCTACATGGAAAACTACGAGGTCATCGACCGGAAGCTCATTCTTCTCGACTCTTCAGACGAAGATTGTATCGTGGAAGAAAGCCCAAAGTTGAAGAAGAAAGCGGGGAAGAAACTGAGAAACCCCTTCAGCATTCTCAACTTAGCCTTGAACCAGCCAAGTACGAGTGACGCCGCCGCAGCCAATGACAAATACAAAGAACTGGCCAAAATATTTCGCGACTGGCTACCCAAAGAAGACGACTTCGGCACAGCAGAATTGCTTTCAAAAGACCGAGCTTTTAGCTACGATAGTAACGAGGAATACATCCTAGATTTCATCACGAACTACAGGAACGACTGTGATAACTGGAACCATATCAAAATGTCCTTTTGGGAAGGCGTCGAGGAGGTTCCCGTGAAACTGGACGGTGGCGACAGCGATGCCTGTAAGAACTCCTTAGTAAAACCGGAAGACTGCAAAGACATGGCGTCTGTCTTTGAGAAGTTGAGGATAGTACAATGTTGTACGGAAGGGAGGAGTGAAACCGATCTGGTGATACACTTCGATGTCTACAACAGAGACGTGCCGAATTTCAGGAAGTCTAACCGACCGACGCCTCATTTCAGGATCGTTTGCTTGGAGTAAGTTACTTGACTTTTTCCCCTCTAACTAATATATGCAAAGTGTTACAAAAGGTCCTAACTCTTTTTACACCTGGCACCCGGTGATAAGGATCACATAAACTCCGTTCGCTTAGATACGGTCGCGTTTTATAAGACGCCGCCTTGGCACAGCGACACTATCTAAAGGCATCTAAAGTGTAAGCGAACGGACTTTACCAAATAGTTTTTTTTATTCAATTTTAACTAAATCGAAAATTATTATTTTTTCCATTTTCGCCAATACGCATTGAGCACGCATGGTGATTAAGCTCTCTCTCTCTCTCTGAGAGAAGGCCTTTGCCCAGCTAGTGGTACATGTAACTAAAATTGTGCAGGCCACATCTTATTTTAATTACTTTTTTCATTTGAATCACAGAAATATCATCCTGTTGGTGACATTTCTGGTTCAGTTAGTCGCTTACATTTTCTATTAAATCACGGAACTGAGAGTTCGAGACTAGCCGCGAGGGCCGTCTCGTTCTCCATGAAGAATGTCTCCGAATGAGAACCGAAACTAGTCGGCTACACCGACAAATTACTAGTGAGTAAAACCGTGATTTAATAGAAGGTGCAGTGCTCACGAAAGTTTAAGTTTAAAAAGTCGCTTAGATAGTCATTACAAAGTCCTCTCTCCGTCTTTCCAGCGAAAGCGCCGCCGTCCCGTCCGGGGCCGACGTTAGAGCCGTCCTCGGCCTCAACGCCGACGCGGCGCCGACAGTCTTCGCCGTCGTCGGCCTCGCCTCTGTGTCCTACGTACAGATGAGGCCGACAGAGTTGCCGCTCCGAGTGCCGGCCCAAGAGGATGCGTAGTACCTAGGTACTCATAGAACGTTCGTTTCATAGGTAGACATAGCAAGACCAACCAAGGCCGGGGGCTTAATTGGGTACGCAAAGTTTTTTGTTCGAAAGTCCGTTATTGGCTTAAACTTATCTTTAGACAATATTGAGAAACTCATTTGAATATTTTTTATTTTGGTCAAGTAGTTTTGTTTTTATGCGCTAAAATGTTTTGTTCCCATGACCGCTAACAGTATGCAGACCGTCGCGTGAAGGTCATAAAACCGTATCATTGAAACGTTGTAAAATCCAAACTACTGAACCAAAATTAAAAATATTGAAATTAGTTTCTCAATATTGTCTAAAGATAAGATTAAGCCAATAACGGACTTTCGAACAAAAAACTTTGCCTTCCGAATTGTCCAACTTTTGAATCTATCGAGATCCGTTTCAATTTGACGTTTGAAGGGTGCTGACAAACTTCGCACTGCAATTATTTGACACAAACTGTCATTGAAAGCGATTGAGATAGGGATAGGGATTGCGACTCGATATTGAAGGATATTGAGTGAAGAAAATAGCAAAATCGTTCACTCAATATCATTCAAGTTGTGCGGCAGTGTGACTCATTCGTTATGTTAGTTATTGTGATTTAAAACTTAGACAATTTCATCCTACAGTCGCAATCACGATCATGATCCCGAAACCATTGAAAGGGATCGCGATAGATTCAAAAGTGATTTAGATTTAGGCCCACATTCCACGAGCTCCTTGTTTCGTTTGGCAGTTTCAAAGGGCGAAATAGCCAACTTCCGATAGGTAAGAGACGGCACTACAAGAAGAGGAATCCACCAAAGTGGAGATGTTTTCAAACATTTGTGAAGCGAGATCGAGCGAGGTTTCAAATGTTTGAAAACACATATCTTTGTATGTAATTTTTGTTCTGTTCTGCAATAATATGGTAAATTAACAAAAACATTAAAAGAAACGACTTGTATTCACAAGATCTGAGAAATTGGACGACTTCATCGACATTTTCAACACAAAATGTTGATGAAGTCGTCCAATTTCCCTGATTGAGTGTCCAATGTACACTATGCACACCAAATATATATTTGATAAGTGTAACACAGTGAGATATTATATTTAACTTTTACTTTTCTTTATCATCCATCCATGTCCATCCAGAGACAGTCAGTGAGCAATCTGTAGTATGTCCTAGCTATCCGACACACAACCAATGCTGTTCAATATTATGCGGTAATTTCCTATCTATGAAGCGAAACTTACGTTGTAATTGAAAGTTATAATTGTTTTCTAGTAAAATGTAATAAAAAACTAATCTGTAAAACCGGATTTATCTTTACCCGTCATTTAAAAGTGATTAGTTAATTATTTTAGAATAGAAAAATATTTATTCATAATCCAAAACACACTTTAGGTATACTCCATCTAAGCAATGTCCCAGGCACTGGAGCGTCTGAGAGGTCTCTTCATCCATCTAGTGTGAGTGAAGGTACCACTGGACGCTGTATATCATCTCAATAGGTAGATGATCTGGGATCCTAAAGAAAGCTTAGGTCCTAAATTGTGTGTGGGTTTTGAATTTGTTAAAGAAATAATACTCGTCCAAGGGGTGTGATGTGTAAAGCAGCTTTATTAGTTTACAAATTCGTTAGCTGGCTATATCCAGTAGGTATGTAAAATGTAAAGCTCCGTATTAATCTTAAAGCTAGTTATTAAAAATCTAAGCTACATTTCATGGCACGTGGGTTGCAATGGCTCGAATGTGCGAAAATGTTCAAAAAACTACGGGTGACTTGACCACCAACCTTTTTTTGAAACATTATTTTGATATTCTAAAAAAGAAAACACGGAAAACGTACAGGTACACACGACAGCACGTCGACCTTTACACGCTAGCACTCTACTCGGTTGCGTTACGGGCGACTTTACAACAAAAATGTACACACTGACGTGCTGTCGTGTGTACCTTTAGATTAAAATCTACGAAAACGGAAAATATTTAGGGGTAACAAAAACAGTTTTTGTTTTTTTTGTATGGGCGGCAGAGCGTGCCATTCAAAGTTCTTCTTTTTCTCTGACGTATGGTGTGAATAGTTTGATCGGTGGTACAAAACAATCTGCCTACATGATTGCTTATTTAATTATTCAATAATTTAATAATTAAAATAGCTTAAATTCTATGAGTAGATAAGACCAACACAATAACAAGCTAGTCTTGCATACGAAGAGACGTCACAAAGTATTGCAATATCAATATGCATCAGTCACATCACTTACAAAAAAATAACAACATTCGTTTAGTATCCTATTAAGCATGTTAAAAAGTAGAAGTCAAGAGCAACAACATTAGCTAGCGGAGACAACTAAAGTGCTTTAAAAACATTTTACTTATTGTTTTACTTAAACTTAGACCTAATGAGATCAAATAACTGGGCGAGTTTTAACAGAACTAGGTGCCTGCCTACTATATGCTACTTCGCTTAATTGCTCCATAATCGTATAAATTATGAAGCAATAGTACCTAAAACCTAAAACTGGAACACTGCAAGGAATACTTCGTTATCAGTTTTAATGGAAACATCTATTTACTAGGAACATAAAGCTATGAACCAACTCTCACTCCTATAAAAACGGAGAAAACCTTTTGCTGACCATAAAAATATTACCTGATTTAATTTGGTGTCAATGAGTCGTTTTCTAAGCAGTTCATAGATGGCGCTTACAGGCGTGGCCTTAGAAGAACCGGAACGCGACTGTCAAAATTAGTCTGTACTATTCTGTACTAAGCTTGTAAGTTTGACAGTCGTGTAAGTTCAAGATCTTCTTGCCGATCAGAAATTATTTCGGTTCAGTTCAGACCCATGATTACACTGCTTTGTCACACTAGTGTAACTACTGAGCATACCCATTTACCCCTCTATAAATACAAAGTGAACACTATAAATAAATTGTGAAGTGATTTTTTTATTTGAAAAAGTGTTTAATTTAGCCTCGGGCCGTAAAATCAAATAAAAATAAAAATAATTTTGTGTTCCGGTTCTTGTGTGGGCACGCCTATAAGCGACATCTATGAAGTGCTTTGAGAAAGGGGCCATTGTTTTTGCAGATTCTAATCTAAGTAAATAACTGCTATGTCTTTTTGAAATTAATTATTGTAGATTTAATACCAAAATCAATGAAATCGAATGATACGTTGGAGTAGCAAAACATTCCTTTTCTGTTTTCTCTGTTTGTATGGACGTTAGAGCGCTCCTTCAATTCCAGTGCTTTACTAAATTCCATGATTGAGCGAGCTAAAGTCTTGTGAAACACTTACCTACCTAATTAAAGTAACTTATTTTAGACATCATCACATCACAATCCCCAGTAGAATCTTTTACCTTTGTTGGCATAGTAAGTGGCGCCCGGATTATTTAGGAACTAATTATCTCAAATCGGTGTTACTGGCTTTTTAGATAGAGCACGCGTCCCGCAGTTTAAAGAATTTTGAAAATTGATTGGTTCGATTTCGGCTCATAGACGCCCTGAGGGTATTGGAGAAAATTTTACGCCAACCGATCGGTTAAGAACTTTGCTGGGAGTTTTGATGGTGCAAGCTCTACTATGGCCCGGTTTCTGAGTTGAGAATTTTGCTAAGCAAATGGGTAAGTATCGTCCTGTCTCTTCAGATTTCTCACAAAAGAGCGTGACAGAGCGATACGTAAGTATGTGCTTAGTAAAATTCTCAACTCAGAAACCGGGCCTGTGTATTGCAAAAAACGAAATCCCACCAAAAACATTCTGTAAAAAACTAGCCAGGTCTCGATGGAGCTGCTGGTTTATCTCTAAAAAAGTAATGAAATCTAGACAAAGTCGTGCCAAGTCTAAGGTTCCTTACTGCGATTTCTTTAGTATTACAGTTAATGTTGTGTGACTTGGCCGTTGAAGGGTACACAAGCGGTTCTGGCGTCAGATTGGTGCGATGGTGTCATGGAGCACCTGGTTTTGTACCCTTGTATACCCTTCAACGGCCAAGTCACACAACATTAACTGTAATACTAAAGAAATCGCAGTAAGGAACCTTAGACTTGGCACGACTTTGTCTAGATTTCATTACTTTTTTAGAGATAAACCAGCAGCTCCATCGAGACCTGGCTAGTTTTTTACAGAATGTTTTTGGTGGGATTTCACTCCTTTTTGTAGAAACGTGGGCATATTGATTTATTTCATTTGATTTTCTTATTGGAATCAGTTTTTTATTTGTGTAATGTTCGAGTAGAATAAAGTTAATCGTTCGACTATTTCTTCTTGTTAAATTGTAAGTACCTATAAGTATAACAGCCAGTCTAGTCTTATCCAGAGATTTCCTTTAATTTTATTTATATGCGTATTAAAAGCAGAAGGGGAGGCATTCGCCCAGCAGTAGGACGCTATAGGCTAGATTAAATTAAAAGATGTGTCCCACTACGCTGGATTTCTGCAATGACAGTCGATGTTTTTATGTACCAATTGTTGAAGGGGGCATTACCATAATCAAGAGATTATAAGATACAGCTGAGACCAGCTGAGGGTTCTTCATCAGATACTTCAGACCTTCGATTTTTTACATCAAATGAAGCGGCCCACCAACTTGAATATGTTTTGTAAGGGCGGTATATGTCGATCTATAATAGTTTGGTTGGGCTCTTGTGTTTTCTAATCAGGGTCACCAGGTACTCCAGATCTTCGATTATCCTAGTTTTTATAGTTTTCCCTTTATGTGGCCATTAAACCCTAACTCTGTACCAAATTTCAGCTCTCTGAGTTTATGGGAAGTACTAGTTCTATTAGGGCTCTAGTGTTTTCTAATCAGGGTCACCAGGTACTCCAGATCTTCGATTATCCTAGTTTTTATAGTTTTCCCTTTATGTGGCCATTAAACACTAACTCTGTACCAAATTTCAGCTCTCTGAGTTTATGGGAAGTACTAGTTCTATTAGGGCTCTTGTGTTTTCTAATCAGGGTCACCAGGTACTCCAGATCTTCGATTATCCTAGTTTTTATAGTTTTCCCTTTATGTGGCCATTAAACACTAACTCTGTACCAAATTTCAGATCTCTGAGTTTATGGGAAGTACTAGTTCTATTAGGGCTCTTGTGTTTTCTAATCAGGGTCACCAGGTACTCCAGACCTTCGATTATCCTAGTTTTTATACTCTTCCCTTTATGTGACCATTAAACCCTAACTCTGTACCAAATTTCAGCTCTCTGAGTTTATGGGAAGTACTTGTTCTATTAGGGCTCTTGTGTTTTCTAATCAGGGTCACCAGGTACTCCAGATCTTCGATTATCCTAGTTTTTATAGTTTTCCCTTTATGTGGCCATTAAACCCTAACTCTGTACCAAATTTCAGCTCTCTGAGTTTATGGGAAGTACTAGTTCTATTATGATGATCATGAGTGAGTGAGTGAGTGAGTGAGTGAGTGTGTGTCATAAATGCGAAACTTTGCTTTCGCTTAACTTCGGAACTAAATGACCTACAGACTTGAAATTTTGGATTTTAAGTATCTGATTATAGCTTACTAGATGACGAAAATTTCTGCGTTCTGGTCTTATCCAGAGGTTCTCAAATAGGGGCCTGAAAATGCGGCGAAATGGTTCCAGTAAAGGATGGTACGGCAGTGTTTGCTTCGCGCTCGACCTGGCGGGGGCACTGCCGTGCCCCCAGATCAAAGCACAGATTATGTTCAATTTCTCACTCAAGGCCAACCAAAATTGATACCAGAAAGCTCATAGAACTTCTCGTTAAAGGGCCTGTAGAAGTCCCTAAGTCTTTCTATAGCACTCGGATCTATTCTCGGATGACTTCGGCCTTTAGTCTTGCCTAGGCAGTGCGGCGTCGCCTGACTCTCTGACTTCAGAAGGCACGGGAACCCTTTGGTCGAGTTGAAATAGAAGTGCTTGTCTGTTATCACTTGCTTCAGACCCAGGAACATCTGGGAAAGAGAAATGCTACGGTGAGTTTAGGGAGATATGTGGCAAGTTTAGATACAGTTTTGATGTAAAGTCGCCCCCAATACTCAATACTCAATACTTTATTTATACTTTACCCCGCAAACGAGTAGGTACCTAAAGCGCCTTGTGTACACACGACAGCACGTCGACCCTTACACGCTAGCACTCTACTCGGCTGCGTTACGGGCGACTTTACAACAAAAGGGTAGGTACAGTCTGACGTGCTGTCGTGTGTACCTACAACAATACAATCGACAGAATTTGAGACTGTACAGTTTTGTAGAAATGTCGCCCGTAGAGTAACCGAGATGCGTGTCGGCATATAAAGATCCTGTCAACTGTACGTTACATAAATTCTTACAGTGGGGCCTCAAGAAAATGAGGCACTACTACAGGGTGCACTCTAAGTCGATAGCGGAACTTTAAGTAGGCTGTCTACTGATCAATACAAACAACTTATACTAGATGGCGACAAAAATGGAGCAAAAAAAAAATCTGCTGTTTCATACATTTGGCGCAGTACTGAGTCGACCTTTTGTATGGAACAGCTGATATTTTCTTCACTCCATTTTTTTCGCCACATGGTACAAGTTGTTTGTATTGATCAGTAGATAGCCCACTTAAAGTTCCGCTATCGACTTAGAGTGCACCCTGTAGTGTTTTCCGACCCTCCGGCAACTTGGACTCCATGATTTCGATCCCAAGAGATTCCTATAGGGTAGACCTATGTTGTAGAGATAAAGCTGTTTTCATTGCACGCCCTCAATTTATTTCTCGCCCGCGTATTTTTATTGATCGGGGAGCAATGACGTGAAATTGTATTTAATCTACCATTTATTTTTGAATTAATTAATAATTATTTATTATTCATTCGTTTGTTCATTCATTCATTTATTTATTTATACATTCATTCATGCATTCATTCAAAATAATTAAATTATATTTTTGATTTTATTTATACAGTTAGGTAAACCAAGAATTCGTTCGACGTGTTACTTGATTTGATACCTGAACCCGGCGCATCTCAGCGGAAGGATCGGCGACCAGCCGCTCCCCGTTGACCAGCAGCAGCCGGCCCCGCGGGAACCTGCGCAGCCAGCGGCGCAGCGGTCTGGCGTACACGCCCAGCCTCACCGGGCCCCACGTGGCGTCCACCATCGACCACGGGACGCCGCCCCATGACGTGGTGTTGACCAGCGCCAGGTCCTCGAAGCGCGGCAGCGTGGGCCGCTTGCTGAAATAAATAAATGAAGAGAATTAATAATTCGTAGTTCATTAAATTTTACGAATTAATGAATATATGATGAATTGAATTAATAAATGAATGAATGGATGTATATGTGCATGGATGAATGAATAAATCAATGAATGAATGAATGTAAATAATTTATGAATGCATGGATGAATGAATAAATAAACGAATTAATGAATACATAGATTAATGAATAAATAATCGAATGAATTAATTTTATTATTAAATGAATGAATACATAAATTAACCAATGAATAAAGACGAATGAATAAATAAACCTGCTTTACCTCTGCGACGACATTGTAATCATGACAAAAAGCTTTGAAAACTTACAGGAAATGCTACAGTCACTAAATACAGCCAGTAAGACAGTCGGCCTGGAAATGAACATGTCAAAAACTAAGCTGATGACAAACAGCACACACAACTGCTTAACCCTAGAAGAACAACCGCTAGAATACGTAGACGAATATATCTACCTTGGGAAGCAAATTTCTTTCTCACCAAAAAACAATGAAGAAGAAGTGGATAGAAGAATAAAAATAACTTGGAATAAGTTTTGGGCCTTAAAAGAAATTTTGAAAAGCGAATTACCACTATTCCTGAAAAAGAAAGTTATGGATTCGTGTATTCTGCCTAGTCTTACGTACGCTTGCCAGACGTGGAAATACACCGAAAAAGTAAGAGGAAAAATACGAAGCTGCCAAAGAGCCATGGAAAGAAGTATCACGAAAGTAAGAAAAATCCACAAAATACGACACAGCAAAATAAGATCGAAAACAAAACTCATAGATGCTCTACAATATGCACTGTCACTGAAATGGAAATGGGCCGGTCATATAGCGAGACTAGAGGATGGCAGATGGACCTTGACTGCCACTAAATGGCCAGGGCCGCCAGGCAAACGCCGACCAGGCAAACCAAACGCTCGCTGGAGCGACGACATTGCTAACTTTGCCGGCAAACAGTGGATGTCGGTCGCAAAGGACAGAGACAGATGGAAAGATATGGAGGAGGCCTTCACCCTGTAAATGGGGGTTCTTAATCAACTTAATATTTATTTAAATTTTATTAATGCATGCATTTATTTTATTGGTTAATATTATTATTTGAAAATACAATTAATCTAATCTTTTTATAAGCAATTTTCCAATTTTTTATTTGAGTGTGAATGTAAAATAATTCTATGCCAATTTGTAATCATATTTACGACTGAATATTTATTTTACTGATATTGAGGCTGCTAAACTTATTTCTAATATTAAGAAATAAAAGGCTATTTTATTTTTATTTTATTTTATTTTTTTTATTTTTATTTACCTCTGCGACTGTGTATAGTCACTAATAGCCCTGGTGACGGGATCCCGAACAACTGCAAGCAGTTTGACCGAGGGATTCATGGCGTAGACCCGCTTGGGCGCCGACCGGGTGACCCAGTAGGAGGGGGTCTTCTCCATCGTCAGCTGCCCCTCCAGGGTCGGGGGCATCCGCTGCCGGTACCACTCGAAGCCCTTGTGGTAGTATTTGTCGAAGAAGTGGACCTCGGAACCGGCCGCGCGGACATCCGGGTGAATTCTGGGGAGTGCGCTTTATTAATTAACTTTTTTTTCGTGTACAGTCGGCCACACGCTAGGATATCCCTTTTTGTTCGATTGGCGCCCTTATGCCGCGCGCGGTAAGAGCTGCCATGGAGTATCTGTGACGTGGCCGGCTGTACTTACTTTTATTTTTATTTCTTTAAATTAATTTACTTATTTATGAATTTTCCTGTTTATTTATTTTACTTTTATATTTGGAGGTGAATGGAGATAAGTGTTTTCCGTTTTTGAATGTCAAAAAATGATGGTTCATTTCAATAAGGGCTATTTTTGAGTAAATAAACCGGTTCAACAGCTAGGATTTTTGAACGAGCGAGCGAAGCGATCGAAGTTCTCCGAGTCTACTGGAACAATCCGGCGTTTGTATGTATGTATGTATGTATGAATGTTGGTTCGACGATAACTTGAGTAAATTTAGTCGGATCGTCATGAAATTTGGTAGACAGGTAAATGAGGCCAAGAGAATTTTTAAGTTCGAACATGAGCCAAATCGGTCGAGGGATTGCTGAGATATGGGGTCGCGAGTTCATAGTTCGGGGCGAACCACTAGTTTATTATAAAATAGACCCTCAGACGGTGCTACATACATAAGTACATAACACATTTCCACGCCGTTGGTTGGCACTGGCGTAGCGTGCAGGGGACGTAGCGATCTTTTTTTTTTATTTAGCTAAGAAGATACTTGCCTCAAGAACTCCAGCAGCGCCCTGGTGCCGCACTTCTTAACGCCAATGATGAGAGCGTCGGGCAGTCTCTTCACCGGCACCTGCTCACGTCTCCGGTATTGGTTCACCTCAGGGGTAAAAAAAAAAGATGTAGCCTGTACAATTGTACATGTCCCACTAGCTGGGCAAAGGCTTTCTCAAGATAAAATTTTTTTTTTTTAATTTTATTTTATTTATTTATTTCAAATTTTAGTTTTTTCTAAATCACTAAGTCGTGCTAGGGCACATCATTAAGATTTTTATAAGGTTACCCAATGCACGGTGTGCAAGAGGCTGCGGGTTCGAGTCCTATCCCGAGCGAATATTTTCAACCTTATACCTAAAAATCTTTATACTTTGTAAATTCGGTTTTAAACGGCGCGGCGGTGTTTAAAATATACCTAACTATGTTTCAAATAAAGAAAACAGGCAAGTTTTAAACTCCGTTTAAGGCGCCGTGCATAGTGAATCGCCCGCGGGAAAATGCACAAAATTTATTCCTGTATCAAATACACTAAACAAATTGAAAATGTTCACATATCAAACCCTAGAATTAGATGAGATCTATCTAAAACAGCCAGTTTCGTGTTGACATTCTTAAACGTTTTGAAGATATTTTGGTTGAAAAAAAATAGACTGCGCACTTTTTTTTCAAGGAAAATATCTTGCAATCTGTTATGGATATCAACATGAAACTGGCTCGGTTTGATAGGTCTCACCTAATTCTAAGGTTTGAATGTGAACATTTTCGATTTTTTTAGTGTATTTGATACAGGAATCGATTTTGCGCGCGGGCTAATTCACTATGCCCAGCGCCTTAAAACTTTACAACAAAGTATTTAGCATTTAATACTTTGTTTTAAACATGACCACTCTGATTTCCTCCTCTGCCTAAAAAAATAAACAGGCATGTTTTAAACATCGTTTAAAACTTAAAAACAAAGTGATCATTTGTTTTAAACATGACAACGTTTACCTCCTCTGCCTGCTCGATTCTCAGGCCCAGCAGGGAGGCTATACGGACCGCGGTCTGACGGTAGTTGGAGATGTGGCGCTTGAGGAACAGGCGCCGGATGGAGGTGAGCTGAGAAGTAAAAAAAGAAAGTTTACATTTTGTAGAAAGCTAGTAAACGTACCTGATGATGAGCTAATCGCCTCGCGCGCGACTTGTCACTCGAATTTATTCTTCTTCTTCTTCTCTCGTGTCGAAAGAGTGAATTCTTACGTGTCACCGATGCGTGTCACACAGTCACACTCATACGTCGCGCTCCCAGAAACGTGCCAACTTGATCGCGCCGGGGTTCGCCTCAAGTTGGCCATGTTGAAATCATGTGATGGCTTCGAAAACTCAGTAAGTATTCAGGGATTGATTGACTGGATGGTTAGAAGATTGACCGTTGTGTGAGCATGAATTTAATCTATCTAGATTGGTACTATTAAGTGTTATTAAGAATAGTCTAAAAAAAAATCGCAGTTGCCCCAGCAACTTTTACTTTTACATAATTAAGCACACTGGGCTCTACTTAGGTTTTCTGTCAGAGATAGAGAGACACAGAGACTGTAGGTACCTATTTACCTAAGTGGGTAGGTACCTACCTAGTTTGAGGGTGCACATTGTGGATTTTGTCGTTTTTGGCGATTGAAAGCCTTTCGGCTTCCCTACAATATTTTTCTTTGAACATGGCATTTCTTTATCGGAATAGGGGTAAAAAATTCAAGTTAGGTTAACTTTTGAAATTAACTACATAATTAAATTGGGCACTTACCTTTCCTTCGTCAACTAAACAAGTATTCAAAGCATAGAATAAATATAATAGAAATAATAATATGAAATAAATAAATAAAGTTCGTTTCGTTAGAGCCGGAATGCATTTCATAGCTGCTTTTCGGCTTCATTTGTGATGTTTTATCTTTTTACTAGTGTTAAACGAACAGCATTATCACTCTTTCAGATAAAACAATTAAATAAATAACACCCATCATGGTCATGTTATTATACTAAGTACTATCTGCATTTATCTGCAGTGAAATTCGTATTCACAAGCATGTTTCCACTGCAGTGTTTTCAGTTGATCAAACTCTAAATAAATACTCAAGATATTGACGATTTGAGAGCGCAAGCGCGAGCCGATTAGGATTTATTTGAATCTGTCCGCCCCCGCCCGCCCTTGGTTTGCCCTTGATATCTTGCCCGCCCGCCTTATGTGACCGGAAACTAAGTTAAGGGTGCGTACAAAATATCCAAGGACGGTTTTGATGAAAAACCTAATGTAGAAATTTTGTAATTCTGTGTCTAATTGTTATAATAGAAATTCCTTTATTTTCAGAGTATTCTATAAAATAAGTAATTATAATGAGGATTTGTTTTGGAAGAAATGAACGAAACAAATGAACGATTCTGAACTACAGTGCTGCCAACACGAAGCATTTTCGGTAAGTAAGTTTTTTATACTACGCAGTAAGACTTTACCCTATGTTGTCTGTGGTAAGACATTGTTCTGAGGGTAAGACCGATTTAAAGCAAACAAGGAAGTTTCCTTTGGAAAATGGCTAGTTTTGGATTTTAAGTTCGGTGCAATTAGTTCTATATTTTTTCTTTCTAAACAATCGGAATAAATAAGAGTTTCACAAACAAAGCAATAAAGGGCACGTTGAAGGACCTACCAATACCAACATTGAAAAAACAAACAAAACAAAAATGACAGTGAATGACAGCCGAATAAAAAGAAATTTGATCGCGTTGAACTTTGATGCTGTGAAATAAATTAAAATGACAGTCCAACAGCTCAACTCGAATATTTCGGACGACTCCGATGACATGGTCAGCTTACCCTCCGAGGAGGAGGTGCACAGACGAAAATACCAACTGTTACTGGACCGCTGCGAAGTCTTGCAGCAGGATAACGAAAGAATTGTAAACAGGTAAGGTTTCTAGCGGGATTTCTGTACTTTTGTGATATTATTCACACGCTAACTGGCCTTGGTTTTGTTGGCAGGATACACGAAGCAAAGAAAATCACTAAGCGTTACAAGAAAGACATTAAATTGCTGATCGAAAGGCTTGACAAACATGGTGATGCCTTTAGGACTGCTTCCAATGAAGTGGAGGTAAAACCAGAGGTGACTGCACGTGTGGCTCGCCCGCCCAAACCCTCGGTTGCCAACAAACAGGTTGATAAGCAAAATGTTCCAGTTACCGGCAAGAAACCTGGACCCAAGCGGAAATCTAAAGCTGACAAGGTGGGTTCGCCTTGGTATACGATTTATATGCAGAAACTAGTTATCATTTTCCCATTTAGTGCATCACACTGCATTTAGGAGTAAAGGAAAATGTTAATCTTAGGTTGCCTACATAGCATTTATAATTCTATGGTTGCCTAATACCTAAAATAGGGTGCCAGTTAAGGTCCCATATTTTGGAGTTTCGAACTAGGTTCAGTCAGTACCTACTTACAGTTCTTGCTGGCAAAAAGCCAGAAAAGGGCAGAGATGAGATGTTTTCATAGAAAAAAAATACTTCGCTTCAACTTTATAAACTCCAATTACTGTCAAATCAAAGGAATGAGAACTTATCTCCTCTCTTCTGAGTAGTTCCATCTCAAAAGATCTGTCCATAAAGCACCAAAATTCAGTTTTAATAACATAACAATGCATGCCACAAAAGAACAGACTTGAAACACGATGTTGTGCGACAATTTGTTACTTTAGCTGCATGAGGTCTGTGTGCAAGGCGGGACCTGGCGTCTTCGGGGCGGCGGAAAGAGGTGTGCGAGGGGCGTTCAAGTCTCTTCTTTTGAGGCACTTATTGTATCTTACAAAATCTGTATCTGCAACTTTTGTATCACTCCCTCATTCACTGCAACCAAATCCTCCCGCCATTTCAGCCTGAGCGAGACCCCAACGCGCCCAAGAAGCCCTGCAACGCCTTCTTCCAATTCTGCCAAGAGCAACGACCGCTGGTTGTGGCGGAGACCAGCTCCGAGATGGGCGGCGAGCCCAGCAAGCAAGAGGTCACGAGACAGCTCGCGTCGCGGTGGAGAGCTCTCACTAATGAGGATAAGAGAGTAAGTGTCGCTGCCCTTCTATGATGCATGAAATATGTCTCAAAGCTAACATGGCTACTCTCCGTGACTGATAAGATTTTGAATGCTAAAGCAAGTCTATAAGTGATGAACATCTGTAGACTTGAGTCGCGTTTCGCGAAGACATGGCACTAACATGACCACCCATAGGCAGAAAAATCATCTCGCGGGCAAGCATAAATAAAACTCGCGTCGCAGCCTGGCATCCTAGCCAGGCTGGAGGCTGCTGGAATTTTTGTTTTTAGCTTTCACGCGAAACAGGATCATGCATCACCAGTGTTGAGGTTGCGGAAACCTCATTATCACATTTGTGAAATCACCAAAATCCCTATTATTGTTGACTTTAGATGTAGCAATGCGAAAGAACACAGGAAAAATAATTTACATTGGCCCCACTGGCCCCTCAATTATTGCTTTCCCATTCTCCTCCACTGGGAGAAAAAGATCCTGACGGTTAAGATGTTCATCCATATGACTTTATAATATTACCTGTGGCTGAGTGTAACCATTGCATTGTTTTTTCCACAGGTGTATGTGGCAATGTTCGAGAGATCTAAAGAGAAGTATGCGGAGGAGATGTCCGCTTACATAAAGAAGGAACAGTGACAGAACCTGCTACCTCAGCTCTTGTGATTGTCAGCTTTAAGTCTAAATAGGTTAAATTTTAATATTATAATTAAACTGACTAAGATTTGTAATATTTACTTCTTTAATTTGTTCAAGAAACCTAGCCACACCAGCACGACATTACTATGTCAAACGGTTTTATGCTACTATTGACGCCATTTTGCGTTTCGTAATAAAATTAATGGCATGATAACCGTTTGTTGGGGTGCTGCCGGGGCTGAAAGCCGTTTCTAAAAAAGAAAACAAAAAAAATCAATATAAAACTTTATTCCATAAGACACCAAATAAAAAAGAGTTGGAATTTTATAACAGAACAACAATAAAATAACATTTAAATATCAACTAAGTCTAGTTCTTTTGCTGGCAAGTAGGCACAGCGAGAGGTTCATGACCGGAAGTAGAAGGCGCAGCTCGACAAAAGAACTATAATTCATTATAAATATTCACTCATCCTTTGCTGGACATAAGACTGTCTCAGCCACCGCTTTTATCGTGCTATAAAGTTTTTGCTATAACATTCAACTGTTACATTGTTGGTTCAGCTAGGGAAGCACAACTTCAAGATAAAAGTTTTATCCCACTATCGGGTAGCGGCATCTCGCTTCACGCGGTTAAATAAAGCAAGATGGCGATAGCCGATAATGCGATAAAACTTTTATCGTGACATTGTGCTTCCCTAGCAGAGAGCTCGATTTGTGACCTCCATTGATTTGTACAGATCTGATTCCCGAGACGCGTTATCCTGCGCGAACTGGGGCCTTAGCCTGTAACTGTAACGCAATGGCGTGTCGATGGCGTCCCAGAAGAAGGACGAAACCGGGGTTTCCTCGTTTTTCTCCGACAGCCAGAGAACTAATCCTCTAGAATTAGAATACTATTTGCTGTACTACAAAAACATTAAAATGACTGACAGCATTAATAAATCGTAATTGAAGCCGTCAACTTGGAGCCCATTTTGGCACCATTGCGTTACATGCTAAGGCCCCTGGGGATTTAGATCCATAATACATTTTTCGCAAAAAATTACGTCTTTGTGAGACGGCGCGTTTAAAAAAAAAAAAAAAAAAATTTGTAAATAAAATAAAATTAAAGCTGTGTGTTAGTACTTGACGGTTTCATTCTGGCAGTGCACATAGGTATCCATTTGTTGCAGAATTTTCAACCCATTTGCACTGCCAGAATATTTAATGCCTCTTCGATTATCCCTTAAAACTATCCTTCTCCAATCGGATAGCTTTCATGGTCTGTATGGGGTCAGTCTTGCTGGCGTGCTTCTTGACGGGATCCTCGGCCACGCGCATGAATGGATTGTAAAGCTTCTCTTCGCCGATCGTTGAAGGGACCTGGAAATTTAGGAATAAAACTTATTATTGATCAGCAGCGGGCATGAGCCTACATGAATACGAATTTCTCCCCACTATTTTGATCAATTTTGATCCACACAGATATAATCCGTGCGGGATCAGAATGGGATAATACCTTTTGGAACTGAGAAGCTCGCGGTCCTGTAGCGTCAGCATTTCGGCAAACTCTAGTTGTCTATGGCAAACTCGCGTCGAAACTTGCTTGTGTTTTCTGTGCGCGTGGGTGTCTGCTTGAGTTTTATCACGTTTGCAATAATATTGAATTCTTTTAGATTACAAACATTAAAAAATTTTGTGTATTTCCAATATCATAACCCTATGATAGAACGTAGAACTAAAATTTTTCTTACTCTCGCTACTCGAGAACTGTCATTTTCGATTCAGTTCCAAAAGGTACTATCCCATTCTGATTCCGCACGGATTATAAGAGCGGTACAAACGTGTATTACGTAGTGGTTAGTTATATTGATTGTGATGGCGTCTTTAGAATTGATGTCTGTTGCTAGAAGAGCGAATGAGTCCAAACGCCGCCGTGCAGATTGAAGGATATTGTGAGATTTTATTGCTCACTGAGCCGCAAAACATAAAGTAAATAAAAATGCAGGGCGTTGTGCGAACCGTCCTATTGGCGGACCTTGCTATACTCCGTGCAATTTTAGTGGTTTTAAAGCCGCAGGTATTTTGTTGCACTGGTGATTCTGAGCCAAATTACAAAATATCATTCCAACGGGCGCGAAAAAAAAAATCACTTCTCCATACAAATGGTGTCGATTGGTTGTATTGGGAAGAGTTTTTTTTTCGCTTGTTTTGAAGTAAAATTTTGGAATTTGGCTCAGAATCAGGAGTGCAACTAAATACCTTCGGCTTTAAAACCACTAAAATTGCACGGTGTATATGAAGATGACTGCCATCATAATCATCAGCCCACGTTTACCTCGTTTTTCACGTTTGTAAGGTTGGGTGTAAGTAGGTCTTTTCCCCTCACGTCACTTCCCACGGTCCCACGCCCTCCCCATCCCTGTACCCCCCGCTGTAACGACGATGTCGTCCGACTATCGGGCTGCTGGTCTTCCCACTGATCGCCGCCTGCAGATGACTGTACTTGACTTAAGGGTGGACGATAGCAAGGTGGCAAGAAATTCAAAATTTTCACAGTTTTTTACATTTTGTAGCTAAACTGAGCTATTTTATTTCAGCGATTTTTTGTTCGCGGAAATAACAAAGTATTCTTTTCATTATTGTAAACAATAGAACAACAATAATTCAGCCGATTATGTGTTCTGGTCTACGACAAGTTTTTTGGGCAGTGCCACTGCTTTGTAGACCAGAACACATAATCGGCTGAATTATTGTTGTTCTGTTGTTTACAATAATGAAAAGAATATTATGTTATTGCCTCGAACGGAAAATCGCTGAACAAAAATAGCTCAGTTTAGCTACAAAATGTAAAAAACTGTGAAAATTTTGAATTTCCCGCCACGTTGCTATCGTCTATCCTTAAATCCTGCTATCCCTCGGGAGGGATAGGGCTCAAATAAGTTTTTTCCACTTGGGACGTTCTTGCGCAGTTGGTTCGAGGCCGTTCCAATCCAGACCCACCTTCCGCGCCTCACTGGTGGGTGACCGATCGGCGCCACGTGGATTCGGGGTGACCCACTCGCCGTTTGCCCTCGGGCAGCCAGCTTGGTTGGGTCGGTGTCGTGTCTCCTCAGTGTGTGTCCGATCGAGCAAACCCCACGAAGATGACTGTACGAAGACGAAATTAGAAACAAACCGTCGGTTTCCCAGCGTGCCGCCTCTCCAGCGACCAGGCGATCTTCTTCTTGACCTCATCGTTGCTTGGCTCCACGTGCTGCGCGAAGCTCAAGTTCTGCAGACTGTACTCGTGGCCGCAGAACACCTGAAAAAAAAAAAAACAGTTAAAAATACCTCGAATCGGTTGAGGGATTGCCAAGATATGGGCTTGTAAAGTTTATAATACGCGCCTGCGTGAATGGTGTTACAAAAAGTTACACATCGCGAGCTCACAGTTCGGGGCTAACTACTAGTAATATTAGTGCAATGTGAACAGTGAGTAGTGACGCAAGTAGCGGCGGCTCGATCTCCATCTCTCCTTCACATAAGGTCTCCGGAATGAGAGGCGAAACTAGTCGGCTAAACCAATAAAACATCATACCTTGGTAGAGTCCGGCAGTGCGCTGAGGATGGATATCAGCGCCGTGTACATCTGTTCAGCGGTGCCCTCGAAGAAGCGTCCGCAACCGCCCAAGAAGAGGGTGTCGCCTGAATTGTTTGTATAAAGCCATGACTTTTAAGACTTTCTTGCCTTCGTTTTCTACAGGGTGTTTCATAATGGTCCTGTGACACGCCCCTTTGTATGAAAAATCATATTCCCATCATTTCCAGTTCGTGCAAAATCGCGCGCAAATGCTAGTTCGAAAAGAAAAGAACATTTTTGATCTTTGTATTTCGCATCACTATTCGCGCGGTCGACCGTACAAGTGTGCGTGACTGCGGCCATAGATTACAATGTATACTGCGGCGGCGTCGATTGCTGTGTGCATGCAAAAACAGGTAGGATTTGAGAATGGGCCTCTCTCAAGACTAGAGCCTTAACTCACCAATACAAGCAACTTTTACAAAGTGGCAAAGTGTGAAATCTCGATAAATATATCGGCTGCTCCATTTGGTGCAGTAGGTATCGGATTTTATGTTTGTATCGGTGAGTTAAGCGACTCTCTTCAGTGTCACAGGACCTTTATAAAACACCCTGTTATATCCCCAACCAATATTTTAATCTGGTGGTAGGTATGATGGAAAAATCGGTAAGATGAGGCCTATGGTAGACACTTTGTAGAGGACAAATGAGTTAATGAAGAATGTCCGTGGGTCTGTTAAATCACTTGAAACTTTATGACCGTGTAGCCTAAACATTTAGAAATACACCTGTTTTTGTTTCATTCAAATCGAGCCAGTAGTTTTAAAGTTACGACGGTTTTAGTTTCCGTCCTTTTGGAGTTTTTCGCGCGAGCGCGGCAAACTCGCGTGACGTCACAACTCAACACGCACCCGACACATACACCGTAACACTCATTCAAACGGCTGTATCTTTGGAACCGTACTAGGTAGCCAGTTGAAATTTTCAGAGATATTGTTTTATTATGGTGGATTACACAAGAAATAATAAAAACAAAAAAATATAAAAAAATAAGGACCCCCCCATACAAAAAACGTTGTTTTATACTTTTTGCTCTATAGAAAAAACGGTAAGACACACAAGCATCAAACTTGGTATGATTATAGGACTTACTCCATAGTATAACAAAAAATATAAAAAACGGTCAAGCGCGACTCGGACTTACGCGCCGAGGGTCCGTATAACCAGTTTTATTTTATTGTATGGTGGTAGGGAACTCTCAGTGCGCGAGTTCGACTCGCACTTGGCCAATTTTTTTGTGTCACACAGTGTTACAGTAGTGTTTTAACGTTATAAATAATATTGCTTATTTATAACGTTAAAAATTCGCTAGGGACAGGTTTTAAAGTCGCAAGCTCTGTTTAAAATATTCCCTAGCACGGGTTTGTGCTTAAAAAAATATATTCTTACTTAGCTATGGATGACGGCTTTGAAAAATAAAAAATGACCTGACTAAACACACAAAAAAACTGGCCAAGGGCGAGTAGAACTCGCGCACTGAGAGTTCCATACCGCCATACAATAAAATAAAACTGGTTATACGGACCCTCGGCGCGTGAGTCCGAGTCGCGCTTGACCACTTTTAGGGTTTCATACCCGAAGGGTTCCACACGGGACCCTATTTCTAAGACTCCGCTGTCCGTCTGTCTGTCCGTCCGTCTGTCACGGCTGTATCTCATGAACCGTGATAGTTAGACAGTTGAAATTTTCACAGATGATGTATTTCTATTGCCGCTATAAAAACAAATACTAAAAAACAGAATAAAATAAACATTTAAGGGGGCTCCCATACAACAAACGTGATTTTATTGTTGTTCTTACGGAACCCTTCGTGCGCGAGTCCGACTCGCACTTGGCCGGTTTTTATATTATTTTGTTATACTATGGAGTAAGCCCTATAATCATACCAAGTTTGTTGCTTGTGTGTCTTACCGTTTTTTCTATAGAGCAAAAAGTATAAAACAACGTTTTTTGTATGGGGACCCCTCTTATTTTTTAATATGTTTTAATTTTTATTATGTCTTTGGTAATCAACCATAATAAAACATAATCTCTGAAAATTTCAACTGGCTACCTAGTACGGTTCCAAAGATACAGCCCTTTGAATGAGTGTTACGGTGTATGTGTCGGGTGCGTGTGGAGTTGTGACGTCACAGCAGCTGACGACCGCGCGCCCGTCGCACAGCAAGTTTAAAATTAAATATCTCGAGAACTATAAGACGTATCAAAAAATTTTTTTCACCCAATGTTTCCATTTCTAATAGAGTGTATGGTAAGGTAAAAATCAAAAGTTGATGGTATTCTTCATTTGGCACAAAAAAGTAAAGTTCCCTGTATGTGAAGAAAGTATTAAATAAGTGGCTATGACGAGACTTTGTTGAAGATTGTTTTCTCAGTACAGTACTCGAGACTCGAGATAAAAATGTTTAGATAAAAAATACAGATTTTGTTTGAATCTTGAAATATAACTTAATAACTTTTATTTTATTTATTTCCATAAAATTATCAAAAATATCGATTCTTCACCTCCTTTTCTTCAACTAACAAACTTTCTGAACTTTTTGTACAGATTTTACGTACCAGTAAATACGGCAGCCTGCCTGTCCTCTCCGGGAACGTCACTGGGCGTTACATAGTAGCAAATATGTCCCGCAGTATGGCACGGTGTGAACAGACACTGTATGTTGAGGCTCCCGACAGAGAGTTGTGAGTTGTGCTGCACTTTCTCGGTCAGAGCTCCGATGCGGTCATCGGCACCAAATACTTTAAGACCCGGGTGGAGGTGCACTAGCTCTTCATTGCCTCCTGCATGGTCCCTGGAAAGAGTTAGAGGTAAATGGTTTTTATTTCATTTTTTGAGGATTAGTGCCTTCAAAGTTTTAAAATAAAAAGGAATGGACAATTTGTTTCTTTTGAATCACCCACATAAAATGATTTTTACACACACTTTATTTTAATGAGGATGATGGATACTTTTGAATGGGAAGAGAAGATAATTATAAAGTTTCACAAGGACCACCTTGAAGAAGTACCTACTCTTAGGCCCGTAAGATCAATCAAAGTTTAAACTCAATAGATTAAACCTCGGATTTTGTATGAAAGTTAATCGACAGATAGGGTTTAAACTAGCCTTTTTGGTTTAATCGCTCGGTTGGCGTAAAAAAAAATCCAGTACCCTCAGGGCGTCTATGAGCCGAAGTATTACCAATTGGTTAAACTGTGATTGATCTTATGGGCCTTACTCTTACGAACAAAAAAGAAAGAAAAGACCTCAATTTAGAAGTCAGTTAAAAATTCATGATGTTGAACTTTTTTTGAAGTTATGCACAAGTCCAAAGTTCTATCTTAGGAATTCAAAGCATCTCAAATAAAACCAGCATTCTTACCAATGATGATGCGTAGTGAGCACAGTGGTCAGATTCAGTCCATGCTCCTGGACAGCCTGTAGAACAGTTTTGGGCTCTACCGGGTCCACCACAGCAGCCTCCTTTGTGGCCGTGTCCACTATCAGGTACATGTAGTTGTCTTGCAACGCGGGGAGGATTTTCACGTCCATATTTTTTAACTGGTGGTACTCCTGGTGACTGTGGGCTTCGCGCTGATTGCGTACCAAGGCTGTAATATATATATTTTTTAATTATTATTATTGGTAACAAAAAACACAATACATGTACAGTCGGCCACACGTAGGATACACCTTTTGGTTCGATTGGCGCCCTTATGCCGCGCGCGGTAAGACCTGCCATGGGGTATTTGTGATTGTGGCCCACCTTACAAGGTGTTAAAAATTAAAAAGAATCCAATACAATTATTATTATTAACGTTTTAAATGGGAACTGTTTTTAGCAAATCATCCTGAATGTCTGTGTTAGGTATAGACCTGTATTACAGACATCAGTCAGTATGCTTCCTTATGTAACAAGAAAGGAGATAAAGTGCGCTGTTACTAGGCGAAGTGTTCTAGCGACTGGCTTAGTCCTTAATCCTGCCGAGGTACCATACAATTTTTTTTGGTTTTGGACTTTATTGTGGGGCATTTCATGTGGGATCCACCTCGGCCGGGTTAAGGGTTAGTATGACCGGCCTTGTCAAGGTTTTCAGCTCGCTAGAACACCGATATTTGCCAAGTGTAAGTCAGAGTAAAGTGAGAGTATTGTATCGAGTGCTATCTAGCCCTCCCTATGGCGGTCATAGTAGATAAGTTGGCTCGTAGCTTCGTTATCTTGGTTCTTACCTCGAAAGTAGAGCTTCGTGATCTGCTGAGAAAGCCCGAACGGCAAGGAGTTTACGAATCTAGCGAGCATTGAACGAAAGTATCGGATTCACATGTATTTAGGACGGTGAGCGAGGCGGGAATGAATAATAATGATGGATGGATAGTGGCCTGCCACTTTTGTAGATAAGCAGGGGATTTGTAAAAATAAACAACTTTGCACGGCAGCCGAACGAATGGATGGAACTTCCATCCAGCAAATCGGAAAACAAAAACAATGTTCTTTTCTGTTTTTCTGTCTGTCAAATCTCAAAATTCTCAAATCTGTGTGATTTTGAAACGCAACTACGTTCAGATACTAGATTTTTTGATCCACAGTCTATTGTTTGGATCAAAAGATACTCACAGTGTCCTTGGTTTGATTTGTTTGGATCCCTGAATGTCCTTAGTTTGAATCAACGACATAAAAAAGTCCTTGGATTGCATGCATTCCCGTAGTTTTTCATTATTTCTCATTGATTGACGGAGGTCGAATGCATAATTTTCTGATGCTTCGAATGCACACCTAAACGCACAGCCTAACTAAACGTCATTGTCACATTGACGTTTTACTCTACACGTGAGCCGCACGTTTGTTTTATTTACTTGAGAAAATGAATTTATAATACGAAAAGTGAACCGAAACATTCAAAATGAAGATCAAACCTGTAAAGCATAAAACCACCAACACCTTCCGGGTGAGCCTTCTTTGCCAATTATTCCATAACACAACTTAGGTTATACTTTAGGTTTCCTTTTCTGTTTCCTCGAATTCTTCGCAAACTACCACTCCGATTTCAACTTTCTGCTCTCCAGTGCACCTCCACCAAACATAAAATCGCCTCTAACTGTTAATAAAACTAGTATTTGCATCCACAGTTCGTCCCATTCGCCGAGCGTATAAATGCTATAGACATCCGTCATGCAGCGCTCTACCACATCGAACACGCATACACCGAGCAGCCTGAGGAGAACGAGACACATTTCCACATCGCCCTACGCAAGTGGAACGTCCTAAACCTCACAGACAACTTCAAGAAGTTCAGGAGAGAAGTACATGGCATTGTATCTGTGCCACAGCTGGTGCATAGGAAGAATGATGTCCTGGAGATACTGCAGAGGTACTTGCAGCTGGAGGATCAGATGTGCCTGCAGCCTTTGCTGGAGTAAGTGTTTTGTTCTTTGTATCATGTTTATTTTTATGTTTTCAAAATTAAATTGAAGCTAGGAATCTTTTATCAAATCAAAGGGCTTTACGTTATTTTGAAGGTTCAAGCCTAGATTATAGCAATTCTTAGTTTTCCTAATAATGTTTGGACACTTATATCGTTTTGGTTCTTGTGCAGAATAAAAGGCAAGAGTTTATTCAATTTAAAAAGAAGCATTGCCTTCCCTACGCTGTGTAAATCTTTTATCTATCTTGATCAAGTTAGATTAGAAATTGAATTAAATCTAAATGAAAATTAAGAGAAATTTAAAATTTTCATTCATAGTATTGGGTACCACCATTGCAACATTGGGTAAAACCAATGTATCTTGTTCCTGTGATACTGTAGCTAAGAGCACAATGTCCTATCGAGAAAGGGATCAAAACACTTCCTTATTTATTTTCAGAATCCTGGTCTCACTAGCAAAGGACTTGCGAGATGACTTCTATGCACACTTCCCGAAGTTTCTTGACATACTGATAAAGCTTCTAAACACCAAAGATGCTGAAAGACTTGAATGGACCCTCGTCTGTCTTGCGTTCCTCTTCAAGATCCTGAAACCTTACCTGAAGAAGGACATAGCGGTTGTCCTGAAAAGTATAATACCGCTGCTAAGCGAGAGTCAGCCTCAGTACATTAATAATTTTGCTGCGGAGAGTTTTGCCTTCGTCGCCAGAGATATAAGGGACAAGAAGAAGTTTCTACAGCTGATTGTAAACTACTTGCAGGGGCATGAAGATGTGAGCATAGTTGGTTCTTCCTTAGTAATTTACTCTTGGCAGAAGTGATGAGTGGGCCAAAGATGGATGTTAAGCAAGAAAATATGACACAAAGGCCCAAGGGCTATCCACATCACTCCTTCAGACATTTTTTGTTGTTTGGAAATTATTAGGCTAATTGTTTTTGTGGAAAATTATACCATATTTGGCCTACCCTTTATACATATGTATAGTAACTTACAGAAAGTAAATTATAAAAAAAAAATCTTTTTCCTTCCCCTTTTTAAAGTTTACTGCACCACATTGATGATAATTTTAACTCTTTAACAATTTTACAGACTGTCCGTTAAGTCTAGAAATTAAATGGCAACATTTTTTCATAGTAAAGCCGACCACTTTTCGGATTTATTATGAAAAATTGTTGCCATTTAATTTCTAGAGTTAACGGACGGTCTCTAAAAGTTATTGGTCCTTACTAAATGAACGCCGTTACATTACTTCCAGGCTATAACAGGATGTGGCCACCTAATGTTCGAAATCGTCAGAGGCGTGACAGGAAAGTTCCACAGCTGCATTGAAACCTTCATACCGCTTTTACTGCAACATTTGAAGGAAAACAAGGAACACCAAGATATCCTCTTCAAAGTCCTCACACAAACCATGGAGGATAGCTTACAGACAATATCACACAAGGAATATGCAGTCTTTTGGAGCAGCGTAATGAAGTATACTGAGGAAATACTATCAGAGGACGATGAAGGAAGCAAAGGTTTAGAATACATCCTAAGATTGTCCGGCCAAGTGATTGAGCATCAAAGGGGCAAATACCTGACGAACCCTCCGCAATTCGTCTTGCTACTCGTGCGAGTTATCTGCGAGCAGACGAAGGAAAGCGTCCTAGATGTGTGTTCACAAATCGGTGCTGTCCTGCTCCTATCGCCGAATATCAATCTCTCACAAGAGCACGCCGGAATCATCGTAAAGGTCCTACTGCCGCTGCCATTCCCGAATATCCTCATCAACTTCGTCCACAACGTCATAGACTACTCGCAGTTCGACATGCACATTCTCCCGCCCTTTTTGAACTTCATCGTTCAGTCTAACTTCGACAACGAAGCGATGCACACGTTAACGAAGATATGCCTGAGAAAATCGCCTTTGTCCAAAAATGGCATCAATCTATTCGAATGGGTAAAGTACCCCCTCGATTTCGGAAAGGCCTTGCCTCTATTTTCGGAGCACTTAGATGCCGCATTGAAGGAAGACCTGGACAATGTAATTGAGAACCCAGTAAAGTTGTTGAACTACCTAACAGTGCTGCCTCATATTGAGAAAATCAATGTTGATCATTGCATTGATATGCTCAACCAACTAGTTTTCAAACTGTTGAATGTCTTATCCAGCTACAACATAGAGAACCAAAAGACTGAAAATAAGTTCCACTCAGACACCACAGCCATATCCAGATGTGCCAGAAAGGTACTTTTTGTGCTTGGGAATGCTATTGAATGTGCTATCCACATTTCCAGTTGCAAACGCGTGAAAGACATCTGTAACATAGATACTTTGCTGCTTGTGTTGCTGCCTTGTGCCGCGGACCCAAACTACGTGGCGGCTCTTCATATACTGGACTTGTATTTGACGGCGTACGAACACGAGCATGGGCTGACCTACCCGTTTTTGTCGCTCGTTGATTCATATTTAAACGAAAATGTGGCGTCGCCTTTCCATGCGGTAAGTTGACCTTTTTCTAAAACTTAAACTTTCGTGAGCACTGCACATTTTTTCTATTAAGTCACGGTTTTACTCACTAGTAATTTGTCGGTGTAGCCGACTAGTTTCGGTTCTCATGAGAACATGAGAGCATGAGAGCGTGTAGAGGCCGGCCCAGCGCGGCGCAGTGAACCGCAGTTGGACCTCGAGCGAGTCTAGTAGAGCGGTCACGTGGGCGGTGAGCAGTACTATGTGATGTAGACACTAACCCGAGCGCAGACAGCAGGCGAGCGTGTAGAGGCCGGCCCAGCGCGGCGCAGTGAACCGCAGTTGGACCTCGAGCGAGTCTAGTAGAGCGGTCACGTGGGCGGTGAGCAGTACTATGTGATGTAGACACTAACCCGAGCGCAGACAGCAGGCGAGCGTGTAGAGGCCGGCCCAGCGCGGCGCAGTGAACCGCAGTTGGACCTCGAGCGAGTCTAGTAGAGCGGTCACGTGGGCGGTGAGCAGTACTATGTGATGTAGACACTAACCCGAGCGCAGACAGCAGGCGAGCGTGTAGAGGCCGGCCCAGCGCGGCGCAGTGAACCGCAGTTGGACCTCGAGCGAGTCTAGTAGAGCGGTCACGTGGGCGGTGAGCAGTACTATGTGATGTAGACACTAACCCGAGCGCAGACAGCAGGCGAGCGTGTAGAGGCCGGCCCAGCGCGGCGCAGTGAACCGCAGTTGGACCTCGAGCGAGTCTAGTAGAGCGGTCACGTGGGCGGTGAGCAGTACTATGTGATGTAGACACTAACCCGAGCGCAGACAGCAGGCGAGCGTGTAGAGGCCGGCCCAGCGCGGCGCAGTGAACCGCAGTTGGACCTCGAGCGAGTCTAGTAGAGCGGTCACGTGGGCGGTAAGCAGTACTATGTGATGTAGACACATGAGAACCGAAACTAGTCGGCTACACCGACAAATTACTAGTGAGTAAAACCGTGACTTAATAGAAAAAATGACCTTTTTCTGTTTATGGATCCAACTAACGGACAGAACTGCGATTTCTCTTGCCACAGTCTTCAATAACACTTTCCAGTTATCAAGCTATGTTTACGACCGCCCTCTTCATTACAGTAAATTTTAAACTCTATGGACCTCCCAGAATTTAGGCCTTAACTGTGTTATTATTTCAGGTTCGCCTCCTTACACTCCACATCTACAAGCTCTTCGAAAGCTCGGACGAAATGAAGAAGTCTGTCCAAATCGGTGGCGGCACCGAGACACTATCAGTCTTCTCACTCTGCTTCTCTGTAGAGTCCATCAAGCCATCCGTGCAGGAATACCGGACGCAGCTAAACACGCTGCAAAAGATGGCATTTAACACCACTCAGTACACCATGCTGAAAGAGACGAGTTTTCCGTTGTTCGCTCTGAAATACATGCAAGGAGTTTTGTACATGAATTTCAAGTTGCTCTGGGAGCCTGTAATAGAGCTGATAGCCGGTTATGGAAACACGCTTTCAGTGGATGAATTCTGGCCAGTGTTCCAAAGCGCGCTGGAATGCTCTTTTGAAAACGCCACGAGGGATCTGAAGCAGTTTCAGTTCAGTGAAGAATTCGAGACTAACTACGAATGCTTCAACGATCTTTACGAAGACTATAACAATATTTCCGAAAGACCAGACTTGTACAACTACAGGAACTTAATACTGAAAGTAATGACACACTGCATCCAAGCGTGCGAGGCGAGGAACCGAGAAGTAGTGGTTCTGTTCTTGAATTTTATAGAAAAAGAATACAGGAGGAATGATAAGGCAAACGCTTTGAAAATCGACGTAGAACTACACAACAAAATGGAGGTCGATGAAGTGAAAGAAATAGAAAACGAAGAAATGGAAATTCCAGAAGAACTTGATGAAACGAAAGAAACCGTCTCAGGGAAGATAATTTTCAAGACGTTGATAAATATAATGCAAGTTCTGTCGCAGTTTAAGAATCCAAGAGCTCTGCACAAGCAACCTGTCTTCTGGGAACTCTTCATGGAATTTCTAAAGCATAAAAATCCTGGACTCCAAAAATACGCTCTAGATTGCGTTCTGAACTACAAAAATAAGTCGGTGACTGCTTACAAAGACAACCTGACAAATCTAGTAGATGAAAAGAAGTTCAAAGATGAATTGACGTTATTCAAAATCACTGAAGAGGCCCAAAGCATACAACCTGAGGACAGAGAACATGTCATACCTATCATACTCAGAATCCTTTACGGTAAAATGACGACTAAACTTGCCGCAGACAAAAAGGGAGGCGGCCAGGCGAGGAGGTCTTTGGTCATGAGGTATTTGGCCGGTTGCAACGAAAATGAGCTCAAAATGTTCATCGAAATGGCTTTCTCATACGTAAGAGATTACATGGACATGACGCCTAAAGAAATCTATGAAAGTACCCTAAGCAAATTGGATCTAAAGTCAATCACTGCTCCTGGAAAGCTGCACAGCATTTTGAACCTTTTCGAAGTGGTCAGAGAGTACTTTGGCGGCTACATGAAAGAGGAATTACTGCCGCATTTCTTCAAAATATTCTACGCGGTAGTTTCAACTATATCGGCGGTCTTATCCCAAGGAGATAAGGTCCATATTGGCTACGTCAAAGTCATGAAGAATCTAAGGGTGATTGCGCTAAGTACGCTGAGGAAAATTTTCGACCAATTTGACAAATATGCATGGGATAAAGACGAGTTACGCGTTGTGTTTGAAACATTAATCTGGCCCCTCACTTCCCGACTACATATTGAGGGAATCCACAGTCCCACAGCCTTGCTAAAGCTGTTCAACACATGGTGTCAGAATCCTAGATACTACATCTTATTGATCACATGTCCTGAGCAAGATTCTACGTTGAATCCTCTACAAGCAGTGTTTAATCTCCTGCTGGCTCCAAAGGCCACACCAGGAGTTGTCAACATAATTCTAGACATGATAGAAAAACTTCTAACTTTGACAACAGATGAAGACGACGAAAAAGTACCAGCGATTGAGACGTTCAATTCGCTAGCAATTGAAAATGCAACCAAAACTGGCGAGGCGGAAAAGCACTTGAATTTCGGAAGTAAAATCCTCATTCCACATATTCCGAACATCCTTGAAGTTATGAAGAGACGTATAGCCAACTCGGCGAAAACAAACTCGGTCAATAAGAGAGATCTTCTCATACTTTCAAGGGTAACAGAGTTGGTCTCGACGCCAGAACTATGTGACGAATTACTGAAGCTACTTCTACCGATCCTTGTCAACAAAGTATGCATGAATATGGCAGAGGAAAACATGGAACACGCCGTGAATACAATAATAAATTTATTGGGACACAGCACCACACCACAGTCTTATATCAAAAACATCGCAGTACTCTTCAACAAAGTTTCCCTGGTGGAAGTCAGAAAACTTTTATTGATACTGCTCAAATCGATAGCTGATAATGCAACTCAGAATAAAGAAGTATTGACGAGGCTGTCTGAAGTTATAACTGAAATGAATGCCTTCCACAAAAGATGGATTGACCAGCCGGATTTCGACCGAAGACTCGACGCTTACAAGCTCATCTATAAGCTATCAGAGGACAATGAAATCGACGTCGACTTAGCCATTTTGATAGTGAATAACTGCTTTTATTTCATCAAGACTGAAAAGGACATTGGCCTCCGTGATAGCGCAGGACTTTGCCTGAGAAAAATCCTTCCAAAACTACTAATGAAATACAGATCGTCCACTGACGGCCAATTCCTAGTTCGAGATACCGTCCTGTCTCTTCTATCCAACGGCATAAGGGATGTCAAGAACGATATACTGAGAAACGAATGCATTTCTCTCCTGGGAGAACTGGCACGCGAGTGTCCGGACGCCGATGTGGTGCTGACAGATCTAGCAGCGTTGACGAACAAAGAAGACGTTGAAGTAGATTTCTTCGAGAACATGTGCCATCTGCAAATGCACAGGCGCGTGCGAGCCCTTATGAAATTCTGCAAAGTCGTTAAGAAGGCGCAAAAGTGCCCCACTCCTAGAACGCTGACAAATTTCATTCTCCCACTGGCTACAATGTTCATTTGCGACGATAAATACTCTGACAAGAACACCCTTATTGACGCGTGCATAGACGTCATTTCCACTTGCTGCAGACTACTGCCTTGGTACCACTACGAAGTGATACTTAAGCTCTATTTGAACAAAATGCGCCACTCGACTGAGCATCAAAAGCAACTGACCAGAATCCTGGTGGGCGTCATAGACGCGTTCCATTTCGACTTCTCCAAGGTCAAAAACATTGAGCTGCCGAAAGCTTTGTTCACCAACGTCCACTTTAGCAAAGGCAAGAAGAATTCCAAAGGTGTGAAAAAAGACGGCAAAGTAGAAATTTCCCCGGAAATAGAAGTAGAAGATAAAGAAGAATTAAATCCTGAAGACGACGAAGATCAGGAGAAACTAGAAAAACCAGTAGAAATTCTAGAATTAGACACGGAACTCAAAACGGCTGACGAGGAAGTTGAGAAAGAAGAACAAGTGACTAAAGAAGAGTTAGATGTGCCAGCGTTTGAGAGAATAACACATGTGTCGCCCTCTGTTGCGAAGAGGATAATCAAATCTTTGTCTGCTGGTCTACTCCCCCAACTAAATCGGTAAGTTGCATAAAATGCTATACCATACTTTCTCTAAAACCTAGTCTTCTTTCAGTTGAAGGTATGAAGCTAGTGTCTTCCCTAAGTTTCATTCGTGTTTGATGTAAGTCACTAATCTTACTAGCATAAATAATCCACCTTACAAAGGCACGAACGGGCGCGGGCGAAACGATTCTATGTATAATTATCCTTATATCTATTTGATTAAAGTATAGAATAGCCGTCTAGTCGATGCGGTAGCCGGGTCGGGCATGGGACCCTAAAAATGGTGGTTTACAATAAAGAGTTATTTATCTATCTCTATATCCGAGGCGCAAAATCGGTCAGGATGGAAAACTGTTTTAAGACGCCGCCGTACGTCTCACAACTAGCGCCGAGAGTGGAAAAAAAACATATCTTTTTTTGGTTGCGTTTTTAGCAAAAAATGCTTCTGCGATTTCTCAACGCGAGGCTTAACTATTTTTAGGACCTAAGGTTTGGATTCCAGGATTGGATTTCCTACGAATGCAATCGATTCTCGCCAAAAGTGGCAAATTTTGGCGAGAATCGATTGCATTCTTAAGTTCTAGGATCTGGAATCCAAACCTTAGGTCCTAAAAATAGTTAAGCCTCGCGTTGAGAAATCGCAGGAGCGTTTTTTGCTAAAAACGAATCCAAAAAAAGATATGATTTTTATTTCATTGGCGGCGCTAGTTGTGAGACGTATTTCATCTTAAGAGCCCCATGTCCCTGATTGGGCATGACAAGAACTTATTATGAGGATGATAACTATTTTACATTTCCAGTGCGATCGGCAAGCTAACGGACCACGAAGAGGCACACAAGCTCAACCGTCGACGCACCGGCTTGGAGCGACAAGAGCAAGACATGCTGCGTGTCCCGATCGCACTAGCTCTCGTCAAGTTGCTGCAGCGCTTGCCGGGAGAGCTGTTGAGGCACCAACTGCCGGGGTGAGTTAGCGGTTTACGCTAGTTTTGTGTTAGACAACAAGTGCTGGCGTGAGTAAGCGCTTTACGCTGAACGCTCAGGGCTATCTATAGATCTATCCAGCCAGCCCATGAATGTGTCCGTTTCTTTATCACGCTAACCCCCTTCGATCCCTTGCTACCCTTGTCCTTGGTTTTTCAGCTGTCTTTTTAATGTCATCAAAACATCCATCGGGTCACTATTATTACGGGCAGAGCTGTCAATATCATGTTTTTCTTCTTAGCGTATTATGAGGGGGCAAGAAGGCGTACGGCGCGAGCGGGGGTATGCCTTAATTTCCATACCTTCGTTCATGCCTTCTTTTCCATAGTGGCGCGGCGAAGTGAGCGTTGCCAACTTGCCACTCCGGCGTTGTTTACAGTCCGCCATCTTTAAAATTACAACGATTCTAAGAAGAATTGTATTCTAATTCCTCTTTTTATTATTTTTCCAGTATCATCATAAAACTGTGCTCCTTCCTGAAATCACCATTGAAACAAGTGCGCATATCGGCGAGAGATATCGTGAAGAAAATCATGCTCACAGTTGGAACGTCCTACATGGGCATTTTACTAGAACACCTCACACTTTTGCTCACTAGAGGTTTCCAAGTGCACGTTTTAGTAGCCACAATTCATACGGTACTGGACGCTTTGAAAAACGACTTTAAGCCTGAAGAATTTAATGCCAATTTGCACTACATACTCGACGTCTGCGCTAATGATCTATTTGGCGCGCTATCAGAAGAAAAAGAGGTCGAAAAGCTACACTACAAAACGCCCGAAGCGAAACCGAGCAAGAAAAGCTTCGTCACTTTGATGATAGCAGCGCAGAACATAACGGAGAAGTGTCTCATAAACTTGCTCCTGCCTTTCAAAGAGGTTTTACAAAAGCACCACTCGAAAAAAGTGGTCCTAAAAGTGCAAGAGGCTCTGATGCATATAACTACAGGCCTTGTCACGAACAAATTCATAGATACAGAATCTCTATTTATATTCCTGCACGGTGTAGCTTCCGAGAGCATACCGGAATTTGTTTTAGGCGCCCCAAAGCGTGAAATAACACAAGCACAGAAGGAAAAGATGCTAAGAGCAAAGCCAGACTGTTTCATCATTCCTGAGACGCCGAAAAGAAACCGCGAGGTTCAAGCTAAAAACGTCAGGACGTCGGCCAAAGCCAACGCGCACGTTTTGGTCGAATTCAGTCTAAACATCCTGTACGTTATTTTGAAAAGAGAAAAAGTGCCAAGAGAAGAATGCAAGGCGTTCGTGGACCCATTAGTTCCTTTACTAGTTGATGCGTTGAACAGCGACCATATAAAGGTCGCAACAGTTGCCCTGAAATGCATCAGTACGCTATGGACGGTCAGGATAAGCACTCCAACGTTGCAAGAGAGTATAAAGGATATTGTCAAGACTTTGTTTACCATTCTGCACAAGTATGCTACGTTTGAGATCAGTAAGCAGAATGATAACTTCCACTTGGTGCGGAATGCTTTCAAGGTAGGTTTTAATGCTACTTTACCTCTAATTGGTCTTTCCCTTATTGTATTATATCACACTGTGTAGGAAATGCTAGTACCGAAATATGGCTTCGTTTAAAAGAAGACGAATACTCGGGTTTTCTCGTTTTCAGTAAGAGTTTATGGAGCCTAGTGCCTAGTGTACGTACATGGTCCACTAGTAATCTATCAGTTTGTAAAGACAGTATGTCAGTTTGTAACTGAGCGTTTAGAGCGCTATTTGGTTATTATGAAATCTTTGCTTATTTGTTACAACAAAGATGGGTTATCTTTTTGGCGCCATTTGGGGTTTTCATATTTGCTTATTACTTACGTGAAAGTTATGCATGGAATAGTTGTATGTAGGGCATGTATTAATTACTGACAACCTATGAAGCCGATTTTCGGTATTCGATCTGCAAATGTCGAAAATATTTGTGGTCTAGAAACCTGACGATTTTTTTCTTTTCACAGGGTGTGACGGCCCTAATACGCAATGTCAAATACCACACCCTAGAGGCCGACCAACTGAAGACCCTCTTGCTATACGCCGAAGAAGACTGCCAAAACGACGAGAAACAATCAAACTCGTTCAATCTGCTGAAGGCTATACTGGAAGCGAAGCTAGTGTCGCCAGAGCTTCACGAGGTTATGGAGAAAGTCGCTAAGATTTGCATTCTGAGCGAGTCTGCGCGATCTAGGTGAGTATTTGTGATTATTTGTTTTTTTGGTTCTTCTTTGATTTGCAATCAGTCTGTAGACTATAAGCAGATGTGCGGGCGTCTTAAGATGAGCAGAGTTTGATCCTCCATTGAGGATCTCTCTTCAGTTTGAGTAGTTTATAAACTACTGAGGTCCATAGTGTCTCGCCTTTTCAGACGTCTTATGTAGAGGTAGATAGGCATCGTGAGTTGTACTGCGAGACGGTTAGGGTGATTTGCCAGTCTGTGCTTGTATCTATATCTATGTTTCTATAACTTAAACTCTAATTTTTAATTCGAGTCCACGGAATGACAGTTGCTAGTATGCTACTGTCAGATAAATCCTTTGTAGCAACTGTCATTCCGTGGACTCGAATTAAAAATTAGAGTTTAGGCATTTTGATATTATGTTGGATGAATGAGATCTTCTCCGACCCATAAATAATTTAATGCACAGTTTAGGTATCTTTCAAATGATGCCAATCTTCTCGGTCTTGGGCTTTTATCAGCCAGCCTTTTCCTGCCACTTTTAACAGCCTCTGTATTCTCTAAATGAAAAATAAGCCCTGTAAATCTCCCTTTATTAATTGTCAAAAAAATATTCAATTCAAAAGGAGCTATTCGATTGTTTTGTTTGTTGCACTTTATTGCACAAAAACTAAAAAGGTATATTTAAATAACAGAGATGTGAATGTGAGACATTATGTACAGGGGCGGAATTATTTCTATAGAAATTTCTTCCAGCCAGCCCAGACGGTTCGCGACTGTGGGGATCTCAAACTACGTGGTGTCTCAATTCTCATCTTTAGTGGCACGTATTGTACCAACGTTGCTTTGAGTATGACGAAGTTCCCTTTATCCTTTCAGGGAAGAAGCGCGCGTGATCTTCGCCAAGTACCTGTCGAGCTACTCGCCGGGCAAGCGGCTCGAGCGGTACATTCAGTTCTTCGTCTCACAGCTGAGCTACGAGCTGCAGCACGGCAGGGAATCCTCGCTCAAGTTCCTCGACATGATCGTTCATAAGTTTGCTGTGGTAAGATTTTTTTTTCTACCTTTTCACACGCTTTTCATACCCCTTTTCATACCCCTTTTCGTTCGATTGGCGCCCTTGTGCCGCGCGCGGTAAGAGCTACCACGGGGTATCCTAGGCCCGACCATTTGTACCTAATCCTGAAAACTTGGGAAACTTGACCATATCCGAGCTTGAGATTAAGGCGTAAAATCGGCCGGAGAGGAAACTTGTTTTAAGGCGCGATGCATAGTGAATTAGCCCGCGCGCAAAGAAAAATGCACGAAATCGATTTTCGATTTGTTTAGTGTATTTGTTACAGGAATCGATTTTGTGCATTTTTCTTTGCGCGCGGGCTATTTACTATGCACGGCGCCTTAAGACTCCTAACTGATGATAGTCAACTATTGCTGTGGTAAGTTAAAAGGGCGGAGATTATTTTTGAAAAGGTGCATTTTTATTGACATTGGTGAAAGTTATCACTCCGACGCTGTAGTTTATAGTAATTTTTATTTTAGTCTATTTGGCACACCAACAGAAGAACACACAATTATCAACAAACACAACAGACACAGTACAATATACATTACAACATTCTAAATTATCTGCACTAATAAAATTATAGGTGGGCACAGCATGCATTTTCAATAAACAAACACATTAAAATTAAAATTTATTAATTATTATTTGGCTAAAATTACTATAATAAAAATACTATATAAATAAGTGTTTCTTGCGTAGTGCCTGGGTAAAGCAAATAAGATTCTTCTCTTTGCATCGACGACACAACCGAGAGCTACTGATTGTTGAGGACCAGGACCAATCAATACTTTATAACACCTTACCATACCGTAGTATTATTTATCATACACTCCATGTCTTCACCATAACTTTCATTCTCCCAGGTCCAGCTCTCCAAGCACGGCGGCTACCTACTCCTCTCTCTCGGAGCAGCGATGGTCAACGATTCAGCTCCGGAATGTCGTGCTGCCGCCGCTGGTTGCATAGAAGGAATGCTGAAGAGATTCCCGCTACAAGATAGAAATGGCCTCTTTGATCTCGTGCTGACCTTCTTTCAGGATACTAGAGTAAGTAATAGCTAATAATAGTAATAGCTTTGGTAACCACCGCTGGCTGCATAGAAGGAATTCTCAAGAGATTCCCTCTACCAGACAGATATGGCCCATTTGACTTGGTGCTTACTTTCGTCCAGGATACTAGGGTAAGTGATTTTACGACTAATGTTGGCAGTAATAAGAGCTATTTATCAGTGGCTCAGCGAAGAAATGCCGCGCCGCCGCCGCTGGTTGCATAGAAGGAATGCTGAAGAGATTCCCGCTACAAGACAGAAATGGCATGTTTGATCTCGTGCTGACCTTCTTCCAGGATACAAGGGTAAGAGTATCCTATATGTATACTTTTTCGATTCGTTTAGTTAGTTTATCTGATACAGGGATCGATTTTGTGCATTTTTCTTTGCGCGCTGGCTAATTTAATTAAAAACGAATTTCCATCTATTAGATTCTGCACAATTACACATTTTAGAAGCCGCCAAATTTGTGAAATAATGGTACGGTCGGCCACAGTCACAGATACCCCATGGCAGCTCTTACCGCGCGCGGCATAAGGGCGCCAATCGAACAAAAAGGGGTATTCTAGCGTGTGGCCAACTGTGCTAATTATACTCCGTGCAATTTTAGTGGTTTTAAAGCCGAAGGTATTTTGTTGCACTGGTGATTCTGAGCCAAATTACAAAAATTCATTCCAAAAGGCGCGAAAAACAAAATTCACTTCCCCATACAAATGGTGTCGATTGGCGATAGCCGTTTGTACTGGGAAGTGTTTTTTTTTTCCCTCGTTTTGAAGTAAAATTTTGGAATTTGGCTCAGAATCACGAGTGCAACTAAATACCTTCGGCTTTAAGACCACTAAAACTCCACGGTGTATCTAAGACGTTACCTATGTCGTTTTATTCGCAGCGCGTTTCACTTATCAATTTTCTTTCCAGCCGGTCCACTTCGAGCTCGCCGCCCAGCTGAGCACCCGCTTCGTGAACGTGGAACAAGAGGAGTTCAAGCACCGCCTGCCCGCCGTCCTCCCCCTGATCACGGGCAAGCTCCTCCTGCTTAGCAACGACATCACCGAAGGGCGCTTCGTCAAGTTAAAGCTAGACCAGGCCGACGATAAAACAGGTTTAAATCGTTTTATATTTTACTGTAAATGCGCCAGCACCGACAATGCAAAAAAAAACCGTCCAAATCTATAAAAACGGCAAAAAAATCGCGTTTGTTGTATGGGAGCCCCATTATACATATATTTATTTTATTCTGTTTTTTATTCTGTCTCTGAAACAGAAATACATCATCTGTGAAAATTTCAACTGACTAACTATCACGGTTCATGAGATACAGCCTGGTGACAGACGGACAGACAGACAGACGGACAGCGAAGTCTTAGTAATAGAGTCCCGTTTGGCACCCTTCGGGTACGGAACCCTAAAAACATTAATGCATCAACCCTCAACCCAACCCTAGTCTTAGATAGTTAGAGAACATTTTATTGTACTACACAGGAAATTAATTATTTACAAGATTTTATCCAACCTAAAAGTACAGATGGCAGTCTAATTATTTTTACACACGTTTTATTCATAACTAGCTTTTGCCCGCGAGCTTCTCCGCGCAGACTTTTTTTTTTCTCGTGAGTTTTTCCGTTATTTTAATGGTTATTCTGCTATTCGGGACAGAGAGAAATATAATAAATAAAAAATCATAAAAATCGGTCTACCCGTTCTCGAGTTATAAATGGTGTAACTAACATAACTTTGTTTTATATATTAAGATGGTCTAGGATCTGGAATCTAGGTCTTAGGTCGCAAAAGCCGAAAAACGGCGCCGCTAACGTTTATACGGCAATGGTGGCGCAGCTGATCTCATTTCCTTTGCCAAAAATGTCCAGACACTATCTCAAAGTTATTTCGTTTTAATTTTATCTTTAACTTTGTTCGGTAATAAAACTCTTTTTTCCCATCCTAACAGATGAAGAGAAGCAAAAAGAAAAGGACCACAGCTTGATACAGATACTGAATCTGATTGAAAGAATAACGACGCAAGTTCCCTCGAGTTTGACCAACAAGAAGTTCGTAGCAGAATTCGATGACATAGCCCAGCAATGCCAAGTATTCCTGGCCTTCCCTCACGTATGGGTGCGACTAAAATCCGCCAAAGTCCTCAGCCAGATCCTATCGACTATTGATGCAGAGGAACTGGAGCTAGTAGTGAAAGACAAGCAGGATAGTGAAAGGGGATTCGTGTTCTATGACACGGAGAATTCTCTGCGCAGTTTGGTGCTGGATCTCTGTGCTCAGTACACGGCCAGTGTTACGAAGGAGATTGCGGAACAAGTAAGAACATTTATTAGTTATGAGCGATTTTTTTTTACTGGAGGAAGGTTTACACTTCACAGCTACACGATTCATTGTGTATTCACTACTTATTCAATGGATAAAAATAGTAATTGGTAAGGCTGAAGTTTAGATAGACACACAAAACAAATATATAAGTCTCCATTCAATCAAAAATAAGCTTAGCATGGCCGGACATATGAAGAATTAGTACATAAAAACAGTACACATACAAATGGGCGGTCGTACTAGGTTTGTTGTGCAGTCCATTCAAACAGTACAGCAATTTTATGTCAGATTTCTTATGACTTTATGAGACACTAGCGTTCACTTGGGATTTTTCTCCTTATCTCCCTGTTCCACTCCCTTAGGTTGTCAGATCCAAATATGTTTCTAATGTTTCTATCTTTAATAGTTTTACTCCCGATTTCTGCATTGAGAAATTCGCTATTCTGTCTCTGCAGATTTTTCACAAATGAATGCGACAAAACGATACTGTATTTACTTCGTAAAATTCTCTCTTCAGAAACTGGGCCTCAATCACTCAATTGCTTTGTTTTCCCAGGTCACGGCAGTCCTACTCCAGCTAATAAAGCTCATCTCAGCGATGCCCAGTTTCAAACTGCTACCCAAGAAAGTGGCAGACGAAGATGATCCCGAAACTGTTGGGAAGATCAACATCCGATGGGTCATTTACAAGATGCGGAAGGCGATCAACGTGGAGATCTCTAAAGCGCCAAATTCCACTAATATTGTAAGTACATTTTTACACTATGATGCTTATGATTAGTATCCACCCGGGTTTCCCTGATCACGTAGAAACAATCTCCGAAAAATCTGCGTATCTATTCCAAAAGTCTGAAAGTTTATGCGTGTCAGTTTCTTCTCCAAATCTCCACTGAAAGGATCCGGTATTTAATTTTACGTCTAAATATTGAAAGATAAGAGACTAAAAAAATCCGAGCTTTATCTACGCTTGCCCGCGAGATACTCCTTCCGTCTACGGAAAGTCATGTTAGTGTCATGTCTGTTCGCGAAACACGACTCAAGTCTACAGTAAAATAACCCTCCTTTTTGCTTCGCGTAGTCGGGTAATAAAGGCCTTTGCATCTACGCAATGAGATGATTTATACAGCGTCCAGGTACCAACCTTCACTCACACTAGATGGGTGAAGAGACCACTCGACGCTGACTAAAGCCCAGGCACTAGCCTGGGACATTGTTTTAGATGGAGTAGGCTTGCCCAGCACCTATACCATCCTGACAGCTTAGTTAGCCTAGCCCACAGGAAAGACGAGTCAATACGCGTGGAGCCAACTAAGTCGCGGGTTTCCTCACATGTTTTTCCTTCACAGTTAGCGAGTGGTTTTGCTACTACAAATTCACAAATGTACCTACGTAACTTTGAAAAAAAAAAAACAAAGTCATACGTACATGCCAGCACCGGGAATCGAACCTGGGTCTCTCGCTTCAGAGTCCAATGTTCTTACCACTAGGCCACCACCGCCTTTGTCTACAGTACTATGTCGCTTATAGACTTGATTTTACCTTCAAAATTTTATTAGTCGCGGAAGGTTGCGGAAGGTTGCTGACTTTAGCTGACGACGCACTCAATCCGAAGACCGTGAAACGCGGCTTTATACATTACTACCAAACTCACCTGCCAATTTCTCCCCAACAGAGGCAGTCAATCTTCACCGCTTGGATCCACCTGCTTTCCTCTATCGAGACCGAAGACCTGACCAAAGTAGTGGACCTCCTCATAGCGCCGTTAGTTCGCGAGCTGTCCACCGGTGACGCGGCGGCGCCAGCGTCACTCGCCCGCCAACTGGCAGGCAGACTGGGCAAGAAACTGAGGAGAAGACTAGGTGATATCGAATACGGGAAACTGGTGGCCGAAGCGCAAATGAGGCTCAATGTCAAACGGAGCGAGAGGAAAAAGGTCAGTATTTTAGGCCGAGATAAGATGGGTCGGTGTTTGTCCCCATTTTCTACGGCATACGTAGAGACAAGCTAAATCTACAGCGCCAAGGTCTACAGAAGACGGTTTTATAAGGCTAAAAGCAGAGAATCCCAGAGCTGCTAGAAATTCAGAGGAAAAAGGTCAGTGTTTTAGTCAAGAATTTAAGATGGATGCCGAGATAAGGTGGGTCGGTGTTTGTCGACATTATCTACGGCAAACGGAGACTAGCTGAATCTACAGCGCCATCTTAGGTCTACAAAAGACGGTTTTATAAGGCTAAAAGCAGGGAATCCCAGAGCTGCTAGAAATTCAGAGGAAAAAGGACAGCGCTTTAGTTAAGATGGATTCCGAGATAAGGTGGGTCGGTGTTTGTCCACATTTTCTATGGCAAACGGAGAGAAAAGTTTAATCTACAGCGCCATCTTAGATCTGCAGAAAAGGAGACAAGTTTTATAAGGCTAAAAGCAGAAAATCGCAGAGCTGTTAGAGATTCTGCCCTAACGGCACGACACCACGTCAAACGGTTTCGCCCCGCCATCAATGAGAGCCATCTCGCATCACTTCACAATTTCAAACAAGGAGGTATTAGGATTTAATGATTCACGATTTACACTCATAAATTGGGTCGAAACGGGTCGAAAGGCTATTTTTGTAGTAGAAGAAACCAAAATAACTGCAGTTGAACCCATTTCAGGCCAAATATTTTTTTAATATTTATTTTCTGTATGACCCCGGGCTTAGTTGATGGCACTGGTACAGTCGGCGACAGTCTCAGATACCCCTTTTTGTTCGATTGGCGCCCTTATGCCGCGCCCGATAAGAGCTGCCATGGGGTATCTGAGTTTGTGGCCGACCGTACCACACACTAGCTAGATAGTAGTTGTAGTAGTAAGAGAAATGCACCAGTTATTTGGGTAGTTTAATAAAATTTGGGCACTCTCTGAGTGTCTGCGTGTCTGATAGGTAGAATGGTTGTTTCAACACTGGCTCAAAATACAGAGCTCACAATAATGCGCGGGCAAAGTAAAGCGCCGCGTTAACAAAATAGTATGGTGGGACCATACTATGCTGCCACCCCCAAATAGTGAGGATGAGTATTTTACAGCGAACTGTTATCTTCCGCTCGCTGGTATTTTACATTAATTAGGTAACACTTTGAACACAGATAGTAAGTAGGTAATAAAGTAACATTAGAAAATTATTAATTGAAACTTAACTAAATCTTATAAAATTCAACTTAAATACTTCAAAATTCTTAATAAGTAGGTGCGAAAGTAGTCGAAGTTGAACGCGACGTAGAGACGTAGACGTAGAGAACACTTTATTGTACACCAGAAATTAATCAACCGAGTTGCTTTCCTGGCAACGTTTGCAGCGCAATGTTTTCAACGTGCGTGCGGTTTGGTCTTGCACAGCTGATTCGACAGCGTTTTCTCAGGACCCATTTGACAAATGCTTACATGAGGCGGAAAACCCGCTGCTGCCAGTATTGTGTATGTAACTGATTGCATGTCATGCACGGTGACAGTCGAAGGGAGTCGATGGTTTCGTTCTTTCTGCGAATTTAGTTTCCTATCAACATCATTGGAAAGTCTGAGTGAAGTTATGTTTATTTTAATAATTTATTTATTTTTATTAATTTGTTCCAGCTCAGCTGATCTTAGCAGCCGGGCATGTGCAAGGTTTTCTTCCTGTTCTAGCAAGCGTAGTTTTAATATTTCGTTTTCCAACTGGGCATTTGCAAATTTTTCATCTTCAGTTTTCAGTTGTTTGATTAGAACCTCCTTTCGTAAGGAAACAAGCTCCATTTTTCGCTTAGCCAAAGACCTCCCACTAACGGTCTCATTCGCAGTGTTTTCCTTAATCTTCTTTGTAACTGGAATGAAAATAATTGAAACATAAGAATACAATATCATAATTATAATAGTAACAGTCAATATCCTATGCAACTGTTTAGGGTGAAACGGGAAGGTTCTGTCTTAAGGGGTAACATATAACAGAATGTTCGCGGATTAGCCTTTACTATATTCATAGTATGTATAATACATAAAGTCTTGCTTGTATCCTAGAGGAGTAAGCAGAGACCAATGACCAAGGTTTGCCACTTGCACTTGCCATAAACATCAAAACTAAAATACTTACTTGTACATGAAAGACTTGGGTGAGGTTTACGCTTTAAATTTGCTCTGTTGTTTGTTGAATTGTTGAAAAAGGAGGGGGTTTCCTCTTTATTATGTTCTTCCTGGCTTTCTTCTTCACTATAAATGGCCTCAACTGGAGATATGCCTTGGTACTCCATCAGAGAGCTGTCACCATCATAATTTGTGTTCTTTCCATTCATGGTAGGACCAACCAAGCTGCAAACTTTATCCAGCAGTGGGTCCTCTGTAGGCTGTGAAGATGGCCCTCCCCCTAAGAAAACACAAATATACTTATAATACCTCTAACTTAGGCCTTTGCATCTACGTAATGAGATGATTTATGCAGCATCCAGTGGCACCGACACTCACACTAGATGGTTGGAGAGACCACTCGGACGCTCCAATGCCTGGGACATTTTTTTTAGATGGAGTATGCTTGCCCAGCACCTATACCAACCTGACAGCTTAGTTGGCCAAGCCTACAGGAAAGACAAGTCAATACGTGTGGAGCCAACTAATATGCAGATTTCTTCACGATGTTTTTCCTTCACCGTTAGCGAGTGGTATTGCTGCTACTACAAATTCACAAATGTACGTAACTTTGAAATTAATCAAAGTCATAGATACATGCCCGCACAGGGAACCCAACCTGGGACCTCTTGCTTCAGAGTCCACTGTTCTAGACCCACTAGACCACCACTGCACCGTACCTCTAGCGGTATGGCAATTCATTGTTATTATACCTGCGTACCTGTTGCTGATATTTCCTTTTTAATATTATTGGCCAGTCTTTTTGCTGCCATCTGCATAACTTCGAATTCCTCCTGGCATGAATCTTGGGAAACGCCAACGGACTCCGATTCTTTCTGGTCATTACCATGTAGTTTGACTCTCTCAAGTAGCAATTCTCGGTTTACTGTAATGAAATTTATAAAACATGTAGGTAAGTATCAAAACAATACATAATGTGTAGTATTATTTCTTCTAGAGATATATCCTTTCAGTTTACCTGGAATGCTCATTTTTGAGGAAGAAAGTTGTTTCTTAACTTTCTTCTTCATATTCTTATAGCTTTGTTGCAGGCTCTCGAGAGTTCGTGTGTATGAAGTAGTTGTTGAATTGTAATCCCGCGCCACCAACAACCAAGCTTTTTGCTTGTCTTGGAGGCTGGCTCCATCTGTTTTTTTATTTTCTATTTTTTGTTTGTATTTCTCTAAAACTTCACACAGGTGGCGATTTTCACTGGCCGTGAAGTTTGGCGCTCGTAAACGAGTTTTCTTTTCACTCTCCATATCGTATGATAGTAACTAAACTTGAAAATACCACGACAAGAATGCACAGGAACAATGTATGTTTGTTTATTTATTTTGACATGTCAAATCATCACAGATTAAACATGTCAAATACCTGACAGCTGCCTGACAGTGACAGTTTTATAATCCAACTTTTGGTAAAACGTTAGAACATGAGTAAGAAACTTGAGAGAACATTATAAAAGTTTGCAAAGTGTAAGTGAGATGGCGTTATTTTTTTTGACCGGAAGCTACATTTAAAATTTACAGATTATAGTTTGTCTGGTATTTGTCGGGTTATGTTGGCTAAACTGGCGGGACATGCGTGGCGGGAAATTCAATTTTATCACAGTTTTTTTAAACTGATCTATCTTTGACCTTTTTCAAAGCCGTGTCGGCACAAAAAAGCAGTTTATGACACAGACAGAACAGAAGTTTTTATAGCCGTGAACAAAAAAAAATTAAATAAAAAAACTGAAAAAAAGCCCGCCACGCTGGGCCCTTAGCCTGTAACGCAATGGCGGGTCAATGGCGTCCCGGCAGAAGGACAAAACCGCGCTCTCCTCGTTTTTCTCCTACAACCAGAGAACTAATCCTCTAGAATTAGAATCAAAATATTCTTTGCTGTACTACAAAAACATTAAAAGGACAGACAGCGTTAGCAAATCGTAATTGAAGTCGTCACCTGACAGCCCATTTTGGCACCATTGTGTTACAGGCTAAGGGCCCTGCTATTGTCCAACCTTAACACAGACTGAACTCTTAGTTTATTAATTTAACCCGCTGGCTGACGCAAGATTTTCTTTTGATTGATTAGTCTTTCAGGCATTCCCTGATACACAGAAGGCTGTGCCGGATACCATACCACTCATAAAAAAAAAACGTAAAATGCTTTGCCACAAACTTTTCTTGGCCGGTAAGAGCGTCGCTGTCATCGTTGTATTTGAGAGCTAACTGACAATGACAGTATGACATTTCAAATAGTACTTACCAATTTCAGCCGCCGGCCAAGAAAAGTTTGTGGCACTGTACAATCATCGACGCTGTTATTTTTGTTGTACGCAGCGAATGAGCGAATGAGCGATTGGTCTGGTTGTAGGTACGTCATCATAATAGCGATGATTATCTTCGGTACACTGACTGGCTGGCTTGAAAAGTAACCCCGAAAAATGTATTCCAATGCCAACAATATACAGGGTATTAAAAGACCGCCAACAAAGCGGGAAACTACGTATAGTCCTCATCATAATGAACATTTTTTCCCAAGGAACTATGCCTGTTAAATTAACTGTTTCCGAGATAATGAGGTTCAAAGTTGGACTTTTCAAAACTTTTTTTTGCAGAAATGTATTTAGTCTCTTGTTCTTAACATCTTCTCAAGAAGCTATATCAAAATTATGAATATTTCTTACAAAAAACAACTTTAAAATTGCAACCCGCAATGTATTCTAAACATCGGTAAACTTATACCTACGCTTGCGCAATATGACTTCTGTGCGTTACACGTCCATTGCGTGATAAAATATGTTTCAAAATTATAACCTAAAAAACCAAAATCATTTCCCAGCAATAATTCATCGAAAAAGTACTTGGTTTTGGTGTCTAGTATGAGTGGCTTTCGGGTCAGTTGGCGGTCTTTTAACACCCTGTATCATCTAAGCTTCTAGTATCTATTTTTGTGTCCGATGTAATGTCTCTCTTGATATATTATTAACAAAGGCCACCGGTTCCCCGAGGACTAACTGTGACGTCACACACTAGCCGCGGACCGAGGTCGCCCTTACTTAGTCATAATCATAACTCGATGAATATTTAAATCTAGTTAGTTTTTTTTACTTTTAGCGGTATTACCACACCGCCGACGTTCCATACACGTGGACCGATTTAGTTTTGTTGTTATATGGTACGGTACCTCAGGAGGTACAGGAGGTTTCTTACAAGGTCATTCTTCCTCTTCTTATCATCAGCAAGAGTCTAATTTTGAGCACTTGACTGATTCGACGCCGACAACGCAACGCATCGACGAGCGTTTTCGTCACGCACGAAGAACCTAATCTTGCTTTATCTTACTACGTTCCGAGTCCTGCAAGCGTAGCATAAGGCTGGGTTAGAGCGTATCTATGGGTTTATAACTCTCTCTATCCGGCTCTAAGTCAAACAAAAGATGAGATACATAGGTATACCCAGCCTTATGCTACGCTTGCTGGTGGTCAGAAATGCTTCCGGCTTCGCTCCAGCTCAGCCCGATGACTCGTAGCCCGGCCTCTACTATTCGCTGCCATAGTGTCCACTTCTTCCCCCCCCCACACGACTCCCCCTGCGGCTTCGATTGTTCTTCATCATCATCAACAGCCCATTTCTGCCCACTTTTCACTCCACCTTTACGCCAACATACTTTAGGCGTCTATTTTGCCAAAGCAACCTTAATACCTCCCCTTTCGCTTGGTAATAATGCGCAAGTTAATAAACCTATCTTCTGTCCGCAGCTTCTTCTCCAAGAAAAGGTCCACAACCCCGAGAAGGCAGCCAAGCGGAAGCTTCAGCTCAAAGAGAAGAAGAAGCAATCCAAGAAGATGAAGATAGAGACGATGCAGGGCAAGCGACCAAGGGTCAAGAAGCGGAAGGCCGAGGATATAGACCTGGAGGACCAGTTGCTCAACGATGATTGAAGAGGAGGTAATCTTAAGTCGAAGAGGAGCTTATTCCCGTGTTTATAGAAGTTACTATCGTGTTACAAGGTAGCAAAGTAAAGTCAACCAGTAGTGTTAGAAAAAAAAAGTATAGTAAGCTGTTAACACTACAACCATATATCAGGGCTCATGTTTGTGAGTCATTGAGAGGATTCATTCCCAAGACAAGTTACATAGGAACAAAAAAAAATTAGGTAGGTACTATTCGCTACTCTGAAAACGACTGTAATTTCTGTGAATTCAGAGTTGGAATAGTAGGCATCCCGGTATCAAATCGACTTTACCGACCCTAAAATTAAATGTAAGTTTGGTCTTCGCACGTTTATAACATTGCGTATCCTTGTTGTAAGTAGCGTAAATAGCGTTACATTGCGTATCCTTGTTGTAAATAGCGTATGTGTTAATTATTTGTAATAAAACATGAAAATAAATTATTCGTACTTTCTCAGTCGTCCAGCTAAGACAGCAAGTTTAGCAAGAGTTTAGACCATAAATCATAAACCCATCAAATAATAAATATTTCTCCGTCAATAAAACTCCGTAGTTAAACAAAATATTTAATATTGCTTTATGCATTTTAAATACAAAATCATTTAATATATTTAACGTAAAGATTATAAGTACTTACATAACGATATTAGAATTTCAAATGTAACATCAACAAGCGACAGTACAACATAAATATTCAACATAATTTAGTGAACGCACCTAAAGTGCAGTAAGCTTACTAGCTTATAGTTCTATCCACCTAGAAAAATGTGTGCAGTTACTAGGATAATTGTGTTATCAAGATACTGCTTCTATTTTCTACATCTATCAAATTATTGTAAATTATTATGTTACAACGTTACCTACAACCTACAAATGACAAAGAAATATGTCATACTTTTTTTTTACTTAGCCTCGGTGTTAGTGTCCTACTGCTGGGCAAAGGCCTCCCCCACTTCAGTCCAGACTTTTCGGTCCTGGGCCACCTCAGACCACTCCGGCATGCATTTGATGAGATCGTCCCGCCAGCGTCTTCGCGGCCTACCTCGACTTCCATGTCCATCTGCTGGCACCCATTCCGTGTCATACATACAAGGTGCTACAAAAGTACCTAACTCTTTTTACAGGGTGTAACCTACTGGTCAACAGAATATCAAAACTGTAAAAAAAAGTTGAAATTTTTATTTTTTATTTATTACCTCAAAATATTTTCTTGGGTTTGCACGAGCACTATACATAATTTAAACACATAATTTTAACGGATTTAACACTCGTTCAGGTCTCGAAACGTTGGAAAATGTAAAAAGTTAATAAAACGAGTGTTAATCCGTTAAAATCTGTGTTTAAATTTTTATAACCTCAAAATTGAAAATTTTTCATAACTTTTTTGTTTTTGTTATTAGCTCAAATTTAAAAATATGTTTGTGCGTGTAGGTGCATTAACATAGTTTTGAGTTGTTAAAACATTGTGAAAATCAGGTTGAGTAGTTAAAATATAAAAAAAAAAAAATTCTCCTGCCACATCGTTCACATTTTATTAATTTAAAAATTAACGGAACGTTATATAGAAAAAAATATATTTAGATATTCCTATCACCGGGTGCTATTACCTGTAAAAAGAGTTAGGTACTTTTGTAACACCTTGTATTACATGAAAATACCAATCAGATCAGTCAATAAAAAGCGAATGTCTCAAAGTTCTGTAGTAATCGAGAATGTCTCATTATCATCATCATCATCATATTATTCATATAGGTAAGTTATTTTTTTAAACATTTAAACATTTTTATTGAAAGTAAAATACATTTTTACATCAGCACCATAACTTTCATAGCACACTCATTTTTAATTCAATCTGCACGTATAATTTTTACAACAGCGCGTGATGCAGGAATCATATTTACATAAGTTTCAGTTTTTTTAAACATTTAAATAATTATTTAAATTGCTAAACTTCAGCTTTGGACGGCAGCAAGCTCTGTCATACATCTAAGCTTATAATACAGCACATTTTCACAATTTTACTTACACATTCCCTTTCTTTGTTTTCCAATTTGCGCTTCGAAACAGCAAGCAGTGGTTTTCTGTTAGCTTTGTTAATTTATTATAAATCCTAACTATGTATTCTTGATGCGTTGTTAATATAGTTTATTGCTCGAATAGATAGAAACTATAGACAGACTAGGGATCCATACCGTTCACTCACAGATACATAAATTTTAAATTTCAAACGAAATATCGCGTAACATTTTCATTTAAAAGATTTACTCTCAACCCTATGCATGCATAATTGACACAACCTGAAATTACATTGTAACCGATATAGAACAAACAAACGTTCTTAAATATTATATCTACTAAGTAAAGTACCTATTCCATTCATAAAACGACTTAAGCCATAGCCGCAACCACGTGTTGACTGCATCATAATTAGTATTTAATATTTTTTCTGAAGGAATCAAAGCTTTCACAACAAGAGCTTCAAAGTGCTTTTCAAGTATGGCGACGGTCTAATAACACCCCGTATATAGACGTAGAATAGTAAATAGATATCGCAAAATCCTGAGACCATTTTGATAGGCGCCGTCGTATCGTAGGATAAAATATTATCCCAAACCCAAAACTCTTCACAGCAACATAGCCGAAATAGGGTTGTATCTCATGATCTTAGAAAGCAGAATCCAAAGCAAGGAAGTCAGAGCGGCCAACGCGACTCCGCCCCAGCCTAGGTCCAGGGACCATGATGTGGAGAACTCTCTAGCTGAGAGAAGGAACATGGCGGGCATCCTTGGACCTACGACGCCGTCGGCTGTATCGTCCATAGAGCTGATGCCGCGCGTGGAGACCCGCTGGATGCGTTTGAAGTGGATTATCATGAGGGTGAACATCGCGAAGAGGCCTGTGGGAGGAATTGACGGGTTTGAGTATACCTACGAGTTATTTTATTTAAGTTAGTATACAAGTAGGAAAACCACGACTATGGCCCGGTTTCTGAGTTGAGAATTTTGCTAAGCAAATGGGTAAGTATCGTCCTGTCTCTGCAGATTTCTCACAAAAGAGCGTTACAGAGCGATACGTAAGTATGTGCTTAGTAAAATTCTCGACTCAGAAACCGGGCCTATATGACTTTGGCAAGATCTGTTTTTTAGGACAGTGAAGTTATCGGAAGAAAATAAGATTATTAGATCGGCTTTGTTAACTAAAAAATTATAGAACAAAAAGTGCGTAATTTGACACCAAAAATTCTTGACCAAATCACATAATAAAATTTTATTATAACAATGGTTTTCGAAGTTACATCTAGGCTATTAAATATGTAATGAGCCGTGTTCATTCAGCACAAAATTACAAAGCATTTCATAGATGGCGCCTACAGGCGTGGCCATAGAAGAACTGGAATACTGCTGTCAAAATTAATTCTTTCCTTTCTTTCTAAATTGTATTAATAATGTCTGTACATAAAATGTTTTCTAGTACAATAAAGAATATTTTATCTATCTATCTATCTAAGTATCTGCCTTCATTCTACGTTCTACGCAGTTTTCAAAGAACAAATTAAAAACAGCTCATAGATGGCGTTTACAGGCGTGGCCATAGAAGAACCGGAATACTGCTGTCAAAATGAATCTGTGCTAAGCGAAATTTGACTGCCGTATTCCGGTTCTTCTATGGCCACGCCTGTAAACGCCATCTATGAGCTGTTTTTAATTTGTTCTTTGAAAACTGCGTAGAACGTAGAATGAAGGCAGATATTTAGAAAGAAAGGTAAGATCACTCGTAGGTACGCATTATTTCAGCCAGACTTAGTTTTCATGATCCCTCAGTTCAGACAATAAATCTGTAAATTATCAGTCTACGGAGTTGAAACTTTTCTAAAAGATTTAAGAAATTATTTATTAAATTTTGTGATAAAATCTGATGCCACAAAGCTCTTACGTTTTGAGATTGAAAATGTCATTATTTGTTCTAGCGTCTGAACTGAGAGCACCCTTCATTGGACGATAACACGTTTAAAGTTTTAGTAATTTTTAAACCATTGCTTTAGGTTTTTAGAATTATTTACGAAATATCCTGAAAGTTTCCCTTTGTTACGAAGTCATTCAAAAAATGAGCCCTCAGTCCAGATGCACATGGTTTACTGCCTTACCGGCTAACAAATACATGACTCCGGTGACGAGAACTGCGCTGATCTGGTGCTTGCAGATACCGAAGGCACCAACTAAGGCCGCACTTCCCAGCACTATCAGACACACCAGCGCGCACGATATGGATAAGTTCTGCATGCCTGTGAAAGCAAAGGGTTGCTTACTAGGTTGCTAGGTTACTAATTCTATTCAGATCTTGCAAGTCACGAATGCGACTGAGCCATAGTTGTGTGTGTTCGTATACATGCACTTTGCGATAGTGTGCGTGCTTTGTGTGGGGACACAATCGAATAGATATCGAATAGAAAGTATCGATACTGTATTCATGAGTAGTATCGAAAAAAAAGTATCGTACTCATAAAAGTATCGAGACAAAAGTATTGATACTTTATACGGCGTCCAGCGGGACCACCTCCATTCCGACGCTGCAGTGCCTGGGACATTGTTTCTACCTCTATTAATAACAGATTGAACTGTTTGACCGCGCATCATGGATGTTTTTTTTTGTAAAAGCACGAATATCTAAAAAGTTTGTTATTAATTCAAACTTTCATACTGAATAGCAAAAACATGGCTTTATTATGCCAAAAGCCTCATGAATAATGATCTTATTACACTTTACGGGTTATAGAACAAAAGAGGGGCATGAATGGCGAATTGCGTATAGCATGAGTTAGCTCATGAGCGTTGAATATTTAGCAGCTAGGTCGTACATAATATGATTACGGCAGAGGTACCAGGCAGCGCTGATTGTACCTTGTGGTACGGCCGGTGGCCTTTTTTTACCGGTAAGATTGCCGGCACTATCACTGTGTTTATCAAATATTTTCCTATAGGAGATTTCTTCCCTCGTTTCAGGTACGTAAGTAAGTAAGTAACTCTTTATTGCACAAACGAAAACATTTTACAAATAAACACACGTATTACGTATTGCTTTACAACTCTATCTAGATGAACGCTACGCGTGTTTTGGCTCTGCGCGTTGCTACAAGGATACAACGCGCGTTTCGGCTCTACGCGTTGCTACGAGAATGCTACGCGCGTTCGAGTCTACGCGTTGCTATGAAAATGCTACGCGCGTTAAAATCTACACCTTGCTACGAAAATGCTACGCGTTGTTAGTGAATGCTACGCGCGTTGTGATTTTACGTTTTTGATAGAGACAGAGAGTGAGTAACTAATCAATTTGTCGAGACATTTTACGTCTGAGTGCTTCAAAGGAAGCCAAAGCATTTCTTCTGTATTTATGACTTGTTAAGCTAGATGTTATCATGAATTACACATTACGCCTCGCCAAGAGGGCTGGGATACGAACGCAGGAATTTATGGTGGCTACTTAAAAAGTTTTTACGGTTATTAATTGTTATGACCGGGCCAAGATTAAGTGATTAGGTGGAAAGGTCAAGTAACTACCGTTCCTAAAAGCGGTTCTTTAAGATTTGGCACTGATAGAATTCTGGAATTGGATTAAACTAATAGAAATAGATACGTTTTTGGGTGCTGAAGGTAACCCTGTTTTCTTATGCTTATAGGTTCAAGTTTAACGTTGATGTAGCAAAATATGTTCTTTTTGTAGCCTATCTAATATGTCCCGCAATTATTTCGACTAACAATAAGTTGATAACTTTTTTGTTATTTTAGTTTGAGCTCATAACAAAAGTGGTTAAGGATTGATTAATTCATGAAGCTTTTCTGTAGCGTCCTTTTACGACCGATTTTGAAAAGTTTTACCAACAACAAAGAAAACTTAGTATAACAAACTTACGATGTTGCCAGTCGGCTCTAGGTTCTTCGTAGTCGCTGTTAGCCAAGTAATTTGTGCACACTGGGTCTCTAGGAAACCCTATCCTAGCCAGCATTGTAACTTCTTCATCTGAAAAAAAAATGTTTGTCAGCACTTCTAACTTCTACTTCTAGATCGGTCCCCCAATTCTGAGGATCGTGACCATAATCATTTCTAATTGGTAATACGTACCTAATACCTATCATGGGACTGGAATCAACTAAGCTTCGCTTCTATCTATGGATTTCTTGGACATGCAGGGTCTCCCGTAATCAGCCCCGGATCTAGGGGGGGGGGGGCAAACCGGGGCACCCGCCCCGGGCGGCAGTTTCAGGGGGCGCCAAAATCATAAAAAACCGTGGCCGTCCGGATGTCTGTATGTATCAATGTAGCGCGATCACGCCCGTAAAACTTTACGTATCGAGAAAAAATCACGAAAAATCCCAACCATTCAAGAAAATTTTTTTTTTTTTTAGTAATTGATCTTAAACGCTGGATAGAGGGGGCGCCACTATCAAGTCTCTGCCCCGGTGCCAAAAAGTCGTAGATCGGGGGCTGCCCCCCGTAATTCAACGTCAAGCGGGAACTGGGTGAAAGGGCATTTCTTAAAAAACCTGGTCGCTTTGTTCAGAAATTATAGGTATTTTTTAAAATGGTCACCCTAGATCACATATTGAGGTACTGTGGTCGCATATTTACTAATTTTGCCGTGTTTTTTTTTCACATTATCCTTAACAATCATGCTATTAAATAGCATTGATAAATCAAACAGTTACCCCCTTTGAATTACGGGACACCCTGTATATGTACTTTGCATAGTATAATTTAATCAGATAAGATTTCTAATTTATCTTCAAAGAAACCCTCGATGTTTGTATAGAAACTATTCTCAAAACGAGCACGAGGACTGTACTAGATTTAACGTTAGCGTTGCAGAATTCTAAGCCAAAACAATTTAGAAGTATCGTTTACCATCGATACGCTGTGAATTGAACTCAAAAAGGTAGTCTCAGTAACTTTTTTTCGTTACGGTCATTGCCTTGGAAACTATATTATTTTGATTATCCAAGTACAAAACCTAGGTACCTACAACATGTTTACCAATACTATACCTAATGATATAACCCGTGTCAATAAAGAAAACATTTAGCATGAACTTCAAAACTAGTGTTGTCTCGCTTTGATTCTATATGATTAGATCGAGAGGGCGCGTGTTTTGCAATTCATCCTAAATGTTTTCTTTTCTCGGACGAGAAACAACCCTTCAACAAAAGGGTAGGTTACTAATCTGATTAGAGGCGCCTGAAACCTAAAGAGTTTGTCCCAGTTCGATATTGGGACTGAAAATAGGATGACCTGAAACTACGGTCTGTCTGCCCGAGTTCGATTTCCGGACCAAAATGGTAAAATCTAGGCCAGCGCCAAAGATAGTCTAGATTTTGAGGCAATAGAGAAAATGGAAATTAATTCATTGGAATAAAAGCGCAGTCCTGAATATTCCGCTCTTCAGCTTGAAAACTTTTTTTTTATACAACGGGTCACAAAACTAAATTAACTACTAAATTATATCCCCGACATTTTAGCTTTAAATTAGCATACAACTCATAAACGGTTTTGATAAAACATATCTAAGACTCAGCTAGCGTTATTCGAGCTTTCGTTTTTCGAGCTTCAGTAGCGGACTCGTATCTAAAAACACTCGGTAGAAAACCTTCTTTCAAATAAAAAAAAACTGCATCCAAATTGGTTCACCCGTTTAAGAGCTACGGTGCCACAGACAGATACACAGACAGACAGACACACATAGCGGTCAAACGTATACCACCCCTCTTTTTGGGTCGTGGGTTTAGGTGTGTAAACTCATCAAAACAAACAACATACTATGGGGACACCATCGAAACCTTGAAAAAAAAAAGTCAGCCATTCCATACTAAAAATCGATACCTACTGCACCAAATGGTCCCACCAAATGTAGAGCAGCTAAGTAATATTTTTTGAGATTGCACAGATGGCCCAATATTAATAGTTGCTTGTAGTAGTATACTACAACCCCCCTGTAGTATACCAAGATCTTTCTGTAACATCCTGTAGATGTACACACGGCAGCACGTAACACTTTCGTTGCAAAGTCGCTCGTAACGTAACGTATATAAGTGAATAAAGTTCACGCGTGTAAACGTCTACATACTGTTTTGTGTAGATACCATAAAGAAATACTTTCGTTGTAAAACGCCCGTAAAGTAAATGAATAGAGTTCACGCCTGTAAGCGTCTACATGCTGTCTTGTGTACAACTAGATAGGTACTTACCATCTAAAGAAATACACATTGTCCAAATGCCTCCATTCATCGGAACTAGGAAGGTCCCCCCGCCTTTTTTCTTGCTTGTGTCCTCGATCTGGAAAGAACAAGGAAATTATAAAAAATACAGTCTGCTATAAAATTTGCTCTTCTTACGAAAGAAAATTAAATGTCCACATTGCATTATTTATATGCAAAACAGATTTTAATAAAAAGAAAGAGCTCGCTTTAGAGGTAGGTCAAAATGTAGGTCAAGGTAGAATGTACATTGTTTAATATATTTTGTGACAAGCACTCGTCCGTCCATAAAAATTCCCCCCTCACAAATTGCCACTGGAAAAATTAACGAGCTGTCTACAAACAAACACAGCCGTGTACATAAAACTATTCGATTGGTCGCGTGATTAAATACGCTTATGGCAACAAAACTCAACAATTGAATTCGACCCTATTCCTTAACGATAAGGACGGTCCTAAGCCTGTAGTGTGCCTCATGACTGTAGGTGTTTATGTGCCGAGTCTAACGATACCTACATAATGTCTGTGTAAACATACCAATTAGGACCCCGAACGTTCGTCGCTTTATTTTGATACACTTGTAGTTTTTTTCGTAACATAGGAGCTAGTTTGGTAAATTAAGCTTTTGTAGGTTCTGCCTTTGTCTCTGTACGAGTAGGTACTTACTTACCTAATTTTATTTCACAATTTGTATGTTATAAACCTACCAACGAAACATGACGCTCATATCCTAGAAGGAATCAACAGTTGCAACAAAATATGACCACTGGCGTAGCACAAGAATGGGAAAGGTCGTTTGAATTTCATAGAGTCTCACTTTTGGCCTAAGTTGGTAGAGTGGGATAGGGGCAGGAGCCTTAGATATGACAAGTTTTAACAAAACCATCGTTCCAGCTATGCATATAAGGAGGTACAAATCACCGCTTTATATTAGTTAGGTCACGGACATAAGTTCCAGTCACGGTACACCAATAATTATGCTATCAAACGCGTTCAAGGATAATGCGAACGAGGCAGCAACGTGAAAGTTTTCCCCAACATATGCCATTAGTACGGAGGCGCTGCTTACCTATACAGAAACGTGCAGAAGGTCTCCAGGTACTTACTTAAGTAGGTACGCGAGAATGGCGAGGGTTATCTATGTGTATAAATCGCTATCGAAACCAGATTTCGTAATCTTCTATCTATATCTTCTATCTTCTATACTTATAATAAAACTCTAGCGAAGTCAATTCTGTACATTGAATATTTTTAGAAAAAAACTAGCAGGGGTTACTAAGTAAACTATACTGAATCCAAAAATGCAAAAAAAACGGTTTATGTCTGTCTGTCTGTCTGTCTGTCTGTCTGTCTGTATGAACACGATAAACGCGAACACCGCTGAATAATTTTCAACCAAACTTAACATGGTCGTAACTCACGTTTCTGGGAGTAACTTAGGCTATCCGATGTTTTGAATACATTGCGGGTTGCAATTTTAACTTCGTTTTTTGTAAGAAATATTCTTAATTTTGATATGGCTTCTTGAGAAGGTATGTTAAGAAGGTTATACTGAACATATTTCTGCAAAAAAAAAAGTCCGACTTTGAACCACATTCTTTCGAAAACCTACATTGCGGGTTGCAATTTTTAACTTGATTTTTTGTGAGAAATATCCATAATTTTGATATGGCTTCTTAAGAAGGTATATTAAGAACGTGATACTGAACACATTTCTGAAAAAAAAAAGTCTGACTTTATTATCTCGGAAACCGTTGATTTCCCAGGCATAGTTCCTTGGGCAAAAATGTTCGTTATGATGAGGACTATACGTATACGTACGTATACGTGGTCTCCCGCTTTGTTGGCGGTCTTTTAACACTCTGTATAATAGCACGCTACGACTTTTGGCATTTGGGGCGCATATTGTAAATGAAAAATCGGCATTTGTTTTTATTTTATTTTGGCGGAAAATGTTAGTTCTACAAGCGTAGCATAAGGCCGGGTTAGAGCGTATCTATGGGTTTAAACAATAGGTATCTCACTCTTTTGTTTGACGTAGAGCGGGATGGATAGAGCCATAGATACGCTCTAACCCAGCCTTATGATGCTTGCTGGAGGGAATTGTGAGTGGTTTTCGGTGGAGGTCGGACAAAGTTCATCGATGTTAGAAATGTAGTACTGTTGCGTCGCGGTCGAAATCTTCTGGGTTTGAACCCACGCGAGGTTGAAATTTTTTTTTGTGCCTTTTTTAAAATATTTACTCTACTGAGCCCAACTTGATATTAAAAAAATATATTTTGTTTGCCGTAGATCGGGATAGACAGAGTTATTTGCGGTAGATACGCTCTAACCCAACCTTATGCTTTGCTTGCTGGTTTAGCATGAGAATGGGTAAGACCTTATCTATGGGCTTATAACTTTATCTATCCCACTCTACGTCGAGGGAGATACATTATAAACCCCCATACTTCCCAGGCAATTCTTATGCTAAGCTTCCTGGTATCTTACACGGGCAAAACATATTCTAACCTAATCTAAACAAAACATATTTAATCATAAATGTATTGTTTAGATTAGGGCACACAAAGACAGACACACAGACAGGCACACCCTCATAAACACATAAACAGACACACACACAATGCTATCAAACTTATGACACCCCTCTTTGATGGTCGGGGGTTAAAAAAAACCTTCCTTTTGAGTTTTCCTCCACAGTCGAATTTAAATTAAATGTCAAATGTGTAAAAACGCATACGAAGTCGCGGGCACAACTAGTACGAAATAAGCCAGTTTATAGGTTGAAGTTGAACTTGAACTTGCTAGAAAGCTTTTTGGACTTGCCCTCCAGTTATTCAATTAAGTAAATTGATTGTGCTCCTAGATATATTTTTAAGTATTACTATATTGTGAGTTTAGTATGAATTCATGGTTAGTGGCACCGACCCATACATTAAATCTCCTTACTCCATACAAATTGTGCAGCAGCTCTTGTATGACGGTCTATCTTGAACTTGATGGCGCACTCTTCCATACTCATAGACATAGACATAGACATAGAGATAGAGATAGACATTTTTATTGGTAATATTTCTTTTTTTCCGCTGTGGTAATATTCATTACAGGTCAGTACATTTTCGTGTCTATCAAATTAATTAACTAATGCCTACACAAAGAGTAATTTAAAACTATAAAGTAAAATAAAATAAGTCAATTAATAATAATAATACTTTCTTGACTCTCTTGACAGTGCTCAGAGCGGTATTTATTTATTTTTGGAAGGCTAACAGCTTTAGAAACACATTGTATGGACAGTGGTATAATAGTATCGAGCTGTCAAAGCTGGAATGGTACCTACTTCATGGGAGACGTGACTACGTGGTTGGTAACAAAATGGCGCTACATGACCTTCGCCGCACCGAGCAGATTGAGACATCAACTCACCATTTCGCTGTGAAAGGCTGACATTTTCAGAGCACTATGTCATACGGAAAGATGGTCTGTTCCTGTTGAGTCTTTTAAACTAGTGGTTTCCACCGAACTGTGAACTCGCGACCCCATATATCGGCAACCCCTCGACCGATTTGGCTCATGTTGGAAATATAAAAAAAATACTCATTTACCTGCTCACCAAATTTCATGGCGATCCGATCAACGATACTCAACGATACTCTGAAGGGAAACCGTTTACGAAATGTGAAGTGCAACACCGAATCCTAACACTGAATCCGTTATGGCTGCATGATGCAACTATGCAGCCTTAGCGCAGCAACGCAGCCTGCATCGATGAAGATCGGCTATCACCATCTTGCCTTATTTCACTGATATAGCGAGACAAAACCGTTACGGATGCAGCCATGCACCCCAAGAGATGGCATTAAAAATTGGGTGCTTTCCAGTAACTATCCAAGAAAAAAAGCAAAAAATTAATAACAAGTAAGAAAGTCTGGTAGGACAAAAAATGTACTCGCATTATAATCAGATGATACGGGAATGAACCGACAACTCTACACCGAAGTTATTTTATTTTATCGTAAAGTCCGACGCGGCAGAATGCTTCGGGCGTGTTTTCTTTTACTACCCTCTGTTTTGTTCGGCCTTTGCATTGGAATAATATTTCTTCTTTCATTTTATTGTACAAAGGAGTTGGAATACTTCGAGCATTTTTATGTGGTGGCATTTGTGTTTTAATTTTCGAATAGCTTTGTTCAGTTGAAAAGGGGCTGAAGATAAATAATGTAGAGCGGTTCAATTTTATTTTTCGGCAACATTGTTAATTCATAAGGTTTGGATTTGCCTTTGATTTTGCTTTAATCTGTTTCGAACCACTTAATTTAATTGAAAATGTTCTAAACACAGTATTTAGGTATGTTGCCATTCTTCAGGTAAGGTCACGAAGGTCAAATTACGTGTCATCATAAGATAATTACAGGTTGGCAGTAAGGTGGGTACCTAGGAGTAGGTATAAGCATACCACGAGTGAAACTGAAACATCGATATTTACCAGCACTATCAAACATGCCAGCTTATGCAGTGGAAGTACAGTCACGGTGAAAATAAAGTCTACTTATAGAAAATTTTGCAAGTTAAACTTTTGTAGCACGAAATATTTAAATTTAAGTTAAATAAAGAATTTCGAAAAACAAACAAGCATGAAATATCTTGAGAGAGCAGTCGATAGCAGTTCCGCTTCTTTTTTATTTTTGGGTTTATTTTTGGGCACGCGTGTAAACGTTCATGAGTGCCCTCCACTGTGAAAGCTCGAAATTAATAGTCCAATCTGCTTAACTACCAGCTGCATTCCCCTCGCTACCTCTAGTGCATAAAATGGTAGCCGGTATTGATTAAGCTCTGAGTCAAGGCCTCAAAGATATCCACGTGCTGTACCGTCTAATACACTCTCCACAATAAAGTTCGCTTTATGTACTTTTAGTATCGACGTTACTCGGTTCATTTGGTTTGCACGCTTATGCTATCGATAGGTACCCTGATTGCGAGTAAGACATTTCGCATCATCATAGTCACTGGTTAAGGTCAACAATAGATAAACTGATAGCAGATTCACAAAGTGCTCAAAGTACTGTCAAGAACAAAAAGTCACTAGGCCCGGTTTCTGAGTTGAGAATTTTGCTAAGCAAATGGGTAAGTATCGTCCTATCTCTGCAGATTTTTCACAAAAGGGCGTGACAGAGCTATACGTAAGTATGTGCTTAGTAAAATTCTCAACTCAGAAACCGGGCCTATGGTACCCAAGCTGTCGGGTGATTTCCCGCTCAAAACTCCACCCCGCGTAACAGAGGACAATAATTTAAAAAAAAAACGACTGTAAAACGGTGAAAAGGTACACTGTTACTTCCAATCTGTGACACTGAATCCGAGGGATTTCCTGCTGTCCGTTGAGGCGTACCGTTCTGCATTTTCGAAGTTCTTGATCAGAGCTTCACCATTTATGGGACGACATGGGAAGTATCCCTTTCAAACCAAAAAGGTATCATCATAATCGGTTCAGGTAAAAAAAAATTCTGAGGTAACACACATAAAAAAAACGTACGGGTCGAATTAAGTAACTACTCATTTTTTAATTCGTTTAAAAAGTAAGGATGCATGCGTTGCAGCTGCAGGAAAACGTTTTTCTCCAATTCTTCAGTTAAAAGTACGAACGGCAACTTTTGAAACCTTTGAAAGCTGCAAAGGGGCTTCCTGGTATAGGTATTTTTTACTTAAAAGGAAGTCCCAATCAAATTGTAATGTACATTGAAGTTCATTAAATAAATAAAGCTTTTTTTTTTATCGCTGTAGAACAGTCGTAACGTTAAACTCCTGCTAGAGCTCCGTTACTATCGGTCAAGGCCACCTCTGACGGGTCCGTGGGAACTCCAACGGTTGGAGAGGGTAGACGTGCGGTCATATTTCAGGCTCCGGGGCCTTATTACGTGCCTGGGGTCAGACTGTTTGAAGTTAAATGAGTTCATATATTACGTAACGTAACACCAACCTTTTTGGTGCTAGCCGCCGCCCCTCTTGCACCTTTTGTTATAGTTAAACCTACTTATTAGGTTTTATTTATTTATTTATTTATTAAATTAGGAACCTTAATAAACATTAAAATTAATTGTTTCAGGATTAATCTTGAAAAAATCGTCTTACACAACTAAAATTAAATAAAGAGCTTTCTGTTTTTACATTAATTTAATAAAAATATAAAACCTAATGTTCTTTATCAGACGGTCTCTATGGCTCAATATAATTCTAAAGAAGATATGTAACTAGATACCTAATTTAATTTAAAAAAAAGTTATTTTGTCATGTGAAAATTGCATAATAATTCAGCTTGGACAAGCGAGCAATACAAAGTAGATACTTTCAAAACTTTAATGCCTAAGTATTCGTTTTTTTTGTTTCAGCTTGCAAAATCGCAAGTACCATAAGATATTACTGACATGAAAGTTAGATTAGACGTTCTTTGAATCGTAGGTACCTTTGTTTTATTTATCCCAAGCTGAATCTATGTGTCTGGATCTAAGACGACGTCTAACTAATTCAGGGGAGCTACTGGAGAAAACGATAAATCTTAACAGTATCAGTCTGCCGACCGACAGTCTGTGACTGAGTGCTATGCCTATAATTTCCTTCGCTAACTGTGAGGAAAAACAAAGTATGTACGAGTAATTAAAAACATCGCAAGTAAGTCCATCGGTAAAATAAATGTCTCGAGCAAAATGCACGCTCACGTAGGAAATATTTCTAGCTAGTTAGATCATCTTACATATGTTACCGGCCAAACCCGATTTAAGGATAAACTAGTTTCGCCTAGGCCAAACTAGTTTATCCGAACGTCGTATGGATAAACCGGTATAGCCTAGGCCAAACTAGTTTATCCGAACGTCGTATGGATAAACCAGTTTAGCCTAGGCCAATCTAGTCTGGCCTAGCAAGAATATGTAAGCTTCAGGATAAACTAGTATGGCCTAGCCCAAGCTGATATTGACGAATGATTAGGTATGAATGTTACAATATCTCGTAAACTAAGAGGTTTAGCGCAAAAATAACGAAATTTTCGAACCCCTTAATATCCCCAGAACCAAGCCTTTTACTTCTATACGTGTTCTAAAAACCGACATACAGGGTGTTAAACATACAGGGTATTCCTGAAAGTGTGAAAGACAGTCGAAAAAGATTTAAAACAAAGGTTAGGTCAGTAGGTTTGGTTGGCGACACACTGACATACCTCTTTTTGTTTACGAATGGTCCTTTAAACCGGACATACCGTAGACCTTTGAATGTAGACTTTTTCAAATTCGGCCTCTAAGTGTGTCCCCTACTGTTCAGATAATTACGTTGGGTTTGTTAATTTTAAGAAAAAGTACTAGGCTAGCATAAATAAGTAGAATCTGTATTACTCCTACTCAAATAGACTAGACTAGACTAGTTTGGCTAAACTGGTTTCTCCATACGAGCATAGGGCTAGACTAGATTAGCCTAGGCCGAACTAGTCTAGCCCTATTTAAGTAGGGGTAATACAGATTCTACTTATTTATGCTAGCCTAGTACTTTTTCTTAAAATTAACAAAGCCGCCGTAATTATCTGAACGCATTTAGAGGCCGAATTTGAAAAAGTCTACAGTCAAAAAGTCTACGGTATGTCCGGTTTTGTCCGGTTTAAAGGACCATTCGTAAACAAAAAGAGGTATGTCAGTGTGTCGCCAACCGAACCTACTCAACTAACCTTTGTTTTAAAATTTTTTCGACTGTCTGTCACACTTTCAGGAATACCCTGTATGTTTAACACCCTGTATGTCGGTTTTTAGAACACGTAGAGAAGAAAAGGCATGGTTCTGGGGGTATTAAGGGGTTCGAAAATTTCGTTATTTTTGCGCTAAACCTCTTAGTTTACGAGATATGGTAACATTCATACCTAATCATTCGCCAATATCAGTTCGGGCTAGGCCGTACTAGTTTATCCTGAAGCTTATATATTCTTGCTAGGCCAGACTAGATTGGCCTAGGCTAAACTGGTTTATCCATACGACGTTCGGATAAACTAGTTTGGCCTAGGCTATACCGGTTTATCCATACGACGTTCGGATAAACTGGTTTGGCCTAGGCGAAACTAGTTTATCCTTAAATCGGGTTTTGCCGGTAACACATACATAGATGCGTAAAAGGTTAAACATTATCGTAAAATAGCACGACATAATATTACAGCAGGATGATAGATGCTTTAGTTTGGAGTTTGGATCAGCGTAACCTGACATAGGTATAACCCGTGTCATTAAAGAAAACATTTAGGATGGACTTCAAAACACTCGCCCTCTTGCTCTAATTAATACAGTCAAAGCGAGACAACGCTAGGTTTTTAACTGCGTCCTAAATGTTTTCTTTAATGACACGGGTTTTACCTACTTCCAGCATACCGTGGTGTTCTTCAAACTATAAAACCTCTTTTCTGTGAAATTTGTAGAGCTGGCTGGTAGCAAAAATGAGCGTATATCATTACGACATTTTGTTTAAATATCTCTAAAGGCCTTTATATGCATTTTGTGTGATATCAGCCAGTATGTAGTAAAACTTTGGTCTTTTTGGAGTTGAAAGATGACATAGCAAAACTTTTTTGCTGACATTAAAAAGTTCAAGTAACGTAAGGCGGTGATTTTTTTTTTTGTTTTTTATTATTTAAAAACCCTTAACAGTTGGAAAATCATTGCTGTCATAAAAAAAAAATGACGAGCTGGCCGGGAAAAATATTAAGTTTTTTTCTTTATTGTAAAGGCATCTCTACAATATTTTGTGGGAAATCTGTCAGTAAAACGCGTCGCAAGAAAAGGCGATGCAGAAAGAACGCGATGTCGGCGGAAAGCGACGGAGATGGCAAAATTCAAAACAAACTGCTAAAAATGCTAACCTATTTGGACTGTAAAAAGTTGGGCATTAAAAACCTCTCCACTGATGCAGTTGTCCGGTAGAAAGTATTGTTAGGTATCAATAGTTTTTGGGAGACCTACTAAATGTATCGCTCACAACCAGCTCGCAACTTAAATATCGATATTCAACTGGAATTAGCTACACTCTCTAGGGGGCTCCCTTTAACCCGCTTAACCTTACTGCCAATGGATTCAAACACTTACGAAGTAGAGGCCCTCTTATAGATGGCGCTCCAGGGACACATTTGCTGCTTTGCGGGGGCTTAGAGTGGTGTCAAAATGAATAATGTGCGCTTCTGGGTTATTGAGCACGGGGAAAATAAAAGTGCTAGGCTTATCTCTAGGTAAGATGGATAGCTATCTATTAGGTCCATGACAAAACGGTCCTAAGTAGGATTATGTTTTACGCAATAAGTATAAACCTTCCGAACCACAATAAAACGGAAATATTCTAGTAATTCCGTTTCATAATAGGTAATCCAGAGCCATCGAAACAAACAAAATTATAATCCGTGCGGGATCAGAATGGGATAATACCTTTTGGAACTGAGACGCTCGCGGTCCTGTAGCGTTAGCATTTCGGCAAACTCTAGTTGTCTATGGCAAACTCGCGCCGAAACTTGCTTGTGTTTTCTGTGCGCGTGGGTGTCTGCTCGAGTTTTATCACGTTTTATTCAATTAATGCTATAACATTGAATCCTTTTAGATTACAACCATTAAACATTTTTGTGTATTTCCAATTTCATAACCCTATGATAGAATGTAGAACTAACAATTTTTTTCTTGACGCTACTCGAGAACTGTCATTTTCGATTCAGTTCCAAAAGGTATTATCCCATTCTGATTCCGCACGGATTATATCATTCCGAAAATTACTTTCCTCGACTGCGGCAAAGCTCAAAAAGAAGGATTAAAAGTGGGATTTTACGGGCCAGGGCCCTTAGCCTGTAACACAATAGTGCCAAAATGGGCTTTCAGTTGACGGTTTTAATTACGATTTATTGATGCTGTCGGTCCAGTGTCGATCCTTTTAATGTTATTGTAGTACAGCAAAGAATATTATGAGTCTAATCCTAGAGGATTAGTTCGCTGGTTGTAGGAGAACAACGAAAAAATCCCGGTTTTGTCCTTCTACCTAGGACGCCATTGATACGCCATTGTGTTACAGGCTAAGGCCCCAGGTCGAGAAAGAGGGATTTTGCTGTGAGTCAAATAGTAGGTAGGTAGGTACCTACCTAAATAATTTGAAAAGTACAATTTTTCTTTCCTTAGCATTTAAAAAAAGACTGATTTTTATTTTTATTTGCTTCGTTGATGCTTCTGCATAAACATTTTAATGTAAACCTTTTCATTTCAAAAGCCCAGAAGAGTGTCCCAAAGCGGTACGCGAGTAAATTGAATGAGGTTTACGACCCCTGAAACATTTATTAGGTAGCGACAAGGATTTGCCAGAGTTAAAGCGAGATTAACTGGACTGATTTACAAATCTTAGAGCTTTCACGGGATTTACAATGACCCGACGTGAGATCTGAGTAAAATAAAGGTGGTTTAACCTTTGTTAAGGTAGGTATACTGCTGTATTAAGACTCTTTATGTGTGGGACATTTTACCCTTTGCCTGAGATGGTTTATAGAGCGTCTAGTGATACTTCACTCTCACTAGGTGGTTGAAGTGACCACTTGGACGCTGCAGTGCCTTGGACATGATTTTTTAAGTTTGGCCATGGTAAACTTAGATAAACCTGGCCAAGCCTATCCAATCCTATTCATCTTACTTACTTCCTTTGGCGCTACAACCCTTTTGGGTCTTGGCCTCCTCCACAGTAGATATCCATTTGTCAAGTAGATCTCCTATTCATCTTAAGAGTTTTTTTTCTAGACCGCACATTTGAGTAAAGCGTTAACGGGGTTTGTCTAAAATCCGGGGCTCTAGTACAGCTCAAGTCGAAGATATTGTTGCATATCTTGAAAACTAAAGAAACCTGCCATTCTACTAAACATAATCCGAGCTGAGTGTAAACCAACTTACTATTTTATGTGAGCGAAGCCGAGCTCGAATACTAGCCTAAATTAGCGTGCCAAAAGTTCTGAATTCAATTATTAAAAAGTAACTAGTATTTTAGTTGGTTCCACATTTCTTCGAGTTCCAAGAATACTTCCATTCTAATCTTTGTTTAATTACGGTAATTATACCAACGAAGGACGTAAGTAAAGCAAAAGTTCTATAACAATCTCTTTAGTCACCTTGTTTCACACGAAAGCGGCTACACACGACTTTTGACCAACCTCTACATTTAGGCACCCTTCACACTTTGCCACAATGATATGCGGCAAAGTGTGATGGGAGCCTTGCCCAATTTGAATTTGTTTTATTATTACCATTGGACCCCTCAACCACAGTACGTAATTAAAATAATAATTTCTTTATTTCAGGTAATGTGGGTATCTACCTACCATTATCCTCCCAAACGCAACTAAGCGGATTTACTTATTGAACGAGCGAGCGAAGCGAGCGAAGTTCTCCGAGTCTACTGGAACAATCCGGCGTTTGTATGTATGTATGTATGTATGTATGTATGTATGTATGTATGTATGTATGTATGTATGTATGTATGAATGTTCGTTCGACGATAACTTGAGTAAATTTAGTCGGATCGTCATGAAATTTGGTAGACAGGTAAATGAGGCAAAGAGAATTTTTAAGTTCGAACATGAGCCAAATCGGTCAAAGGGTTGCTGAGATATGGGGTCGCGAGTTCAAAGTTCGGGGCGAACCACTAGTTAGCTACATTTTAGCGAATATTGCAACTGCAAATGATCAAATTTTCAAGTCAAAGTCACGGAGGCAATTGCTTTTTTATTTTCGCATCGAACTATGTAGGCAAGCGTAAATAATTTATTGGCAAAGTTGCGCTACGTAAATCGACAAAGTTGCACTGTTATTTTTACGTGTTACCACTAATTTATGCTTCACCCCTCGTTTTTATTTCGTTATCTAGATACTTACAACGTAGTTACTAAGGCTGTTTTTCCAAAGTATAGTAATTAGAGAGAAAATATGCAAACGCAGATTTTAAAGACAGCATTAACATAGTTTTTTATCGTATGTATCTAATAGATCAGGGAGAGACAGTAAGTACTTACATATTTCAATTTTCTCGCATAAAGAGTAATAGATAGCTAGATAGTTAGCAGTACCTACCTTCAATTGTATTTTATACCCTCTAATTGCTCCACTACTAATGAGTGTTGCATCATTGAATACCCCAGGTGGCCTAGACAGACAGACTGGTAATGAAGAAAGGCAGACAACAAAGAAACAATTTTAAACCGGAGATCGTCCGGATCGTCCCGCTAATATCTTTACTTATTTATTCCGGAAAGTTCCAAGTTGGGAACGCAATTATACTGATGAATATGCGAGATAATAAAATTTAAATTCAGGCCTTATCCGCCTAAATTAAAGCAACTTAAATTGTTGCTCAATTTCTACCCTGAGTGGAATTCTTTGGAAAATTCTAGTGATGCCGAGTCAAGATAATTTTGGATTTTAGAGCCAAGAAACAGCTTCAGGGTGTGTTGGAAAACAAATCCTGGAAAGAGGCCAGAAGATAGGCCTCAGATATAGGATAGATGATAGCACCCCACTTGGTTGTGTTAGCAGTGTAAGATACTACGCTGCTCGTAGCACTTTCGTAGCTAGTGCTACGAGGCTACGAGCGTAGTGAATTTGAGATCGTCGTAGCGTTATAAACTTTGCTGGAGCGATGCAGGGTTACAGCGAGTAGCAGATTACTGTGCGCCCGGAGTAGCTATAGTTCTTACTTACATTACGTGTCACGAAAGATGAGACTTGAGACACCACTTGGTTTGAAATGCGCAGATGTTTTATTGGTCTCTTTAGCGGTATGAAGTCTGAGCGCGGGACGGGACCGAGCGTCATCGAGGAGGCAGAAAAAAAGAAGGCGTGGTCAAGTCTCTTCTTTCGTGGCGCTTATTGAACGTCGGACTTACTTTAGCAACCTTCTCATCCAGCAGCCACTGCAGCGAGATGCCCGAAGCATTGGCCAGCGCGGAGAGAGCTGACCGCTCCCACACGACGTGCTCCCAGTGGTCTGTCATGATGGCAGCGCAGAGCATCGCCGTGGAGCAGCTGCCAATGGAGAAAAAGGATAATATTCGGGTATCGGATATTCTTTGCAAAGTCGCCCGTAACGTGACTGAGTAGAGTGCTGCTGCTGTCGACTGTACCTACAAATTAACTGCAAAGTTACTGCATTATAATAGCATATGGAAGGCAAGACACGTCATTCACAGAAGGTACCACCTACCTAACAACATTAGAGACTGCATTGCGGGGATTTTCCCCTGCTCCTCACAAGAACCCAGACGCTAAGGAGCGATAAAACCGTACCTAAAATGTGATAAAGTTTTATCTTCAGCACGAGACTGAAATCATCGATCGGGCTCCAGCTTCCTTCCATCTTGTCTTGCAAGGGTGTAAAGTACGAGCGGTTGCAGAAGTGGTTTTGAAAAAGCCTGTCTACTTAACAGATTGGAATAAAGTTTGGTAATTATTTCAGTTGGGATATTATTAATTTTGCACTAAAGGTTGTCGCCAAATCTCGCCAAACATCAAACTCTGAAGCGGTCCGCTCTGAACTTGCCGCGCTACGCATTGCGCAGGTTTTCAATGTATGTACCAGATGTCATACAGTTGCGAACATACTTGTTGGATAATTTTGTAAACACACTGATTTGGTGGGTGCTAATTTTTCCCTCTATCAGTGTACTTTTCTACCCAACTATCCGTACGTGCCCCGACGCGCGACGTTCCCCTATCGAGTCCCGAGTCACGTAACAGCCTGTAGACATTGCTATCGGCTTCTCTAGCCAATCAGTAGGCAGGTGGCTGCCACATAACAATGCGAATTAGTGATAGATCAATAAATATTATAGGACGAGATAGGTACTAATTATTATTATTATTATTATAGCCTTTTATTTCCCAAAAAAGCGTATGTACATATTAAAACATTACATTAGATTAGATTTCATTCAATAAATTCCATTCAATCAAATTAAATAAAGATTAAAATTAGAATTAAAATAAGTATGTACATAAAATTCAAATTAATTATTTTTAAGTTTATATATTATTTGTTTGGGACACCCATTGTCGGGTGTAGGCCTCCTCCATATTATTCCATGTAGGTCTATTTTGTGCGAGCCGGGTCCAGACGTGGCCTGCGTAATAGGGACGCAGGCCACGTCTGGACCCTAATAGGGACCTATAAATGTTTTCAAAGTGCAGTGGGATGCCACGAGTTTGAAGCGATGAAAACTAGATTATTCTAGTAATGCCACAGAGTCATGAACAAATCACAAAGAATTGAATGTAATGTAGTGTTCGAATGCTCACTTCACCCATACATATAATGTGAATAGAGGTGCTACTAGATTGATGCAAATAGCAGAAAAAAATATTTACCTACCGCGGGGTGATTAGAAACCAGAGTTTTAAATCAGAAACACAATCTACTATCAGTCTCTTCTTGGGACATGTTATAGATGGCACATGTTCTCTAAAGCTGACCGAGGTAGCTTCTTAAGTCAATCAAGTACCACAAGAGAATTAGTGCTTGCCTTCATTCGAGACGACATACTTAAATAGATAGATACAGTAGAGATACGGTCTGATTAACGCATGGTAAACGAGGTAATAACGAAGTTGTAAGTATAGAAACCTTTTCCACGTAGGATGAAAGTACAAGAGACTGTAGTGGCATAAGTTAATTTTTCCGAATCCGAGGTAACAGCTTGTCCTGATTGCTGATAATGTAGGTACTTAGGTGGCTCGCATTAGGTACGATACTCTCACTATTTAATTTACTGAAGTTTGCGGTTTCAGCTAAAAGTAAGTGGGTTTATTTTGTAGAGTCTCTTAGCAAAATGTTCTTTAATTTATTCCAAGCATAAATTTTACATTTAAAATATTTTACGAGGGTTTTACTTGAAGCCTAATCCCTTCCGCGCTTACCTATCTAGCTTTAGGTTTCCTTAATATACTATCTGACAAGGAAAAGGCAGGGTCGTTAAGGCTGTCAGGCGTTATTTTCTCGGGCTCCGGACCTGCCTTCGTTAAATTATAATTATGGTCGGGAGAGCAACCTAGCCCGCCTCAGGCTAGCTTACGACCTACTAAGACCTACGACCTACTAAGACCTACCATATCACGGTGCGACGTATGTCATAATTGAACGAGCGAGCGAAGCGAGCGAAGTTCTCCGAGTCTACTTGAACAATCCGGCGTTTGTATGTATGTATGTATGTATGTATGTTTGTATGTTTGTATGTTTGTATGTTTGTATGTATGAATGTTCGTTCGACGATAACTTGAGTAAATTTAGTCGGATCGTCATGAAATTTGGTAGGTGGGTAAATGAGGCAAAGAGAATTTTTAAGTTCGAACATGAGCCAAATCGGTCGAGGGGTTGCTGAGATATGGGGTCGCGAGTTCGTCGTTCGGAGCGAACCACTAGTCTAGAGAGATTTGAACTGAGGGCACTAGCTAGAATTGGCGCCACGTTTTACTGCCAGACATTAAAGTGATACAAGGGAACTGCTGAGAGAAGTGTAGCAAGTCGGGTTGCCAAGACTAATTCTGCCCGATTGTAGCTTTTTGTGCTCTGGTACAAATACATTATACCCTAATGGTGCATTCACACCGCAGTAACTTTTTGTGAAGCAACATTTTGCAACAAGATAACTTTCATACTAACTTAGTGTTATAGAGCGCAATTTTTAAATAGCTTTATAGGTAGCTTTGTAGAACTAAAGTTGTTGCAAATCACATTTAGAAATTAACATGTTTCAGGAAAAAAATCTATTTAAAAATTTAAATGTTGCTCCAACAAAAAGTTACTGCTGTGTGGGTGCACCGCTTATAGCTGGCAAGGTTAAGCAACATCAGGTGCGGTCAGTCTTTGGATGTGTGATCGCTGGTGGCAATAATATAGCGTTTCCGTATTTCGGAAGGCAGGTTGAACCGTTGGTCCCGGTTGTTGTTAATTAAAACTTACAATCGTTAATCCATGTCAGAGACTCTTTGGGAGGCCTAAAAAACTGACACCAGGGGTGACCGTACGATTACCTATATTCCATTGGAAGAAAACACTTAGTTCCCATAAATACCTACGGCGGAATTGTCGTGAAACATGACTCATGAAGGAAAAAGTGAGGCGCCAACCAAAGCAATATAAAAGCCAAACAAATGTAACTAGTGGTTCGCCCCGAACTGTGAACTCGCGACCCCTTATAAACTTAACAACCCCATATCTCGGCAACCCCTCGACCGATTTGGCTCATGTTCGAACTTAAAAATTCTTTTAATTTAATTTACCCGCCTACCAAATTTCATAACGATCCGACCAAATTTACTCAAGTTATCGTCGAACGAACATTCATACATACATACATACATACATACATACATACATACATACATACATACATACATACAAACGCCGGATTGTTCCAGTAGACTCGGAGAACTTCGCTCGCTTCGCTCGCTCGTTCAATAATCATAACAGCCAAGGCAATAATCATAGGGTCTGTGCTCATAGCCTGTAGTTACCGCGTCTGATGTATGACAATAAGTGCCAGTGATATGACATAGGTAAACCCATAAATGCGTTATCAATATCAGTACAGTAGCAATTGCAACATTTTCCATTTTCATTTTCCAGTTTGATAGAACTAGTAATATGAGGCTGTAAAATATTACGACACCGAAATTAATTTAAAAAAAAACATTGAAAAAATATGTATGGGATTTTTTATATTTTTTTATGTTTACGGCGGGTTAGGAATTGCAAGACTTGGTGAACACACGATAGCACGTCGACCCTTACACGCTAGCACTCTATTTACAAGTGTACACTCTGACGTGCTGTCATGTGTACCTACGAGTTCTCCATCTATCTACAAACTACAAACCTAAAAAAAAAACCCTAAGCAACCCCCATCGCGTCGTTTCCCCTGAATGGGATTGGGCCACTACCGTCTCAGGATGCGGTGAGGCAATCCGCCCACTCTAGACGATCTGGCGCCAAGCCTGCTTTCCGCAATCAATATGAACGGTTGCAACGTTGTAGCCACGCTGGATCATAACAATGAGTTAACCTTGACGACACTCGACTTTTCGTAATACCAGATTACAGATCTTGCAACTCACGAATGCGACTGGGCTATCGTTGTGTTTTGCACTTTGCGATAGTGTGCGTGCTGTGTGGGGACACAATATCGAATTCAATTTCGGAATTTCAAATTTTAACCAAAAAGTTTCTAGCTCCACAGTAGTATCGTAAAAAAAGTATCGTACTCATAAAGGTATCGAGACAAAAGGATTGATATTTCAAGTATCGAGTACTTTTCCTAGGGCCGTCAGGACGTCAATATCAGTCAGTAAAGTAAAGTCAGTTTAGGTAGCTAGAAGATGAAAAAATGGTACACGCGACAGCACGTCGACCTTTACACGCTAGCACTCTACTCGATCGCGTTACGGGCGACTTTGCAACCAAAATGTACAGTCTGACGTGCTGTCGTGTGTACATACATTTTATACAAAAAAAACAACTGTAAATTCTCAAATTGTTAATTTATTACACACATTAAAGTTCCCATTCCTCCTCCGTACAATCGCTTAAAAATTTAAGTTTATCGAGCCGTTTTCTTAAGAGGCCCCTCCAGGACCATGGGAACTCGGCGATGGGCAAGCGCGTGAAACACTGTTTTCTATAGCTTTTTCACCCAGAGTTGACGGGGCGCGAGAAAAGTGAGAGGCAATGCGGCTGTATGAGTTTACGTGTGTTTGGCCCGGTTTCTGAGTTGAGAATTTTGCTAAGCAAATGGGTAAGTATCGTCCTATCTCTGCAGATTTCTCACAAAAGAGCGTGACAGAGCGATACGTAAGTATGTGCTTAGTAAAATTCTCAACTCAGAAACGCGGGCCTTTGTGTCCTTTCGCGAGTATTTAGTTGTAGTTATAACGTAATAGATCTATTGTCATTTCTACATTTTATTAACAATTTCAAAAATCTTTTTTTTTTTCTGACAATTACAATACATTATTGATGTTCCCAAGGTAGTTTGACTCCAATAGACAGTGTAATAATGTAAGTAAATAACAGCTGAAAGTAACACCTTTTTCGGCGCGAAAAACGCATCGCTCTAATTTCTTTCAGGCAATTTTTTTTAGTATAAAAACTATTTGCAAACCTCCGTATTGGTCATCTACTGATATAAACCAAGTTTCAGTAAAATCCAGCCAGTAGTTCAGAAATTAAACCGGAACTACGTTTGTAAGGGAAATCGCTGCTTCAGGGCGTTCTTAAGGTACCTAGGCACAACTAGCGCCGCCAATGGAAAAAAAAAATATCTTTCTGGATGCTTTTTTTGCGAAAAACTAATCATCAAATAATAATCCCTAGGCTTAAGTATTTTTAGGACCTAAGGTTTAGATTCCAGATACTAGAATCTATCTAGTTTTCTACGTTGGAATCTAAACCTTAGGTCCTAAAAATAGTTAAGCCTAGAGATTTATCATTTATGATTCGTTTTTCGCAAAATACGCATCCAAAAAGAAGATAAGATTTTTTTGGATTGGAAAAGTAAGTAGGTAGGTACTCGATACTTGAAGCATCAATACTTTTGTTTCGATACTTTTATGAGTACGATACTTTTTTTCGATACTACTCATAAGTACAGTATCGATACTTTCTATTCGATATTGTGTCCCCACACAAAGCACTCACACTATCGCAATATGCATGTATACGAACAAACACAAGTATGGCTCAGTCGCATTCGTGACTTGCAAGAACTGTACCTAGTGTTGAATCTAGCAATATCTCCAGCATGTTACGTCAAAGTGGATCGAACTTTGACAGCTTTTCAGCTTTAGACAGAACAATGTGCTTATTCTGTAAAAACAACTGCACAGTTGCTATAGTCTTGATCTTGAACCGGTTTATTGGATGTAAAATATAAAATTCTTTGTCAAATTATACGTATAATACTAGTGGTTCGCCCCGAACTATGAACTCGCGACCCCAGTTACATATGTATATCGTGTAACTTTGCTAACGCCATTCGCGCAGGCGCGCGCGCGCTTTGCATATAAACTGTAAAACCCTATATCTCGGCAACCCTTCAACCGATTTGGCTCATGTTCGAACTTAAAAATTCTTTTAACTTTTTTTACCCGCCTACCAAATTTCATAATGATCCGACCAAATTTACTCAAGTTATCGTCGAACGAACATTCATACATACAAACATACAAACATACATACATACAAACGCCGGATTGTTCCAGTAGACTCGGAGAACTTCGCTCGCTCGTTCAATTATTTGTCAAAAAAATTGATTGTTTATTTCGATAAGAGCTATTTTCCCGCAAATTAAACTGTTCTGGGGACCAGCAACTGTGCGGTTTTTTTTTAAGAATAAGCACACAGAACTTTAGATCGATATTTTACTCTCCCTCGAAGTACAGATAATTACAGACTTTACAGAAGAAGGTAAGAAGCGATGTCGGAGGACATGCAGGGCGGCCTAAAAACTCTGACACCGGGTGGCCACTACCTCACACGAAGTGTAAAGACCAAAAAACGTCGGTGCTCTAGGTCCCAATACAAACACTCAATACGAGTAAGGACAAACCTTTCCGGTTTTCGTATTCAAACCCTGTGGCCACTAACTTAAAGTTCCGTATACAGGGTGATCCATCAATAGTAGGTACTTTAAGGGGAATAACAAAGGTCTAGACCTACAAGAAAACCGCGAGAAATGGCAAGTTTATGAACCAGACATTTCATGAAGAAAATATACAATACTTAGAGGCAAACGTTTTTTTTAAACAAGGCAGTAAAAATCTGATTCCTAGGTCACCCTGTAGATGCCTAGGTACCTGAATATATCCAAAACGAAAGGGCAACCCTACTCATTGTGCTAGGCATTGCTAGGGACACTTTATTGACTACGAGTTGAATACCATTTTCAGGGCAAATAAAAAGGTCTTGGAGAAATATTGGACACTGACACGGGTTGACTGAAATGAAAGTGTATCGTGTGAATAACTGGTGGGTATTGAAAGTGTATCATGTGAATAACCAATAAAAAATTAAACTGCATAATGTAAAAAAAACTTGTTATTTAACTCGAAATCTCAGCCAACTCGAAATACGAATGCACCTATTTAACCAACTGACTTCTCCGAACTCAAAATTTTGTATACCTAATCCGTAAAAACGGAGATATTAAAATACTTTTAGAAATATTTTTTTATAAAAAAATACCTCAATCTATCCACAAAATACTATTCTAGACAGGCCTAATGTATCTGCAGATAGAACTAAGATTGATAATCCACCAGTCTGTGGGCCAGCGAATAACCTCTGCCCTTTATAAGGGTTAAGTTTCTTTTTTCACCCGTCAGTAACTTAGGAACTTTTGGGCTTGAGCTCGTGGGTCAGAGGAGTTAGCATGGATGGTTACTGACGGATTAGTTGGATTTTGCTATTTAACTTATCGATAAGTACTTGATTGTGTTTGTGCTGTTTAGGATATAGAAGTAATCATCACTGTCCGCCTGTCCGCGGTAAAACTACCAGTAATTAGGTATGCACTAAAGCAAAATTAGGGCCCATTTGCCTCTACACTACACCCTCTTTTTATATTATCAGTTACTAGGTAGTTGCTTTAATTAAATGAATGCGCCCATAGAAGTCTAATGTGTAAGTTATGCTAATGAGGGTTCACAGGTTGGGTAAAACAGCGTAGCCCAACTTTGCTAGCTGTGGTTAAGTTGTTTATAAAATTTTACCAACACGGTGCATACCTAATTACTAATTCACAGACAAAACCTGCCTACCTACGTAATTTCCTATTAGCTGTCTTTGTTTCTTTTGGAACATAGAGACCATTTCTCTTTCTTACTCGTACTATTTTCTTGCAAAATGATCCCTAATAAGTACATATTGAGAGCTTCAGTCAGCCAAATTACTTCGAGATGGAAGCTCCATCTCTCTTAGGTGATGTCTTGCTTTTCGTGACGTCATAAATTTTGGTCTGGACCAACTTTAAGATTAACGTATGTAGATATGTAACATGGATCATTTCACTTCCTCCCGGTACACCCATTTTTATATGAATATTTGAGGAATATTTTGCTGTAAAGTCGGAGCACGTCTGGTCTTTATTAACCATGTCTCTCGTGTTTTGTGTTCCTATCTGTACATATTTAACACCTACTACCTACCTACTGAAGGTACCATTAGTAAAGAGCTTGAAATTTCCCTGATAACAACCATATACGAGTATCAAAGGTAGCACTGCTGGAAATTCTCCAGCCAGAAATTAATAGAGGCCGAGTGTGATATTGGTAATCAAAATCAATGCTCTACAAAGTTTGCATATTGGTTGATGCGTCAAAAAAGAGGCCTATCTATACCCAACAGTGGGCGCCATTCATAGGCTGGATATAGATGGCTGCATTGCATGCATATCATCGCGTCATCACTGAAAAATCTTTGTGACTGTATTTGTGGGCTATATAATCTTCAATCCTGAACATTTTAAAACAGGGTAAAACAAAACTCCGCATCTGTAGTGGAAACATTAAAAAGTAAGTAGTCCGACCAGTGTGCACGACACAGAAACTGTAGATAAGTATATTTTGCGCGCTGTTCACGGAATGCAAAGACGAAGTAGTGCGTTAACTCCGGTATCCACAGAAAGTTCTCTAAAGCATTTCCATCTAAACTTGCTCGGATTGTCGCGAGATAAACATCTCGCTGGCGCTAGACAGCTCGGGTATAAAGGAACAAACTATTTCTTCTAAAAATTGCTAAATAAATCACGATTGTTCAAGCAATATCCATGTTTAGTAAAGGAAACTGATATGATATGATAGGATACTGAAAGCCGGAAGGATACAAGGTCCAGTGTGCTATTGAAGACTCTATATTGTTGCATACTACGTAGGTACCTCATAAGTCATTACTGTTATATTACACTACTTGGAAAATAATAAATATCTAAATATCTAAAGTCATAATAGAGAAAAATCGATGTAGAGAAGGTATTACTTTGGTATGGCGCTACTAAAGTTTTTAAACGGGACAGCCACGTATTATTACGTTAAATTTATCACTGCGATTCACTCAGGCTAACAAAGTGAGTGATAGCCATACACGCCTTTGCTCGGAGAAAAAAACCTATTCGTTTTTTGTGGGCATAAAAAAGGTCAAATAATTTGAATTAAGTAATTTGACATTTCTCTTAACTGGGGGGTTACCCTTGACGCTATTACGATCAAATTTAAAAAGTTTTAAAATTAATTTATCTTTGAATTCGCATAGTAATGCTTTGATTTTAAATACTTTGTAATGTTTATTCAAAGGTAAGGCTGTTTTATTCAATAAAAACACAAAATGCGTCTTAATTTGTAAAATATTAAACTTAATTAACTGCGCCATATTGCGGCTGTATTGGAAAAATGCGTCAAGGGTAGAGGGGCTGTAGTGACAACCCTGGAAGAGTTTAGGAATTTATATACACCCTCCAGTTGAGTTTGTGGGAAAGTAATAGTCCCCGATTTGAGAGTGAAAACTCAGGTGTTGACTGAAGTTGTTTTAAATAAGTTTTAAATAACTTATTGGCAATATTGCGCCATATTGAATAATAGTGCCAAGGGTAGAGGTGTTCGGGGGTAACCCTTGACCTTTAATATTGGCGAAGTTTACATAATTAAAGTCTCTTTGAATTCCCATAATCATCCTTGATTTTATATACTTTGTAATGTTTATTCAAATGTCTATTTTGTACAATAAAAATATTTAAAAAATACGCCTTAATTCGTGAAATATAAAATTTTGTAAATTGCGCCATATTGAAAAAATGGCGTCAAGGGTAGAGAGAGGGGATGTTCCGAGATCAAGATCGTAACCTACAAGTAATCGTAGCTCTCTACGAGTTACCGTAGCTGTCTGTCTACGAAGTTTCGTAGCAAACTTCGTAGCCACGTAGCCAATGCATGCTAATGCGTAGCACACTGTAATATGTATGGCGCCATTTGATTTGATAGTTCCTTACAAGCCTTTGCATCTACGTCATGATACAGCGTCCAGTGGCACAGCTTAGACAATATTATCTACTTACTAAACGCAAAAACCTGCACACGAAAAATCGCAAAAAACGGCTAGTTCTGATTTTTTTATATGTTGTTAGGAACACTGCCAGTCTTTCCCGGTTTTTCGAGTGCTGCAAAGTTAGTACGTCTTTCAATGCTGCAAACTTGGATCTACTGGTAGTGGTCCTAATAACATTTAAAAAAAAAACTGAACTAGCCGTTAGTTAGATGACCGTCCTAGCATAAAGTTTGATGTGAATATTATGAGATACCGTCTTGGGAAGAAATCGCGATAATTGAACGAGCGAGCTAAGTTCTCCGAGTCTACTGGAACAATGCGGCGTTTGTATGTATGTATGTTTGTATGTATGAATGTTCGTTCGACGATAACTTGAGTAAATTTTGTCGGATCGTTATGAAATTTAGTAGGCGGGTAAACGAAATTAAAAGAATGTTTAAGTTCAAATATGAGCCAAATCGGTTTAGGGGTTGCCCGAGATATAGGGTTGTGCAGTTTATATGCAAAGGACGTGCGCGCCTGCGCGAATAGCGTTAGTCAAGTTACACGTCATCTGTAACTTGGGTCGCGAGTTCACAGTTCGTGGCAAACCACTAGTAATTATGTGTCACAATAAAATACCGAATACGACTAACATTCAGCATCGCCTGACATTCTTCACGAAACCCAATTTATGTTGCCTTTAGGCTTTTTGCGAGCCTTTTACCGTCGCCCGTTTGAATGGAATGCGATTTTCCGCAGTGCTGTAAAAAGGGCTTTTTTGGTGCCAAACAGCCCGGCTTTTTTGTTTTCAGCAATCAAGGTTTTGGCTTGCTAAACGCGCGTGATAAGAATGGGATGCGACCTTTTAGAACTGAGACGCGCGCCACGCGGTAAGCAAACATGCGTCGAAGCAACCTTGTTAAAGTTAAATAAAGTATATTTTCGATTGACTTCGACAAGGTTCCATCCCATTCTCATCGCGCGCGGATTATACCATGCTCCTCTTCCCACTTACTTGTTACGTACCTGGTAAGCAGCAGCGTGGCCAGTAGATAGAAGACGGAGGGGTGTACACTGCACTCGCAGTCGCCCGGTGTCTCTGTCTGCCCCTCCATGGCCGCGCCGAGCTTGTGGTACGCGATGTATGCTCGCGCGGGGCTGCCGTGAACAGCAATGTTTGCGGTCTCTTGGTGGCCTTGCGAGAGGAACTGCTCATCTGGTCGCCGGGGACGGGGGTCCCCTCACCTGAGGAGAGGATGGAGTTTACTTTTATAGCTCAACAGTATCGATTGGACTATTGCCTCTTTTGTGAGTCGGTAACAATAATTATCTTAGACTAGGTGGCTATGCCCCCTGACTGAACCCTATGCGTGCCAACCCCCGGGCTCGGCATCTGGCCTCGCAAGAGCGAGCCTCGCGGAGGAAAGTGTGTGGGAGCTTTATCGAGTCGCTCTGAGCGTCGCTAACCGCGGGACTCGGCCTTTGGCCTCGTGAGATGGAGCTTGGCCGTCGGCGTCGCAAAAGATTTTACAGCTCAGCCTTCGGCCTCTTGGGGGGAGGGGGGGTTGGAAGGTATGTGGGAGCTTTGTCGAGCCGCTTGGAACTTCGCTTAACGCGGGACTCAGCTTTCGGCCTCGAAAGACGGAGCTCGGACTTCGGCCTAGCAAAAGATTCAACAGCTCGGCCTTCGGCCTCGTGGGGCTTGGTGTTTTAATGGGAGTGTTGTCGTGCCGCTTTGAGTTTAGCTCAACACGGGACTCGGCCTTCAGCCTCGCGGTTTTGGTTATGTGGTGGGGGGCCTTTGGCCCGCTCCGAGCTTCGCTCCTAGCTTCGTTCGGCCTTCGGCCTCGTTACACGAAGCTCGGTCTTCGGTTTTGCAATCTTATTTTCTTTGTGGCGTTTGCTGGTACCTGCTAAAATAAAATGCGCTCTACATTTTTATGCCTAGCAGAATAACAAAATAGGTACTTAATTTGTTAATGTCATTCCTTTGTCCTTAGTGCTTAGAGCGTTTGCGTGTTGAACTTCACAAAAGTAACTTACTTACTGTTTTCCATAAATAATTATAATTACAAAACTTAGGTTACTGTCTACTTTAGGTAGGTACCTACCTACACTCTGGTGGTTCTCATAGCCACACCATGGGCTTTAGGGTAGAAACTACTGCAGAGAATCTGCCAAGCGCGAGTCTGTCTCGAGCGCAAAGGTTAGGAACTCAAATTAAAAGGTTGCTTTTATAGAAAAAAAAAATGCAAGAAAATTGCTTTCGGCAAGAAAAAGTGTTCATGCAATTAATGCAAACTTCGGTTGTTTTAAAATAATTCTGAAAAAAAGGCCTATCTCTCTATTTTCAATGAGTATCCCACTGAACTCAATATAACGTACCTAACCCTAATAGTAGTAACAACAACCAACTGGCACACTTACCCCTACACAACGCTTCTCGGGTGTTGTCATCAGCCCACAAGCAGTTATTGAAAATTCACTTGGAAAATAAACTCTTTGTTTATTCAGCTAAAAGTCCACCTGAGCTTTTATTCAGTTTGTTTACGTCTGTATTCGGTGCGGAGAGCCGAGCGGGCTTTCGCTATCGCGTTCTGACAGCGACTGAACTATATTCAAAGGGGAATTCTGAAGTTCCAGCAAGTAGAGACGTATGAGAGGGTATCGATTGCGGGCTAGAGGTGCTGGTTTCAGGAGCTTTCAGGATAATTTAGATAGGGTGTTACAGAAATGTCATGTGACACTGATGAGAGTCGCGTAGCTCCCAATCCAAGCAACTTTTACTATGGGTCCAAGTGCGAAATATGGAAAAAATATCAGCTCTTCCATAGTAAAATTCGATACCTACTTGTATGGAGCAAGCTGATATTTTCTTTCGAGATTTCGCACCTGGCCCCATAGTAAAAGTTAATGCATACTTAATTAGGTAACCTAAGTATCTAGTGAGAGTGGAGGTGTCATTACCTACACTGTATAGGGACTGTATATTTCTAATCCTGGAAAAAAGATAAACTTACGGAGACCTTTTTTTCTACCTATAATTTTCTTTCAGCCAGCCCTGAATATGGTAAACGTTACACAAAAAGTTATCGAAAAAGCATCAGTTTTTTTTCTGCCCGCCCAGCACTAGTGCTGATTGGGCGGGCCGAGGGCGGGCGGAGGAAAAGTCGATACGTAGGTATGGAATTAAAGCGCGGTGAAAGATTGCTCCTCACACACCTAGTAACATTGTTGTAGTAGCGGATTGCGGTCTAATTAGTAGCAAATGTGGTGAAACACTAAGCTCTGGTTAAATCGTAAATATTGTATGACCAACAACTGCTAAAAATATACCTAAGTCTAGAGTGCATTAGAAATACCTAAGATTTTTAGTAGGTAGCAAAGCAAAAATAATTACAGCTTTGCTTTATTACGATTTTCTCCAAATTTCTAAATTCAGACAAAATTATTTAGAAATCAAATTATAGGTCGCTGATTTTTGCAAATTTAGCCCAGGAAACGAACGAAAAATAGGAAAAATAATTCGTGTAAAGCCAAATTTTGGCACAGTTGTAGAGGAAAGTGTCCTGAACAACATACTAAAAGTACTGATAGGTAGGGGGGGAGCTAAGGGGGGAGGGGGGTGTAAAGGTCCCTTTTTTCAGTTTTTCGTGAATATCTCGAAAACTGCAGCCTATAGCAAAAAATTACCAATTACTGAATTAATCTCCATAAAATTCTCTACAAAATGGGTTAATATCTTTTTTCACTGGATTGATACAATAAGGAAAAATGGCGGGGAAATTATATTTGTCGCTTTGGTATAGGCACGATTTTCAGCGAAAGTGCGACATCGCCCTGGTGTCGTGGGTTTTGGCACTACGCAGCTGATTTGGATGTCAAAAGAAGCGTCTTGACAAGGGCTACAAAATAAAAAAAAAACTTAATAAAAAAGTAAAAAACTTTTTGTTTTTAATCGAAAAAAATAGAAAAGTGCTGTTGTTTTTCGCCCGGTTTTGGTGAGAAAAAAAATCATATCTCAAAAACGAAACAAGATATCGAAAAAATAAAAAACTCGTCTAATAGTTATGATTTTGAACTATATAAAAAAAATATTGGAGGTGCGTAACACTGATGAATTATTCAGAAGTTGTACCTTCATGACGCGGAGTTTACGCGCGGAAAGCTCTAAATATGGTATTGAGAATGGAGTCAGGTGCCACAGGGTCGTTGGTGGTCACTGATTTTAGGACCATCGTCTCCTCTAGTCCGACCTCATCAGATAGGTGGTAGAAATTTGCCGAATCATTGTTGTATCTGTAAGTATTTAGGTCAAATGCACCGTCACTACCGCGCTCACGCACTCAACTCCGCGTCATGAAGGTACAACTTCTGAATAATTCCTCAGTGTTCATCACCTCTAATATATTTTTTTAATATAGTCCAAAATCATAACTATTAGAGAAGTTTTATATTTTTTCAATATCTTGTTTCGTTTTTGAGATATGATTTTTTTTCTCATCAAAACCGGGCGAAAAACAACAGCATTTTTCAAATTTTTTCGATTAAAAACACATCGTTTTTGTTTTTTTTTTTTAAGTTTTTTTTTATTTTGTAGCCCTTGTCAAGACGCGTCTTTTGACACCCCAATCAGCTGCGTAGTGCCAAAACCCACGACACTAGGGCGATGTCGCACTTTCGCTACAAATCGTGCCTATACCAAAGCGATAGAATATATCATTTCCCCGCCATTTTTCCTTATTATATCGATCCAGTGAAAAATGTTATTAACTCATTTTGTAGAGAATTTTATGTAGATTAATTCAGTAATTGGTCATTTTTTGCTATAGGCTGCAGTTTTCGAGTTATTCACGAAAAACAGAAAAAAGGGACCTTTACACCCCCCTCCCCCCCTTAGCTCCCCCCCTACCCATCAGTACTTTTAGTATGTTGTTCAGGACACTTTCCTCTACAACTGTGCCAAAATTTGGCTTTACACGAATTACTTTTTCTATTTAGCCTTTTTTGGTCTTCGTTGCTCAGGCTAATTATAATATAAAAATTAAATGTGGTCAACTTGAAAAAACAAAAGAGATTTAAGAGATGACTGGCATAAAAAGTCAGAAAAGAATAAAACGACGAATTTAGTCGACCTCAACGCGTAAAACTTTTTGAACATTCCCGCTCACAAAAGAAGAAAATGTATAACTGTCTTGCCATAAAAAACATACTTAGTTTGTTTCTTGTCATGGCAACACCAAGACTGGGCAGAAAAAAAAACATAAAGAAAAAGTAAAGTGAACATTGAACGGTGGTTTTTGCAAAACTATTGGAAAACTTCGATAATACATCTATTTCATAGCTTTTTCGTTTCTTGATACCTCGAAATACTAGATCTACAGGTAACAGTAAGTATAAAACATGGTATTTTCGGAAGATTTCACACTTTGAACTTTTGACACAACACCTCGTTAGTTTTCTATTTTCCAGCTTTTCTGGTTATATTTTCATCACAAAGAACCAAATTTACGTCATATTACTTCATAATCTTCTTACAAATAAAATCAGACATGTGGCGTAACCCCTTTGTGCCACTTTTCCATTGTGTTGTACGAAAACCGTTAGCCGAGCCGCCGCTTATAAGACGATAATGCACCTGCCCTAACCTTATTTTGCTTTTCTTCTTGTTTATTTATTAAAATCACGGACTGATTGCTCGATTTTATCACCTAGCGATTACTCAAAACTGTAATCAGCCTTTCATCCCCATGCGGTTGCAATTTGGCGCCAAAATGTGTGCAATTTTGATTTGACAGCTGTTGTCATGTCAACTCATGCCTGTTTGCAAACTTTTTCCAGATGTCTGATACTGAGGTGCCTCCAACCCCCACTGAGCTGCTGGCTTCAGGGAGAAGGCATTTAGCGGTGAGAGACTACAATGCAGCCGCTGAGGTGTTAGCCAAGGCCTGCGAAGGCATAGCCCTAGAGCACGGTGACATGGCTGATCAATGTGCCGAGGCCTACTTATGGTGAGTCTTATTTTCATCGTAATATGACTTACAGTTGAATGGGAGCCCTAAGATGCTAGCTTTAGTGGGTAGGTATAAGTAGCCAATGTGACACAATATAGTTACCTACATCTAACAAACAAATAGGTAGTCTGTTGGGTTCAGTTCTTCAGGGAAGAATAGTATAGTTTCTTCATTGAAAGCGTTCAGATTGATATAATTTTCGAAATGACTGGTCTAATGTAAGCTTACCAACCAGTTTCTTAACAGTTTGTTTTTATCGCAGGTACGGCAAAGCTCTCCTAGGATTGTCCAGGGAAGAGAGTGGAGTCCTGGGCGATGGGATGCCTGGGGGAGGCAACCCTGAAGGGAATGATGATGATGATGAAGATGAGGGTAAGTTCAAATAAATATTATTTTGTTTCCGAAGATGTTGGTAACTTAACAATAATTTTGATATGTAAGGTTAGTAAAAGGGCTTTCTCCTTTATTGAAACAATTTTTCTTAGGTTCTTCTTTCTTGAATATATTTTTGGTCATAATTTTTTCTTGATTTGGCGGCAAATTCAAAATTTTCACAGTTTTTTACATTTTGTAGCTAAACTGAGCTATTTTTGTTATTTTGTTTCGTTCGCGGAAATAACAAAGTATTCTTTTCATTATTGTAAACAACTGAACAACAATAATTCAGCCGATTATATGTTCTGGTCTACTATAAGTTTTTTGGCCAGTGCCACTGCTTCGTAGACCAGAACACATAATCGGCTTAATTATTGTTGTTAAGTTGTTTACAATAATGAAAAGAATACTTTGTTATTTCCGCGAAGAAAAAATCGCTGAACAAAAATAGCTCAGTTTAGCTGCAATCTCTAAAAAACTGAAAATTTTGAATTTCCCGCCACGTTGCTATCGTCTACCCTTAACCTCAGTAGATTAAAGCCTACTAATGACACCTATTATTCACTTGGCCAGTCAAAAAAAATATCAATTTAGATAAACAGTGGCGGAAAGGACAGATCTGTCCATCTTGGGAGCCAAACTTAAACTAAACTCTCTTTTTCTATTTCTTCTTGGGAACAACTCACAATGACAACGCATCATGCCCAACAATCAGCATGCCATCATATCAAAGAGACAGTCAGATGTATAGCCCGTGTCATTAAAGAAAACATTTAGGATGGGCTTCAAAACTAGTGTTGTCTCGCTTTGATTGTATTAATTAGAGCGAGAGGGTAAGTGTTTTGAAGTTTATCCTAAATGTTTTCTTTATTGACACAGGTTATATAATTAGTTCAATAAAAAACAAAACTTATATTCAGGTATAGATCAAGACGAAAACGGGGGTGATGTGGAAAATGGCAAAGATGTTGAAAATGGAAAAGAAGTTGAAAACGGTAAACGTGAAGAAACGGAGAAAGTGAATGGCGATGCTGAGAAAAGCGAAGCGGGGTCTACCACTAAGGAGGAGGCTGCGGGCAGCTCCAGTGCCAATGCTGATAAACCTGTAAATATTGTTTTATTATGTTTTGACCGTGACTTCATTTGCATGAAGGATTAACACATTGAACGCCGCTCTGGTCAGTTCTAGTCTTTCTATCAAACGAAAAAATAATTATCAAAATTGGTCCTCCTAGAAAAAAGTTCTGAGGTACAAACAAAAAAAATATAGGTACAGCGCTAATTGAGTACCTCCTCATTTTTTTAAGAGTGTTAAAAAGGTGTTATCTTTGGCGTTTTCTTGCCACTTCTCTCTTTAATTTTATTGTGGGTCCCATTTGGGGCCAGTGCTTCAGTTTGGATTATAAGATTGTTGCGATGCGATTAAGGCGTCGGACACACTGCCCTGGCGTTCCGGTCAGACTTCTCAGATTAGCTTTATGAGAACACCGCGGAGGTGTGAACGGATCAAAGGTGCCACATCGATTATAGTGAACGCGAACGCGAAACACTGACTGCAGAACGCCGGGGCAGTGTGTCCGACGCCTAAGAATTGTACAACTGTTTGTTTTCTCTAATAATAAAAAAAATATATAAGAAAAGTACACAATCTGACCAAATTTTTATCTACTAAATAATTAAGGATGCCCATTACTTCCAGGGCCCATCAAACGGTGAAGCTGAGGAATCCACAGTGGACATGGAGAATGAAGATGATGTGGACAACCTACAGCTAGCTTGGGAAATGCTTGGTGAGATTACAATAATTTAATGATTTCGATTTTATTTAAACTACCCGCAGTGTGGTTGCAAATGGCAATAGAGGAACTTGTTTACCTGCCCTGTATTCTCTAAAAAAAATTACGCATAATTTCCGTTTTTAAATGTAAAAAAAAAGATTTTTAATTTCAGTTCCGGCCGGTTTTGATCGTTGACGCGTGAGTGGATTTTTTTGAGAATAGACGCGCTTTTGACATTCTATGAGGGCTACCGTTATCACAATCCGTTATGGCGTTTTGGCGCTCACTAGTTGGCGCCACTGTCGAGTAAGGTCATGAATTATAGCTCTTAGGCCCTGTTTCTGAGTTGAGAATTTTACTAAGCAAATACTTAACTATCGTTCTGTCACGTTCTTTTGTGAGAAATCCGCAGAGGCAGAACGATATTTAAGTACTTGCTAAGCGTATTTCTCAAATCAGAAACCGGCAGTAAAAGTTAGTTCTTTCGGGCCTAAAAAAAGTTAACTTACAATAAAATCATACCTACCTTAAAACTGTACCAATAAAACACATCAAAAAAGCGCCAGGTCGGTTGAAAAAAAAAAATAGCCCACAATTTTCCGAAAGATAAAACTGTCTCAAAGCAGTGGGGCAATAACTTTTTTTATCATAATTAATCTCATATTCACAACATTATTTTTTAGAAATAAACCCGCGTGGCCCATACATACGGTGATATTTCGGACCTCACGCTACACTTGCGCCCCTAGCGGCAAATAGAAGCGTGGTAGCTCTTATTAACCAGACTTCCATCTGTCTACAGATCTGGCTCGCAACATTCTGCAGAAGCGTGTGGATGGCGCCGGCGGTGACACCAACCGAGCTCTATTGGCTGACGTGCACCTAGCCTTGGGAGAGGTGGCCTTGGAGAGTGAGACTTACGACAAGGCGGTCCTTGATATGCGTAAGTTAACACCCGGGGCTTAAGGGTCCGTATAAGGCTAACTAGCGCCACCAATGTTGAAAAAATCATATCTCGCTTCAGAAGAAGTTTCTGACAAAATCCTAAGATGAGCTCATGCGCCATGCTTTTCTAGATTTTTAAGTGTGGGTACCCAACTCAATTTCTAGTCTTAAGCTAAAAAATTTTCGATAACCGCCAAAAACGGCCGTTTTTGGCGGTTATCGAAAATTTTTTAGCTTATAAGTAAATTTCGAAGAGGGTATCTACACTTAAAAATCTAGAAAAGCATGGCGCATAGGCTCATCTTAGGATTTTTCCAGAAACTTCTTCTAAAGGAAGATATGATTTTTTCAACATTGGTGGCGCTAGTTAGCCTTATACGGACCCTTAAGGTGGGATGATAGCATAGCTATTTTTGTTCAGCGATTTTTCGTTCGCGGAAATAACAAAGTATTATTTTCATTATTGTAAACAATAGAACAACAATAATTCGGCCGATTATGTGTTCTGGTCTACGAAGCAGTGGCACTGCCCAAAAAACTTGTCGTAGACCAGAACTCATAATCGGCCGAATTATTGTTGTTCTATTGTTTACAATAATGAAAATAATACTTTGTTATTTCCGCGAACGAAAAATCGCTGAACAAAAATAGCTCAGTCTAGCTACAAAATGTAAAAAACTGTGAAATTTTTGAATTTCCCGCCACGCTGCTATCTTCCAGCTTTAATTGTCTAACTTTTGAATATATCGCGCGATCCCTTTCAGTGGTATCGAGATTCGGGATCATGATCGTGATGGCGACTTTAGAATGGAATGGTCTAAGTTATAAATCACATTTCCAACAGAATGAATGAATCAAAACGCCATACAAATTTAAGCCCCCGAAGTCTGTCTCTCACTTGCTGTCCCATTCTCCCTTTGACAATCCTTACTTTTCGGCTCTTATGACCATTTGTGTATTGGTAAGTCTAGGTAAGTCAATACCCCAACGAGCCTCTAAAGGGAATTGTATCCGACACCGATTTCCCAAACGATTCGCACCTCTCCAGGGTGTTAAAAGGTCACCTCTGCACTGCTCCACACATTTGGTGCCGTAGGTATCGAATTTTACTTTGAGCCTGTGTCAAACTAGCCAAAGTCTGCCAAAGATCTAGCTCGCAACATTCTTCGGAAACGCTGTAGCACCTGGGACATGCTGTAAGTTGGAGTAAGCTTGCCCAGCACCCATACTAGTCTCTTAGCAACATACTACAGAAGCGTGTGGAAGGCCGGCGGTGACACCAACCGAGCTCTATTGGCGGACGTGCACCTAGCCTTGGGAGAGGTGCCCTTGGAGAGCGAGACTTACGACAAGGCTGTCCTTGATATGCGTACGTTAATACCTACCCGTAACGTGAAACTCGCGATTTGGGTGTCTGTGCAATCGGTATGCCTCACCCAAGCAAAATTTTGTCGCATTACGACGATAATTAAATTGTCTTTCTTACGATGAAGTTTATCATCATAAAAAGGATTTAGCAATATCTTTTCTGATAAATATAATAATGGTTATGGAATGCATTAACTGACCAAAGGCCTTTCTTTTTGCAGAGAGCTGTCTGGAGCTGCAGAAAGAGTTGTACCGAAGTGACGACAGGCGTATCGCCGAGACACACTATCAAATTGGTTAGTACTTATACACAAAGAACTTGTATGGCGAATTGGCGACCGTTGCACTGTCTTAAGGTGAAATACGTCTCACAACTAGCGCCGCCAATGGAAAAAAAATCATATCTTTTTTTTGGATGCGTTTTTAGCAAAAAACGCTCCTGCGATTCCTCAACGCGAGGCTTAACTATTTTTAGGACCTAAGGTTTGGATTCCAGATCCTAGAACTTAAGAATGCAATCGATTCTCGCCAAAAGTGTCCACTTTTGGCGAGAATCGATTGCATTCGTAGGAAATCCAATCCTGGAATCCAAACCTTAGGTCCTAAAAATAGTTAAGCCTCGCGTTGAGGAATTGCAGGAGCGTTTTTTGCTAAAAACGCATAAAAAAAAAGGTATGATTTTTTTTCCATTGGCGGCGCTAGTTGTGAGACGTACGGCGTCTTAAGGTCCCTTTCCGATCCTGGCGGTTGCGGAGCTTGCATACGAACCCACACAAAGCGTTGCGATGCGGCAGTCGGTCGCGTCAGTAGGTCAAAAAAAGTAAATAATGCAGGTTTGTCAAACTGGGTACAAGCAGGCCTGTCAAATATTTGGCGAAAGTTTTCCTTCTTGTCTGTTATCTTAGGGTCTTGATTATGTATGAGACACTAGTTCTTGACTCTTAGAACTATATTCCTTGACAAATGATGTATAACACAACATAAACCTTTTATATTACAGGTCTGGCCAACTCCCTAGCCTCCAACTTCGAAGATGCCATCACCCACTTCAAAAACGCTGCGAACATTCTAGAAACTCGCATCAAAACCCTTGAGAACCCTGCAGCGGCCACTGAAGACGCCACAGTTAAAAAATACACCGCCAACGACCCCCATTACTCTGTGGAAGGCGAGATAAAGGAACTAAAGGAGCTGTTGCCAGAAATCCGCGAGAAAATCCAGGATATGATGGACTACAAGGCGGAGGTAAGACCGTGCGAATGTATCGAAGAGACTAGGAAAATGCTTCGCGATATGATTTTGATGGAGAAGAATAGATGCTATGTTGAGTGCCAGTCTTAGTTTTGGGACTGGCCGCCCCGGGAAAGTTCCTTTTATTTTTAAGAGTGAGAAAAACACTTGAAATTAAGAATAACACATTCCATTTTTAAATTAATCATTCCAGTAGTGAGCTATGCCATCCGTAGTGTTAAGCGTTATATATTATGTGCCACAATTATTAGTGATTTGTGACTGAATTAAAGAAAAGACTGTTTCGCTTATATCAGTATTATTGTTATTTGAAAACTTCTCAAAATCGACTGATTGTGCCTTGAATCTCAAAAGTCTCGTAGTTTTTAAGTGTTTATCCCTCTTTTTTATTGGATTTAAGTATTAATTTAGAATTTAAGAGCACTTTTTACCAATGAGGCCATTTTTGTATTGTGTTGTAAACGATTTTTGGAATAAAATAAATGTTTTTTTCGATATCAAAGTTTTGTCTCATTTGCAGGTGAAACCCAATACATTAATGGTCAAGTGGTATTAAGGCTGGAAGATAGTAGTGTGGCGGGAAATTCAAAATTTTCACAGTTTTTTACATTTTGTAGCTAAACTGAGCTATTTTTGTTCAGGGATTTTTCGTTCGCGAGAATAAAACCGTATTTTTTTTTCATTATTGTAAACAACAGAACAACAATAATTCAGCCGATTATGTGTTCTGGTCTACGACAAGTTTTCTGGGCAGTACCACTGCTTCGTAGACCAGAACACATAATCGGCTGAATTATTGTTGTTCTGTTGTTTACAATAATGAAAAGAATACGGTTTTATTCGCGAACGAAAAATCGCTGAACAAAAATAGTTCAGTTTAGCTACAAAATGTAAAAGTCTGTGAAAATTTTGAAGTTCCCGCCACCTTGCTATCGTCTACCCTTAAGTAAACCAAGGGAAAAGGTGACTTGCACTGCCAATTTAAGGTGGGATGATAGCAACGTGGCGGGAAATTCAAAATTTTCACAGTTTTTTACATTTTGTAGCTAAACTGAGCTACTTTTGTTCAGCGATTTTTCGTTCGCGACAATAACATAGTATTCTTTTCATTATTGTAAACAACAGAACAACAATAATTCAGCCGATTATGTGTTCTGGTCTACGAAGCAGTGGCACTGCCCAAAAACTTGTCGTAGACCAGAACAAAACTGAGAAAAAAACTGAAAATTTTTAATTTCCCGCCACGCTGCTATACCAAGGGGAAAGGTGACTTGCACTGCCAACTTAATCTTACTCCACTGGCCCATTAGGAGCCAGCCACTGCTGTAGGGTGTCCTACTAACAGTTAAAGACCTCCCCCTTTTCAGACCATTGACGTGTCTTGACTATTAACCAGTACTGTTTCACTGTCTGAAAGTTTACTTCGGTACTTCCGTACCTCAAAAGGGTAAAACGGAACCAATATAGAATCACTTTGTTGTCTGTCAAGACCTTTTTCTCGAGAACGCATGGCGGTATCAGGTTGAAATTTATATCGAAATACTCAAGTCTACAGTCCCTTGGAGCCTAAAAAATCATCATGCTGGTTTACTTAGGAGCAAAGGAAATCGATAAAGATTAACATACATTGGCTATTTGTACATAAGTGAATGATAATTAGAAAAAGAGGCCCCACAAACTCTTGATAGGCCTCAAGTCTGTAACGCAATGGTGGGTCGATAGGTTCCCAATAGATAAGACAAAATTAGGGGTTTCCTTGTTTTTCTCCTACTACCACCGAACAAATCCTTTAGAATTATGCCCGGTTTACATTATCCCAGAGCTGGAATGGATCGCTGGACTGGAATGCAACTGGAATAATGTAAACCGGCACTGGAATGCACTGGATTCATTCCAGTGCCGGTTAACATTATTCCAGTTTGCATTCCAGTCCAACGATTTATTCCAGAGCTGGAATAACGTAAACAGAGTGCATTAGAATCTGAATATTCTCTATTGTACTAGAAACACGTCTAAAGGACACATAGTATTTAATCGTCATCGAAGCCTACAACTGCGTTTGCGTACATTGCATTACAGACTTGAAGCCAGATGGACACTACCTCATACGATTACCCACCACCCACCACCCATTAGAAAAAGTGAAGGGAGTGAACTCTAAACGCCCAAGTTCTTCCGCAGACAATCAAGCGCGTCCGCGAGACGCTAATGCCGTCCAACGGAGACGGTTCCTCCTCATCATTCAGCAACGGGGCCGCCTCCAGCTCTTCAGAGGCCAAGCCAGCCGCGACCAACATCTCGCACCTGATCAAGCGGAAACGGAAGTCGAGCGAGGGGCCAGAGGGCTCTGCGCCTAAGAAGGCCAGTACGTGAATCGAGATAGGTTGTTATTTGCGCTGCGTTGTCTGTTGTCACACGTAGCATTACCTGCTAGGGTACCACAATCACGATAAAAGTTTTACCCCATTAAGGCGCTGGGCATAGTGAATCGCCCGCGCGCAAAGAAAAATGCACAAAATGGATTCCTGTATCAAATACACTAAACAAATTGAAAATGTTCACATATCAAACCCTAGAATTAGGGGAGACCTATCTAAAACAGCCAGTTTCGTGTTGACATTCATAAACGTTTTGAAGATATTTTGCTTGAAAAAAAATAGGCGGTGCACTTTTTTTCAAGCAAAATATCTTGCAATCTGTTATGGATATCAACATGAAACTGGCTGTGTTAGATAGGTCTCACCTAATTCTAGTGTTTGATATGTGAACATTTTCGTTTTTTTTTCGTGTATTTGATACAGGGATCGATTTTGTGCATTTTTCTTTGCGCGCGGGCGATTTACTATGCCCAGCGCCTTAACGGTTATCGCCATCTTGCTTTATTTCACCGCGTGAAGCGAGATGCCGCTAGACGATAGTGGGATAAAACTTTTATACTGAAGTTGTGCCTCCCTACCTGGAGTACAGAGGCTCTAGCACGAGTTACGTCCAGCAGACCGGCACCGGCAAAGCAAGTTTCACTATCGCAAAACTGGGGCAAGTCTGTAACGTAAGGACAATACCGGGGTTTCCTCGTTTTCCTCCTACAACCAACGGTAGCTCGCTGGTTGTAGGAAGAAAAAGAGAAAACCCCGGTTTTGTCAATGCGGTCGGTCCTTTTAATGTTTTTATAGTACAGCAAAGAATATTCTGATTCTAATTCTAGAGGATACTAATCCCTGTACTGCAAAAACATTAAAAGGACCTGAAGCCGTCAACTGGGAGCACATTTTGGCACCATTGCGTTACAGACTCAGGCCCCTGGGTTTCCCTGGGTGCCGCCGTAGGTCTGCCGGACGTAACTCGTGGTAGAGCCTCAGATCGATCGAATATTGTTGGCGGTTGTGAACTGAGCTGCGATAGCGATTAGGTTACAATACGTGCCACTAAAGATTCAACTTACCCACTAGACGATATTTTATACAGATGATTGTAGAGATCTCTTTAGCAGTATGAGGTCAGAGAGCGGGAAGGGACCGGGCGGCGGAAAGAGTGCGAGAGGCGCCGTCAAGTCTCATCTTTCGTGGCGCGTATTGTACTCAAAATATGGTGTGACGCGACTTGTGGGTAACTTTACTTCTCAGCCGCCATATAGATTGTATCGATCTCCGTATGGTGCTACGTTCTCATTGATAACTTAGCGGGATCACTCGAAAGATCTTATTTTCTGAACTGTTGGGCCAAAAGTATCTTCATTCTAAACACTGCTGAGCAGTTCTAAAAAGTGAGGCCTACCATCATAATTATTGTTATACAGCGTCCGGGCATCTCCACTCACACTAGATGGGTGAAGTGACCACTTGGAAGCTGCAGTGCCTGGGACATCATAAGATGGGTCGGTAATATTTCAGTCATTACCAGAAGCGTCATACTTTAAGAATACTGCTGTAGTGTAGTTAGACGGTATTTGTCATAGAGGGGGTCAAAGTAGAGTGTAATTTCATCGGATTACTTGATTGATAATCCTGCTGAGGAAAGCTCAATACTTACTTGTTTCATATGTTCATAAAAGTTACATAGCCAACACCCAGATTATTATGGCTTGTATTAACAAAAGTAAGTCGTAATAGGTCAGAATTAAGGTCCAAATAAACGCGGTTTGAATTTGCGTTAAACACTGATTACCTACTTCTAAATTCACATAGGTGACTTTGAGACTTATAACTTTAATTTGGTATAGTTTTCGCATAATTTATAGAAGTATTTATTAGGTCAGTACACTTAAGTTTAGTGTACGGATTGTCCAGTCTCGAGTAGGGTATAAGGTCTATTTAATGCGCCATAGACTGAATATAACTTAGCGTTTTGTCCCTTTGAAATTAATTAGACTTGCGCCATATTTGATTGTTTAGACACGTAAATTATTGGAATTGAGCCCATGTATTTCGGGTATTTCATATTACCAACAATGGCAAGCCTTGTTCAATACAATAAGTAGATACTGATGGTCAAAATTATACAGGGTGGTCCAAATAAGGACGACATTTCTCGCGCCTAGGGCTATCCAAAAATACCCCATGTATGTTCAGCGATTTTTCGTGGTTTAGAAGTTATGATTTTTTTAATTACGAAAAATCGCTGAACATACGAGTACATGGGGTATTTTTGGATAGCCCTAGGCGCGAGAAATCTAAAAAAAAAACTTGACGTCCTTATTTGGACCACCCTGTATAGAAGAACTACCTACAAGCTACAAGTCTTTGTAGGATATATTATAGACCATAGGTACATACAAAATATAATTTGAAGGTGTGGTGCAAGTCAGTCTAACTTATGTAATATACTTATACGTGAACCCCAATGATCGAATGGTTGTTTTTAAAACATTTGAGTTAAGTATAATAATATTTCTTAAGGTATTTTCTAAGATTTAAAGAATAAAACAGTTCGATAAAACAATAAAAAACGTTGTGTATTTCTCATAATATCAAAAGCGGCATGACAATTTTACAATTTTTATTCAGTCTATCGGGTATAATGTTCTTAAATCTTGCCGTTGACCAAATAAAAAAATATACACAGGTTCATCTTGTGGCGCTACTAAATGCTTGTTTGGAATGGTAGGTAGCGAGCGTAAAGTTTTATTTAATTATTAGGTCTTGACTCTCCTAAACCTTAACCACAGCCTTTCCAACATTCTCTCCCGCCAGCATACCAACAAACGCGTCAAACAGCTTGTCAAAACCGTCAGTCACATGCTCTTTGGCCTTCAGCTGGCCCGATTTGATCCATTTGATCAGGTCAACGAAAGCCACGTCCCATTTGCCTGTCCAACGAGTTACCAGGAATCCCTCCACCTTCAGTTGCTTGAAGACCAGAGACGGCTGTACGATGGTGGCTTTAGGCATCTTGGTCGGATCCTCGTTGTAAGAACTGATGCTTCCGCAGACCGCGGCGCGCCCGAAGTCGTTCATCTGACTCAGGATGATGCTGCTGATTTCTCCGCCGACGTTGTCGAAGTAGCAGTCGACTCCTTTAGGTGCAGCCTCCTTTAGGGCTTTCGCGATGTCGACTTTCTTGTAGTTCAATGCTTTGTCGAAGCCCAGCTCCTTTTCCAGCCACTGGACTTTGTCATCGGACCCCGCGAAGCCGATGACCTTGCAGCCCTTGATCTTAGCGATTTGTCCGACTATAGAACCTACAGCTCCCGCCGCGCCGGTTACCACGACTGTCTCACCAGCTTTAGGCTGGCAGAGTTCCAGAAAGCCGAAGTAGGCGGTCGCTCCAGGCATGCCGACGGCTCCAATACCGACGGACGGAGAGAGACCCTGCAGGTCAGGTAACTTGTAGGTGGAGTCCAGGAATTTGCCGCCAGCGTCGCCTCCCAAGATGACGTAGTCGCACCATCCTTTGTGGGAGACCACGCGAGAGCCCACGGGGTATTCGGCGTTCTTTGTCTCTTGGACGACTCCGACTTGGTAGCTAAACTGGTCGTAAGGGACCGGGTATCTACCGTTGTATGCTCGGAGGTAGGGGTCTACGCTGATGAACTCGGTCTTGACCAGAAACTCTCCGGCCTTAAGAGCCGGTAGTTCGTACTCGACGATCTCGAAGTCATCCCGCTTGGGGACTCCTTGGAAGTGCTTCTTAGTGACGTACTTGCGTGCTTTGACCATGTTGATGCGGGGCTGTAGTTAGGTTGCTCTCCACGCTGTAAACAAGTAGATAGAAACTTTTGAATTCCAGCCGGACAATGAATTATTGGCGATTTCCGCTCTACAGTGAGAACCTACGGAGGGTTTGATAATCTAGGTAGATAAAAGGTTCGTCTGTCTAGTACCGAACAATTACTAAGAATTCAATGCAACGCAAACATCGTAGACATTCAAAGTTACGTAGGTAACACGACAGTACGTCAGTGTACATTTTTGTTGTAAATTCGCCAGTACTTAACACAACCGAGTAGAGTGCTAGCGTGTAAAGGTCGACGTGCTGTCGTGTGAACCTACTTCTGACAAAAAATTATAAGTAGAGAAGTATTTAGAGATTTTAACCTTGAACTTAACTTTCAATATCACCTTAACCATTCAATTTAAAGATTGAGCTTTGGAACCCGTCCTGCCTAATTTCGTGATCTTTGATTTATTTTTGTCCATCTTATAGACTTGGAATGTATACTCTGTCAATATCACCACAGAACTCACTATAACGTTAATAGTTACTGGCCGGCCGGCAAACTAAATTCTCGATTATAATGTAGATTACTTACTTAAGTAGCTTAATTACCTATTGCCAGTTTATCCAGCAGGTGGGGCGACATGATGTGGCTGCGTAATTATTTAAACATGTTGATGATAAACAATGGATGGGTGTAAATATAACTCTTAATACCTACGTGATAATGTTGTCCAATTAGTAAGTATCGGTTACTGTTAAATAATAGGTATTATAAAACAGGCAGGTACCTACAGTTAGGTGATACAGCTTATCTAGTTCAACGAAAGATTTGATAAATAGCACCGTAGGCAAACTCGTAGATATCAAAGTATAGATAGGTACCGGCTTTAGCAGCAAAAACAATACGTAGGTCACGTAAGTACCCAAGACAGCACGTTGACCCTTACACGCTAGCACTGTAGGTACTCGGTTACGTTACGGGCGACTTTACAACATAAGTGTACACTCTGATGCTGTCGTGTGTAGGTACCTACATAGCCGGTAAAAAGCACCGCAAAAAAACTTAGAGAGATAACTATGTAGAGTTCTATTTAATTCTTTACAAAAGTAATAAAATCACAACGAAATTATTCAACCAAAGCTATGTAATTTCTAGGTACGCTAAGCTACGGAATTTTGCAAACAAAACAATATCGAAATAAAGTTTGAGTAAAAGAGCGTCTACTTACATCGATGGATGAACACACACTGGCTATAATCAAATCAGCAGACAGACACTCGACAAGAGGCGAGGCGAGGTTGTGAATAAAATCGATCGATGACAATCAGAAGGTCGACTTCTTGGGTGCTCTTAAACTTTGAGTTGAGTCACTCATAAACAGTGCCGGATTAACCTAGCGCGGGACCTGTAGCAAATTCTATTAAGGGGCCCTTTATTTTCTTTATTAGGTTATCAATTTATGGAATGAAATAATACAAAACTATTAAGTACAAAAAGCTTTCCTGGATTTAAACTCAATTTAAAATGTTCCATCCAGCGGGGGGAGCATGACTTTTATCGAGGCGGATTTATCCAACAAAATGACGGTTTATCAGCATTTTTGACGTCTATAGTGGGTTATATATCGTCGAGAGCGATCAAAAAAACATATCTTCTTTTTGGATACGTTTTTTGCTAAAAACAAAGTCGCGCGCGTCATGGGGCCTTAGATAATGGATGGAACCTGTCCCCGTAGCATGACTTTCATCGAGGCGGATTTATCCAACAAAATGGCGGTTTATCAGCATTTTTGACGTCTAAAGTGGGTTGGATAAATCCGCCTCGATAAAAGTCATGCTTCGGGCACAGGTTCCATCCATTATCTAAGGCCCCATGACGCGCGCGACTTTGTTTTTAGCAAAAAACGTATCCAAAAAGAAGATATGATTTTTTTTCATTGGCGGTGTTAGTTGTGCCTATACTATATTATTATGTATACAATTTAAAAATTTCCGCTTAGAGAAGAAAACGATATCAGTTTTTGAAACTGCAAATCATGGTCGTTGTCGTTTGCACAAAAAATAATCTGGCGGCACGGAGTGCCGCCGCCAAGTCGAGCTCAGCAGAGGCACCCCGTACCATACTTTTCTCGAAGCAACTCGAGGCACTTTTGACCCCCCTGTATCTTCGTTGTGAGTAAAGCTAGAAAGCTGAAATTTCGGTTACTAAGAGTTCTCACGGAACCTACCTCGACCTCCAAATTACAAGTTTGTACCTACATTAAATAATGAAATATCTCAATTCAAAGTTCGGTCAAAACGTGGGTGACATACTCATCACCATGATGACTTTTAATGTACTTCTAGTAGGCTTATGGAGTTGAAATTTTGCATGCGGTTATTATTAAGTGAATTATGCACTATGAATATAATCTTGATTAGTAAATTATAATATACAGAAAAATAAAAATAATGTATGCGTCTATGCAACGACTAGCGCCATCTAGGGTTGTGTCCAGACATCAAAATCACAATGGAAGATGAAATTCACTAAAAATTAAAAATACAACTATGAGCTAAAACTTATAACTATCGGAAATTTATGAACATACATACCATACCCATACAAAGACGATGACAAAAAATATTCCTACTTCATCGCGCCACTACTTGAAAATCTGCCTGCTGTCATTATAAAGTATTTAATTAATTAAATGAAAAATGTTTATAATTTCCGATTTGTAAATAATAAAATTATACTGCCATACAAAATTGATAAAAATATATTGATATTTCTTTTCACCACTGGAAGGCGCTACTACGAGTAGTAGCGTGCTGTTATTATAAAGTGTTTAATTGAATGCAATAAATAAATTACACTTGCCTTGACGCAATTTTTTCAATATAACGCTATTTATGAAATTCAATATTTCACGAATGAAGACGCATTTTAAATTTTTATTGCTCAAAATAGCCTGAATAAACATTACGAAGTATATAAAATCAAAACATGACTGTGCGAATCAAAAATTAATAAATTAGAAGGTTTGTCAATATGAACGCAATAGCGTCTAGAGTAACCCCCAGAACTTATGTCCGATCGGTAAATAATAAAAGTATTAATATTGCCACTTCCAACTAGATGGCGCCACTAAGATCCTACATCGCGGTATGGTTATGTCTACAACGCGCCTATAAATTCCTCAGGAATTTTTCCCTCTGATTTCTGGAAATAAAATGTCGTCGTTTACTATTACAATAATTTCTCAATTCAGTATTACACTACGTTAAAAGCCACATCACTCACCGTAAAATTATGAATGAATATTGCAATGGATATGGATGGTGACATCCAGGAAATTTCCATAAAGTTATTCCCATACCTGGAGATGGTTTGTGTTTGTTCCATTCCTTATCATTATCTTAGTATGGGAACATTGAGTTGTCGCATGTCATTAGGCGTGCTATTGTTTCGTACGTGGTCGCATTGGGATGAGATGTAACTTTACACGTGTGATGACGAGCATGGAGACACTTACATAAACGCTGACCTATACTCGGCGGCAATGGTAAAAACTACAACCTACGGTTCCGTATCCGAAGTTAAGGCGACCGTCGCTTTGTATCCAACTTAGAGGCACTTGCCGTCCAGACTTGTCCAATATTGCTACATCAAAGCCTCTGAGAAAACTAAGAGAGATAGGGAGTGGGCTTTAAGAAAATCCGTAGCTTATGTGCAAGAAATATCACCCGAGAAGAAAAAACGGAGGTCTAAGTACAAAAAGAAGTGAGATCCCATCAAAAACATAAATGTACAAAAATCCAAGTCTCGCTTCCACCGTAAAAAGTTGTGAGATGTCCATGTAAAGCCAAGTCAGTGATTTTACTTAGTATGAAGCACGTATTCGTTTCAGTTAGTGTGAAAACACCTGTTCACCAACTTTGTCATACATTATTTCCTAATTAGTTACCTACCAACATTTAGTGACTGTATCAATATCAAACATATTTATTTCTAAAATATAAATAGTGACTTGGCAACAGCACAAATCTGTGATAATTATAATTTGGTAGATGAATGAATAAAGTTATTGCCGTGCTATTGCCAAGTCACTATTTACATTTCAGAAATAAATATGTTTGATATTGATACAGTCACTAAATGTTGGTAGGTAACTAATTAGGAAATAATGTATGACAAAGTTGTTGAACAGGTGTTTTCACACTAACTGAAACGAATACGTGCTTCATACTAAGTAAAATCACTGACTTGGCTTTACATGGACATCTCACAACTTTTTACGGTGGAAGCGAGACTTGGATTTTTGTACATTTATGTTTTTGATGGGATAACAACTATCTAGGTAAATAGATGGAGGGAAGACGGCCGGTGGACAAAGACAGAGTGGCGGCCGAGAACTGGACGACGATCAGTCGGAAGACCAGCAGCCCGATGGTCGGACGACATTGTCACAGCGGCGGAGGGTCCATGGATGCGGATGGCTAGGGACCGTGAGAGATGGCGCGAGGGGAAAAAGGCCTATACCCAAGAGTGGGCAGAGATGGGCTGATGATGATGATGTTGATGATGAGGTAAATAGATTGTTTTTCGGTCAGAAAGCGCGCGGGGCCCCCAAATGTGCGGGGCCCGTAGCATTTGTTACTCCTGCTATATGGCTAATCCGGCACTGCTCATAAATATTGTACCTTGCTCTGAGATTATACATTTTTAATTGTCTTGAAAGTCTACAATATTGTGCATAATAATATTATGGTAGGTACCTACCTAAGTTGGAAACTTGAAAAATATACTTACTACGCTGGATCTTGGATCAATAGACGCCATCTCTCTCCCCCTACTTCATCTTCCGCGCCACTCCCTTTCATTTTGAAAAATGTCCTTTACGTATGTTAAAATATAGCAAATTTTAAAGATATTTTCATTTGTGTATCTTGTTTTTGCGGGGAATAGTGGCTGCGTAACAACGAACCTCCATCAAAAGCGACGTTTTTTTATAGCACAGGAACGTGCAGATCAAAGAAGTGCAACTTCTGTACGTCCTAGTACATTTTTTTATTCTGTTCTCGACCTTCAACATCTCCCTAATTTTATTATACATATTTAGGTATTTTGTCAACTATGCTTCCTTGGTAGAAAGAAAGTGATTTGGTACCTTCTCATAAAACACAGTAGGTTAGGTACAGTCTGCCACACGCTAGAATACCCCTTTTTGTTCGATTGGCGCCCTTATGCCGCGCGCGGCAAGAGCTGCCATGGGGTATCTGTGACTGTGGCCGTCCGTACCTACCTTTAATCTCTTGTTATTATCCTGTATTTGACGATCGTTGCTAACATATTTTAGCAGTGCTTTTATATAAACGAGTTAGTTCATCTCATCATCTGCGTGACTTGTACATTCCTGCATCATAAATTCAACTAAACAGCTTAGTCATTCCGGCTGGAAAAAAAATCTCACCATTTGTTTATTTGTTGGGCCCAAGTTAGTTGGTCTCTTGTTAAAAAAAAAATCATATGAAATAGCAAGATTTTGACTGGAACTGGTAATTCACTAGTTATTCCAGAATATAATTTGTGACACCGGCGGCGGCGTTTTGCCGATCCACGAAGGGCTCCACGTAAAATTCTAAAAATAAATGTTATATGCGTGTGATTACGAAAGTGTGGTGTGTAGAATACAGCGACTGTACAAAAAAAGAATCCTACGCATTCAGTTTGTCAAACCAAACTAATAAAATTGTATTGTTTGTATCGGGTTAGTTTTAGAAAGCGACACTATCCCAGCAATATCTAGTCTGTACTGTTTTAATGAAACTGCTCAATAACTAATTACCTCATGCGATTGATTATTTTTAACTAGAATATTTGTAACTTAAAATTTAAATGGCTGCTAAGGTTAGTAAGGTTAGGTGCAAGATTTAAAAACAGTAAGTATCAAAAACATCTAATTTATTACTTACTTAGAACAATAAAATAAAAATAAAATCTCACAGTAAAATCGGTATGATCCATTTTACAATTTTAATCACTTCATGATTTTATTTTACTGTTCATATTACTTACATTTGAAGTATGTTTACATCTAATCATTTGGAATGCTAATAATTAATAATCTATACTTATAATAAAACTCTAGCGAAGTCAATTCTGTACATTGAATATTTTTAGAAAAAAACTATCAGGGGTTACTAAGTAAACTATTCTGAATACAAAAATGCAAAAAAATCGGTCTATGTCTGTCTGTCTGTCTGTCTGTCTGTCTGTCTGTCTATCTGTGTGTTACCTCATCACGCGAATACCGCTGAACAGTTTTCAGTCAAATTTAGGACCGTGATAAGTCCTGGTTCTGGGAACAATCTAGGCTATCCGATGTTCAGAATACATTGCGGGTTGCAATTTTAACTTCGTTTTTTGTAAGAAATATTCATAATTTTGATATAGCTTCTTGAGAAGATATGTTAATAACGTGATACAGAACACATTTCCGAAAAAAAAATTGCATTTCCGGAAAAAAAAATCCGACTTGGAACCTCATTATCTCGGAAACCGTTGATTTCCTAGGCATAGTTCCTTGGGCAAAAATGATCGTTATGATGAGGACTATACAGGGTGTTAAAAGACCGCCAACAGACCCGAAAGCCACTAGACACCAAAACAAAGTACTTTTTCGATAAATTATTGTTGGGAAATTATTTTGGTTTTTTAGGTTATAATTTTGAAATATATTTTTTACGCAATGGACGTGTAACGCACAGAAGTCATATTGCGCAAGCGTAGGTATCAGATTATGTTACTTAAGCTTGAAGTGCCGATGTTTAGAATACATTGCGGGTTGCAACTTTAACGTCGTTTTTTGTAAGAAATATTCATAATTTTGATATGGCTTCTTGAAAAGGTATGTTAAGAATCCCCTGAAGCTCTGCAGCCCTCTCGCTCGCACTTTTGAACATTTGAATTTATTGTAAGAGAATGATTCAACTTTGGACGATAAAATATAGTTGCAGACATAGATAATAAAGCTATCGACATGTAGACATACTTTAAATTTCACATTTATATTTAAAAAATAAATTACTGAACTACTACTTTTAAGCGAAGTTCAGTGATATTTTTTTTTTATTAGTAGGAATATGAAATCAAAAGTGTGTCCACATGTCGATAGCTTTATTATCTATGTCTGCAACTATATTTTATCGTCCAAAGTTTAATCATTCTCTTACAATCAATTAAAATGTTGAAAAGTGCGAGCGCGAGGGCTGCAGAGCTTCAGGGGATGCTTAAGAACTAGATACTGAATACATTTCTGCAAAAAAAAAGTTTTGAAAAATCCGACTTTGAACCTCATTATCTCGGAAACCGTTGATTTCCCAGGCATAGTTCCTTGGGCAAAAATGTTCCTTATGATGAGGAAAATACGTGGTTTCCTGCTTTGTTGGCGGTCTTTTAACACCCTGTATGTGGTCTCCCACTTTGTTGGCGGTCTTTTACCACCGCTCGGTATTCAATACAAGCACTCGCCGCAAACAATAATCTTGCATTCTTGCATAACAAATAACTATTGTTTACTGTTGAGCTGGATAGACAGAGTTATTAGCCGTATGCTTTGCTTGCTGGCTTAGCATGAGAATGAGTAAGACCTTATCTATGGGCTTATAACTTTATCTATCCCACTCTACGTCGAGGGAGATACATATTATAAACCCTTTTACTTCCTAATCAATTCTTATGCTAAGCTTCCTGGTATCTTATCACGGGCGATACCTTAATGTAAACAATACATATTTATTATTAAATTTATAAATGTATTGTTTAGATTAGGGTTTTTATTCTATTGCTTTCTTTTGAGCCCTGCTACCGCAAGTTAAGAAATAATAACTATTAAAATACCCCCGACATTTTAGCTTCGCATATTTAATAAATTGCTGAACCAATTTTGACAAAACATAACTAAGAACATTCGCTAGAAAACCTGCTTTCAAATAATAAAAAAAAACCTAAAGCTTCCAAATCGTTCACCCATTTAAGAGCTACGGTGCCACAGACAGAAACATCCTCATAAACACTTATACAGACACACTCACAAAGCTGTCAAACTTATAACACCCCTCTTTTTTGGTCGGGGGTTAAAAAAAACCTTCCTTTTGAGTTTTCCTCCACAGTCGAATATAAATTAAATGTCAAATGTGTAAAAACGCATACGAAGTCGCGGGCACAACTAGTAAGTTATATATAACACATATTTGACTCTCCTAAACCTTTACCACAGCCTTTCCAACGTTCTCTCCCGCCAGCATACCAACAAATGCGTCAAACAGCTGGTCGAAACCTTCCGTCACATGCTCTTTGACCTTCAGCTGCCCCGACTTGATCCATTTGATCAGCTCAACAAAAGCAATGTCCCATTTGTCTACCCACCGTCCCACGATGAATCCTTCCACCTTCAGTTGCTTGAAGACCAAAGACGGCTGGACGATGCTGGCTTGAGGCATATTGGTCGGGTCCTCATTGTAAACGCTGATGCTCCCGCAAACAGCAATGCGACCAAAATCGTTCATTTGACTCATGATAATGCTGCTGAGTTCTCCACCGACGTTGTCGAAGTAACAGTCCACACCTTTAGGCGCAACCTCCTTTAGGGCCTTCCCAATGTCAGCTTTCTTGTAGTTCAACGCTTTGTCGAATCCCAGCTCCTTCTCTAGCCACTCGACTTTATCATCGGACCCGGCGAAGCCGATGACTTTGCAGCCCTTGATCTTGGCTATTTGTCCGACCAATGATCCCACAGCTCCCGCCGCTCCAGTCACAACGACCATCTCGCCAGCTTTAGGCTGGCAGAGTTCCAGAAAACCGAAATAGGCGGTCGCTCCAGGCATGCCAACGGCTCCAACAGCGACGGACGGGGATAGTCCTTGCAGGTCGGGTAGCCGGTATGTTGTGTCAAAGAAACCACGATCCTCGTTTCCCAAAATGACGTAGGTGCACCATCCTTTGTGAGAGACGACACGCGAGCCCACGGGGTATTCGGCGTTCCTTGACTCTTGGACTACTCCAACTTGGAAGCTGAACTGATCGTAAGGAACGGGGTAGAGACTGTTGTAAAAACGCTGACAGGGGTCAACGCTAATGAACTCTGTTTTGACCAAAAACTCTCCCTCCTTGAGAGCTGGTAGTTCGTACTCGACGACCTCGAAGTCATCTCGCTTCGGGACTCCTTGGAAGTGCTTCTTGGTGACGTACTTGCGTGCTTTGACCATGTTGATGCGATGGTGTATTCAGGTTGCTGTCCACACTAGAAAAAAATAATTGTGACGTTTCAGTTGGGTTATGACTACATAAGACTTTCCGCTTTTTAAAAATGCTTGAATGGCTCTATCTGTAAGATATTTAAGTTTTTTTTCTGGTACTGGTGAGTGGTAAGTACAAGGTATGAATTAAAATACAAGCATTAAAAATACGTAGTTATTTATTCTCATATAAAAAATGCTGATTGTTAAAAAAATACAATGGGGTTTTCATGAGAACTTAATAATTTAAACACATACTAGTCCATTTTGATCCCTCCGGATCTTTCCACAACTTACTTAACGTCATTTGAAAAGGATATGTCGGTGGGTGGGTGAGTAGGTACCACAGGTGACTCTTGGAACCGCTCCACTAAAATCGAATACTGACTTTGGTTTTTCTTCTATACTTGAACCACAGCCTTGCCGGAGAACTTTCCCGCCAGCAAATCGATAAACGCATCAAAAATCTTGTCAAATCCTTTCGTCACATGCTCTCTCGTCTTCAACTGCCCTGATTTGATCCATTTGATCAGGTCAACGAAAGCCACGTCCCACTCTGCCCACCCGTACACGCTGAATCCTTGAACCTTCAGTTGCTTGAAGACCAGAGCGGGTTGAATGATGGTGGCTTTAGGAAGGTTAGACTGGTCCTCGTTGTATACGCTGACGCTCCCGCAAACAGCCACGCGGCCAAAGTCATTCATTTGGCCCATGACGACGCTGCTGGTTTCTCCGCCGACGTTGTCGAAGTAGCAGTCAACGCCCTCAGGCGCAGCCTCTTTCAAAGCCTTCGCGATGTCCACTTTCTTGTAGTTAAAGGCTTTGTCGAAGCCGAGCTCCTTCTCTAGCCACTGGACTTTATCATCAGTCCCAGCGAAGCCAATAACTTTACATCCCTTGATTCTTGCGATTTGTCCGACTATAGAACCTACGGCTCCCGCCGCCCCGCTCACGACGACTGTCTCTCCAGCTTTAGGCTTGCAGATCTCCAGAAAACCGAAGTAGGCGGTCGCTCCGGGCATCCCGACAGCTCCGACACCGACGGATGGTGATAAACCTTGTAGATCGGGCAGCTTCGTTGTCTGTTCCAAGAATTCGCCTGTCGGCTTGCCTCCCAAGATCACGTAGTCGACCCACCCTTTGTGGGTGACCACCCGGGTGCCCACGGGGTATTCGGCGTTCTTCGTCTCTTTTACTACTCCAACTTGGTTACCGAACTGGTCGTAAGGGACGGGCATATGGTGGTTCATATAGCGCAGGTAGGGGTCTACGCTTATGAATTCTGCCTTGACCAGAAACTCTCCGTCTTTAAGAGCTGGTAGTTCGTACTCGATGATCTCAAAGTCGTCCCGCTTTGGGACTCCTTGGAAGTGCTTCTTACTGACGTACTTGCGTGCTTTGACCATGTTGATGCGTGGACGTATTCTGAGTACCTACTGCACACTGTGAACAAAGTTAGTGTTGAATATTGGAAGTCCAGTTGAACAATGATAAGTAGAGTAGGTATATACAGATTGTTTGTAGTTAGCTAACATGTCATTGATAGAGAAGGAACCAACCTATTTGTATCACAACAATACTAAAAAAAAATATATTTACCTTGACGTCACGGGTGTGATTTTTTTTTTTGAGTAGGTGACGTATTTGTTAAAGCCTGTACTCAAACTTTTCATAAAATTAGAAAGAAAGGGCAGCTAATTTCCTAAACCTATCTATTACCTATCACTTCACTCAGTCGGTATTATAAAACACCAACCTTTCTTGATATTTGTTTTTTTTCGGAATAAACACTGGATCGGTGTGGTTAAAGTTTTCGGTTTCTTGTGGTGATCAACACAATGAGGATCATTCACGTTTTGAGTGTATGCAGTTTTATAGAGACATAAAAAACTATACAATATTCTGTGAAAAAATACCGAAATCTGATAAGAAATAACGAAGTTACAGCTATTTGAGTGCACAGGTTCTAAAAATGCGCCCGGCTAGCTTGAATTCTACTCTTCTTCTTCTTCAGCATTAATATCGTACACTGATGGACGTATGTCTCTTCATGTACCTATAGTGGTTCAGTTTTAGCTTTGATATCGCCGGACCATCGAGCCACTCTTTCAAAAGTTCTAAACAAATAAGATGGGGTTCACGGCCATAAGAGGTAATCAAGGGCATTGGTTGAATTGACCCAACGATTTTTCCCGTTGCCTATACCACCATTCAAAATATAGGTTCCTACATAGAAAAGTAAATAACAAAACCAAAGAAGCATCTACTTACGTCGATTGATAGAGTCACTGTGATTGTTAGCCAGATTCGGGCATCTAATATACGAATTGGCGAAGCAAAGTAGGTACCTATAACCCTGCCAAAAAGAATCGCTATGGAGCCTCTCACGTAAATTTTGTGACGCACAGAACCTAATCTAAAATGGTAGTCCAGAAGGTGCAAAAGATGTTTTCTATCAGAATGTATCTAGGTACCTACATACTAAGTAATGCTGTAGGTAATTTTTTTTCCTTTTCATTTCCGATTTGCATTCCTAATAAATGAAAATCTTCGATCGTGTCGAAAGTATCAACGATTGCTAGATACCTGGTTTGCCTATTGAGAATTGATTGACTAATACGTATCCAATAGCTTGGTGACGTACCGATTAACTTGAATATCTTTTGTCGGATCATCATGAAATTTGGTAGGCTGCTAAATGAGACAAAAATAAGTTCGACCATGAGCCAAATAGCTCAAGGGGTTGCCGAGATTTGGGGTCGGAGTTCACAGTTCGGGGCGAACTACCTAAAAATCCTCGACCGAGCAGGTATTCTGCATGTAAATTGTTATTCTTTGACATAATCGGTTGTTTGTTATTGAATGAGTTAGCATGAATTGTTCAAACTTCATAAGATCTTATCTTCTCTACCTTAGGATACAACGTTACGCTTGGAATACCGGTCTCTACCATTCCATCCAGTCATGCGTGGCTGTAGATGTAGAGTCTATAAATGATGCGGCACACAACACAATCCAGTTGATTCGTATCGTAAAGCAATAAAATCGATTTTGCTTTGGAAGATTATTTAAGAAGAACTTAGTTGAGGTAGCTCTAGATTTTATAAACAGTAGATAAATTATTCAAAGTCAATAACCTCACGCATAGCATTAAACTCAAGGTTACACCATCTTTTCGTTGTTGCCAATTTAGGCTGAGTCATTCAAAAGAAGATTTTACATTGCCTGACTCCAAGGCTTTTTGCAAGTACCTTTAGGGCCCAAACCGGTTATTTAAATTTATATACTTACCTACTAGTTCCACGGTTGCAAAAGGTACCTATCCATAAAAAAATGTGAAATAAATACCTAGCCAATCCCATGAGTGTTTTTGCCGTCGAAAAGCGGGCAATATTATTTTACTGTTTGGTTCCTAGTAGGAATCTGGGGGCACGGCAGTGCCCCCGCCAGGTCGAGCGCGAAGCAAACACTGCCGTACCATCCTTTACTGGAACCATTTCGCCGCATTTTCAGGCCCCTATTTGAGAACCTCTGGATAAGACCAGAACGCAGAAATTTTCGTCATCTAGTAAGCTATAATCATATACTTAAAATCCAAAATTTCAAGTCTGTAGGTCATTTAGTTCCGAAGTTAAGCGAAAGCAAAGTTTCGCATTTATGACACACACTCACTCACTCACTCACTCACTCACTCATGATCATCATAATAGAACTAGTACTTCCCATAAACTCAGAGAGCTGAAATTTGGTACAGAGTTAGGGTTGAATGGCCACATAAAGGGAAAACTATAAAAACTAGGATAATCGAAGATCTGGAGTACCTGGTGACCCTGATTAGAAAACACAAGAGCCCTAATAGAACTAGTACTTCCCATAAACTCAGAGAGCTGAAATTTGGTACAGAGTTAGAGTTTAATGGGCACATAAAGGGGAAACTATAAAAACTAGGATAATCGAAGATTTGGAGTACCTGGTGACCCTGATTAGAAAACACAAGAGCCCTAATAGAACTAGTACTTCCCATAAACTCAGAGAGCTGAAATTTGGTACAGAGTTAGGGTTTAATGGGCAAATAAAAAGAAACCTATAAAAACGAGGATAATCGAAGATCTGGAGTACCTGGTGACCCTGATTAGGAAACACAAGACCCCTAATAGAACTAGTACTTCCCATAAACTCAGAGAGCTGAAATTTGGTACAGAGTTTGGGTTGAATGGCCACATAAAGGGAAAACTATAAAAACTAGGATAATCGAAGATCTGGAGTACCTGGTGACCCTGATTAGAAAACACAAGAGCCCTAATAGAACTAGTACTTCCCATAAACTCAGAGAGCTGAAATTTGGTACAGAGTTAGGGTTTAATGGGCACATAAAGGGGAAACTATAAAAACTAGGATAATCGAAGATCTGGAGTACCTGGTGACCCTGATTAGAAAACACAAGAGCCCTAATAGAACTAGTACTTCCCATAAACTCAGAGAGCTGAAATTTGGTACAGAGTTAGGGTTTAATGGGCAAATAAAGGGAAACCTATAAAAACGAGGATAATCGAAGATCTGGAGTACCTGGTGACCCTGATTAGGAAACACAAGAGCCCTAATAGAACTAGTACTTCCCATAAACTCAGAGAGCTGAAATTTGGTACAGACTTAGGGTTTAATGGGCACATAAAGGGAAAACTATAAAAACTAGGATAATCGAAGATCTGGAGTACCTGGTGACCCTGATTAGAAAACACAAGAGCCCTAATAGAACTAGTACTTCCCATAAACTCAGAGAGCTGAAATTTGGTACAGAGTTTGGGTTGAATGGCCACATAAAGGGAAAACTATAAAAACTAGGATAATCAAAGATCTGGAGTGACCCTGATTAGAAAATACAAGAGCCCAACCAAACTATTATAGATCGACATATACCGCCCTTACAAAAAATATTCAACTTGGTGGGCCGCTTCATTTGATGTCAAAAATCTAAGGTCTGAAGTATCTGATGAAGAACCTTCAGCTGGTATCAGCTTTATTAGAGATATTATGGTAATGCCCCTTCTACTATTGGTACATAAAAAAATCGACTGTCTTTGCAAAAATCCAGCGTAGTGGGACACATCTTCATTTAATCTAGCCTATAGCGTCCCACTAGTGGTTCGCTCCGAACTATGAACTCGCGACCTCAGTTACAGATGTATAATTTTGCTTACGCCATTCGCGCAGGCGCGCGCGCGCTTTGCATTTAAACTATACAACCCACAGCCTTCTTTAAATTAAATAAAGAAGGCTGTGATACAACCCCATATGTCGGCAACCCATCGACCGATTTGGCTCATGTTCGAATTTAAAAATTGTTTTAATTTAGTTTACCCGCCTATCAAATTTCATTACGATCCGACCAAATTTACTCAAGTCATCGTCGAACAAACATTCATACATACAAACATACATACATACAAACATACATACATACAAACATACATACATACAAACGCCGGATTGTTCCAGCAGACTCGGAGGACTTCGCTCGCTTCGCTCGCTCGTTCAACAAGAAATAGTCGGACGATTAACTTTATTCTACTCGAACATTACACAAATTTAAAAACTGTGTCAAATAAGAAAATCTAATAAAATTAATCAATATGCCCTCGTTTCTACAAAAAGAAGTGAAATCCCACCAAAAACATTCTGTAAAAACTAGCCAGGTCTCGATGGATGTGCTTGTTTATCTCTAAAAAAGTAATGAAATCTAGACAAAGTCGTGCCAAGTCTAAGGTTCCTTACTGCGATTTCTTTATTATTATAGTTAATGTTGTGAGACTTGGCTGTTGAAGGGTACACAAGGATACAAAACCAGGTGCTCCATGACACCATTGCACCAATCTGTCGCCAGAACCACTTGTGTACCCTTCAACGGCCAAGTCTCACAACATTAACTATAATAATAAAGAAATCGCAGTAAGGAACCTTAGACTTGGCACGACTTTGTCTAGATTTCATTACTTTTTTAGAGATAAACAAGCACATCCATCGAGACCTGGCTAGTTTTTACAGAATGTTTTTGGTGGGATCTCATTTTATGAACAACTCTTAGCCTAGGTACCTACTCACTCTCTGCTGTAGAGATTTTCAGAATCACGAATCACAAATAGACCTGGATATCTTTACCGACCTTCCTATTCTGTCACTTTTATAGAGCTTCCGAATCAAACTTTGATGTGATAATCTCAACTTGCAAAGTCATCATGACCATGAGTGAAAGGCTCGATCCAAAACTACGCTATTTTATGACGCCATTCAGTTCAGGTAGGTACTTACACTATTCATCGTGACTTGGCAGTATTTTGTATTTTCTTGAATAGATGTATAGCCCGTGTCATTAAAGAAAACATTTAGGATGAACTTCAAAACACTCGTGCGTGTCCTTTTGGGGATATTCACTCACTCACAACTGGAGTATAAAAAAACATAATTTTTGGGAATCAAGTCAAAAATTTTGTTATGTTAAGTCCTTAGTAAAAAGTGTTTTAATCGTGAACATAAATACATAGGAATAATAACCAAAAAGTACCCTTTCAAACCTTAACTACGGCCTTACCACTATTCTCTCCCACCAGCATGCCGAGAAAAGCATTAAACACATTGTCAAAGCCTTCAGTCACATGCTCTTTAGCCTTCAACTGTCCTGAAATGATCCACTGGACTAACTGAGCGAACGCCTCATTCCATTTAGGGATAGTATTCCTCACTGCAAACCCTTCTATCCTCAACTCCTTAAACACCAGAGCAGGTTGAATAATCGTGGCTTGGGGCATTTGGTCATCGTTGTAGCAACTGATTGAGCCGCACACGGATATCCTTCCCCGCGTGTTCATTTGATTCATGATGATGCTGCTGATTTCTCCTCCTACGTTGTCAAAGTAGCAGTCAATACCTTGCGGCGCCGCTTCCTTCAGCAAAGCAGCGATGTCGCCAGTCTTGTAATTCAAGCCTTTGTCAAAGCCTAGCTCCTCCTCAAGCCATTTCGCTTTATCGTCGGACCCGGCGAACCCAATCACTTTGCAGCCCTTAATTTTGGCGATCTGTCCGACTAAGGACCCCACGGCGCCTCCTGCCCCTGTAACCACAACCGTCTCCCTAGCTTTGGGCTGACAGACGTCCAGGAGACCGAAGTATGCTGACGCTCCAGGCATGCCCACGGCGCCGACGGCCAAAGACGGCGATAGCCCCTTCAAGTCAGGAAGTTTGTACACATTATCGAAGAGTTTTCCGTTCGATTCGTTGTCCAAGATGACGTGGTCGCACCATCCTTTATGGGAGACGACTCTGGTTCCCACGGGGTATTTGGGGTTCTTGGAGTCGATGACAACTCCGACTTGGAAACCAAACTGGTCGTAAGGGAAGTTGGGTTCTATGTAGCGCAAGCGATGGTAGGGGTCAACGCTTATGAACTCGGTTTTCACAAGGAATTGTCCGTTCCGGATTGGGGGAAGTTCCGTCTCGACGATTGCAAAGTCTTCGCGCTTTGGGAGACCCTGGAATTCCTGCTTGCAGACATACTTTCGTTGTTTGACCATTGTGTCTCCTCTTGTTGGGCCCTATTAGCTGAAAGATAGAACATGTTTTCACGTTAAAATCAACCTCGAAAGTTCGTAGAGCTGTCTGATTATTTTGATGACTAAAATAAAAAAATTGCGAAAAAACTTACGAGTAGGTAAATAAAAAGGTGATCCAATCTCTCGTGTAGACGATTGAATAAATCGTAGGTAGAATACAAAATATGAAACACCTATCTGTATTATCAGAGCAATGCCTGAACCTGAACAGATAGACATTGATTACACAAATAAATAAAAAGACAGCCTTATCGCTAAAAGATACGAGTAACAGACACCGACAGAAAAACAAGTGATCACTAAAGTGACGTAAAACATCATCCGCTAAAAAAGCGTTGCGCTAAATCTAGAGTTTAGCTAATACACCCGATACCTATTAAAATTCCAGCTTTTATGGTTCCTACTCAAACTCTGGCTGCTTCCATGAAGTTTATAAAGTAGACCTCTGCAGGCTCTAACTTTGACATGACATGATAGATGACAAAAGTGATATTTTGATACAGTTTTTCTACCCTTGCAAATTATTGTTTTCCTTCTACAAATCCAATAAATTTTTACACCAACGGTATCTCCTATGAACCTCCATAATGCATGATGGAGCGCAACAGCGGGTTGTTATGTCTTTTGCTAAATCCAACGTTCCCATAGTTGGTGCTCTGATCGACTACATAGAGACGAGTTTCGACTACGCCTGTAGGCGGACTCTTGGCAATGCTGAGAAGCTACACGAGAAAACGTCTAAGGTAGGTGAGGATATCTAAGTCGGTCATAATTTTTACTCGATATTTCGCCAATTGAAATCAATCCACCAATCTGCTGTCAACTGTATCTCTTTCTCTGAGAGAGTCCAGCTAAGAGGACATGGAATTATAGGCTACATTTTACTTTTCATTTGAGATCCATGATCCATTATTCAATTCCGGATGGTTGTGCCTAAACTTAGTGGTTAGACTATCTTAGGTGGTGTGGTGGCTTGAGCTTTTTAAAATTCTTGATAAGCTTACATAAGTGCAGGCTTCATTCATGTTTACTATTTTGTGATTATGCCACGTAGCAAATAATGATCTCAGATAGAGTTCGGGCTCACCTCTCGTAGCTCTAACCATGCTTATTCCAGTGTAGTTGGGGTTGTAATTTTGTAGAGTAGAGCTCAGTTTTCCTCACGGTACTTCAGAGCACTAACTGCGTTTGAACTTTACAGTGTTCTCTCAGTCCTACGTTCATGGCAAGTCTATGTTTTATCCTTGGAGTTATGTGCAACGTGAAGTTTGAAATTATGAGGTTCGACGATGCACCTTTAACCAATGATTTGCACTACATCTTGATGAGTCGCGAGGAGAAGATTTATATTGACGACATTGATTCTTCCCGTAAGTGACTGTGTCTAGTTTATTTTGATAAAATTAAAGTTCCACCCAAAACACTTAGATCAAAGCGTGAGCGTGCTAAGAAAATGTAATTACCTATCTAGCTATTATAAGCCTCATTGCCTAAATCTGATTCCATTCTTTACGACCAGGGCCCTTAGCCTGTAACACAATGGTGCCAAAATGGGCTTCCGGTTGACGGTTTTAATTACGATTTATTGATGCTGTCGGTCCAGTGTCGGTCCTTTTAATGTTATTGTGGTACAACAAAGAATATTATGAGTCTAATTCTAGAGGATAAGTTCGCTGGTTGTAGGAGAACAACGAAAAAATCCCGGTTTTGTCCTTCTACCCAGGACGCCATTGATACGCCATTGTGTTACAGGCTAAGGCCCCAGTAAGTGGATTGATTCAGTTGGTTGGAGTGGAAGAAGGGGTAAAAATATGATCACGGCCTTACTTTTTTAAGTTATGTTATTCCTACAATTTGACCAGGATTTTCTACGACCGATTCATTGAGAACTTACTAACATTCTGCTTAATTAGGTAGGTACGGTCGGCCACAATCTCAGACACCCCATGGCAGCTCTTATCGCGCGCGGCATAAGGGCGCCAATCGAAAAAAAAAGGTATCTGAGACTGGCCGACTGTACCTACCTACTTACAGGTTACAGCGACTCATTGCGATCAAACGTTATAAGAACTTTATTTATTTTGTCTTATTAATTTTTCCAGAGGTTTTATGGTGTTTGGAGTTCTCTGATTTGATAGTCAATATAATCAGCTGCTTACTTATTTGGACTTCCGGGCAAGCGGTTAGTTAATTTTATAACGATACGGACACTCTGCTGGAGATGCTGGAGGAAGCTGCTTAGAATCCCTTGACCACAAGGCGCACTAACGAGTCCAAGAAAACGCTCTCACCTTCTCCCCACAGCCCAGAAAAGCTCATAATATTGGTCCAGGTGAATAAAAATCGCACTAGTGGAAGGGCACCAACCAGAAGATTCGATGCATTGAAGGGATCGGCAGTCAATATGACAAAACCGTTCCCAATAGAAGCGAGTACGATATGGTCGCGATCCTCGGCCATGAGGAATCGATGAAGAAGGCAAAGGTCACTTTGCGAGGCAGGATAAATCCAACATAAGATGTTTGTTTTATCCTGCTTCGCTTCGCATCTTTTTCTTTATCGATTTCTCGCGATCGTAATGTAACAAGAGAATAAGGGTAGGCAGTTAGTAGTTATCCTTTTTTACTTGCAGCGCCCTCCCCTTAGCGAGTACTTGTTCGTGCCATGGCTAGGCGTGGCTCTGCGTGGTCTTTTCTTGCGTCAGGTGCCTACAGCGACTGCCCTTCTGTACACCATGTCCGTGGTCAGTGGCTCCATCAACCCGTTGTTCCTCACCGCCTTCTCCTTTCTGTTCCGTGAGTTGAGCTCTTTGTTTATCTCAGTTATAGTATATTTTGGTTTGCTGCTGGACGTAGATAACCATTTATCTTCTGCTGCGTCTCAATCAACTTTATCGGCTGATATTGTTCTACCAGTGGACTTGTGAAAGCAGGAGTTTTTTTTATCGAAGTTTTAGCAGCTCCATGAACAAAATAAGTCCCTTCTTCCATTCTGACCAACTAAACTTAACTGAAACGGGCCAAAGTCTGTGAGCATAGCAGTTGTGCCTAGGGTCAGAGAGGGTATTATCAGCTCTCCCTCTCTATTCCACTGATTATTTTTAACAGAGTAGCGCTATTACTATGATCTCTTATTACTATTGGAAAAACTTTTTTAACCATTGGAGAATGAACGTAGGTTACATAATTGCCAGCGGTCCTAAGTTCCACCTATCGTTTTCAGTTCTCGAAACTCGTTTGTGGCTAGAAGTCGCTCGGCTCGTGCGCATGCGATGGGAGCCCAGGATCATGATGGCCGACGAGCGCGACCAGAATGAACTCCAGAATGATATTCTGTTCACAAACGCTGACACCGAAAGCGTCGAGGTTCGGAACTTCGTCTACTGAAATTAAACAAGCAATAGTTCAAAAGTTTTTATTAAATTAAAACGCTTGTTTTATGTACAGAGGGGCTTACAAATAAATGAGGTCGTAAAATTAGGTATATGGTTAAAAATTGCACGATGCACACTTAGCTACATACAACGATAAAACCACAGGATAAAACACACAAACAACAAACTTAGCAAACACTGTAGATAAAAATATTAGGTACCTAGGTATGAAGTGTTTGGGTACAAATGAGACATGAGCAAAGTTTTACGGCTGCTCTCATGGCTACATTTTATCCAGCACTACAAGCAGTTGCAACTTGCAACTAAATGCGTACCTATGTAAAAGAGGGCAAGCAAGACCTAAATTGTAAAACTCCTAACTAGATCATCCCACAGACCACAAAGTTTTTCTGGCTATTTATAATTAGTTGACAAGCATGATATAGGACAGCATAGACTCTCGCTCACCATACAGAGCACTTGTTAGTCGGGTTCATAGGTGATCCTGGTGGGCACTCGAACTCCTTGGCAAAGTCGTGCGAGTTGGACAAAGTTCCGATGACGCGGAACCTGCCGGGGGCGTGGACGGCGGTCTTCAGTTTGTTCCTCATGGCTTCCGGGCGCATGGCCCCGCACCACACCTTAAAGAAGATTTCATAGAGTTTTTAGAGCTTACTTTGTTCTTAGTCTAGTCCATGCATACTAGGATTGACTGGGGACCAACTTACGTGTGCGAACATACACGAACATTTCGAGATTCCCGAGAATTAGCCCTCTGACCCAATCGTAATTTTGCAGTGCAAAGTTCAAGAAGAACAGCTGCGGCTGCGTGTGATTGTTGTTGAGTCCGGGCCGGATCTCGCCTTCGCTTCCGTGTTTCTTCAACCAGCGACCTTCGCCCTCATAAAGCCTCTACTATAGTCCTATTGTCTCTCCTAGTCTTCCACACGATTCTGTCCTGGGCCACCTCCGGCCTTCCTCGCTTTAAAGTCTTTTGGTCATTGCCCTCTTCCTCACAAAGCTAAATAAACCATCACCCCCTTACCTGTGCAAAGTTAAGGAAGAACAGCTGCGTGTGAGGGTGGTTGAGACCGGGGAGGGTCTCGCCTTCGCTTCCGTGTTTCTTCAGCCAGCGGAGGTACGCCCGGAACGCTTGCTTCACGCCGCCGTTGTCTGCTATGTTCTCACCCTGAAAGAAGAGCGAGTCTTGTTAAAGGACACTTTCCTCTGGGCAAGTGGCCATGTCTTCTTTGTCGTCACCTCTTCCCGTAACACGCCTCTTTCCTAATCTTGCCACTTGTTACGTTGATAAGCGTCATCAACAGACAGACCCAAGAAACAAAAATGTGTGATATTTTAGCAACCCTTTTGGCAGATTTGTGCATTGTTCACAGCTGCACAGCTGGACCTAATCAATTTTAATGATATTTCGTCTCTTCTTGTCGTGACCTCACATTTTGCGCCGGTTTACCTTCAATAACTTTTTACTTTTGTATTAATTTGATCATTAATAATTTCACTCACGGTTATTGACGTGGTGACAATTCTATCAGAATTCCCTCTCGTTTAACAAACCAACAAACCTGCGTATTGACTCCGTCCAGCTTCAGATTGACCTCGGGCACGAGGTACTTCCCGTACTGGTCGATGAGGCACTGGGCGCGGCTGTGGAACACCTCGATGGCAGCGTCCGACCACCAGCGGTAGAGGTTACCGTCGCAGTCGAACAGGCGTCCTTTGTCGTCGAAGCCGTGCGTTATTTCATGCCCTGCGGAGTTGATGTCGGATTTATTTCATAGAATCGTGAGGATTTTTGGTGAACAGAAAATGCGTTCAGTGCAGTGTATCTCATCTATTAAGCCTATATATTTTTTAAAACAGAATTGTGTGCTATAGATTGCCCTAATTCGTTAGGTGGTCGCGCCAACACTTACACAACACATCTGTGCATAGTAGCATAATTGATGGCTAGCAGATAGCGGTTGTTTCTAAGAGCTCCAACCCAGCACACTAGGTTGGATATCTTAGAAACAACCGCTATCACTCTTGATAACGTTTGGATTAAGCTAAGTTTGAACTTGGTATGTGTACTCGTAGCATCCAAATCCCATTGCTGAGTAAAGGCGTCGCTTCTCATCACCACTCCTCTCTATCCCCTATTAATCTCCTGTGACTCCAATAAAAAGGTCATGAGGTCGCCTCGCTGCCTAATTCGAGAATATAACTTACATCGACAGTCCAGTGTTGACACGAGTTATAATATTCTCGAAATATGTCAGCCCGCCATCCCCGCCTTGGTCTGCCAGCTTACCAATAACAACGCCAATTCCTCCATAGTTCAAAGAGCATGGGAAGTGACGGTGGTAAAACGGCGGTTGGAGGATGCCGGCCGGGAACATGATCTGATTCTTGTTGCGGCTGTAGTATGCGTTGACTACAGCTGGCACTGTGTTCCAGAGAGTTTTGTTCACTGGTTGACCTATCCTGAAAAGTTAGAATAATTTAGCTCAGTTCGTGGGCTTGTTTCCACAATAATGGGGTACCTACTATTTACGCTATCCCAGAATAGGACCTGCGGGCTATTTCCTACTTCCAAATCCAACATCACAGATACTAGGAGTTTCCCACTAATGCTACTTGGTCGACAGACGAGTGATTGTATTTTCATGTGATTTTGACTAATCAAGTGGGTTGTGTGTGTGGTTACTTGTGATCTATGAAGCGCCTGAAAGCGATTGTAGGTGGCCACATGCTGTATAGCTACACCTATTAATATCAGAGTAGGATTTGACAAACTTACCTTGATTGCTCCATCTTTGTCAAATGCTGCAGAATATTGAGAATGTTCTCGAAATACTTTTCGGGATATATCTTCACTTCTTTGTATCTATCATTCAGTTCTGCCTTGTGACGAATAAAATCTGGGTACCCTATCCTCAGCATCATAGCGTCCACTTTATGCGCAGCTAACTTTTTTGTTTCTCCGTCTATCCAATCAGTCATGTGCAGGAGTTCTCTGAAGGATTGTTGGATTTCCCTCGTCATCGTCAGGGTATCATTTTTGCTGGTTTCATCGAAGTATTTATTGACGAACATTGATCCTAACGCCATACCCATGTTTGAGTTGACTTGAGATATACAGTTCTTCCATCGTGGAGGCGCTTGCTCTCGGCCAAAGAGGATGTAGTAGAACCTGAAATTTCTTGAGTGGTCACTTCGCCCGTCGAATAAGATTGGAGGTGCCACTGGACGCTGGCATAACTAGATGGTATCTTCATTCAAATTAAATGTACTTATAATACCTTCCTATTGTGTTGATACAGTTCGTTTATGACCGTAGATAACGTATGTTTTTGTGTGTTGGTCTGTATGATGGGATCGGTTACATTTATAGTCCTAATATTACTTACTGCTGTTTCGCAGATTGAAACCGGTCATCCAAATTATTTACTCGATGCCTCACGAACCTCCACAGAAGATAGTTTGATAGTGTTCTTGGTTCAGTCTCGTCTACCAAGTTTACTAAATGCTGAAAAACATGTTGTCAAAGTTTCAGAAGTTTTCTTCGATAGCGCCACGTATTTAATTCAGTGGAGTAAACTGTCAATTTTTATTTTGTACATATTTTGTCTAAATAATTTTACCAACACTTAAGCAAAAATACTCAAAGACTTGTGAATTGGGCATGTTTATGTGGGAACCACTCACTTTAACATAAGTAAGCGCGAACAGTACCACAGTCTCCTCAGATTTGACAGTTCTATTCATCACAATGCAAAGGTAGCGTCTCCAGTCCACTTCTGGCACCAACTTTTCTAGTTTGCGCAGTGGCATCCTACGGTACAGCTCGGATACATTGCGACGGTCTTCTGGAGCCGAAGTGATTTGCGCTAATCTGAGAAAACGGAAGATAATAATTCGTTAGATTCTTCCATCCACTCTCTGACTTTATTCCTACTTTACTGACCTTTTTTCAAACTCAATAAGTTCATCAGCACTTTCTTTTACGTAGCTGGGTTCACCACCAAGTAATAGAGCGATGGTGGTGAGGTACTTCTTATAAGCATCCAGATATACTTTGTTACTTTCTTGAAGAAAGTAATCTCGAGTTGGCAGACCTGGATGAAAGAAGAAGCGCTAATGAAAATGTATCAGAATAGCCCATTATAATATTAAACTTAGAACTTAGGATGAGATAAATAGATGGCCCGATCGAGGTACCTTACCTAAGCTCGTTTGATCAAACTGAATAACAAACTCATCAGAATTCTTGATATCAGGTCCGACCCATTCCGAAATCAGAATATCGTTGTTGTAGAGTCTCAAACTAGCCATGAGGCCAAGCCAATCAAAATCACTACTGCTCCAATGCTTGTCCAATATTGGCCAACCACCTAGAAGGTTTAGCAAGTCCAGTAATGGTTGGTGGCCACGTTTTTGCAATATGCCGTAATCCATACAAGATCTGAATAGGAATCTCGCTTTCGTTGTAGCCTCGCCATGCGCGGGATCATCATTATCATATTTGTCATTTTCGATAGATTGAACAATGTGGCCATTTGGCGATAGTTCAATACCTTGCGATAATAAGGCTTTGTTGAAAATTCCGTTGCGTTTCACTCTTGTCCTTGCTATTTTCTTTCTCTTATGCATTAGTGATTTTTGTCCATGGTTTACCGATATACTTGTATTGTACTCTCTCAAAATGTATCTCTTCTTTCTCATAGACTTCTTTTTTTGATGCGGTATGTTTTGTAATTTCTGAGCCATTCTTTTAGATCTCACCTTGCTGTTTATTTTCTGTAATTGTTTGTTCCGTTTTATTAATTTGTGGATTTTGTGGTTCAGTTTCTTGAGTGGCAACATAATGCCTTTCGACTTACGATCCAAATACCTTCTGATACGGCTTATTATTTCAGATCTCTCTTTTCTGTCATCAGTGTCGTAATTTAAACTTTCAGTTGTATTTTCTGAGTCTTGCTCTAAGTTATCTAATGAGTATTCAAACTTATAGTAGTTTTCGAGTGACTGCTTCAAAAAATTATCATTTAGATCAAGGCGGTTACCAGGATAATTACAACGAACGTCTTCATTATTTTTAAATTCCAACAAATCTTTTAAGACTGTATCCAGATTTTCGCGTAACATTTCAAATGTGTCGTACCTGTGAAATTAGACACGATAACATCCTGACATATGAATTTAAAACACACAAATAAGCGACGATGTGTGAAGTACCTACAAAGAGAAAAATATTGCCCTAGCCCGGCCATTAAGAAAGAAGGGGAGAGAATCTATAGCAAGAAAGGCATCAGAAGCTTATTCTTCTCGACGTAAGCATAGCAGTACCTTGAACTAAAAAATAAGACAGAATAAAGACGCTGCTGTTTTTGGTTGCCCTCTTGCCCAACATCGACTTTGGGTCATTGATCCAGCGTAGTAAGGAAGTCAACGACTTACCCAGCCTTATCAGCAGGAATAGGGTTCAAAGCGGGCCAGTTACCACAGGCGTATTGATAGAAGTCATGGCAAGGGTCCGCCTCAGCGTCCATGTATTGCTTCATTATGCGTGCCTGAGTCTCCCGTATGGTTTGGCGGTCTCCCTGCCCTTTCCAGAAAGCATGGATTACTGTGAAAATGTAAATTATCATCATCATAATATTCATCATTATCAGCCCACATGTTGCCCACTGCTGGGTATACGCCTTTTCCTCTTCGCACCATCCTCCTCTCCCTGCACGCATTGACATCGATGTCGATTATGAGATGTCGTCTGTCTGACCATCGAGCTGCTGGTAAAAATCTAAAGCAGTCTATTATTACCTACCAGATTATTATGCTGCTATACCGTTTGTTCGTGGGACTGATTTTGTGACGCAACTTTTCATCAGAGTGCGGTTCTTTTTACATGTTATCAGCCTGGAATATCTGTTCCAAATTCCAATGCTAAGGGAAATAGGCGTACAAATACTTTCAGGAAGAAAATTATCTTGGGACGTAGTCTACTATTGCTGTTTTGACGGTCACTTTTACACCAGTTTCTTTGAACCAGGTACAAAGGCAAAAGAAGACACGTGTGAGTGACCTTGCCTTATTTGAGGCTGGCATTCAATTGGATAATACGTTACGTACGACGCCATGATAGCGCCTCTATAGAATTCTAAATGGTAGGTAGGTAAATGGAGCAGTAATTTTCCGAGCACAACAAAATTTCGTCATGACGCGTGGTAGTTATACACCGTATACGCGACGACCGACGGGCTATCCCTTTTTTTTCGATACTCGCAGCATAGACCATACCTAGGTCATTTTCTATTGTATCTATAATGGTATTGAGTTTGAGTTGGTTTCACGAAATCCTAAGACAAACCATTGGCAGCGATGTCGCGAACTACTTATTTATACCTACTTCGTAGACATTATTCACTCTTATATCTGGATGCCATACCTGTTGTAGACTTAGCCGGCTTATAAATGTGTGCGGAGGACCCCATCTCTTCCTCTTCAAGCTCTGGCTGCCCACGGACTTGTTCCACCACGTCGTCCAAAGGCCCTCTATCCAAATGAGGCTCATGGGGCACCACACTGGAATTCAATAGCAAACTTCTCTTAGTAACTTTAGAGTCTGCTTCTGATTTTACACTTATGGTTCGAAGATGCGGCAGCGTGGCGGGAAATTCAAAATTTTGAATTTTGCGCCACGTTGCTATCGTCCCACCTTAAGTAGCTTACACACATTTAAGCACATACAACTTAACGCTCAGCTTGCCGCTCTTTACTGGAAACGAGGCTTTACCTTTCAAAACTTTCGTCTTCTTTGTACTGATCGCTACTGCTTTCGTTTGATTCATATTCATTTTCGATTTCTCCTTCCGGCTTGTCCACATTGTAATCTACAGTTTGACCTTCGTCTTTTGGCTTTCCATCGAGCGGCCTAAAAACCGGGAAGTTAAGTTTCTGCAATGCATTGAAATATTGTCACAATATCGAGTTAACTTACTTATGCAGTGAAGTAAAACTAAAGTGACTCATACGCTTCACCCTGGTCGGTTCGCCAACCTTTTCTGAACCACCCCATATCAGGATATCACTGGTAACATTCCCTAATAGCACATTTCCCGAATTCCTTCTAGGCAAGAAAGTCTCGTCGTGCGGCAAAAACGACGTTTTGAACTCTGAAAACACATCACGGTCCTCAGGATCCAAGACTTCCAACTTGGTGTAATACTTCGGTATGTTCTTGACCACGAATTCATCGGAAGGGTCCCCCAGGGTATCCTGTGTTGTAACTAGGAAGTAGGTGACGGTACAAGTGACTGCAATGCCGATTATTGAGAGGAACTGAAGGTAGCTGGCTTGGTTTGAGCTTTTTATGGTAACGGGGTGTGGAGACGACGTGTCCACTCGCGTCATGGCAGAACGAGACTGACAGAATGATGAAGGATGACGGCTGACTGTTGCGGTTCGGCGTTTGAATCAACCTTAATCATCATCGATGTCTTATATTGGACTGGACTGGTTGCACAGATGAATTGCTGTTCTATCGCCTTCTCGAAGGGTTTCGGCATTTTTTTTGTATTTTTATTAAAGTTATACTTATTTATTTTATTCCAAAGTATCACAAAAACTCTATTTCAAAAGCGGGTGTTAAAAGATGATGGTATCAATGAACCAGTCCAGTCATAGATAGGTCAGTGTCAATCACATACCGCTTTACTACAGAGGTGCGATCAGCTTACTTAGGACGTACGATTGTGATACTGACCCTGCAGCGCATGAATGCGCGGACTAAATTGGTTGTAGGTAATCGGAGATTTACGGTTCTCACGGTCGCTATAGATAGACCTATAGATATGTGAAGGAGAACACTGCCATGACCAAAGAACGATTAAACTGCCGTGCGTGACACACTGTCTGGTAAACAACGCACAGCCGAAAACACTGAAGATAGAAATGCGAAAGGAACAATTTATCTTCCATGGGGTGTAGTTGAGATGCACGATGAGAGAATTTAGGTCCAGAAAGGTTTTGTGCAGGTTTGTACTTGTGAGAAACGTTCACGGAGACGAAGTCACGGGGGAAGGCTAGTTCTTCGTATGGAACGTTTTGACCATAGACTCTACATATTGTGACAGTTCGCGATGGTGATGGATGACAACTGTGTCAAATCTTGCCTTGTTTGTTTCAATTACCTACAGTAAATTAGATTTATTTCCCGCTGAAATGACTAGCTTTAGCGAGTTTTCCGTCCAAGTGCACAGGATAAAGGACATGATTCTAACGGACATGGTCTATGGTATGATCATTTATTTTTAGAGCCTTGTTTTATTATGTTTTAGTCACCAGTGGGTAGCCCTACTACTCCGGCAGAGAGCCTCGGGCACGGACGTAAATATAAGTCTGTGGCCTCGGGCTAGAGTAGGCACTAGTGAGACGATCTGGCAATAGATACCAAAGGCTCGTCACCTTACAGCGCTACTTCGATGTCCATGTCACGATGGCATCGTGCGCGTGCGTTGCGTGTGGCACTTCGATGTCGATCGTCACGATGGCATCGTACCCGTGCATGTGGCATTTCCTTTTTTAACCCCCGACCCGAAAAGAGGGGTGTTATAGTTTGATCGCTATGTGTGTGTGTGTGTGTGTGTGTGTGTGTGTGTCTGTCTGTCTGTGGCACCGTAGGTACGTACGTAGCTCTTAAACGGGTGAACCGATAAAGTGGACCCAACCCACGTCAGCTAAAGAGCGCGTCTCGGATAGGTGTTCTGTGGTCTCGGAGCGTAGTATGGTAGGTACCTATTTCCGTCCATACCGTCCGTGCTCTCTAAAAAACCTCGATTTTCCATCTTCAGTCTTAGATTCTGACGAAGAGATGTTTAGCAAGCACTTACACTGCACAAAGTTTTGGTTTGCGCGAACCTCATTTGTCAACAAGAAGAGATATTTGCTGTGCCTTCTGAATGAAATCAAAAGCGCCTGGGCCCTGTCTTGGATACTGAAGTCTATTTGGAATTGTTATACGAAAGACGCAATTTTTTCTGCATGCGAGTAAGTTTTCTTTGATCTTGTGTAGGTACCTATTGGTTCTGGTTACCGCGACCACGGGACTGCTGAAGTGATCTCTCTAATAATATCTTTTGGCTCCAGATCATCATCATCATCAGTTCCTGTTATCCCTAATCCGGATCATAGGCCTCTCAAATAAATTTTCTATTCTGGCCAGTGTGTCTCCAGATATTTCACTATAAAAAAGTCACCAAAAACACCTTTATACCTTGGGGGTGACGCTTCCGAGTGTGTCTAGCCACAGCCTTCTTTAAAAGAAGGCTGTGGTCTAGCCATATTCTCTAGTGTCTTGGATTGTCGGTGAAATGTACAGTGATTTTCCACAGACCAAAAACATTAAGCAGCTATGACCTAGTGCCAATGGACCACAATAGAACAGCTCTGCCAGTTGGAACTCTCGCTCAGGCTATGTCGATCGACCGCAAGTGGTTCCATACTCTGCAACCTGTAAGTAACGTTATCATCATAATCACTTCCTGTCATTCTTAATCTGAAGGTTCCTCAGTCTTCAATTCCGCCTGATGAGTAGCCCGAGAGTTTATGAGACTTCATCATCATCATCATTATTATCAGCCCACCTTTGCCCACTGCTGGGTATATGCCTTTTCTCCCTCACGCCACCTCTCACGATCCCTCCGCTGACACAGTGATGTCATCTGACTATCCGGCTGCTAGTCTGTCCACCGACCGCCGTCTAGCTCTCTGTTGCTGCCCTTGTCCACCGGCCATCTTCCCGCCTCGCCAGGGGTCCTGCCCATTTCCACTTAAGACTCGAGATTCTATCACCTATAACGTCTACCTTCGTCCGACGTCGGATGACGACATTAGGTACCCGATCCACGAGTCTGAGGCCTAGCATTGCCCGCTCGCTCCATAGCCCTTTGCGCTAACTTTCATACGGTCTTCTTACTGGTCGTAATTTCTCAGGAAGCTCAAGCGGCGGTGTTGACGGAGCTTCTGACTATATCGGGCGGCGCCATTATGCTCACCGTGTACAACCGAGCGCACGTGATCTACGAACGTTACAGGGAGCGCCAGCTTCAGGCCCTCATGGAATCAGTGGAACATGGCAGCAGCACTGATAGCCCGGGGAAGTCTATGCAGCATCATGAGAAGGTTAAATGGCGTTTAAAAGGGTGAACCGATTTGGATGCAGTTTTTTGACTGAAACAAAATCGGTTCTGCCGTTTATGACATATTTTAATTTGAAATTAAAATGTCGGAGGTTTTTAAAATGTAGTTTTTTTTATTTTATTTGACGCCTTGCGCGGTAGGAGCTACCTACGGCTATGGGGTAGGTATGTCAACTCAACTCAACGTGTCGTGTACCTCTTTAGTCGACCAAAGGTAAAATACGTCCACTTGCAATAAGGACTTTTTCTTTGTTTCAGAAATTCAAAACCGAATTGAAAGTTAGGTCTGTCGAAGGAGAGGTAGGTACCTCAGTAGGTAGAATGGGTCCACAGCGGCTCTTTATTCCCGATCCGGGCATGAGCCTTTTCCTTTTCACACCGACCCTCTTGGTCTCAGAAGCTCATATTCTTATTTATAGGCGACCGTCAATCCATTCTTTTCTGAGCCTGTGGGCCACCACTCCGTGGCTCCCTTCTGTTACTCAACGTTATCTTTCAGTCCGAAGCCCCATACTTGCAGCCTTGGAACGTGGCGATGAAGTCCATTCGCGACCGGGTCAGACTGGAAGAGGTCCAGGTGAACTTTAAAGACGGCACCACGAAGAAGATTTGGAAGGTCAACCGGACTAAACCTGAGAGCATTGAAGCCGTTGACTTTGTACGTTCTTGGTTCAACTTTTGTTTCCATGTACGATGTTATACCTTCGCCTCGTGGTCAAGGATTTGTTGACCCTTGTTCAGTGTGCCATGATTGGGTTGTCACCCTCATCGTCCTCCCATGTCGCTGTTCCCATTTAGTTGGGGTTGGCTCGTCCTTTCCTCTTAATACTGAAATAGCGATCTCCTAACGCGATCGCAGTCAATGTCCATTAACCAGTATTGTCAGAAAAACAGTGAGTTATGTAATTCTGTAACTATAGATAAAAAAACACTTCAGAAGGAGCGGGTGATCGATCATGCTCTTCACTACCTATAAAGGGAAAATTCCCGCCAAGCAGATGTTTTTGCTAGGCGACAGAGCTATATCCAAGATCCAACCGACCATAGTTGGAAGTTGTTTATCTACTCCAGCTACGTTAGATATTTTGCTGGCGCGATGCAGGATTGGTCGCGATTAGAGTTATTACTAACTGTTTATAGCAATTTCCTGTAGGATGGATACCTACTACAACTCATTGAATATTCCAGATTCAACTGTTACCATCTCCGATGGGCAAGATGATCATGGCCTACTTGCCGCAGGACCAGCTGGTCATCTGCGCGCAAGTCAACAAATACTGGGCTTTCCTGATCGAGGAGCTGAAGGCCGAAGTGGCTTCTCGAGTGAAGATCGATGGTGTTATGGAAAAATTACAGGTAGGCAGGTAGAATCTGTGCTTTTGACTGTAATTCTCCGTTCATGACTTTGCTCAGTTCTCAGGCTAACCTTGCTCATTTATTCCATAACCTATGTACTACGTTCCTACAAAAGTACCTACCATGATTGTGATACAATTACACTGACAGACAATGCAATGCAATGGAGATAAAGGGGTGAAATTGAGTCCTCAATTTCGTATGAGAAATGTTCACGGGCATGAAGTCGCGGGGAAAGGCATACTTTATCTTTCAAGAAGATCAATTAAGTAGGTAGTTCGTTAGGTACATGTGATTGACGATATCAACCGAAGACAGCTGAACTGCTCGGCTTAATTTCTTCGCGCATTTCCAGAAGTGTACCTATCTACCACGAGCATTAAAAACTCAACCAATCCCTTCGTACCCAGGGTCTTATGTTCCGGCACGACTCCTACCAAGGCCAGCAATTCGTCCACTCTGACGCACTAATGTCCGCCACCACACTTTCCGCGAAGAAGCACAGTATGGGCTTGACCAGCCCACACACCAAGTTCAGCATGAAGTCTGGCAGGTCCACGACGCCGAATCCGATGACTACTGACCAGCTGATGAAGTCTTCCAAGGTGAGTTGATGTTGAAAGAAAGACAAGTGCTAATCCGCAGCCTTTACAGCACTGCACCGCCGCTTCGCTTAGTACTTACCTATGCCAAGAAATGTGTATCGCTCTACTTGTCTAATCAGTCGGGCTTCCTAATCTGTGTTTGCCTTTCGTGGCATATAAAAGTAGTGCCATCTGCCTCTTTTTTCCTATACCTACCTACCACAGTGCCATCTGCCTCTCTTTTCCTGTGCTATCGTATGACCTTTGCGTATGCTAGAAAGCCATCTGATCATCATTTCGTATGCTAGAGTGCTTTCTGCCTCCAGATGCGCCGGTAAGAGCCAATCTGCATGATGATGAGGCGGCCATGTTCCAGTAGTGGATTTTTTGTAACTTTCGCTTGGTGCCACTCTGTTCCTAGGCTAGAGTGCCACCTGTCACTCTATTCTTATGCTAAGCCTGTTGTATCCTATGCATCTGCTTCTTTTTACTACACAAGAGTTCCACCTGGCTCTCTTTTCCAACGCCAATGTGCCATCTTTCATTATTTTCTTATGCTAGAGTGCCATCTGCCTCTTTTATCCTGTAGTAGAGTGTCATCTGGCTCTCTTTCCTATGATATCTTCATACCACCTCCAGCCGCTGCGGTACAAGCCAATCTGCACGATGACAGAGCTGCGCGAGAGGCTCGAGAGGCGTGGCGCGGCTGACGAAAATATATTCCAGTGGTGCGACAACATCGCCAAGCAGGCGCGACGGGCTAGGCGCCAGGCGGCCAGGGCGATTGCGGAATATAATGCGAAGAACAAATACAAGCCGGCTATTCCTATTATGGTAAGATACCTATACTTGGAAAACCCTAAAACACGTAACTGTCGAAGGAAAGATATATGCCCGCACCGGGAATCGAACCTGGGTCTCTCGTTTCCGAGTCCATTACTATTCCACCCACTATGCCACCACCGTACTACTAGCTTAGATAACCATCTTATTGTAGGTATGTCTCTAGATAGAGACGACCACAGTTAATAGATTGAAAGAGATAAGAGCATCATATTACGTACACACGACAGCACGTCGACCCTTACACGCTAGCACTCTACTCGGTTACGTTACGGGCGACTTTACAACAAAAGTGTAGTCTGACGTGGCGTGTGTACCTACAGTCGGCCACACACTATGATACCCCTTTTTGTTCGATTGGCGCCCTTATGCTGCGCGCGGTACGAGCTGCCATGGGATATCTGTGACTGTGGCCGACCGTACCTACTTACATGGTCACTCTGTTCTTTTTTTCCTCCGTGCTACTTACCAAAGATAATATAACACTACGTTTAGTTAGTACTTGCAGCTGCATTTGGCATGAAGTTCCTTACATCCTATCCTACCTAGGCATGTAAGTTCGCGGTAGTGGAGCGGTGTGGGAGGGGTGCTACGTCCTGCTATTCAACCTGACTCCTGACAGATTCAGTCGGACGGACGTCAGCATCGCTCATTTGTATGGCGACTGGCGAGACGTCACATGTCACCTCTCCCGCACCGCTCCACTACCGCAGGAAGCTACTGAGTTAAGAGCTATGCCTGTAAGAACCTAACTTCCCACCCAACATGGCATTAAATTGCAACTTCTCTTTAGGTGGAGGAGCCGAGAGCGCCTACCGAGGGTATATTGCCGTCCATGGGCATGTTCTTCCCTTGCCCTCTGCTTAAGAAGCATCTTGACATTCCCATGGATCCTCCTCTCGCTAAGGATCCCACTTATTGGTAAAAAAATACCTTACTCATCTCATTATTTCCCTGTGCTGTGTGAGGAACGCAATTTAATCTATTATTTAAAATCCGTCCGACAGAATACGTATGATTGCTGGTTCACGATTTTACGTAACCTACAGGGTGTTAGGTACTGTTACAGAAAGGTCCTGTCATACCAAAGGGGTCGATTAACTCGTCAATACAAGCAACTTTGACTATGGAGCCAATTTAAAAATATCGACCAAGATATCAGCTGTTGTTCCATACTAAAATTCGATACCTAAGTACATAAGTACTTAGGTCCTACTGCACCAAATGTATGGAGCAGATATTTTTATGACATTTTGCATTTGGTCAAATAGTAAAAGTTGTTTGTACCTACTGATGAGTTAATCGAGCTCCTTTGGTACACACGACAGCACGTCGACCCTTCTAGTGCCCACACGACGTGCTGGCGTGTCGTGTGTGACAGGACAGCACCTTTCTGTAACACACTGTATACTTATAGTGCGTTTCACGAAAGAGGTCCTTTGACAAAACGCTTATTACAATGTAATGGGGACTATTTTTGTTCAACCCAAGGGAATTCTTTCGTGAAACACACTGTAGTTGGTTACCTTGCTTGGCATATAAACATATAAATTGGCGCCCGCGCGGAGCACTCGCCCTTAATAATGCATAATCTGTGTAAACGTCAAAGCATGGTAGGGGCATTGGCTGTAACATCATAGACTTATTCTATGGGCTTTAAGAAGTAGGTAGGCACCAGCCCGTGCCATCTGAGCGATCCCTCACTGGTTCCCGAGTAGGTAGGTATTATTAGCCTTGCAACCGCTGCAAACCTCGATATGGCCGGCCGGACTGTTGGACTTGTGTTTGGTAACAGATGTTTTCTTTCAATAGGCTTTTTTGTTCCTAGTTCTGATGTGCCACTGAAACGCAACATTTCAAATATGGCCGGCATGAGCCTCGGTCCCCAAGACTTGACTCATAAACATGTCGGCTTGTGGAGCAAGGATTTTTCCAGTCTGTACCACGTTTACAAGATTCCTTCCCATATGTCTCCTATTTAATTTTTATAATTTTATCTTGAATGTGAAAATATTGTTGATTGAAGATGAAATTAAAGAAGTTTCATGTTTTGGCATAACGCACATTATCTACGGCAATATAACTTTATCTCGTTTAAAAAGTAAACTGTCACTTGCTTGATGACATACGCACGACCAATTTTACTAGGTCTCCACAAAGTGGCGTTGTCAGCGCTTTTCGTGTCAAATTCCATACTGTTTCGTCATCAAACGTCTAGTTCCAATTTTCGCCACGGTTATTGTTTATTTGCTCACTTTCTTCTCTCTCCTGTCAAAATAAAAAATACTTCACTGAACAACACAAAAGTTCTAAAAATTCTAGAAAAACTCTAAAATTTCGCTGATTTTGCGTTGGATTGTCGACTTACTAGTTCATTCGTCGTATGATGCGAGCTGTGGAGTTTCTGTTTCAGTGCAACAGTTAAAACACAGCCCTGAAAATGAGCAAGCATATGTATTCCACCGCCAATCTGACTGACAAAGAACTGAAGGAACAGGGAAACAGGTTGTTTGGCCTCCGCCGTTTCGAGGATGCCATGAACTGCTACACCAAAGCGATCGTAAGTACTCTACCAATCATTTGCATGTAAAGCTGGTTATACAGTTACATTAGGAACTGTGTTTCATCACCAGAAACCTGAAGACCTTGGCATTTGTATCTGTTTATCTAATTTGTCGCACTCACCTGAGTGAACTCTACCTATGTATTGATTAGGTTGTTGTGTTTATGTAATTGTAGAGTAGGCTGTAGTTTCATTATAGTGCTAAGCTTTTGCCGCAAATTACTGATGTTTACTGTCAATGTTACTTATCAACAGCCTGGGCCATGTTTAGATGGAGTGTTACCCAGCAGCACAACCTTAGTTGGAAGAGCTAACGAGGTTGCCCATGTGCAGATCCAACTAACTGACCCAAATCTGGTTCAGGTTCAGTTTTAACTCACCAATACTCAAAATAATGTTGCATTATTGCATAGCATAGCATTGCATAGCAACTTGTGTTAACTAACTTTCCTGCTACTATAATTAATATTGAATCCAAAATATTCCAGATAAAAAACCCATCTGTTGCTACATACTTCACAAACCGAGCACTATGCCACCTCAAGATGAAACGTTGGGAGGCAACTTGCCAGGTAATTGTATTTTTTTTTATTGAATATGCATTTTAAAATAACTTAGAGAAATAATGGCACACACAAGAACAGTCAAGATCCAATAGAATCTTTGATCTTGTCACAAGTAAAGCTAAAACTGCAAGCCAAAACACTTATCCAGCGCATATACACATTTTACAGCTTTTATAGCCTATTGCAGGACAGGATTTAAGTAAGTAGGTAAGTACCGCCTATTGCACAAAACTGACTATAACAATACAAAGTACACTACGTGTCACGAAAGAAGAGTCTTGAGACACCACATGGTTTCGGTATCCTATCGGGCAAGCGATAAGGGCACAGGAGGTGCGATCAAGTCTCTTCTTTCGTAGCACTGCATAGCCGAGTTACGATACCAGACCTGAAGATTATAATACTATGATACCAGACGATTATGATACCAGAATAATACGTCGAGGCAATGCACATTGAATTCATTATCAGTGTTGTGGAATGTGCCTCTGATTCAAACTGACCAGCTCTCTGTGTGCAAGTAACGCCCTTAAAAACTTTTTAACTAAACGTGTCTTTCGCGAAAGGAACAAATTACCAGACTCCATAATCAGAGCAAATTCAGTGAACACTTTCAAAAACTCATTGGACAAATATATAAAAAATAAACAAGTGCAGTGATATACACACATCAGCTTCAAGCTGCTAGTGTATAATAAATAATAATAATATAACTCGGTGCACGTGTTGGGTACTCCCGAGTGATTATTATTATTTCCTCGCAGGATTGCAGGCGTGCCCTCGACATAGACACCAACCATGTAAAGGGACACTTCTTCCTCGGACAGGCCCTCGTGGAAATGGAGGGCTACGATGAGGCCATCAAGCATTTGCATAGAGGTTGGTATACATCGACTTGTCTGGTTATTTGAACGAGCGAGCGAAGCGCAATATGTATGTATGTATGTATTATGAATGATTAAAGGCCATAATAAAGGCCTTTTTGCATCTACGTAATGGGATGATTTATACAGCGTCCAGTGGCATCTTCATTCACACTAGATGTGTGAAGAGACCACTCGGGCTGCAGTGCCTGGGACATTCTTTCAGATGGAGTAGGCTTGCCCAGCACCTGACAGCCATCCTGACAGCTTAGTCGGCCTAGCCCACAGGAAAGACAAGAAATGTCTTCACTACATAGTGAATCGCCCACGCGCAAAAAAAAATGCACAAAATCGATTCCTGTATCAAATACACTACACAAATCGAAAATGATCACATATCAAACCCTAGAATTAGGTGAGACCTATCTAAAACAGCCGGTTTCGTGTTGACATTCATAAACGTTCTGAAGGTATTTTGCTTGAAAAAAAATAGGCGGCGCACTTTTTTTCAAGCAAAATATCTTGCAATCTTGTATGGATATCAACACAAAACAGGCTGTTTTAGATAGCTCTCACCTAATTCTAGGGTTTGATATGTGAAAATTTTCGTTTATTTGATACAGGAATCGATTTTGTGCATTATTCTTTGCGCGCGGGCTAATTCACTATGCCTAGCGCCTTAAGGTTCACAATCCGTTGCCCGCAGCCAGTGACCTCGCCCGCGAACAGAAGCTTAACTTCGGCGACGACATCGCGGCTCAACTCCGCACGGCCAGGAAAAGAAGATGGAACGTTCAAGAGGAGAAGCGAATAGCGCAGGAGATCGAGCTGCAGACTTATCTCAATAGGTAATTGAGCTACAACTTACTTTCGGAGATTTCCGCGACTTATTCAGCAATTTGCGATCTTTCTTATTATCCTTATATCAAGAGCTATTTCAAAGTCAAAGTCAAAGATTTTTATTCAATATGCCATAAATAAATTATTTACATTGAATGTCAAAATATTATCAAAAGTACAAAAAGTACATAAATCAAATACTTATTACTATCTAATACTAATACTAAGTATCTAGCTACTTTTTTTTCTTGAGCTTCACTAGCTCTGATCTTTCTTGGATAAGAAGCATGGTAAAGAAACTCCAAGGATCTTGTGCTCAAAAAATAATAAATTTTGTTATGTTGTTAAGTACTTAATCAATTTTGTCACTGAGTTTTAAATACGATGAAATGGCAAAGATTTGGGTCACACATAAGCTCATTCTCGCATTTGCGACTCGAAGTCGCATGCGCAGCGCCACGTAAAAAGGCGCGCGCGGCGCGCTACGTCAAAATGGCATGTACTTAAATAAAACGCTGAAAATGATACTACTAGTAATTCTAAGCAACTACATTGTTATTGTTAGACAGGCTATGCCTAGTGTGGGGGTCTGCAAAAAAAAAACCTTCATTATGGCAACAAATAATATTCATTTTCATTTTCATTGTTGGTCTGACACTTGAAAATGATTCAAATTTTTCTATGGGACTCCCATGAAAGAGTGGGATGACATTGGATATTTTTGGTCTCAATATATCTTACTGTTTGTTGGGTAACCGATAAAGAATAACTGGACGTTACATTTAGCAATCACAAATTTTTCTACGAATTTCAGGATGTTTTAAATTCTGGCTTTTTGTATAGGTACTTACTAGAAAATACCGATTGTCTGTATTCCGCCCTCATGAATCATAACCATGTAACTATTTGTTTATATTTTTCCAGATTAATCAATGAAGACATGGCGCGTAGAATAGAGTCGTTGAAAGTAGGTAATAACAATGAAGAGGAGGTCAGCACGAAGATTGCCAAAGTTGAGGAAGAATGCGTAAGTTCACTTCTACACTCCTAGATAACTACTAACTTAAAAAAGTTAAATATCCCCGAAATTTTTGCTTCAAATTAGCTCATAAACAGCTGAACCGATTTTGATAAAACATATCTAAGAAAAAATAAACTCCTTTGCATCTACGTAATGAGATGATTATACAGCGTCCGTCGGTACCTACCTTCACTCACACTAGATGGGTTAAGAGACCACTCGGCGCTGCAGTGCCTGTGACATTGTTTTTAGATGGAGTAGGCTTATCTAAGAACACTCGCTAGAAAGCCTACTAAAAAAAAATCAAAAAACTCATTCAAATTGGTTCACCCGTTTAAACAGCAAAACAATTTAAAATTGCATACAAACGGCTGAAAAACTAATCGCACAGGTCTGTGTCTAAACAACAGAGAGCGGTCCATTGGTGAACATATATCTATGCTTACACGCACCAGGGGTTAAGAGCTACGGTACCACAGACAGACAGATAAACACATATAGAGATCAAAGTTATAACAACCCACTTTTTTGTCGGGGGTTAAAAATAACAAAACACATAAGTTAGAGAGAGGCGCAATTAGATTGGGTCCAAATTGTTTTTAGGCCCTTGAACCTTAAACATCTTAAACCCATAAGGCCCCTCCACCAACACCCTGCCTAATACGTGCCTGTTATCAAACAGTTGTTTAGTATTTACCAAAGTACCCAAGACCCAATTTTTATTAACCATGAATTGTTTCTTCTGTTTCAGAATAACTACTCTAGCGAACTTAATAATGTATTTGCCAAAATAGACGACAGGAGAAGGGTAAGATTATACAATCATGTATTTCCTTAAACTTTTAGTAAATAGTAATTTTTTACTTCCTAGCTCAAGCACATACTTCCTAATTTAATTACTAAGGGCACGTCAGACTCCGTTTACACCCCAAGCGAGTGATCTCTTATTTATTTCCTTGCATGCAAATTTCTGCAAACTTCAACTAGTCTCCGTCTACTGGACGGGGGGCGCCATCTGGTGTGATTAGTTTGCACAAAATAAATCTACACCACCCAATTCGTTCATCTTTGCAGACAAAATGCTCATTGGAATTTTTGATGTTGCCACTACATTTAACCATTTTTCGTTTTTTTTTTCAACTTATTATAAATGTTTAAAATATTCCCTAGCACGGGTTAGTGTTTTAGAAAAAACAAAAAGTAGGACAATAGATCACACCAGGTGGCGCCCCCCGTCTGTTGACGGAGACTAGTTGAAGAACTTCGCATCGACAGTTACTTGACTCGGTAGCTCAATTGGTAGAGCGCCTGCACGGTATGCGAGAGGTTGCGGGTTCAAGTCCTGTCCCGAGTGAATTTTTTCAACTTATTATAAATGTTTAAATGATTCCCTAGCACGGGTTAGTGCTTTAGAAAAAACAAAAAGTGGTTAAATGTAGTGGCAATATCAAAATTCCATTGAGCATTTCATCTGCAAAGATGAACGCATTGGGTAGTGTAGATTAGTGCAAACTCATCACACCAGATGGCGCCCCCCGTCCAGTTGACGGAGACTAGTTGAAGAACTTCGCATCGACAGTTACTTGACTCGGTAGCTCAATTGGTAGAGCGCCGGCACGGTATGCGAGAGGTTGCGGGTTCAAGTCCTGTCCCTAGTGAATTTTTTCAACTTATTATAAATGTTTATAGGACAATAAAGTTTTCTCTCCATTTGTCCGTTAGAAGCGCGACGTGCCGGACTATCTCTGTGGTAAGATCAGCTTCGAGATACTGAACGAGCCAGTCATCACGCCCAGCGGGATCACCTATGAGAAGAAGGACATAGAGGAGCATTTAGAGGTCAGCTTATGAAAAAAAAAAATATACTGCCCATAATTTTTTCTATTAAATCACGGTTTTACTCACTAGTAATTTGTTGGTGCAGCCGACTAGTTTCGGTTCTCATTCGGAGACCTTAATCATGGAGAACGAGACGGCCCTCGCGACGCCGCGGCTAGTCTCGAACTGCGTTTAAGAAAAATGTGCAGTGCTCACGATTTAAAAACTGTCAGAGTGGGTCAGTGGGGGAACTTTAAACTACGAGAAAGTGGAAAGTACGTTCTTAGGAACCGATTTTAAAGAAATCAAAAAACTGCATTAACCCATCTGGTGGCAGAACTACCAAATTTGGTGGTAACGGTTTTCGACCGTCCAACGGTCGCTCTGCCAATCAAGGGGTTGACAGATTTTAAGAAAATCGAATCCACTAAAATTAGCTGGGAATCAAACCGGTCCATATTAGAAAATTATAATTATTTGTGCAATATGAATGTTGTGGGTTGCAAGGAGTATTTTTTTCTATGCAACCTTGTGTATAAAATTGATAGAAAGCATTGAATTTAATTATTTTCCTACAATTTCGGCCGGTTGGTAGTCGAAGATATTGGTTGAGAACTTGAAAATCGTACCATTTGACGTTTCGGTGACGGCAAGTAAGTAAGTAAGTAAAGGTTTATTCAGGCCAAAAAACTTATGCTATAACAGTAATTCCGCCAAACTACTAAGTAGTTTGTTGGCAGATTTTATGCTCTTTACACTAGCTTATAATTCTAATATTTCAATCCTATATTAGGTACATTACCCCAAATACTGTTTTTACGTTTCAGCGAGTGGGCCACTTTGACCCTGTGACCCGCGTGAAGCTGACCGCCGACCAGCTGATCCCAAACTTTACCATGAAGGAGGTGGTCGACGCTTTCCTGCAGGAGAACGAGTGGGCTCTGGATTACTAAGTACCTAGAGGTTTGAGAGCCGTTGGTCTCGGAGAAAAGGTGAAGTCAATGTATAGATTTGTGAAAAAAGTACGCCTTCAAATAGTGCGCAAGATAACTCAGTCGGTTTTGGATTACTAAGTACCTAGAGGTTTGAGAAGAAAAGCGTTAGGTCCTAAAAGTTTGGAATCCGAAAGAATAGGTGGTCGGTGGATATATGTGCATAAAAAAGTTCATGTTCTTACTGTTTAGAGAGTGGTTTTTGGATTATTATGAAGGTTTGAGAAGCCGAGAGGACGTGATGAATGTATAGTTTCTGTAAGTGTTTTTAATGTTACGGTGCGTCTCCACATTCGTGGATGTTCGGTACAAAATTACTCAATACAAGCATGTGTTTTTTTTTAAGAATAAGTACTTTAAATTTTTTGGGGCGACGTCGACCATAATGTTTGATACAAAAGAGATACATCTCAGTGAAAACTTGTTTATCGGACATGTACGAACGTGGATACACACCTTTAGATAATAACAGAAATATTTTCATTCGCTTGACCTGACTTTAACGATTTAAATACTCCTGTTTTTTACTTCCAATGCAGTACTTTTGCGTTAGATTTCTCAATTTTCACCGTTTGTCCTATACAGCATTATAAAAAATAGTGCAAGTTTTACATTAAAATAAAACTTGTATTATTAAGCAGAGACGATGCATAGCATCTAAGTGAGAGAGCGTCACTTCCGGTTTAGCTATTCTCCAATCAGTGTCCGTTTCCGGTTGATATTATTGGTAACAGATTTGACTTACTTCCTGTTGCCGCCATATTTGTCACCTGGGGTTGAGTCCGTTCAACGTGGCTTCATAGGTCTCTCACCAGGAGGCCTTAATGGGATGCTATGCATCGTCTCTGCTTAATAATACAAGTTTTATTTTAATGTAAAACTTGCACTATTATTCGGCATGTGACGATGCATAGCATCTAAGTGAGAGACGTGTTTATTAGCTCCTGGTGACTGGATGACGACGCTATGTGATGTAAGCTGTAATAGTCTGCAAGAGAACTAGGCACAGAATAATTAAGATATGTATTTACTTGTAAAAAACAATGTTTATAAGCTCTGAATTACTGGAAATTGAAGTATGCTGATAGAAAAAAGGCAATCAAATTGGATGAAAGTTAATCGTTAGGACCTTTCTGGGCACTTCTACCTTTTAATTTTCTACATTAGCACTCTATATAAACCCATGAATAATATAGATGATTTAATCTATAGATAGCTAGGTGCATTATCAAGCATTATGATGCTATAACAGCGGAGAGGGAACCCTGATATGGGCATCCTTCAACACGTTTTTCACGCAATATCTGACCAAAGAGATTATGCGAAGAGATCTCGCTTCACCTGTTATGGAAATAAAAAGGGTCGTACTCCGTTGTTAGTCTCTGCTCACTGAATTGTAGAACTTAAGCAGTCCAGAAAATAATTTCAGACTTGTTTTGAATTTTATATAATGTTCCATCCTGATTGCCTGGCAGTGCGTGCGTGGCAGTGTCAGTTTTAGTAAAATAAAAGCTTATTTACGCGAAGCCACAAGGTTCACTTTGTTAGTAGCGTTTGAACCCAGCCAGGCAACCAGATTAGCGGGGTCTTTCGCAGCTTCTTCCGAGCTATCAGTTTTGGCTTCGTTTTTAAGTTGCTTTACCAAAACATCTGAACTAAGATTTTCTTTAACTGAAACTTAAAATCAGTTATGTATGGACTAAAATAGCTGAAAGAGCAACTTTAACTATTAAAATCCCAATTTACGAAATATTTTGTTAAAACACTGCCCCTGTGGTGTTTATAATCTAGTTATTCTTTATCACTCCACAACCAGTCCAACTTTACCATGTCGGTCGGTAACTTTTAAGTGTGGATTCACACCAACTGCTTGCTAGCATGGTTTTTTCCGGCTGTCGACCAGTCAAAACTTCATACCTTGTGTTTGAGGAGGAGGAAGAACCTTGGTTTGGCCTCTCGGTATGTAAATCCGGTAACCGATAGGCTCTCGGCTGTATAAGAGTTATCAGGGGGAATGTGCCTTTCACGGTGTTCGCGTGGAAAGAGCCAAGCCAGATTATGGCCCCCGCTTTGCTGAATGCGTTGTGAAGAGAGCTGATGGGTCGCATTGATTGCTGATACATACGTTAGTACAACCTCTGTGTCCTCTGTACCTTTGTAGGTGTTTCCGGCCTGCGAATTTCTGAAAGAACTTTACTCACGGTTGAAACTTGAGCCTTGTTCCTTGACAGACTGTCCTCCATGAGATTAAAGCAACCTGGGAGATGCTCGGCCGCTAGGTCTATTTTCCTCTGATTCAGTAGGCGAGACAGGTTGTTTAGTCGGTTTTGGTATGCATTCAGACTGTTCTCCCCTCGTTTCGAATTTACAAAATTTATAAAATAAAAAGGATACAAAATATGGATGCAAATCTGAAATAAATTGAATTGAATTGAATTGGCCACACATGGCGGTTCTCAGATTGCAGAGTAACGTGTTTTCTCTTCCACTGATCCTTAAATTGACGCATGGCCCAGATTATCGCGAATATATCCTTGCATTGTCAATTTGGCTGCGGTTTAACTCGTCTGCTGGCAAGTGGTCTTCTAGTTGGGATACCCAGTCCGCGGCATATGTGGCAGATATGTTCTATGACGTCTAGAGTATGGAGCTTCTCATGCGAGTCCCTTAGTTGTTGAAAGCCACCAATTGATGTCGAGTATTATCTACCTGGAGACGATCTCTCGGGATCTGACTTGGCTAGCATAGTTGAGCATGCGTAGTAAGGTCTGGCATTCTTTTAATGCTGGTGACGTGCCTTTAACCTAGAATCATACCTTCTTTTGAGGAAGAGACTAGAGGTTCATAGCTGTATTCGAATCAATGTCCAGATAATGTAGCCCTTCAGTAGGCTTTGCCGCATAATTCTCTTGGTGTCTGGTCCATCTCGCTATTTAGCAGTCTTTCCAGAGGTGCTGTTTCGATTGATTAGCTAAGAAACCGGCGATGGCACCTTGGATCGTGAAGGTAAGTTGATGAAAAGGGACTTACTTCCAGTTTGTCTAATCCGGTAGATATTTCCAGCACATTCTGTTCCAGCTGAGCGTTGATTAGTATAGTCGTACCTGGTGACTCGCGGCTGTTGAAGCGCCGCTGACAACGCAGTGTTGACGGGACAAGCACTGGCTGGGTAGGAGGTTTCCGCAGTGTTGACAGGACAGACACTGGCTTTGGATGTGACTGGATTGCGCAGTGTTGACAGGACAAGCACTGGCTTGGAGCTGAGTGGATTGCAGTGATGGTAGGACAGGCACTGACTTTGTGTGCGACTGGATTGCGCAGTACTGACCGGACGTGCGCTGGCTTCGAGGTGAATGGATTGCATTGTTGCCTGGACAGGCACTGGCTTTAGATGTGGCTGTATTGCGCAGTGTTGACAGGTTAGGCAATGGCTTGGAGATCAATGCGTTGCAGTGTTGACGGGGGACAGGCACTGTCATTGGATGTGATTGGATTGCGCAATGTTGACAGGATATGCACTACCTTGGAGGTGAATGCATTGCAGTGTTGCCGAGAGACAGGCACTGTCTTTGGTTGTGACTGGATTGCGCAGTGTTGACAGAATATGCACTAGCTTGGAGGTCAATGCATTGCAGTGTTGCCGGGGGACAGGCACTGTCTTTGGATGTGACTGGATTGCGCAGCGTTGACATAATATGCACTAGCTTGGAGGTGAATGCAGTGTTGCCGGGGGACAGGCACTGTCTTTAGATGTGACTGGATTGCGCAGTGTTGACAGAATATGCACTAGCTTGGAGGTTAATGCATTGCAGTGTTGCCGGGGGACAGGCACTGTCTTTGGATGTGACTGGATTGCGCAGTGTTGACAGGACAAGCACTGGCTGGAGGTAAATGGCAGACGCATCCCTGACATCACTGCCAGGTTGGCCTACGGAGCCTGATAACGTTCTGCCACTGCCTCCGATACGCTCAGAGGCAGCCTCCAATTCCATGGACCACGGTAGAGGTGGTAGGTCATCATCATCATCATCATCATCATCATCATCATCATCATCATCGTCATCATCGTCATCATCATCATCATCGTCATCATCATCATCACATCATAATCATCATCATCAATTCCTGTTCTCCCTAATCAGGGACGTAGCGCTGTTAAAACAGTTTTCCATTCTGGCCGATGTATAGTTAGGTAAGTAGTTATTTAGATTTTCTATTGTCATTTAACTGTCCTCTCTGAAAGGTTTCATATTGTAGGATTTGAAGCACATGCAATCTGAGCTGTTTTCTTGGACTTCGTCGTTGGACATTGAACCATGGTGAGGTATGTCCGCTTCCCGATAACACTCACCCTTAACTACTTTGGTCGTTGGACTTCGCGGCGCTGTTGTCGAACAAGTGCTCCGCGCTTGGAATCTTCTTGCGCAAACCTTGGTGCAAGTTCTTGTTCGATAAGTTTGCTAGAATAAGTTCCCGCAGAGATACTCGGCGCGCTTACCACGAATAATCTGTGTTACACACTAGGTAACCTTAAAGTAGGTGTTTGGATTTGTTACCAAAAGAGATATTTTGTCATAAAATAACTGAAACGGTTCGTTCCGTCCCAGGCGCAGCCTACAATTTCTTGCTAAAGCTGTTAGAGAAGATCTTGTAGCGTAAATAACATATTGGAGGTCACAGCATAGGGTCTTCCAGCGAGCGCCATGCTAACCTTGCGCTTTGTAAGTTGCCAAAGTTCGTTGGTCACGTTGTGCTCCACAAAACCAGGGCTAGTACCTATTGTTAAATGCATGAACATGACGTAACTTATCCAGTTGGGATTATTGAACTTTTGCAGCTCTTCCGATCGTTTGACGTGAAAAAGGTCGAAACGGAGGGTGTTAGGGTCCTTAAGAGTTATGTTAACTGGACCTAAATCACGTGAGAATATTTTCGGCAAAAGCAGCCGGGCGAGTAGAAAATAGGAAGCAGATGAAATATCTTGTTGTAGGGTAGACGGACAAGATTTAATAGCGGTCTGCCCACTATGGTGCAACGAACAAGATTTGTCGCAATATTCATCCGGTTCAAGAAGTTTTTGAAAAATTTTCTGTCCAAGGAAATGTTTGGTTCACTTTACCTTAATTTCCGTGGTATTCTCGCTGCTATCGGAACTTGTAGCGCGTTTTCTCGCGCTCGTTCGGCGCCTCGGCGGCGCCATGTCCGATTTTCCGCCGTTATTACTCACACACGTGGCACGATCACTGCTTTCTTGACCACTAGCCACACACAGTGACTTATACTTTGTCATCACTGAATTTAATTTTTACACTTTTAGATAAAAAGGTATTTAAAACTTTAATTTCAAAGAATTTAAAATAATAAATTGAAAAACTAGCAGAATTTCTGCTTAGATGTTGCTAGTTCGAAAGTAAAAGACGCTATGAAGCCACGTTGAACGGACTCAACCCCAGGTGACAAATATGGCGGCAACAGGAAGTAAGTCAAATCTGTTACCAATAATATCAACCGGAAACGGACTCTGATTGGAAAATAGCTAAACCGGAAGTGACGCTCTCTCACTTAGATGCTATGCATCGTCACATGCCGAATAATGGTCTACTTGTAAATAATCATCCAATGTTTGATTCGCGAAAAATTAAAGCTTTATTGCTCCATTCCTCCATGCGATAAAGGTAACATGTTTCAAAGACTTCACAGTAGCATCCTGTGATCCTCTGATTGACTAATTACTTACCATTTTGTCACTCAAATACTTTTGCCGAGCTCAAAACTAATTTGTTTTACCACACGTTTATTGCTTTCACAACTACTGTAAATAGGAGTAAGTTGACAACTTTAATGCATAAGAAAAAAACAGGTCTATGTAAAACTAATTGACTTGTGTTGTACCTTGGTAAATACAGGCGATTTTTTTATTAGCGTTATTCCTGAAACAGGTCAAGTTCTGAATGTGATTTCCAACAGCTTTTGTTCTACGACTTCGAATAGCTCGATAGTTTTTATTTAGTGAACGTTTCTTATTCCTTAAAAGTTGCATTTTTGTACCATTTCAGCGCTGCTGATGATGATGCTCATATTTGTTACTCCGCGCCAAATATTTATTTTAAAAATATAAAACTTGCGCTTTCACCAAAGTTGTAGAAGAAAAGTTGTTGGAAATCAGTTTTATAAGTTGACGTGTTTCAGGAATGAAGCTATTTGAAAATTGCCCTGTATAGTTGTTGGTTGTTTTATTCATAAAAAATCGACACTTATGTAGTTAATGTTAATGTTGGAATGTTTAGTGAATTTTATAGATCTATTCAGCTTTGTAAACATTATGTGAATTTATATCTATTGTCTATCTACAGGCTGTTAAAAGACCGCCTACAAAGCGGGAAACTACGTATTGTCCTCATCATAATGAAAATTTTTGCCCAAGGAACTATGCCTGGGAAATCAACGGTTTCCGAGATAATGAGGTGTAAAGTCGGAATTTTCAAAACTTTTTTTTGCCGAAATGTATTCAGTAAATAGTTCTTAACATACTTTCTCAAGAAGCAATATCAAAATTATGAATATTTCTTACAAAAAACGACGTTAAAATTGCAACACGCAATGTATTCTAAACATCGGCACTTCAAGCTTAAGTAACATAAACTTATACCTACGCTACAACGCTCCTACACTTGCGCAATATGACTTCTGTGCGTTACACGTCCATTGCGTAATAAAATATTTTTCAAAATTATAAATAAAAAAACCAAAATCATTTCCCAGCAATAATTTATAGAAAAAGTACTTTGTTTTTATGTCTAGTATGCGTGGATTTTGGGTCTGTTGGCGGTCTTTTAACACCCTGTATAGACCGATTCCTACGCGTATTGTTTACTTACATAGTTAAAAAGCTCTGTAAAATCCAGTGTATGTGGTAATTCATAAATGAAAAAAGATAACAACTTTGGTATAATTCTTTTGGCGTTAAATTAATTAATTAATGAGTTTATAATGTTGAATAATAGGTAAAAAAATTATGAATCAGTTTTTCCTCGAAAAGTTAGTTTTAAGCTATTTTTAGTTTATTTAATACACTATTACCGAGCATTACCGAACTTTTATTTAATATGTTTAATGCAATAAATATGTAATTCCCATGAAACGATTTGATAAAATCATTACATAGTAATGTGCATAACGTTTAATTTGCATAGAATAGCTGAGATGGGTCATGCAAAGTTTTTGGCCTTTGTTCCCACTATACCAGATTCCCAAAATACCAGATGACCAAAATACCAGATTCCCACAATACCATAAGCACATGTATGAATGAAATAAATTAAAATAAGATTTATAGATAGATAGAGATAGAGAACTCTTTATTGCACAACAGAAATAATATTACAGATTATTTATAATTTTAATAACTTATTTTCGATAATCTATCTAAGCACACCTCAACAGATATCGTATTTTGCAGGCAATCTGAAATTATTCCATTTTATTTTACTGTCCTTCACGATATCCTTTCCTCTTTGATTTTTGTCCACACAATGATGATAGCTCTTTTCTATTTTATTATTTTTATTTCTTTATATTTTTTATAAGATATTCTTTACGTAGCCCGTTGGATGTCCCACTGCTGGGCAAAGGCCTTCCCCCTTTCAGACGCGGGGGGTTACCCTTGACGCTATTGCGATAAAAATGAAAAAGTTTAAAAATAAATTTCTCTTTTAATTCGCATAGTAATGCTTTGATTTTAAATACTTTGTAATGTTTATTCAAAGGTAAGGCTGTTCTATTCAATAAAAACACAAAATGCGTCTTAATTTATAAAATATAAAATTTTGTAAATTGCGCTATATTGCGGCTGTATTGGAAAAGTGCGTCAAGGGTAGAGGGGCAGGTCTTTCGGTCCTGTTTGTGTTTTTAAGTGTTTTTAAAATATGCTTCCCTTTTTAAGCAATACAATAAATTGCAGTAATATAGGTTCGCTCGTTTTTAATTCGCAGTCTATAACATTAATAAAAGACGATGACTGCTAACGACTTTTAAGTAGGTATATTTTGTATTTGCCTGTACAAATTCTGGTTTTGTGGGAATCTAGTATTTTGGTCATCTGGTATTTTGGGAATCTGGTATAGAGGGAAGAAAGCGTTTTAGGGACCTCGAAGATCGCGGGGGACCTCGAAGATCGCGAAGCAGTTTCTTTTCATGATTGTAAGAGTACGATCGAAAATTTTCACAAATGTGAAATTCCGTAGTATTTTACATGAAAAGAAGGCAGATTCTTTGCAAAACAAAATTCATAAAAACTTAAAACAATCCACATTAAGTGCACTCGACATCTGCTGCGCGTGAAAATACATAGAGGCCTTTCACGGCTTTTGCACTTCGTAAAAGCACTCTCAGCAGACAAAAGCCGGTTCTCCAAAGAATCCTATGCCTTTAGTGAGGCGAGTCTTTTGACACCGCACGCGTAACACTGTTGCGTCTGGAGGCTCGCCAAACGGAGTCTAATTCTCGCATTTAATTCACTCGCAACCTCAAGACCTTGCCCGTCTAATGTTTGAATGGAAAGCGCGGTTCAATCGACTGGTGTTGGTACTAAAACAATTCCCTTATGATAGAGCGTGTGCAATGCGCTCATTACTCGAAATTCTTCTTCTATTTGGATTGAAGGGTGCAAAAAGCAAAATAATGGCAATAATGGCTTTCAGGCTTTTAATTTGGGGTGTGCAAAAAATGGCATGCTCTGAGAGCTCATTATGTAAAAAAACTGCACAGTGGCGCACCGTCAAAACCGGTTTATTTATTGTAACGAAATGAACAATCTTTTATGACAAATAATTATGGGAAATTCACGGTGCTATTTTTTTGACCATGACTGATTAAAAATTTAAATACCGGTATCTCATAAATAGGGTGAACCGATTTTGATAAAAACCTCTAAGAACACTTGCTACAAAACCTGCTTTCAAATAAAAAACAGTATTCAGTTAGAGCTACGGCCGTTGGTGCCACAGACAGCCACACAAACACACACACCCTCACACAGCGGGGGTTAAAAACTGGCCAATGCTGTTTAGAAGATCTCTTTCGAGCTACAGCGTAAGTCTAAAAACCCGTCGGATTCAAATCTGCGATACCTACGGAACACGTTTTCTATAAATTAACATGCTAATAGGGATTGGCGTGATACGCAATAATAAATTAGACATAAGGAGCGGTATTTCTTATTTTACATCGTGTTAGTGTTTAATTAGGTACACACACTACAGTAGGGTTGATAAAAAACCTACTTAGAAGTCCTGAACGAACCCTAGCAGGATACCTACCGGATTGGCAACCGTTTGAAAAAAACTTACCTACGGGGAAGAGGTAGAATAAGGCCCGGTTTCTGAATTGAGAATTTTGCTAAGCAAATACTTTACTATCGTTCTGTCACGCTCTTTTGTGAGAAATCTGCAGAGACAGGACGATACTTACCCATTTGCTTAGCGAATTTCTCAACTCAGAAACCGGCAGTAAGTGCCGCGTCTACTGGTTCCTGACACTTAATTGGGCTACGATTTTCGTAAAGGTTACTGCCAATACCTACCGACTTACTGGGACTCCTTTACGAAAATCGTAGCCCAATTAGCTAATTACCTACCTACTTACGTACCTACCTAAGTAGATTAAGGCCCGGTTTCTGAATTGAGAATTTTACTAAGCAAATACTTAACTATCGTTCTGTCACGCTCTTTTGTGAGAAATCTGCAGAGACAGGACGATACTTACCCATTTGCTTAGCGAAATTCTCAACTCAGAAACCGGGCCATAATATACGAGTATCTAACCGCCACTTTGACAACTTTCTACTTGTAGCTTATTGTAGCAGCCTAACCTAACTAAATGAATAAACCGTAATAAGGGCCTCGGGGCTCGCGTGTCGTCCGGCAATATTATGAAGAGTGCTGTTTGCTTTAACTGGCCTTTCCAAATTTAGCCCTAAGGGAAAAGGCGGTCAAGTTTGACCCCGGCCTTCCCTAAACAACAACCTAGGTATTCTCACAGAGGTTTTTACGACAAAGAATCTCGGAGCTGCGCCCCTATTCTCTAAAAATATCACTAAAACGTCGAGAGTCAAAACACTCGAAAATAGCCGAATCTTTTTTTTTGGCATTTAAAAACGGGAATATTTACGGTGGATATTTTAGAGAATACAAGGACAATGTTTGAAAAAAAATAACTATATATTTTTTGACATTTAAAAACGGGAATATTTACGGTGGATATTTTAGAGAATACATGTGTTGAACGTTGGGAATGTTGATAAAGTTCGTTTGATGATCGTATTTCGATAAAAAAAACAACCGTTTTCGTAAGATGCTTTTCGGGCAACTTTCAGCTAAACATATAAAAATAACGCACCTTACTGACCAGTCCCAGTTTGCGCGTCAGAAAAATACAGTCGATTTTGACCTTGTGACCTATCTACTTGCAACATATCAGCTTAATATACTATTAAAACCATCCTAGTATGAGATAAAAAATTGACCGCTGTGATTCTTCCACGTCTTCTCTATTCCGTCTCCGATCTCTGTAAGAGATAGCGCACGGGAGTTTAACTGGTTAAAGTTGGTAAATTAACTTTTAAACTAACATGGCGACTTGTGTTTTACACTATACTTTGATGAGTATGTCTAGTGCAAGTCCTTGAGAGTTTTATTGGCGTTGAGAGCCTGCCAAAGCAAACCTACCATCTTGTGTTAATGTGGCTTGTTTTGTAATAGTATATTACTGATGGAGAAAAACTTACAGATTGGCATAGGTAGATTTTATAAAGTATGCTGATGGAGGGGCAATTTTTAAATGGTAGCTATTATTCCTGAACTCCTCAACTTCTAAATGTGTTTTCCAACAGCTTTTGATCTACGACTTTTGTAAAAGTTTTATTTTTCCATACAAAAAAAAATTTGGTAGAAAGTGGTGGGGCACGAAAGCGCGCCACGCAGGCAGCGCGAAATGGTACAAACTCAATAAACTAGTGGTTCGCCCCGAACTATGAACTCGCGACCCCATATAAACTTAAATAATAATAATAACCCCCGTGTGGTTCCCGGGAGGTACAGAATTGGACCAACCCATTTCTTCCCGTGGGTGTCGTAAAAGGCGACTAAGGAAATGGAGGGACCATTATGGTTCCTCCACCGCAGGGCAGCTTGTGGCGAGGTGTTGGTATGTGGCGGTACCACGGACCCGAGTCTTCCGAAGGTCGAAAACTGGTCCTCGCATCCACGTCTTTGTACAAGAGTGGATTGGAATCCAAGAGGACCGGGACCCTCACCTCTGGCTTGCCTTTATCGGCCGTCCAGAGTGGAGCGCAAGAGCTATATGCTCGCAGGATGGAAGTGAAAGAAGCATAAGACGCGAGTTGGCACTGTGACTGTGGCTATCACTACAGACACTGGGTAGAAAGCGGCGCACACCTCTCGACACCCTGAGATGTTCACAACGATGTTACCACCTTGCTGTCCAGGGTTAGACCCATAAGCGGCGGCTTATTTAGGTGGCCCATTTAGTGAACAGCAAGTCACCGTCTGCCAATTTAATTACTTGAGACATTTTAATGGCAGACGACCGTTGTCTCAACCCCATAGCCCAGTTACCTAGTCCATCCATATGCATGCATCCCCATAACCCAATTCTTTGCTCCCATCACAATAGGCTGTGTTCATTGCGGCAAAGCCACCAGAGTGCATTTTGTGTTGTGGTGTGCTCAGGTGGTAGACCCAATTGTGTACCCACATTGCATCAGGTCGGCATGACCTGTACACTTGACGGGAAAGTACTGCGAGTGTATTTTGGTGTATGGTGCCCTCGCAGAATGGACCTTGAGGATGCGCATGGTCACGTCGCACCAGGTCAATGTAGGTGATGCACCTGATGGGGATTCTCTGGGGTACCCAACAGGTGCACCACCTTACATCAGATCAAAGTTGTCAAACGGGCCTCTACGTGTTGGATACGTCCCCCACGCGCGCCGTAGTACTACAATCCAATTAATGTGATATTTTTATTTTTTTATTTTGTGTCATTTCAAATTGAATGTTTTCTGTAACTTGTTCGCCGCTTTATCTTATTTCAAGTTTTTGTGCCTCTAGATCATTTTGGATATTTTTGTAGTTTATCTAGTATTTCTTCCATTTTAAGTTTTGTATAGGACTCTCTTGTTGTTTTGAAGTAAAGCGACCTCTATTGTTGCATAGAAGGACTTTTTGGTTTATAATTTTGAACACTAGATGGCTCTGATAAACAAACTTTAGTCACGCCCTCTGTTAGGAAGTAGAATAATAATATATATATATATTTTTTAAATAGATGGCGCTGTTTTGTATTTTCTAATCTGGTGTACTTTGGACCTTAGCAATTGGCAAAATTTTTGGTTATTTTTGGATTTATAAAATAGAGTTCTTGTTACGGATTATTTCGCGACCCGTAAAAGTTTATTTTTATTGTTTCCACTGAGTTTTACGTCCGATATCCACAATATTGTTTCCAAACAGAATTTGTATTTTATACTTCACTTTTGTTAGTTTTTATCACTGGTTTCACTGTTTACTGATTAGATTTACGTTTTTATCACTTTTAAAATCACTTTTAGCACTATTTTAATGTTACTGAGAGGCAGCAGTGGCGCCCTCTCTCATCCCATATAACCTTAACAACCCCATATCTCGGCAACCCCTCGACCGATTTGGCTCATGTTCGAACTTAAAAATTCTCTTTGCCTCATTTACCTGCCTACCGAACTTCATGACGATCCGACTTAATTTACTCAAGTTATCGTCGAACGAACATTCATACATACATACATACATACATACATACATACAAACGCCGGATTGTTCAAGTAGACTCGGAGAACTTCGCTCGCTTCGCTCGCTCGTTCAGTAAGAAGTGGAAAAGTCGTAGAACAAAAGTTGTTGGAAATGACATTTAGAAGTTTTTTTCCCTGTGTTTGTAGATTGACCTAGAAGTGCTTCTAGCGCTTATTTGCTTCTATAGTTAGATTTTTTAAAGTAGGTAATTAATTTTTCTTCTTCCATGTAAAGTTTAGAATAACAGTCACTTTTAGAATTTATTATTCTGCTGAGTTCTGACGCTGTTTTTGTTCGCTTTAAAAAGCTTTAAAAAATTTTTTTTGGTTTTTCTAAAGCACTAACCCGTGCTAGGGAATATTTTAAACATTTATAATAAGTTGAAAAAATTCACTCAATAACAAAATAATAGGTAGCTCAATTGGTAGAGCGCCTGCACGGTACCACGTGCATGCCCTCTGAGGGACCACATTGGATTTTTTAGTTTCCAGACCTATGACGATTTAGTAAAAGATCCCAAACAATTGTAGAAGAGAAGCTTGATTTTGTAAAAGTTACCGTTCAATATTTATTACTTGATAAATGTGGTCCCTCAGTCCGCACATGTAGATTGTCGAATCTCTGAATGTGGTAAAGATATCCTCATAAGGTAAACGATAATATTTAGCAAAGAATTTCTTAAAACTAATTAGTTCGATAAAAACACTTCTTGCAGTCAGAAAAACACTACAAAAACGAATTGAAGGTGGTCCCTCAGAGGACCGTTAGCACATATTTGTTATTGTTTTAACTTTTAATCTATAACGCATACAGCTACATGTCTTCGATAAGTTTTACTTAAAATATTAAACTCTATAATCGCATGACTCATTAGTTTGTATCTTATAGTATCGTGAAACAGAGACGGTTGAGAGGTGGTCCCTCATACGGCACGTTTTGCTATCGTTAATCGCTATTTTCATGTAATAGAATGCACTTACTCAAGTAAATTAAACACTATCTTTTACTTAAAAGTTTCTGCTAAAAAATTGCGTTTATTTTTTTACGCTACTTACACATTTTCATTTAAAAATCAATATTTATAATTCTTACGTGGAAATCATGCGTAGGGTGACCACATGATCAACCTGATGTTAAGGCCTTTGCATCTACGTAATGAGATAATTTATACAGCGTCCAGTGGCACCTTCAAACTAGATGAGTGAAGAATGGCACCTTCACCTACTCAGATTTAGATATTTATTTTTTTCCTAAGTAATAGCGGCGTTTTACCTTAGAATAAAACGCTTATTAAATACTTACCTTACATATTTGAAGATTATTAGTTTGAGAGAGGCAATTCAAATTTCCCCGCGTTCGTCGGCATTTTGGACCCACTACACCACCTTCACACCGATCTTGTCTATGATTTGCTCTATGATCTGCTCTGTCAACCAGCGTTTTGCGTGTAACGGAGCGCGGCCATGTTTTGTCATTGAGTCGAAAAACCACCAGGCAGAAATTAAATATAATCTTCAAATATGTAAGGTAAGTATTTAATAAGCGTTTTATTCTAAGGTAAAACGCCGCTATTAAATCCTGTACGTTACATATTTGAAGATTATTAGTTTGAGACGTGTTTGTTATCGCCTGGTGATAGAGCAGAGACACCAATGTGATGTGGTAATCCGGTAGAAAGTTCCCTGTGTGATTGAAAACATACTTTCATTAAAACAAGATGGGATAGTCGTAGACTCTGTCCTTTCTTGTAGATAAAGTAGACAAAGTTTGTTAATGTGCGATCAATGTGAGAGCCATTGTTTCTTTCTAAAAAATAAAGAATGATTATGTGCGATTAATCAAGTTTTATTGAAGACTATTCTTGTCCACAACATATTTAGAAAGGAAGCAGTAAATTAATTATTCGAAGGGTAGTTGGACCACCCAACATAAACATACAACAGAAAGAAAATAATTAATCAAATTAAATCTCCAGCTTTCCACAATTATTATTAAGCCACCGGGTTAAACATACGTGTCACATTGCTTGTGACCGGAGCTGGCATAACTTGACGCCTGTAATAGCGAGCGAAAGTATTTTCCGACCGCCAGTTCCCCCTTGACATAATTTCATCAAGTGGGAAGTTGTCAGCCCAGTTCTTTGATGCAACGGCTGATCGTATACTACCAGGTGTTGCGGTTATGCCAGCTTCAGCTAAAATAGTCTTAATCCATCCAGCAATTACAGTTCGACTGGCAGCTTTTTTCTGGCCTCTAATGCTAACAAACAGATTTGAGCAGTCTGCTGCTTTGCGCCTAGATTCAAGAATTTTAATTGTTTGTTTTATCCAGTATACAGGGTTAAGATTCGTTTTTCCGGGATTAGCTAATAATCTCCAGCCTGATTGTCTTTGATCATGGTTATCAGTTTTTGAGCCAAAAACAGGCCACAAGGTTATACCCTCGTTGTCCTCCACAAAGTGTTCATGATCTACTGCCAACAAAGTCAAGTCGTGTATGCGTCTGCCCGAGCATAATAAAAGTAGTACCGCCGTATGCCTACAAACAGCAAACAAACTATTTTCGTTTATAGATATATTGCTCAAGAAGGTAGCTAAAACATCTATGTTCCAAATAGGGGGTTTTCTGATCGGAGGTTTTTTCAGAGCAATTGATTTTAGGATATGTTGTACAAGAGCGTGAGAGCTCAATCTACCAGCTTCGTCAGGGTCACTTAGGGTAGAAACAACTGACTTGTGTAGTATAATAGTGTTATACGATAAACGCTCGACAAGGTAAAGATCAGCGAGAAACCTTGCTAGAATGGAGCCAGTTGGTCTCAGAGGATTGAAGTTATGACTGCTCGTCCAATTTAGCCATCTATTCCATGCTACTTTATACGTCCTACGTGTAGATGCCCGCCACGACGCCTGTAGAAGCTGCACTTGGTCCTCACTCCAGTCACTTATGTTCCTAGACCACCCCCACATTTCCATACTTCTAGCGTCATCTCTTGGACGTTGGGTGGTGGTAAGCCTGTCACTGTATCCACTAGGCATCGGCTGAGGTCGCGAATTGTGAAGGGGGCAGCTAGCGCTCTCGCCTTCAGATCTGCCCGCCAGAAAACACGATCCCATCGTGGAGCTACAAGTAGGTATGTTCCGCTCGACGTATTGAGGTGGATCAATATTTTGGGAATCAGGTAGGGTGGAGGGAAAATCCACCCTAGTTGGTAATTCCACGCCTGCGAGAACGCGTCGTGAAATAGGGCCTGTGTATCCGTTAAGTCCATCGACGCATAGTTGGCGACAACATGTGATTTCTTTGACGCAAACAGATCTATATCTGGGACTCCGAGTTTCCTGAATAATATCTGGGTGCAAGACGGTAGGAGATGCCACTCCGGCGGTAAACGGTGACGCGACAGGTGATCCGCATGGCTGTTGTATCTGCCGGGTAGGTGATGTACCTTGAGGTTGATTTGATATTGATGTAGGAGGCGAAATACATCTGCGGTTAGGCCCATCAACGGGAGCGACTTGGTTCCGCCTTCGTTCCTCAGATAGGCTACGACCGTCCGGTTGTCGCACTGGACTAGGACAGTGGATCGACTCAGATACTGCCCGTGTGACTGCAGTACCTTTAGCACTGCGAGCATCTCTTTTTGGTTGCAGTGCGCCTGCTGCTCCAGGTCTGTCCATGTGCCTGATAGGGGATGACTGTCCAGCTGCGCACCCCATGCTTGATCTGAAGCATCCGTGGTCAGGTAGTGCGACGGAGGTGCTAGGTGGATTGGAGAGGTCAGGTGACAGTTGTCCAGCCACCATGTCAAATCCTGTAACGCCGCCTCTGACAGTGGATATAGCTTTAGAGTAGGCGTCTTTATAAAGTGATTGAGGATCTGCAGTAGGGCTCGAAAGTGCAGCCTGCCTTGAGGTACTACGAAACTCGCGAAGTTCAGTAGACCGACTATGCTCTGCAACTCCTTGAGGGTTGTTTTCTTCCTCCTCAGCATAAGAGAGACCTTGGCAGTCACCAGTAATCTCTTTTCTTCTGGCAAGTACTTCTCGTTTGTCCAAGGGTTCCATTGAATACCCAAGAAGGTTAGGTTTCTCTGAGGTGAAATCAGGGATTTCTCGAAATTCACTTGCCAGCCGAGAAATTGTAGTCTGTCTACTAATAGCCCGACGTGAAGTTCTAATCGTCGTTTGTCCTGGTGGGCCAACAGGAAGTCGTCCAGGTATACCGCTATCCGCACTCCTTGGTCTCTTAGAGTTTGTGCGACCCAGTTTGTCAGTGAGGCAAACACCTTCGGCGCTGAGCTGAGGCCGAATGGGAGACAAGTCATTTGATAGAGCTTTCCTTTGTATACCAGTCTTAGAAACCGTCTGTGTGTTGGGGCTACGGGCAGATGGAAGTAGGCCTGTGAAAGATCGACCTTGCAAAGCCAGTCCTGTGGTTGTAGAAAATCTGGGATACGAAACTGGTTTATTAGTCTGAACTTGTCTGCGAGTACATATCTGTTCAGGGCTTTTAAATTGAATATGGGGCGATATTTGCCGTCTCCTTTGGGCACAAGGAACATGGTCGATAGAAAGCTTGGGGATTGAGGAGCTTTTTCTAATACACCTTGCTTCAACATTTGAGTTATGACAGTAGACATTGATGCGGTCTCTGTCGTACTGTATGTGTTTTTCTGTAACTCTGGAATTACCAGTGGTGGTCTCTGAAGAAAAGGTATGCGATACCCTCTTATTAGTTGAAGTAATGTGCCTGGAGCCCCCGTTTGTTGCCACTGCCCTTGATAACTCGACAGCTGTCCCGCCCTGAACAAATTGCAGTCAATACTTACGGCGCTTGGAATTGAAGTTGGAAGTAGGCATTGGTCGCTTACGGTTCTCGTTACGCTCCTGGGGCCTGTTGTCTTGGCGTCCTCCTCGGGGACGAAACGAGCCTCTTGTGTAGACCGTGCGACGGTCACCATCCAATCGATTATCAGGCCAGGCGTGACTACAACCCTGCGAGGGTTGGTTGTGGTGCACACGTGTAGGGTGCATGTTGTATCCGGCACCCTGCGGGGGTGCCTGGTACTTAGCCGACCCCTGCGTGGGGTGGCGTACCGCCTTGCTTGTTCCGGCTTGCGAAGCCACGATGCTGCTTGGCTTGTTCAAAGGTAGGAAGGCCTTTCGTACTCCACCTGCTTTCTCCAAAGTCGTGGCAAATGTTTCTGGCTTGAACAAATACTCGCAGGTTGGAGGTATCTTCCTTAAGGCTGCTTTCACCAGTGGATCACGAACATTGTTGGTTATTCCATCTCTTCTCATCTCAATTATTTCTGCCCTATGGCCGCATACTAGCTGCAGGAGGTCGGATGATACTTTAAAATATTCACCAGTCGAGAACGTCTCTTTCACTTTCGTTTGCAGGGTTTCCGCTGACAGGACTTCGGTCTGGTGTGCCCACTGTGCCAGTTCTCGAAGATTCTTCCTCAACGCCTCGTTTTGTTTGAGGATGCCCGCTGTGATAGCCGCGTATGCCTTGTCGGCGTGGGCAAGGCGCTTCAGTGAGTCATACTCTCTGACTTCTTCATTCACCTCCAGTTCAACGAAGCCGGGTGTGTTATTGTACAATTTTTGTACCTCGGCGTACCTCACATTCTGCCATGCCTTCTCCCCAAAATGTTGTACGTCCACCAGCTGCTTTAGTAAAGCAGCATCCGATTTTGGAACTGCGGGTTCCTTTAATGTCGTGCCCAGCTGAAAGCCAAATTGAGGTGAGGGTGGCAGCTCGACCTCACTTGCACACAAGCTTACACAGTCTTCGGCGCACTGTGACATGTTGCAGTGTGACTGCGAGTCACCATACCTTGACTGCGAGTCACTTTTTGTCTTTATCTGTTCTTCCAGATCTTTGATTCTTCCAGATAGCGCCAGCAGTTGCCGACTCCTCTTTACGCCTTTCTTGTTGCGGCGGTGGTGGCTGCGGCGCGACCGCTTCTTAGCCCGCGAGCTTCCAGATGTGGCCGACGATGTGGTGCTCGATGAGCTACTGCTTCGCCGCCGTGGCGACTTTGGCCGTTCTTTCTCCATCGCTGGCAACTAAAACTGGTTGCAAAAGGTTATGCCTACACCCTAATGACACTTTATTACAAGGGTTTGCGTTTATTCACGTCCCTCAGGAACTCCAAATTTCGATTAGTAATAATAACTTACGTCGAAAAGGTTACCAGTAAGTATTGTATCGGTAACCGGCAAACAACCTCAAAGTCAATTGTAAAACGACAATGTCGATGTTAATGACATGAAATAACTTATGTATTATGTTAGATGCACGAAACTGTTCACCCTATGGGTTATATCGTATCGTATTCAATGATATTTCTCGAAAAATATCGTGCGCATAGCGTGGGTCCTATTTTGGTATAAAAAAGCTTTTTTAAACTGTATTTACGTACTATCCGAACGGTAACACCGTTTTATTATTCTCGTGGTAATTACTTACATGATTTATCCTTGTTTTGAATTAAAAACTTGTTATTTCCAGAAAAAGTACAAGTTGTATGCCGATCGAATGAAAAATTTGACACCAATGACAAAACATGGCCGCGCTCCGTTACACGCAAAACGCTGGTTGACAGAGCAGATCATAGAGCAAATCATAGACAAGATCGGTGTGAAGGTGGTGTAGTGGGTCCAAAATGCCGACGAACGCGGGGAAATTTGAATTGCCTCTCTCAAACTAATAATCTTCAAATATGTAACGTACAGGATTTAATGTAACATTATATCAGCGAAACACCATATAATGAGCCGTTTTCAACACAAATTCACAAAAGCATTTCATACATGGCGCCTACAGGGTGTGACCATAAAAGAACCGGAAAACGGCTGTCAAAATTAATCTGTGCTAAGCGAAATTTGACAACCGTATTCCGGTTCTTCTATGGCCAAACCTGTAAGCGCCCATCTATGAACTGCTTTTAATTTGTTCTTTGAAAACGGACTTCCGCTTGACACTATTTTTGGGACACCCTGTATAAAAAAGTGGTTAATGTTGGATACTGTTTTTCGGTAGTGTAAGGTATAATCCGTGCGGATTCAGAATGGGATAATACCTTTTGGAACTGAATCGAAAATGACAGATCTCGAGTAGCGTCAGTAAAAAATATTTTAGTTCTACGTTCTATCATAGGGTTATGAAATTGGAAATACACAAAAATGTTTAATGTTTGTAATCTAAAAGGATTCAATGTTATTGCATTAATTGAATAAAACGTGATAAAACTCGAGCAGACACCCACACGCACAGAAAACACAAGCAAGTTTCGACGCGAGTTTGCCATAGACAAATAGAGTTTGCCGAAATGCTGACGCTACAGGACCGCGAGCTTCTCGGTTCCAAAAGGTATTATCCCATTCTGATCCCGCACGGATTATACCTTACACTACCGAAAAACAGTATCCAACATTAACCACTTTTTTATACAGGGTGTCCCAAAAATAGTGTCAAGCGGAAGTCCAGACATAGAGCACCCCTAGGGCTACCCGAATCACCCCCATGTATGTTCAGCGATTTTTTGATGTTTAGAAGTTATGAGGCTTTTAAGGTTTTTTTGGGAATAATTACCTAGCATTGGTTTTTATTTTTTTTACTTTTTTTGTATTTACGTAACGAGTCTGTCACAAAAAAAAATACTTTAAACTTGTAAAAGATACCGCAATTTTGATCCAAAGTTAAAAAATGCCGTTTTAGAGAAAACGAATTAATAATTAAAAAGTTAAGAGTTAAGAAATTAAAACTAATGCTAGGTAATTCTTCCCCTAAAAAACCTTAAAAGCCTCATAACTTCTAAACGTCAAAAAATCGCTGAACATATATGGGGGTAATTCGGGTACCCCTAGGGTGTTCTATCTCTGGACTTCCGCTTGACACAATTTTTTGGGACACCCTGTATGCTGGAGTCAGCAAAAAAAAACTGTAGAATTTTACTTATTATCGAGTGAGAGAGGAGAGCCCTGTCGACCAGAGAGAACGCGATTGCCCGCAGGTTCTCTCCGTGTTCGAGGGAGGTGAAAGTGACACTGTTTAGAGCTTACACTTCCTTCTAGACGAAGAGCCTGTGGATAAACTATACTTAAGGGTCGTACAAGGGTCTTCGCATCCAATACCACAACGCGTTCAGGGCGTTGATGCGGCTGTCTCGTCCCTGCATCGCCTGGGGCATGTTCGCGGAGGCGCGGGTGGATTGTTTCTACACCATCATGTGGAAGCGCAGGGCATCACTGATGAGCAGAGTGCGGGCCAGCTCCAACAGCTTCCTGGCGATGATCGCGAGCCGTGTTGACTCCGCGTACATCAACCACTGCTGTGTAGGCTCCAGGTGGTGCGTAACAAACTGTATTAATACCCAAACTATCGTATTCTAGCTATAGGTTTTTACTAACAAAGATAATATGCAAAACAAAATGAATCTTGTTATTTGAAATAACTTAATTATTGAACGAGCGAGCGAAGCAAGAGAAGTTCTCCGAGTCTACTAGAACAATCCGGTGTTTGTATGTTTGTATGTATGATTGTATGTATTGTTTGTATGAATGATCTTTCGACGATAACTTGAGTAAAGGTCGGATCGTCGAACGAACTTTCATACATACATACAAACATACATACATACAAACATACAAACGCCGGATTGTTCCAGTAGACTCGGAGAACTTCGCTCGCTCGTTCAAAAATCAGGTTGATAGTGTGGTCACCCTACGCATGATTTCCACGTACGACTTATAAATATTTATTTTTTATACGAAAATGTGTAATTAGCGTTAAACAATAAACGTAATGTTTTAGCAGAAACTTTTAAGTAAAAGATAGTGTTTAATTTACTTGAGTAAGTGCATTCTATTACATGAAAATAGCGATTAACGATAGCAAAACGTGCCGTATGAGGGACCACCTCTCAACCGTCTCTGTTTCACGATACTATAAGATACAAACTAATGAGTCATGCGATTATAGAGTTTAATATTTTAAGTAAAACTTATCGTAGACATGTAGCTTTATGCGTTATAGATTAAAAGTTAAAACAATAACAAATATGTGCTAACGGTCCTCTGAGGGACCACCTTCAATTCGTTTTTGTAGTGTTTTTCTGACTGCAAGAAGTGTTTTTATCGAACTAATTAGTTTTAAGAAATTCTTTGCTAAATATTATCGTTTACCTTATGAGGGTATCTTTACCACATTCAGAGATTCGACAATCTACATGTGCGGACTGAGGGACCACATTTATCAAGTAATAAATATTGAACGGTAACTTTTACAAAATCAAGCTTCTCTTCTACAATTGTTTGGGATCTTTTACTAAATCGTCATAGGTCTGGAAACTAAAAAATCCAATGTGGTCCCTCAGAGGGCATGCACGTCACGGTACCTATGCGAGAAGTTGCGGGTTCAAGTCCTGTCCTGAGTGAATTTTTTCAACCTATTATAAATGTTTAAAAAAAAACAATATAATGTATTATCTTCTCTTGGTTCAGAATTTTTCTAGCACCTTTAAAACTGGTCTAGAATAATACTTTGTCCTACCTCAAACTAGCACCCGCTACGCGCGGATTCTGCCGCTACGGCGTAACGGGGTCTACGAATGTATTTTTTTAGTTCTGAATTTACATAAAAATTTTGAGGTTTATTGTTAGTTGGTGAGCACTTTTTGCAAAATTAAAACCATATTAAATAAATAAATGATTTTAAATCAGATCAAGAAAAAAAAATGGTCATTAAATTTTAAAAATATTTTTTTCTTGAAATCTTTTTCTGTTTTTTTTATATAATAAAGTAATTCCTAACTTTCCCTTTAAATGGATTATCTTTCGATCTACTCGTCCTACCTCAAAGTCGCCGTCGTCACCCGCTACGCGCGGAGGCTGCCGCTACGGCGTAGCGGGCTCTACGCAAGCCATTTTATATTAAACTTTGCAGGTTTATATTTAATTTTAAAGCTCTAAACAATATAAAAACAAAAAAATATTAACTTTCTTTTCTCAAATCGACTTTTCCCCTAATTTAATTTTTATTACTTCTTGTTTTTTCTAAAGCACTAACCCGTGCTAGGGAATATTTTAAACATTTATAATAAGTTGAAAAAATTCACTCGGGATAGGACTTGAACCCGCAACCTCTCGCCTTGAACCCGCAACCGTGCAGGCGCTCTACCAATTGAGCTACCGATTCAAGTAACTGTCGATGCGATGGTTCAAGTCCTGACCCGAGTGAATTTTTTCAACTTACTCGTATTATAAATGTTTAATTTTTATTTTCAATTTAATTTTGTTTATTTTTATTTTATAAGGTTTGTGAGGAAACCTGAGCGTATGAGACATTAAACCCACAAACGCGAAAATCACGCTAAAATTCGCTCTCTGACAGAAGGCCTTTGCCGAGCTAGTGGGACATGTTCAGGCTACATTTTACTTTTTTTATTTATTTGGTTGGTAAGTTCATTAAATGTATCTTGCCCGATATGGCCTTTAATGGTTTAAACGGTTTATTATTGTTTATAATTAGTTACGGTTTTAAGCGATAACAGGTTGTATGGATTGTCTCGAACTCTCGATTCGTCCTACCCCAAAGTGGCCGTCACCCGCTTCGCGCGGAGCCTGCCGCTACGGCGTAGCAAGCTCTACGCAGGCGCTACGCCGCGCCCCACACGCAGAAACGCCCACCAAATGTACTTTATGGCTACGGTTATTATAGCGGACCAATTCAGGTGCAGTTTTGCGCTAGTGTTGTTGGTCCGGTACCTAATATGACAGCAAATGATGCAAAGTGACTGATCATCCTTTTGGTTCCGGGACAAAAAACTAAATTGAATTAAAGGCAACGATTCTTCTTTCCAATAGAGCTCTAATTCTATTATAGGTTAAGAATTGATCAAATTACCACTTTGCCTTTTTAACTCGGCACTCGTAAGTTACTCGGCATTCGGGAAAGGAATACTGTCATATTTAGTGCGTAAAAACGTATTTTACGATAAATCTGTATGTTGGCTCTTGAATCCTTTTAGCCAAGAGCCATTCCAATGCATGGGCTTTCAAGCAATCAACATGCAATAATAAAACCACCCAAGACACCTGTCACATCAGTCTGCCGTGAACCCTTCGTAGGTCTCGAAGTGTTGGCAAAAAATCAAAAAGATCAAAACGAGTCATGAATCGGATTCATTGAATCCGTTAAAAGTGTAGTTGCTCGAGCGAACCCAAGAAAACATTAATAAATTAAACACTCCGAAAACCGCGAGATAAGAAGCCCGCCCCTGTCTCGAGCGAAGGCCTAACCCCGCGCCTCCAGCGCTCGCAGCCTGCGCAGTCCCGCCGTGGGGCGCGGGGGCGCGGGGGCGCGATTCATGTTTACAGGCCCTCCCGTCAGCTGTTCGCGCGGCATGAATGCGAGGCGCGGTGTTGCCAGTTCCAAGTACCCTTTGGAATGGAAAAGATGGCTGATAGGGAAATAGAGAAACACTACAAATTCTGTAGTGCCTATAAAATGAACCCTTGTAAAGTATGTGGATGGAAGCCATAGCTCTTAATTGAGGAGGCCTGTGGTAGTGGAGCGGTGCGGGTGGGTGTATTTTCATTTATGCGTGTCTTGAGTCGGATATCAGCATAGCTGTTTGTATACTGTATAACCGAGCCGTCACATGTCACCCCTAGGTACCTACCTCCTCAATAAGCGATATGCCTTATAGTACCAAGCTAAGACCTTATCGCTCAGGATCTCGATAACTAGCATATTATTATAGAGTAGTTATTTTTCTCATGTTGATGACGGACTTATCACGTAAAATTATCTCAACTTGACAAACTTTGATATAGAGGCCAAATATGTGATTTCCATTGCAGGATATGCTTCAGTGCTAGACCTGCACCTATTATTAATCACAGTTTAAACTAAGGCAATTACTTCAAACTAACATTTTGTACTTATGAGAAAAAATCGCAATTTAGGTGAGACTATTTTGATTTAAGCTGTGATAGGTATAACGGGTCTAGATAGAGCGAAACAATACCAAACAGTGAAGGCTGGCAACCCGGGCGTGGCGCGGGCGCCGCGGCGCCCCATCGATTGATTGATACCTGCCGCGGGAGCCACGTGCGAGCGGCAGTGGGCACCGGTCCTCGTCGCGTCCGCTCGCGTCGCCCCGCGATCTGCCTCCCGCGCGCGCCAATGGATTGCCAGAGGTGACCGGCCGACCAGCGACGTCACGTAAGGCTGATAAGATAATACTTGTTCCCCTTTTATTAAAGACGATTTTACCAGTGCTTAGCAACTAAACTGAGTCCTGAGACGCGGAGTGAAGGGTTCGAGCGGCGTCCCAGAATCCTTATTATCGAGCTCCATCTAATTCAGTTTAGTGACTAATAGAGCTTAATTGTAATGGTTCGTGTGTCGTGTTTTTTACGCGCCGTAAATTTTAAGTGAGATTAATTTGAGGTGTCATCAAGCGCCGTGGGTCCCATAAAAACAATGTTATGGCGAGTTTTATCTCGCGGTAAACTGTCAATATTGATCGCGCGGCGGGTCGTGAATTTTTCGGTTTTCCGTTGAAAAATGCTGTGACAGGATTTACGTAATCGAAGGACGAGAGCGTCTTGTTGTTGAGGAGTCTCGCTAGTTGCTAGGTGGCTTATCTACCCCTAGATCCTGGGAGGCTGTGATATAACATAGCCACGCTCGTTTCAACAGCCAAATGCGGGGCACAGCCTCCGAGTTGTTCCTACAATTCAATTACATGTTCGCTTGTTATGTGCCTCACTTCGTTGTTACAAATTATCCTGTTTGCCCCGTCATATTCGCCTCGAGATGTGAGATGATACCACCACAATAGGGAGGAATAGAAAGCCTGAATATTGGCACATGAATATAGACACGGTTTTCCATTTTTTACAGTAAGCCCATTGCATTTTAGTGCAGAGTTTTTTCCTAAAAATTCATAATAGTGATATATGTATTTTTTTATGTCTGGCTTGTTAATCGTAAAAGGTACCCACAATACAGACTCTTTTGGATCACTATTGATATAGTACTGTGTAAACAAGTTTTTTTTTCAAATTTGCGGTGGGTCGTTATGCTATTCGTATCTATGATGTAAAAGTGACACTAATGCAGGCGTGCAAGTTCCATATTTTTCTCAACATTTTTATGACTGTTGTACAGCATTATTAATAGGGCCAAATCTAGCTTCTTAGTTCTAGTCCTAGCTCAAAAGTTTAATTTGACACACTGCCTCAAAGTGGGCCTTTTGCATGTGTTCATCTGCAAATAATATACCGTCTTCAAGGGCAGATCGTTGCGGATTTATGTAGAGCTCCGAGCGTAAAACCTACCTACCAAAGTGTCTTTTTAGGTATTATTCCACGGTCCTGTGATATTCTCTCGAGTCCCTCATTCACGTTGTAAAAATACTTACTAACTCAGGTATTTACACACTTAACTTCTATTTTACTGTAAATTGATCACCTCTTTGAGTGGGGACTTCGATCTAAAATAAATTAAAGGTTTTTATTGTAAGAAAACAAGATTTGCCCCACTGTGCACTACCGGGAGCAAATAATCCAGGAAGGAACGTTTTGATACGAAAGGTACCTGTTTTTTCCTAATTAAAGAGCAGTGCACTAAAGAATTGATGCAAATCAAAGGTCTTAGATATCGAATCCGCTTCAGACCCGTGTCTCCCCTGAAATATTGTTTTACACGAATAACTTTCATTACACCGTACATTCAAAATAATAACTTTTATCGAGAAAAATGTCTGCTACTTGATCACTAACCATCTCAAAAAAAAAAACTAGGTAAATTGTACTTAGGGGATTTCGTTTGTTGGTTGGTTGTTGGTAATTGAGCCAATTTCTTACTTACGTACGATGACGATAAAATCATGTCGCAATCAGCGCTTCATAACGTTATTCAACGGCATAACAATCACAAAATCAGGAAATTAACATTTATACGAAAATTTATGTTAACTACCATAATTTACTTAAAATACCTTATCTACAAACAAAATCATCCATATATTTGTCAGGTGTCACTTGGGAACGGAAGTAACCGGAATTCGATGGTCCGGTGGGTGCCCACAAGGATTAGATCAATTGATTTGATTGCATTGGCTTGATTGTCTTATTAAGATTTTTTTAGTAATGGACATAGGACAATACTGGGCACATCAAACTTTCCTAACATCATCAACAAATGCTTTTCCGAGAAATTTCGATGGTAGGAGAGCAATCCACCTCTGAGGGAGGCCTATATAGGTACAGAAAAATAGGTACCTATCAGAATAATGTTACTGTCAAACATTCACAGGTTAAACAAACCTATTAAACAAACCGCCCAAAGGACCTCAGATCATTTTTCCAGACGATTTCTAGTAACCAAAGGACTACAGGCTTCCCTAATTATGATTTTGCCGCCAGTGGTCGGTGAGCCATCCATAGACCATTGGGTATCCGCTGCTTATATCGGGTACCAGTAGTCAAGCTAGGCAATGAGCGCTCCTAAAATTATAAGTTACAGGGCAGTTTTGAAATAGCTTAATTCCTGAAACATGTCAATTTCTAAATGTGATTTCCAATAACTTTTGTTCTACGACTTTTTGAATAGGTAGATATTTTTTATTTATTGAACGTTTGTTACTCTTTAAAAGTTTACATTTATTTTGTAGTTACCATTTCAGCGCTGCCTGTGCAGCGCGCTTTCGTGCCCCTCCGCTCTCTACCACTTCTCCAGCTTCTCCTGCTCCTATTTTGTTCTTATCCACCGCATTTTTTGCCATTTTTGCATGAAAAAATAAAATTTCGCTTACAACAAAGCCTTAGAACAAAAGTTGTTGGAAATCACATTTAGAAGTTGACGTATTTCAGGAATAAAGCTATTTAATAATTAGGTACTCTATAGATGTGATTACAGAAAATGACAGTTGTACAAACAAAAAGTTGCTATCAAGCGTCCTTAGGCCCGGTTTCTGAGTTGAGAATTTTGCTAAGCAAATGGGTAAGTATCGCCCTGTCTCTGCAGATTTCTCACAAAAGAGCGTGACAGAGCGATACGTAAGTATGTGCTTAGTAAAATTCTCAACTCAGAAACCGGGCCTTAGTCCTTACGCAACATAAAGTTTCCTTTTACAACCCGACACCCGCCTGCTACGTGTATGGTGGTGGGGCCTTCCTTCACAAACGATGGAGCGCTACGCGGTTTTTTTTGTCAAATTGGGTCTTTGAATAAGTTTTAACCTTTGATGTTTTATCAAAATCAGAAAAATGTCATTCAATAAAAATAAAAATAAAAAACTTATCCTCAGAACTCGCTCTGACACGACGCAAACAAATGACTTCTATTAAAAACAACAAAATAAGATATATTTTTTTAACACTATTATTCTATTTTTTTTTAGGCCCAGTATTTTTTTTCTTTCCAAGGAATGTATATCTCATTCTCGTAACTTATTAAACGACCCGAGTTTTGAACGATATCTATTCACTTCATGATGGCAAATTAATCCATCTTGAAATTACCCAATTTTTTTTTTGTAAATCGCTGTTACGTTCGGCCTATCCATCAGGTGCCAGTGTCATAAAACTACAATTCAATTATTATTCGATGTGCATTGAGTAGTCTGATAGTAAGCTAGTAAGCTTACCTTTTTTGTTACCTCTTAATGTCAAATCGGCTAATCAATGTACATCGAATTGTCATAATAAACTATGAATTGTAGATTTATGAAACTGGCACCTGTTAAGGTAGAGACCAGAGGGTCTACCGGCTAAGACAAAGCCGATTACCATTGGCGAAAATCGAAGTTCGATTTAATTTTACGAAAATTAAACTGGGTGCCAGTAAAATAATCTGGGTGGCAGTAAATTTTTCAAAAATCGAACTTCGATTTTCGCCAATGGTAATCGGCTTCGTCTTAGCCGGTAGACCCCCAGTGGTGGTAACGTCACAATATTGGCTAGAGCACTCCTTTCTTTTGCGTCTTCACAAAAAGGGAGTGCCGCGTCCTGACGTCCACGTTTATAGGTATCCAAAAATAAAAGTCTTATTGTGTCAACAAATATGGCGGAATGCGTAACCATAGACTACTTAACTATAGTGCTGTGATGAGTGAAGAGACTACTCGGCGCTGCAGTGCCTGGGACATTTGATACCTTTTGGCGAACTATGGAAATGTCACTTCTACCTAAGTTGGAAGTTACAGAGAATTCGGTTTTCTGTAAAAAAATATTAGTTTTACGATGAAATGGACGTATTATTACAAAAATAATGGTATTGCATGTGATTACCCAGATGCCATAATAATGATCTACCTACTAGCTATTGTGTGTCATTACACAGGAAATGCGTATTTTTCTTCCGGTAAGTGGTTTGTTTACACAATAAGACTTTATTTTTTGGATACAGTTTACGTCACCTTTACGTCCCAGTGTCGTGTTCAAGCGTAGCGTTACTATGTATGTCAGTCGCTGTATGAAAATTACTTATGCGGTCTGTACGAGCATTTCGTTTTATTTCTTTGGGAAGTTTGGTGCTGCAGAGCCAACAGAGAACGAGACGTTTTGGGCAAGTTGTTGTGGGCCAGTGTCCTCTTATCTACAGTTCCCGGCGTATAACTTGAAAAATGACCTTGACTGCGCTGTAGACGATTTTTAGGTCTCTTTGGCGGGGGACAAGGGACGCGAAGGAATTGCTATTGCCTCGGACGGCCCCGATTGGTTAAGTTTTGTTTGACATGCGCGAACTCATCTCCACTACGCAGACTTTTGCTCAAGTTATGCGGCGGGAACTGTAACCGAGATTTGTGTACCCGATTTGCCACCCGGTGATAGCATGCATGATTTAACTTTATTAGGGTCATTCGATAAGTACGGCCGGCCACAGTCACAGAAACCCATGGCAGCTGTAACCGCGCGCGGCATAAGGGCACCAATCGAACAAAAAGGGGTATCCTAGTGTGTGGCCGACTGTACCTACCTAGTGAGAATGAATAAGATGCAATAAACTTTTATCTATTTTATTTTTCGACGTAGTAACTTTTTAGGTCTACACACTTGGTGTAGGGTATAAACGCACCTTCTTAACTTAACTTAAGGCTGGAAGATAGCAGCGTGGCGGGAAATTCTAAATTTTCACAGTTTTTTACATTTTGTAGCTAAATTGAGCTATTTTTTGCTAGCGATTTTTCGTTCGCGGCAATAACAGTATTATTTCATTATTGTTAACAACAGAACAACGATTATTCAGCCGATTATGTGTTTCGAAAAATCGGTGAACAAAAATAGCTCAGTTTAGCTACAAAATGTAAAAAACTGTGAAAATTTTGAATTTCCCGCCACGTTGCTATCGTCCACCCTTAAGATAAACTTCTTCAAAAACTCTTCCACTTGTACGGCGGCAATCACTGCATCATCATCTTAAATTTTCTGGCCTCTGACATTTTTTTCGCGATTTAAGTATCTTGTTTTCGTCTGCTCGCCGTCTACGCGCAACTGTAGAATAGGAGGACCAATTATTATATTGACCTTCAATTCAACATTTCAAGCACTATACAATTCAATAAAAAATGCAATGTTCTCCATACCTGAGAACTCGCTCCGACTCGAGGGAAACAAATGACTTTTGTTATTAAAAAATAAAATAAAATAAATATTTTATTTTATAATTTTCTTTCTTTTCAAGGAAGGAATTATTCTAGTTTGTCAAGGAATTATTCTAGTGGACAGGGTAGGTACCTACCCTCCTCCCCGCGTGCGTCAAATATGAAAATGTCGAAGAGACTACGAAGAGAGCATTTTATTCTGGCAATGTTTGTCAAATAGTTTAAGGCCCGGTTTCTGAATTGAGAATTTTGCTAAGCAATACTTAACTATCGTTCTGTCACGCTCTTTTGTGAGAAATCTGCAGAGACAGGACGATACTTACCCATTTGCTTAGCGAATTTCTCAACTCAGAAACCGGGCCTAAGGGTGGCATTAATAATCGTCGACTCAAGATCGAACTCAAGTAGTTGATCTCAGAAAATTCTAATGCTAATGTCAAGCCTTGACTAATGTCAATGTCAATCTCAAGATAATATGCTGACAGCTACTCAAGTTTGACATTAGCCAAGGCGCATTTGATTTTTCTGAGTTCACGTACTTGATCGAGCTCAAGTAGGTGATATCAGTCGACTATTAATACCACCCTAATACATGCTTGATGGACGATTGGACGTGGTAAGAAAGACCTCATAGGATGCGGAGCCTCCGAAGACGATGCAAAGAAAAGGAGAACGGCAAAGTGGAGGGAGACAAATTATAAAGACTGACCCCACCACCATGTGGGATAAAAGGTTGAAAGAGAAAGTCTAATATGTATATGCCTCTTAAATGCCTAATTCCCTCATCTCTCTGCGCCTTAGCAAGTAAATGATCGCAAGCCAGCGCGCACCCTAACAGCATTAGAGTCAACCCGTCTTCTTTACGAGGGAACTTTGGAAACGGGAATAACATACTATAATATTAAAGTCTTTTGAGCATGCAATACATAGGAATAAGACCGTTTCTGTCACGGAAATAAGCGTGGCCTTCTCTTCCGGATTGACACTGATTTCGGCCCTTTGGACTGCCTAACAACTGAGATGGGGTGGCCCTACCTCATACGATTACCTACCTATTACCTACGTTACTAACTTTTATCAAAATGTAGGACCTGGATCTTACTTATCAATTAATGTTTGCGGAGTTTTATCGCTGATTCCAATAGATACAGTGAAATTGCCACTTAATGGAATAAGCAGTCACTTCTGTTTTCTTAGGTTTGCACAAGCAAAGTGTGCATAATCACTAATGATACCGAGGGTTCCATACCTCTACGCCTGTAAGCGTGGTGGCATGGAACCCTTGGTGCGCAGTTTGACCTGCACTTGACCGTTTATCTCTCAACAAGATAGATACTGCTCTCTCTGTCTTCACCAAGAGGCCACGACAGCCTGTGACCTAAATAGAGTGCGCTGGAGGAGCTGTGAATACATTGGACCGTGCATGCGGCTACTGGGCTCTAGCTCTTAGCATCCGCAGCATAAGTGCGTTCGGAAAACAGTGGGTATCTCCGGGTGAGGTTAACCGTACCAGTGTACAGCCAGCATCCACCCGGATGTACTTCCGTAGTTTATCTCCGCGGGGTACGTCGCGTGGTAGACCGGGCGACGGATGCACGGAGATACATCTGTTTGCGTTGTAGGTTTAATGACACATCTATTGTAGACTAGAAATGTTGTAGGTCAACGTGAACGATTTGCGCATCCCGTTTCACCCCCTTAGGGAATGTTTCTCGGGAAATCCTTTCTTACTAGTGCACTTGTACGGTCGGCCACAGACTCAGATACCCCATGGCAGCTATTACGGCGCGCGGCATAAGGGCGCCAATCGAACAAAAAGGGGTGTCTGAGACTGTGGCCGACTGTACACCGCGAAAGTAAATTGTATCGAACATCTTTTTGTTTTTTTCTAAAAACACTAACCCGTGCTAGGGACATTCTAAATATTTATAACAAGTTCGAAAATTGGTTCAACTTAGAATTGTTTAAAATGTATCGAACAAGTTTTTAATACCTTTCGTGGTTTCGGATGTGCGTGGCAACTTTACTCACTGCAGATGGGTGAAGATATCACTCAGATGATGTAGTGCCTGAAACATGTTTGTTAGATGGCTTGCTGAACTATAATATAGAATCTATCCACTCAGTCGGCTTAGACAACAGAAATACAATGTAGAGCTAACTAAGCCGTGGGTTTCATCACGATTTTCCATCAAGATTGTCAAATGAATCCACTTCAAAATAAGAAAATTGTAAAGTCATAAGTTAATGCCACCACACCACCGCAAATTTTACAATCTTTTTCAAAATTAATTTGTGCCATGCGAAATTTGACAGCCATATTCCGGTTCTTCTATAGCCGCTAACTATTAAGGCTGGAAGTATGTACTAGAATACTGCCGCGAACGAAAAATCTCTGAACAAAAATAGCTCAGTTTAGCTACAAAATGTAAAAAACTGTGAAAATTTTGATTTTCCCGCCACGTTGCTATCGTCCACCCTTAAGTGCTTTGTGAATTTGTGCTGAAAACTGCTCATTCAAATTTGTTAGCTCTCAACCATAAGATTGGAACTCGAAAAAAAAGTATAAGTTCGTTCCTTGAAGAGTAGGTACCAACAACCGGCCTCACGTTTCGAACACTGGTATATTTCTTCCCAACTAATTGTATGCAATTTTAGGTCACCCATATTGGTTTGATAGTTGAGCGGAGCGTGCCTGCACACGATAAAAACGACGCCCACAGGGACTACCTTCTTCAGAGTAGAAAGGTTTAGAAGGTCGTTTGTACACTCGGGAGCAAATGGAGAATAGACAAAAAACCGGGTCGATAACTTTTTCATACGTTTTAGTGTTTTCTAAACGATGTGCATTGTGCAATCCAACAATATTGTTAACTAGCTTTTGCCCGCGACTTCGACCGCGCAGACTTTTTTTTCTCGTGAGTTTTTCCGTTGTTTTCTGCTATTCGGGGCGGAGAGAAATCCAACAAATCAAAAATCATAAAAATCGGTCCACCCGTTCTCGAGTTATAAATGGTGTGACTAACACGACTTTGTATATTAAGAAGAGATAACACAATATTACAAATTAAAAAAAGCAGACTTCACTGGTGAAAAGCCACATTGTTATTAAGCCATTGCACCGATTACGAGTAATTTGCTGAGGAGTCCTGTTCTCCCTCTCCGAAGTTATTCATCAGATATTCACAATTTTTTTGGGACCACATAGGAAAGCAAAGAAAAAACATCAAAATCAGTTCACGTAGAGTAAAGTTCTGAGGTAACACATATAAAAAAACATACCTACCTACGGGTCGAATTATGGACCTTCACTTTGTGAAGTCGGTTAAAAATATTGTTTTAAACTATTTACACAAATTGAATACAAGTAACATGAATTTACGGAGGCCACGAGTTCGAAGTAATTCGTTATTGTCTTTTTTTTTACTTTTGGAATGTAAAATAATTTAGTGAAAATTATGAAAGAAAAAATGCTATAAAAATTACCTACAGTTCTCTATGCAACCACTATGACTTTTTTCAATCTTTTAATAGGGGATTTAGGTAATTTCTTCTGTTCCGTATTCCTCTATTGACCACCGACGTTGCAGTGGCGGCCGCACCCTCTGCGATACTTATTACTTCACACACGGGGAATTTACCTATTAAGGAAGGAAGGCATTAGCAAGTGGATATCATGTTAGGGTTCCGTGTTCCGTGTTAATCCATCCATCTATCCAGTGAGTTATACTGGGAATCGTTATCAAAATTACTTATTTTAAACAGACTTCAAAAAAGGAGCTGGTAGGTATTCTCACTTATTATAAATGTTTAAAAATATTATTTTATTGTTTGAAAGGCTATATTTCCTGTGATCAACAAATCGTGAAGATCTGATTAAGAACTTCCGGGGGCTTGCTTTATGTCTCTAAATTAGGTCCCTAATGACTGTACTTGGCTCATAGCTCCAGGACTCTACAATTTACTGCAGAAAAAAGTGGAAGCTAAGCTAGGGTACTTAAAAAACCGGCCACGCACGTCCAAGTCGAACTCGCGCACTGAGGGTTCCGTACCCGCCATACAAAAATCTGGTTATACGCACCCTCGGTGCGTGAGTCCGACTCGCGCTTGTGTGTTTTTTTTTTTTATTATTTGTTGTTACAAGATAAAGTAAGCTTATAGGGCTTTGTTCATACCAAGTTTGATGCTTGTGTATTAAAACGTTTTTGCGATGGAGCACGTTTTATTTATGGTGTTTTTTTAAATTATTATTGATTTTTTTATTATTTGTTGGATAATCCGCCATATTAACACAGATTAATAGGGTCCCGCTTGACACCCTTCCGGTACGGAACCCTAAAAAGTTTTATTTTTGCTTTTCAGCCACATTTTTTGTAAAAATGAGTGCTGACTCCCGGTCCACTGCAATTTTATGCAAGGTTCAGCAAAATACCAGCCAAGATTAAAGTATTCTGTCCAACAGAGAATAGTTTTGGTTTATCTCGACCACAGGTGCATTTTTTACTCAAATGAGCTCTGTGGGATGTGTGGTGCAGTAGGAAAACAGGTTACAAGAAGCTTAGCACAGCACGGCACATTTATTTCACTCTACGGACAGCAAGTTATCTTAATCGAGTTCGATATGGCTGCAGCAACCATTCGGCTGTGCAATTTTAAAACATAGCAAGAGCCATTTGCCAAATTTTACAGGAGAGCCAAAAACGGTTCGGTTTTGTTTCGATTTTCTAGTGAGACACCGATTAAAGATAGTACCTAAGCTCAAAAGAAGCCTTGCCTTGTCAAACAATACAATTTCATTCCTGTGTAGCTATTACGTACCTACCTAGGTGTAATGCACGTATGAAAACACATCATAACTTAATTTTCTGATACCTACTAAAACGATTGAATCACAAATATAGTAAACAAAATCGAAAATGTTCCCATAACAAACCCTAGAATCCTAGAATTAGGTGACAGCTATCTAAAACAGCCAGTTTCGTGTTGAAATTCATAAAAGTTTTGAAGATATTTTGGCTGAAAAAAAATAGGCGGCGCACTTTTTTTCAACGAAAATATCTTGCAATCTGTTATGGATATCAACATGAAACTGGCTGTGTTAGATAGGTTTCGCCTAATTCTAGTATTTGGTAAGTGAACATTTTCGATTTCTTTAGTGTATTTGATAAAGGAATCGATTTTGTGCATTTTTCTTTGCGCGCGGGCTAATTCACTATGCACTGCGCCTTAAAACAAAAAAGAGCCATCGACATATTATTATTAATGAATAATAGAATGGCCTTCTGTTTAAGAGGAGCTTTCCGTAACCCGTTGATTCATGCATGTCTTCACAAACTACCTGCCTCCATATTGTCCACAATGTTTTGTCGACGTGACGCGAGGCTTGGCACGCAGCCGGCCGCCGGCACAAAATAAAACAAACGAAAGTACAGTGCTACCAAAGCATGCAAAATACTTGAAGAGGTTTTTTTACAAAAACAAAGTAATCCGGTTTATGGGTTAGCAAAAAAATACATGGTTAAAGCGTCGGAAAATCTCGAAAAAGTCGTCATTGAAAAACGGGTTATGTTAGGTCGATGGCAATAAAATAATATTTTTATCTGTGATTTTTTATACTCCATCTAAACGTGTCTCAAGCACTGCAGCGTCCGATTGGTACCCGGGTGCCTCTGGACGAGTGAACGTTGTATAATTATAATCTAAAATACCTAAATGGAAATTGCAAATGTGGACCTATCGCTATCACTGTGCGATGTCTGCAAGTTACGTAATCAGGGGTCGACCGCCCGTCTCTGTTCGCTCACGCTACGCTCTCAGGGGGCTAAATCTCGGAAATCTCGCATTCGACACATCGCGAAGGAAAAATCTCATGTCATTTCGATCTCGACTGCTCCCGACTCTCGAGGCATGTCCAGCGGAAAAGGCAAACATCTCGCAGTATTCTCGTGCCTTATGCCGAGGATGACTTCGTGAGAATAAGAGATGTGACATTTGCCGTAAAATTAGATTTTTCCTTCGAGATGTGTTGAATGCGAGATTCCCGAGAATTTGCCCTTCTTTTATTTTCTGAATTTATTCTTCTGTCACATTATCTTTTGGAGGCGGCCGTGTGTCCGGGCTCACCCGTGAAATGTATGGGGCTAATTCGTTTGTGCCGCAGTTTTGTTGCGAACGTCTCTCCGCTGACACAGACATGTGGGCGGTCCAAAGTTTCCTCCAAATGTGTTTAGTTTCGTTGGATGGGTTATTTAACTACTGACCGACTATTTCAAGACAATAATCCGACTGGACAAACTTGTGGACTTGTATTATGCTCTTAAAAGTAGTAGGGTCCTATCCATAATGCTTTAGTTAGTCTTTGGGTAAAATGTCGGTAAGATGTCACCCACAAGACATATACTTTTCGACTTATTTTTACACCTCTGACGGATCCAGAACAAAATACCTTTAGAAAAGATGTATCTACCGTTCAAACTTTACAATATATCTTCAGCCTCTGTCACTCACTATCCCTTTCAATCCGCTCGTCATAAGTCCCGACATAATCACGATACCTTACCACGATATCAGGACTTTATAATGGAATTGTTTAAGTTTAAATCACAATCGCCAAAAGAATGTGCACTCTATCACTATCCCTTTATCACCTCTATCTTTATGTCCGCGATTTGGACAATTCAATAGCTTTCAAACGATCGCGATCACAATAGTTTTTAATGATAGCTTGTGTCAGATAAATTCTGTTCCAACTTCAGCATAGACGCCTGAACTCCTGAAATTGTTTACCGTAGGTGTGTGAGGAAACTGCATGATGAAGCGAATGTCATTTTCAGTAATAAGACAAAATTAACAAAAATAAACAATCCGACTTCACTGGTGAAAAGGTACCTACACTGTTATTAAGCTACTGCACTGATTCCGAGAGATCTGCGGCTGTCCGTTGAGGAGTTCCGTTCTCCATATCCGAAGTTCTTCATTAGATCTTCACTATTTATGGGACCACACAGGAAAATACCCTTTCAAACAAAGAAGGAATCATCAAAATCAGTCCATCTAGAAAAAAGTTCAGAGGTAACAAACCTCAATAAAATGGAGTACCTCGACAGCGAATCGGCTCGCCGGTTGAAAAGGAACAATGTCCCAGACACTGCAGCGCCGAGTGGTCTCTTCCCCCTACTAGTGTGAGTGAAGGTGCCACTGGACGCCGCTGTATAAATCATGTCATTACGTAGATGCAAAGGCCTTAGTTTTAAAAAGGAAAGCAGATTTTAAAACACTGAGCATGCATTGTCAAAAATTGTGTCGGAACGAGGTCTATCGCGTGGAACCCAGTCGGCATCTGAATCGATAGGAAATAATTAATGTTGGATGGACGTAATAACATTGGATGGCCGATGTCTTTATTATTAGTGTTGTTATTATGTATGGAGGAAATCGATGTTGTAATAGGGACTACACCTATCTGTTTATTGTATTTGGAGGACACACGCCTTTAGCATGTTGTTATTGTCGCTACAAAACATACCAATGTTTTTTTCTGTTGTCTCGCCTTATCAATAATGTAAAATAAAAATATCATAAAGATGCGAACTTTCTAACGGTAAGTACCTAACTAGTTATATTTTGAAGAAAGTATTCTTACTTTTTCTTTCTTATTTTACACGAAAATTGTAATAGGCAATCTGCTTGTTTTACCTTCAGTAATTGTAAATACATCACCTCGCTCCTAACAAATCATGCAAGAGATCACCGTATCGCGTGCTATCGAAGTGAAACTTCATACCATAGTTTTATTATTGTATCGAAACGGGTCGAATCGCGATTGGTTTTTAGGCAAATTAATTACCTTATTATAGTAAAGTTTTATTGATAGCAATATTCACCGAATAGAGTACCTATGGTTGGCAACCCTAGGTGTAACAAAAACTAATCCAGTAATTGTTCACCCTCGAACACCGAATCACTCTGTTTACCTCTTCACGCCGCTTCACAGCGCGCTCCACTAATGAAATGAACGGCAGTGACCCGACGAGATTGCCATAACTTTTGGCCTTCTTTTGGCCTCGTCCGGAGCAACTTTCGGCCTAACTTTAGCGAGATAACTAGCCATCGGGAGTGAATGATGGATGATGCCAACTATCCTAGTACTGTTGGAGACGATTTTCCTGGATGCTTTAGCTCTTGTTAAGGAAATTGTGAGATTAGAGTTCTCCAAGCGCTGTCGTCTATCCAACCTAACATTAAAGGGGTAAGGTTTGTCGGCTGTTTATTTTTTGTGTGGTATCTGATAGGTGCGTATTCCAAACTGAGATTTTTACTTCATTTATATTCAATGGTTCCAGATTAGGCCGCATTGTCACCATTTAGGCTACCACAGGGCCATTTGACCACGGGTCAAATAGCGACCAAAAATCTGATCGGCTACCAGTAGCCATTTAGGCTACCTGAAAATGAGACAGGGCGATTTAGACAATCTCATGAATAGCACAAATTTATTGAATTTCTTGGTAATTTCTTAAAATACGTGTAAACGAATATTATGCACGTCGACCAAAGCGAAACGCAACTTCTACTTTTTTATTGACCATTCTTTGTCCAAAGAAGACAAATAAATTAGAGCATTTTAATTGGGCTAAATTGACGGAATAAAAAATTTACGTTTCAAGCTACTCAGTAGTAAAAATTAGGCATATTGATTTGGCTGATATCTGGTAATCCGTTTATATCTGGAATAGATTGGGAATAGGACTAAATTTTCACCACTAATCTAAAGGCAAAGTGAACACATTTTGTAAAGCTAGCACATTGCATAAAAGTCATTTAGTGTAATTAGGCCAAAATAGTATAAACACTGGCCAAGTGCGAGTCGGACTCTCGTTCTGTACCATTATCTATAAAAACGGCAAAAAATCACGTTTGTTGTATGGGAGCCCCCTTAATTATTTTTTTGTATTTGTTGTTATAGCGGTAACAGAAATACAGCATCTGTGAAAATGTCAACTTAAGACTCCGCTGTCCGTCCGTCTGTCTGTCTGTCCGTCTGTCACTGGCTGTATCTCATGAACCGTGACAAGATAGTTGAAATTTTCACAGATGCTGTATTTCTGTTATCGCTATAACAACAAATACAAAAAAAAATTAAGGGGGCTCCCATTCAACAAACGTGATTTTTTGCCGTTTTTATAGATAATGGTACAGAACGAGAGTCCGACTCGCACTTGGCCAGTGTTTATACTTATACTTAAAATAGTTTATACTTCAAATTGTTGGAAGGTAACCAAACTGCTTCCAATAATTTGAAGATTTCAGTGACGTGAAGGAAATCGCGTGCATGACGCTAGTCGTTTGTAGTTCGTAAATAACGTGGAGTCAGCTACTCAGCTCTTAAGATATTGTTAGTATGAGTCGACGGTTTCTTAACTGATTTCTGATTACGCCGTTCTGAGTCCGGGGAGAGGGTTGCGGGGTTTTATTTTTGCGCAGAAGAATCTTTGTGGAGTCTAGAAGAAAGCTTAGTAAAAACCGACATAGATATTTAAAATAGGCATTATCAAATTATTACCAGGTACTTAATAATAATATATTATCGCAGTTAATAATTTTTACACATCATTTTAACAATAACCAATAACCCGATCCGAACCAAATTAGGCATGTGTTATAAAACCCTCGAAATAATAAGAAAAGAGAATAATGATTCTGGAAAATGAAATACTATTGAGTTACCTACCTATTGTAAGATAAAATCCCAGAGTGAAATAAAAGGAAATTCAGTTTAACAAAATCGAATCTATTCAATTTACTACTTTTAAATAAAGGAAATATCAATTTATTACTTTATCAATAAATCAGTACAAATGAATTTCAAACTAGACTGGGATGTTATAAATTGATACTAAAATAGGAAGGGGCTTTGAAATAAAAATAATGTTTAGCAAAAATACCGTTACGTGTTTTATTTCAAAAATATAGGAAACTCAATGAGCAAATAGTACTTTTTCTTGGATAAAATACTTATTTAGCAAATATCAAACATATTGGAAATTAAAATAATGTTTAGCAAAAATAACCGTTACGTGGTGGTTTTATTTAAAAAGTATTGGAGACTCAATTAGCAAATTGTACTTTTTCTTGGATAAAACACTTATTTAGCAATTATGAAACATTTTAACACTTTTACTACAATACACAGCAATATCTTAACTTTTTAGCAGCCAGGATGTCGACACAAACCAACAATTCGTATGGAAAAATACAAAGAGAAAGTTAGCCGCACCACGCGGTGGCAGCTTTTTATAGGCTACCCAACGATATTTTTTTTAAAGTGTAACATTGTTTACAGCTTACCATGATTTTATTGGCAAAGACTAAGATTAGAATCGAGAGACTACTATTATAATCGAAATAATTAATTAATATTCAAGTGAAAAACTTACTAAAAAAAACCAGTTTCTCGCGAGTTATTAAAAATAACTAAAATAAGTTGCGTTTATAGAATCAAACGGACACCTAATCGTTTCCGTTTTTTTTGCTTTAAACCTCTAGTAATACTTTTTAAGACGGACCAAGGAACTTAGTTAATTCATGAAAATTATTCTCAAACTCTCTGTGGGCGACCCCAAAAGAGTAACAATGTAATCACAAGCGTCGTCATTCTTTCAAAACCGCACATTATAGATACTTTTATATTTCACAAATTGCTTCAAAACGTTACCTCTTCAGTTTCCTTGAGAGATGTTCTATCAAAGAATGTAACGGGGACAAAGAAAGTTAGTAGCTTTACAGAGCGTGTCAAGAGTCAAGAGCAAACGTTACAATATCGCATCATCGTTATGCCAGCGCCTTCTGATATATAAACTTATGGAAGGTTAGGTTTCCGTTATGTGGTTTCACTGGTGGCCACTTTTACATTACAAACAAAGATATGATTCTGGTAAGTACTTATATTTTTATGGAAAAAGCTCGTTACCAGCAACCCGTAAAAAACACTTGTCATCAACTTTGATATTAAGTTAATTAAATTCCAATAAAATCAAATTATTGAAGTTAGTTTTTATTTTTATTGTTTTGTATAAGTCTTGTAAGTCTTGTTTGGTATATTGTATATAAGTCTGGGCTTTTGTAATCTTTTTCCACACTTCTGTCTCCTCTTGTTTTGTTGTTGTAAGACTTTTCCTCCGCCTCTGAAGCACCGACGACCTCCAAGTATCTTACGTAATATGAAACAAAAGAAATAAAATAATACTTAATAATCAATTTACATATTTAATTGCATTTTAGAATTGTAAGTACTTCTTGTTTAAAAAGTAAGTACCTGGGTGACCGAGCTTCGCTCAAATTCTACGAGATGACGTTATATTTGATTGATTTTCTTTGCCCCTAAGTAAACCAGCATGATGATAAGACATAACAAAACACATAGATAGCCTATGTGTTTTTCTTATGTCTAAGCTATCTCTATTCCAAATTTCATCCAAATCCTTAGAGCCGTTTCCGAGATCTCTCGTTTAACAAGATAAGCTCGTTTAAAGTATGTAATAATTCTGTGTTCAAATAGAAAATACAGTAAAATTGAGACATAAAAATTTCCAGCTGTCATACAAGACTGCTGCTTGATATCACTTCTATGAGAAAAAAAAATGTTAGTTGCCCAAGCTATAAAAATTGCATTTTTTGTTGAATGTTGTCGCGACGAGGACGATTACTTATAAAGACCTTGGAGTTGGTGGCCTATTTAAAAGTACATTATGTATTTTGAAAACTTGTATTGCTGCCCCTTCCTCCGGTACGGTAGTACCTCCCTTATGAATTATGCAGACCAAACTTTTGACGCTTTTCAGTTTCAGATCTTAGACAGACGCTATTATGTAGTCATTGCCTTTGGAAGTTTTTTGCTCTACATTTCAGTGAGTAAAATACCTGGCCTGAAGTTTTTTTTCTAATCTTACCTGTAAAACTTTTTGTTTCTTCTAAAGCACTAACCCCTGCTAGGGAACATTTTAAAGATCGCAAGAGGTTGGCGGTTCAAGTCCTGTCCCGAGCGCTTTTTTTCCAACTTAAAATACATCTTTACGAGTACCTATAAAAAAAATTCAAATGAAACCAACATCTTCTAACTCCTTCGAATCATCTTTTCAACTGATCAAATACTTTTTACATACCGCGATTCGACCCGTTCCAAACCAAAATTATGTGTGAATATCGCGAATCATTAAAAATACTTTTTATTCAGAATTTAGCAATTTATGCGCAGTGTATAATATAGTCGTCGTCAGCGACACGAAAGGATATCCTGTAGGTTCAATTGAAGCCCTTATGCCGCGCACGATAAAAGCTGCCGTAAGTTACATTTCACTTAATGTAAGTTTTACGCGGGGAACTTTACCCGCACCGGCATTTGAACCTGGGACTTCACGCTAGTGTGTGCAACTTTCACCACAGATTAGATAATACAGGGTGCACTCTTAGGCCCGGTTTCTGAATTGAGAATTTTACTGAGTAAATACTTAACTATCGTTCTGTCACGTTCTATTGTGAGTAATCTGCAGAGACGGAGCGATATTTAAGTACTTGCTTAGCGAATTTGTCAATTCAGAAATCGGGTTTTAGTCGATAGCGATACTTTAAGTAGGCTGTCTACTGATCAATATAAACAATTTATACTACCCGCGAAAAAAATTGAGCGAAAAAAATTTCAGCTGCTTCATACATTTGGCGCAGTACCGAGTCGACCTTTTGTATGGAACAGCAGATATTTTTTTCGCTCCATTTTTTTTCGCCACCTAGTAAGTGCAAGTTGTTTGTATTGATCAGTAGACAGCCTAATTAAAGTTCCGCTATCGACTTAGAGTGCACCCTGCAGTTATTAGCTCTACCTACAGGGCTACCACCGGTCTCCAACCAACACCCAACATACTCTTCGACCTTTACCAATCAACATCCTATGAATATGGTTAGCCTACTGTCCTTTAAAACTCCAAAGAGCCAGCTAGTCCATTAAAAAACCCACAACGTTGAAGCTACAAAAGGGAACACACATTTTGGGACATCGAATTTTTTCAGCCTCGCGCGTCGCTGCCGGGTTGTGTGTGAAAATGTAAATATTGTAAATTATTGTCTGACCAATGAACGTAGCGGGTGCACAGAAGCACAATACAGGGTAATTTCTACTAGAAAGCTTAGATTTTACTAGAAAGGCCTATAAAATAAAAAGAGGTCGGTAACCTTCTATCAGGGAGGTTACCCTTGACGCTATTGCGATCAAATTGAAAAAGATTTAAAATTAATTTCTCTTTGAATTTGCATTAAATACTTTGTAATGTTTATTAAAATTATGCAATAAAAACACAAAATGCGTCTTAACTTGTAAAATATTAAATTTTGTAAATTGCGTCATATTGGAAAAATGCGTCAAGGGTAGAGGGGGCAGTTCGGTTTTGGTAACGCCAAAACGTGTAAAGTAAGGCCAACGACACGAGATAATATCAGGGATATCAGGGAGAGATAATTTCAGGGGTTTTAAACTTTTTGATTTGAAGAAATTATATACAAAAAATCCGCACAGGACTAGCTGAGCTCAAAACCAATTTATTTGCAGTTTTTATTTTATTTATTAGTTTTTTTTTTTATTGTTTTGGATTTATTTGAGGCCTGTTTATTTGCGGGAAAAAGCTCATCGAAATAGACAATCTTTTTTTCGACAAATCGCTTTACATTGCATGGGTAGCCGATTAGACGATATAGAGTTTAAATAAAAATAGGTAAAAAAACTTTTAAAGATAAATGTACTATTTTTTTTAAGATAAATGTACTAAAAACCAAAAAATAATAAAATAGATACAGTCGTGGGAATTATAAACATATGCATAGACTAGACTAAAATAAAACCGTGGGGCACGTCAATTGTCTACAATCGTTGATTAAAATGTTTGTTTTGTAATGTTACACTATAATTAGGCAGTTGACGTGCCCCACGGTTTTATTTTAGTCTAGTCTATGCATATGTTTATAATTCCCACGACTGTATCTATTTTATTATTTTTTGGTTTTTAGTACATTTATCTTAAACATTGCAATGTATGTTTAACATAAAACCGTTTAACTTAAAAAGTTTTTTTACCTATTTTTATTTTCTAGTTTTTAGTTTTTATTTCGCATTCTGTTTAATTCATATAGTACATTGTATTATACTGGTTGAGCACTTTCATTTGATACCCATATTGATGGGATCGATAAAACCTACGTTATCCGCCATTTTGTAGCGGCCGCCATCTTGTATTTCAATTTTTTATAGTATATTGTATTCTGCTTGTTGAGCCCTTTCATTTGATACCCATATTGATGGGATTGATAAAACCTACGTTATCCGCCATTTTGTAGCGGCCGCCATCTTGGATTTCAATTTTTTATAGTATATTGTATTCTGCTTGTTGAGCCCTTTCATTTGATACCCATATTGATGGGATTGATAAAACCTACGTTATCCGCCATTTTGTAGCGGCCGCCATCTTGGATTTATAATGATAATGAATAAACATAATTGTATTGTCACCAAAATCCAAAGTGTATACAAAATTTCAGATTAATCGGTTGACAGGAAGAGGGTGAAATTTGAATTACTAAATTTGACCCAAGAAAGACTAAAGAATAAAACAAACGGGGTGAGCTAAATAAAACCGTTTAAAAAAGGTTAAGTAACAAGCCACACAATAATAAAAAATGATTTTTTATTGGGGGCATAGGGGCCCATGGTCACAGTTCGTTGGACCTTTTGTTTTGCTTCGTCCCGTTGTAAAGGAACAGTCCCCAACGTTTTCAGGTGGTCCCGTGTGTTTACAGTGTCAACCGGGTGAATAAATGATACCGACCCTTTTGTACCAGTACGGCTGAAAAGTTGACAAATGGACGCGAGGAGCCGATTTGATTGCTTTTTTTCTGATATTCAGAAAGTTTACTGGGTATCGAACATTCAGTAAAAAAAAAAACAGAAATAGGTAAATGGTTTTCATAGTACGCCAAATATTTTTTCTTATCGGCAGATTAATTTGATTAGATTTTCAAATCTTTGACATAAATAAAGTATCAATAAATAAATAAAAAGTAAGTCTTGTATTTATCAGGAACGTCTTCCATTTACCACAGACTTCTAAAAAGTTGTTACTATTTTGAAAACTAAGCTTTGGCCACTATTATTTTCATCGCCATTAGGGTAATTAAAAAAGAAAATTCAAAGACTTGTCAACTATTTTATCTGCAGTGTCAACCAGTTACACATTTTATCAAAGAGGAGGCAGGGGCAAATATCAAATAGGGGCAGCTATTTAAAACGAAGTGAAATAAAAACATTTTACTTTAAAAGAAATATGAAAAAATAAATTTGGTTTTGGTCAGCTGAATTTTCAAGTTTACAATTACCTAGCAAATTTAATGTAATGAGTTGAGAATTAAATTCAGGTGTAATGTTTTATTATTAAACCTACAGTCGACCTTAATTTTTAGCACAAAATTCGTGTAAGTTCAGTAGCGCTAGACAAAGTGCAGACTCATTGTCTGGCACCTTCGCCACATTTTCTTGCTGAAACATTGTTGCACACTTTGCCAAGGTGCGAAAATAAAGAGGGGCTTTTCTCGCGTAGTCTGCTTTGAATTTAGAACTTGTATAAAGTTAGAAAGGACTTTTGAAAGTTCATTAGCGGTATTATTACCAGTATTTTGTAAAGGTGAATCGAACGTTTATTCTTTATTCGTTTATTCGTCCTTTCCAAAATAGGTTTTCAACCATAGATTGTTTTTCTAAAAGGTGTTTTGTTTCTTTATTGACTTAGTTAAAAAGGAAACACCTTTCTCCATTCACTTCAGTGGGACATGTGCAGGCTAAACCTTACTTTTGTTTACTAAGCTTAAACCGCTCATGAAATAAGAATTCATGAAAAAAATATGTTCGCTTGAGCTTTGCACTAATTGACATACAGCCTAACCTACTGGGAAGGTATTTTAATATGAAAGCATTTTTATTCGCTCAAATTTATAGTGAAATTAAAAATAAATACCTCGGATTTCAGAGGGTTTTTTTGCTTTGGCTAGAAAGAAACGGGTAAACTAGATTTTAAGGAAAGAGTGAGGGAGAAGACGATGTATGTGTGAATTAGGTATATGCTTCGTTCAGGACCAAATCAGTAGTTGACGCGAACTTCATTGCTAAAGTCATTGATATTCGACTTTTGGTTATTTCCTTGGAAAAAATCTACCGATGGTTCTTTTTCTTTTATTTCGGGTGACAGAATCAATTTCGTACCGTTATTAACAATGGCATTACAGAGAAAACAGGAAGCTAAGTTAAAAAATATTTGTTATACATGTTTTGACCCTCTCTCCAGATAAATAACTTTGACTGATAGTGTTAGGGAAGTGTTCGTGATAGTGATAGCATAAAAGTGATGAGTGATAATGCATGTGAGTGGTAATGCAATTTGGATCTGTGAGTGAGATATTTATATTAAATACTTATGGAAAATCCGAGAGGGGTAAGTCAGATCTTTCTACTGCCTGTCCCTTCAACAAAAATGCGGTAGATCCTTTCGGTGAAAAACGATGAACTTTTATTTAACGTTCCTCGCCTACTTAACTGCGCAAGTCTACGAGACTATATGTCGTACGTGTGATAACCGTATTATTATGTGCATTTGCGCATAATAATTTCTAGCTGGAGTCCAGAAAGAACCTTGCACATCTTGTTAGATCCTAATTACCTACCTACCTATGTTATGAACTGAGGTAGGTACCTACCTAATGAATGAATTACCTATTGTTATGTAAACCTACATAAAAATCTATTATTTCTAGTACCTTAAGGCCCGTAAGATCAATCACAGTTTAAACCAAAAGGCTAGTCTAAACCTTATCTGTCGATCAATTTTCTGAGTTTAAACTGTGATTGATCTTACGGCACTAAGCCATTTACAAAATTAAGTACCTATGTACGAGTGAAATAAGAAACTCTTGAGCGGAAAATTAACTCAACCAAAAAACCACAGTTGCGAAAACGGCCGGAGGGTACCCATACCCTGACAGACTTGCGTATGATGAAAATAACGAAAATAGAAACAATATCGTGCATCCTACCTATGTTATGTACGCCGTTCAAACTTACCGAATAAACAAACACCTTTATATTTAATCGTACATTTTATCTACTGACACGACATTACGGTATAGGTCTTCTGTACCTAGGTACAGACAGACCTATACCGTAATGTCGTGTCAGTGGATGTGGAGCTCCGTCCTCCACAAAATATATACTAAATGTGTCTAACCAGTAGATACGGATAGCGGATTCCTCGCAGTAGCTCTTATCACGCGCGGCATAAGTGCGTAAATCGAACAAGGGGTACCTTAGCGTGTTGCCGACGGTACCTACACTACAGCCTTCAATTAGCTGATTGGGTCGCGCGTCATATCGCGTACCGCGCACCTTTCTCCGGCTTGAGGGAATACGGTTTGGCTTTGAGAAAACCCTCGCCGTTTTTATGCGGTGACATTGGCGAAACAATCCAACTGGCACAGATTTGTACCTATTGGAAGATCAAAGCCCTTGCATTGCATCTACGGAATCTTTGCATTGCATCTAGAAAATCAGCGTGGCGGGAAATTCATAATTTTCACAGTTTTTTAAATTTTGAAGCTAAACTGAGCTATTTTTGTTCAGCTATTTTTCGTTCGCGGCAATAACATAGAATTCTTTTCACTATTGTCAACAACAGAACAAGAATAATTCAGCCGATTATGTGTTCTGGTCGTCAAAGCAGTGGCGCTGCCCAAAAAAGTTGTTGATTACCATGAAGTTAAGTACATGGTACCCCTCCCCCCCCACCCCCCCAGCAATTTTGTATTTATTAATTTGTCTACTTATAAGCTTATTATCTGCTAAACGCGCTGTACTTCATTCCTTCGTATGTTTCCTGAACAGGAACCATTCTCTCAGAATTGTCACAGGAAAAAGGCGATTTGTCTTTGAAAAAACCCTCACCATTATACGTATTATGCGATGAAAATGACAAATTTTTCTATTTCAGCACTAGGATGAATTTGACACTAATTGGCATAATTTGGTATACTTATCCATATGACATGGCCTGATTTCAATTCCTATTTTTGCACGAATATGAACTTAGTCACGGACATTATACTTAAGAAGAAAAATTACCTATGATCTACAAACAAAACAAATAGATATTTGATAAAAAATATAGATAATAAATAACGAAAAACTCCGTCTGCATTACAGTCTTAGCAGGCGGGACTATTTTGATCACCCCCATAGAATATGGGACTCGAGTTATTCGGAAAACACATCTCGGAATGGTGTAGCGGACTCATGTAAGACTTGCTTTTCGCCCGCGACTTCGACCGCGCTGACTAAGATAAAAGGTTGCAGTTGCAGCTATATTTTTCCCCCGCTATCGACGTCAGTCAGGGAAAAAGCTAGCAATCGATAAAAAAAATCCTGTACAAAGTTTGGTAGGTAAAAAAGGGTGAAATTTATATAAAAAAAGAAATGTATCATATTTATTTTGCTGTAGATTATTTTAACAAAGTTACATGTTAGTTCAGCTCGAACTCTCTCTCTCAGAGAGAAGGCCTTTGCCCAGCTAGTGGGACATGTACAATTGTACAAGCTACATCTTACTTCTTTTACAAATCTGTTGAACAAAACAGTTGGCATCCCCTTTCACCCTCTTAGGTGTGGAATTTCGAAAATTCCTTTTTTAGTGGATATGTACTCTACATAAAGGACACACCTTGAAAATTTCATGTCATTCATTTAATTTTTTTTAGGACCTGTGGTGTAGGTTGTGTCAGTCAGTCGGTCATTCAGGACATTGGATTTTATATGTATAGAGATATCCAAAATTGCAAGGGTTTATAGGTATGTACTTTTATGTAGCTCTTATAATCCATTGTAGTTAGAGAGCTGGTGACCAAGCGAGATATTTTTTCGTACAAGGCTGGGAGCCTCTGAGCTGGTTATTTAGACTCCGCTGATCACGAATATACCATTTTTATAGTCCGGGCGCGGTTGAAAGTTCGTTTTTTTTAGCGTTAAAAGTGTAATTTTTTTGGTTGAGGAATATTTTTTCGTACAAGGCTAGGAGTTTCTAGAGTGCTTATTTAGACTTCGCTGATCAGGAATATACAATTTTTATAGTCCAGGCGCGGTTGAAAGTTCTATTTTTTGAGCGTAGAAAGTGTATTTTTTTTGGTTGAGGAATATTTTTTCGTACAAGGCTGGGAGTTTCTATGCTGCTTATTTAGAGTCCGCTGATCATGACTATACCATTTTTATAGTCCGGGCGCGGTTGAAACTTTGACTTTTTTAACGTTAAAATTCATAGAGAGACCCAAAATATTACCCCATTTGGATGGTCCATCAAGGCTAATATTTTGAAATTGGATATTTATATTTATAATTTGTGAATCCGGTGTTTCTCCTTTGTTGTGTTCACGAAATAGAGCACATTAAAGGGGGTCCAATGTATGACACCAGTTTTACAAACTCAACTGACAGAGACACACCCATATATATAAACTGGAGTGTAGTTTTCCGTTCCAAATAATATCAGTTTGGTAACTGATAATCATTTTCTTCCCAAGATACAGCTGAGTACAGGGACCTAAACTTTTTTTTGTTCTTCTTATCTTCAAGACACTGTTGTAACAAGATAAAACGTATTTTTGTATAGAAAGAAAATATGAGTTATAAAGCTCTACGGAGACGCGTTTACAAGACAGCTCATCAAAAGGAATTCATGGCTAGATCGCATCGGCACGCCGTAGCGCCTTAGTACATGGAGGTGGATACCATAGAAATCAGTGTGGTGCAGATACAATACTGAATCAGCCAGTTAGTGGAGTGGAGAGACCTGCAGATAGAGTTGGAAGTGCGAAGGATTTTTTGACCAGGCTACAAAGATCGTTTTTTCAACAGTGATGAAAAACAGAGATAAGTGTATTGCTACGGTCTTTGGCTTTGCTTTGCTATTATTATCAGTAACGTTCAATAAAATTACTCGTGATTACTGGTTACATTCATAGTCCAGATAATCACTGTTTCTTTATTTTAAACAGTACACAGCAAAAAAATACAAGTATTTTAATGGAGTCATAAAAGAAGCAATTATCAATATTTCATTCTATGTTTGAGCCAAATCGGCCGGTATACAACAAAGTTTGACATTACCTTCGACATATTTTGCGGGTTAAATTTCAAAAAACTGAATCGCCGAAAAAAACCCTATAAATATCATACCTACTCACAAAATTTCACGAGAATTGTTCGAGAAATACGACCTGTATTAGGAGAACAGATGTCCATCCGCCGGAAAGCATTTTTGCCAAAGCTGAAACGGAGACACTCGGTCACTTCGCTCGCTCGGTCAAATTATTGTGCACTTCTTCAAGGTTTGTACTTCAAATTGGCAAGGAAAAATAAAAAGATTAAAATAAATATTTAAAAAATCAGAGTGTGTAGACTTCGGCCCTAATACAAAAATGACAAAGTCGACAATGTATAGTGCCAACATGTTAGATGTTCAGTTGTCAGAGTTGCTATCGGCAAGTTTTTGGCGATTGTGACCAAAACAGAAAAAGAGGAAAGATAACACCTAAAAATTACAAAAAAACAGTGACTCCATCGATAACAATAAAGACTGCTTCAAGAAACAAAACATTTATTACCAACAACATTTAATCAACATTTTGATCACTGAGCCATTTTCAAAAAAACTATTTAATGCAGTTCATAGATGGCGCTTACAGATGTGACCATACAAGAACCAGATTACAGGTGTCAAAATTAATATGTGCTAAGCGAAATTCTTTGCAAACGGCTTATTACATAGAAAAGCTAAATAGAAACAACATGCAAGCAAAATTGGGATTCTTTCCGTACGTTAATTTACATAACCATAATCATCACTAAAAAAGAGAAACATTTGTCGTATTAATTATTGTTGATCATTACAACACCTAATACTTACCTACTCAAGTAAAAGCTTAACATTATGAGGTACACACAGGGTCGCGGGTTGAGAAGAACAATCTGATCTCGAAGCTATCTATTGCGTTTGTTGCTCATGATCTTGTGACGTCTTATCTATTCAGATGAAATGTTTATTTAAGTTTATCTGCGTAAGCGTTATGCCTGCAAAAAAAAATGATTTAAAAAAAAAAACAATCCTTAGTGAGTACTTAGTATTTTTAATCAGCATAGAACATAGCCATTATTAAGTATGTTACTTTATTTATTTGAACTTATATAGTGGAAGAGAGAAGGACCTTTATTTTGGCAAAGTAAGACCCCTCGGCCTTTCTCCTTTATGTGTACCTACTGGTCTATGAAGATGAAGTATCTTTCACCGTCTGAACAGGTAAGATGGTGGCACTGTACACCGTACACAATCAAGTGCACGGAAGTGTATGAGCCATGATGAGCCAAACATTGTATTAAATTATGTACCTACATGTAGCTTGCGATGACGGGAAGGAAGTATTAGTGGAGGAGCTAGGTTTTTATTCTTTCCAAAACTTCTGTTTTACGATTTTGGTGAAAGCGCAAAAAAAATCCACACAATATTACGGATGTAAAGACATGCAGCGTAGGCACAGTAATACGGTCCCGTTTGGCACCCTTCGGGTACGGAACCCTAAAAAGTAAAGCAGGTAAAACAACCTTAGAAATCCTTCCATAGCTTGGACTTGGTAACTATGCATTGCAGTGCAATTTTTTTCCTGTTCTCGATTTTCAATGCAATCTTGATAATCTGAAGAGTACCTAGTAATTGCCAAAGAGTACCAAATACCTCAAACTAATAGTAATTTCTAATTTAATCACAAATTCTACTTCATACTGGCGTTCATTCAGTTACACCTTTGAAAAGCTCTATCTCCTGAACGCAACAACTGAGAACTTTCAATATAATATTTTTTCCTTTGTACGACTAAGCTTCAGCTTCAAAAATTCATTCAATGAATATTTGAAGTAAAAAAAAAAATTCGTCTTCTTTACTAAGCTATATCTCAGGAAGACGATCACTATTAGTTACCAAACTGATATCATTTGGAACGGAAAACTTCACCCCAGCTTATATAATTATGTCTGTCTCTGTCAGTAGAGTTTGAAAAACTGGTGTCATACATTGGGCCCCCATTAGTGTGCTCTATCTCATGAACACCAGCGAGGAGAAACACCGGACTGACAAAATGTAAATTAGAATATCCGATTTCAAAATATTCTCCTTGCTGGACCATCCAAATGGGGTGATATTTTGGGTCTTTCTATAAATTTTAACGTTAAAAAAGTCAAAGTTTCAACCGCGCCAGCACTATAAAAATGGTATATTCGTGATCAGCGAACTCTAAATAAGCAGCATAGAAACTCCCAGCCTTGTACGAAAAAATATTCCTCAACCAAAAAAATTACACTTTCTACGCTCAAAAAATAGGACTTTCAACCGCGCCTGGACTATAAAAACAGTATATTCCTGATCAGCAAAGTCTAAATAAGCACCCTAGAAACTCCTAGCCTTGTTCGAAAAAATATTCCTCAACCAAAAAAATTACACTTTCAACGCTAAAAAAAACGAACTTTCAACCGCGCCCGGACTATAAAAATGGTATATTCGTGATCAGCGGAGTCTAAATAACCAGCTCAGAAGCTCCCAGCCTTGTACGAAAAAATATCTCGCTTGGTCACCAGCTCTCCAACTATTGTACCTATATTGTCGTATCCCAATTCCAAACCCGTTTTTCCTACTTCCGCGCCATTTCTCCCCCGCCTCGTCATCTCGCGTGCATAGAGATAAGAGGCGCTCGATTTTTCACACGACACCCCTTGCCTGATTGTGCTCTTGGTTGGGGATATATGGTGTTGTACTCCTTCAAAGGACACAGTCATATTGACACTTAGGCCTGAGTTCGTGTCATCTGGTCAAGGGTATCCACGATTGACTCTATTGCGTTCATATTAACAAAGTTTTTAGATTAATTTCTCTTTGAATTTGTACGCTTTGATTTTATATACTTCGTAATGTTTATTCAAAGGTTAGGCTATTTGTACAATAATGGCGAGCCCCCATTGGTGCGTTGTGCTGCGTTGCGTCGCGTCGTCGCAAAGGATCGACGCATTGTATTGTAATCACCCTCCCCCTGCTTCGTCTTTTGTCCGTCCATCCGTTGAAACGTCGCGCGCGACGTCGCAACGGTGCAAAAAATAATATGGAAAATGACGCGTCGACGCTGCGACAACGCAACGCAGTAGTGGGGCCTCGCCCTAAAAAAATACGATGAAATCTAATGACGTTTGACCAAACATCTATTATTTGTTTACTATTTTTAAAATAATAAAGAGGCAAAGGATACGTCGTCGTCATCGGCGACCAAGCTTACCGCGTTTTAAAAAGTCACGCTCGCGTGAGTCGGGGAAGAGATTACCTTATTTTATGACATCATGATTGCGCCTAAGCCTCAACTACACGGTTGACTTGCAGCCTCGCTTCTAGACGATAAATCTGCACTATCAGAAGCTTAACGCAGCACAACCCGCGCGACATTTTTCACCACACAGTACATGGTTGGATTTTCCCTTCGTTGTGTTGTGTAATATAATTAAAAAATAACAGTTTAAAAAAACTAAAAAAACACGCTTTTATAGCTAACCGAACTAAAAAGTATAAAATAATTTTTAATTACAAAGAGTTTAAAATTATAATAAAATTTAAGTTATTAACAGAATAATACAATTCAGAGTAAAAAGCGTGGGGTACTTGATATATTAAATGTTACAATCATTCTATTGGCAACTATCTATGAGATGCACCCCACGCTTTTTTACTCTGTATTGTATTATTCTGTTAATAACTTAAATTTTATTATAATTTTAAACTCTTTGTAATTAAAAATTATTTTATACTTTTTAGTTCGGTTAGCTATAAAAGCGTGTTTTTTTAGTTTTTTTAAACTGTTATTTATTTTTAATTTTTTAGTTCGTTTTTTTTTGTTTTTGTAAATTTCTGACATTTCTAGTACTCAAACATCAGTTGGCTCCTTAGAGTCTTTTGATCCCTACATGAAAGAGAAGCGATTGGCATAAAAAACAAATTTGGTATTTTAGCATTTTTTTTTGCTGACCGTACATTTTTTCCAAAATCTGTGAATGCAGTTCATAATATCTCAAAAAGTTATGGAAGGTCTCCTAAGAAAGTTTTCCTGTAACTATAACGGTTAAGGTACCTGCCCTTACTGCCCCGTCTCAAAAATCCACCCTGTATAATGGCACTGTAGGGGTATAATGGGAAACCGTAATCAAATTATTGCATTGTCATTGGTCCTTGATACGTATGCAAAGTTTCAAATTAATCAGACTTCTGGAAGTTGGTAAAAATTATGCTCAAAGATTCCGTTACATACATACATACATACATACATACAGGCCAAGCTAATAAAAGCGTGTTAAAAAGAGAAAAAAGAAAAATTAATTAACTAGTGGTTCGCCCCGAACTTTGAACTCGCGACCCTCTATCTCAGTAACCCCTCAACCGATTTTGCTCATGTTCGAATTTAAAAATTATCTTTACCTCATTTACCTGCATACCAAACATGACGATCCGACTACATTTACTCAAGTTATCGTCGAACGAACATTCATACATACATACAAACGCTGGATTGTTCCAGTAGACTCAGAGAACTTCGCTCGCTTCGCTCGTTCGTTCAATTAGAGAGAAAAAAGTCGAATGTAGAACAGAAAATAACAAATGCACATCACACACATCATTTGTTACGTCATCATAACCTGGTTTTTTAACCCTCGATACAAAAAGAGGGGTGTTCTAGGTTTGACCGCTATGTGTGTGTGTGTGTGTGTCTGTCTGTCTGTGGCACCGTAACTCTTAAACGGGTCAACGGCTTTGGATGCGGTGTCTTTAATTTGAAAGCAGGTTTTGTAGCGAGTGTTCTTAGATATGTTGTATCAAAATCGCTTAAGCCGTTTATGAGATATGCTAATTTGAAGTCAAAATGTCGAAGTCATTTAATTTTTTTAATTTAGTAGTTATGATGAGGGCCTTGAGGAGTTCTACGTGTGAATCAACGTAATGAGATGATTTATGCAGCCCCCAGTGGCACCCTCACTCAAAACTCACATAGTGTGCGATTAAATTCGTGGGGTTAGTGTCGATGTAACCTTTTGATAGTACATTACATCTTCACCAGGCGTTGAGTCGCGATTTTGAGGAAGGAATATAATGTAACGCCTGAGGCTTTATGTGACACAAAGAATTTGTAAGGACAAAGGTGGAGAAAAAGGATAATAAGGAACCAGAAATTCCTCGAATAAGCGAGATTATGTGGTTTTGTATACACCGTGGAATTTTAGTGGTTTTAAAGCCGAAGGTATTTAGTTGCACTCGTGATTCTGAGCCAAATTCCAAAATTTTACTTCAAAACGAGCGAAAAAAAAAACACTTCCCAATACAAACGGATATCGCCAATCGACACTATTTGTATGGAGAAGTGAATTTTTTTTTCGCGCGTTTTGGAATGAAATTTTGTAATTTGGCTCAGAATCACCATTGCAACAAAATACCTTCGGCCTTAAAACCACTAAAATTCCACGGTGTATTTAGCCACGTATAAGTCTCTGTAAAATTCGTCCGGCATTTGTTTTTATAACTGCCTAGGTGAAGGAACTAAAAAAAATTGTAGTTAACAAACAGTATCATCAAAAACCTTAGCTTTTAAATAGTAAGTAGGCCAGCCACATGCTAGGACCAGAGATGGGTAAATGCCCGGGTTGAAATCCACCGCTGGGTCAAAATCCATTTCTGCCCAATAAATGCCGGGCATTTTTAATAAAGGTCGGGCGGAAATTAAAATATTTTTTTACTTAAATTCAGTAACAAAATAACTTTTTTTTGACGAGGATAGTTTGGGTAGGCCCTAGCAAAAAAGGTCCTAGAAAGCAAAAAAGTTCCTGTTACTTGGTGCCGGAAAACGCACCGTTTACGAGTTATGAGACTTTGAAAAAAATAACATAACTCAAAAACGGTGCGTTTCTCGGCATAAAGTTAAAGAACTTTTTTGCTCTCCAGGATCAACTGAACAGGTCTCCGGTAAAAAAAAATAACAAAAAAATATATTTTTCATCTCCCATGCTCGGAAAGTTTGCTGTTACTAGCAACTTACAACCGTGTAAAACCCGAATTTAACCAATCTGTATTTTTGTGCGCTTCGAAATTTAAACGCCCTTGTTCTGCACGCCCCATGATGTAGAAAAAGAAAAAACACTGGCCGTTTCACTAGATGCCATATAATTTTATAAAAGCTTCAGCAAGAAGAGCCTCGTTTAGACGCGACTCTCCAAGACAGTGCCCATTTTCTATACAAAACTGTGAATGCAAATGAGGCATAGACATCTAAAGTCACGGAATAGAACATTCAGAAACGCGGTTTCTTCTTACAGTCTTTTTAATATTTTGTGTACTATATTTATTTTTAATTACAGTACATTAAAAAAATGCTCCGCTTCTGTTTTATCAATTAGATAATTATGGGTTGGTTTGTTAAATACATTTTTTCAAACGATATAATTGAATTTACTTTTTACCTCTAGAAATTTTAAATGTATATGGTAAAAGTTCAGAATGCACCCGGAAAAAAAACATTCTTTTAATTTTTTATTATTTTTGTGTCTGTATAAATAAACTTCAGGAAATTATTAATAAAACGAATGGTTTTAATACCAACGAAGCTGAAAACGTTAGTGCGGCAGCCGTAACTACAGTAAATTATGCTTTTAAAAGGAACTTATTTGACTCACCTGTTTTGCCTGTAAGTAGTTGTCTACTTTGTTTGTCCCGCTTGGCTAACAAAATGATTTCCTCGCTTCTGTGAGATGAAAAGTTTTGTGTTTCGCACGAATGCAATATTATTTGCGTCTCGTGCTTCTGAATACCTCGCTACGCTCAGGTTTCTTTTTTTGAACCACTCGCTACGCTCGTGGCTCAATTTTAGAAACCTTCGCTAGCTCGGTATTCAATACAAGCACTCGCCGCAAACAATAATTTTGCATTCTTGCATAACAAATAACTATTTTTTGTAAAAAACTTCTAAGTTCTGGGCCCATAGCGCCCCCAACACTACACCCTAACCAATTTTCTGTCCTTTTTCGTCACATAATATTATCCCAATAGGGTTTTGTATACAAAAAAACTAATTTGTAGTGAATTTTCATTTATGCCCACCGAAATGGGCAGAAATCCATTTCTGCCCGATTAAAACACTTTCTGCGCGATTAAAATCGTTTGGGCAGAAAAAGCAGAAATCTGGCAGAAATCCATCGCCCATCTCTGGCTAGGACTCCCATATGATAGCAGCCCTATATTGTCGCGCGCGGTGTTGTGTGGCAGTGCAGTAATCAGTGCATCAATCTTACAAAAAAGAGTTTCTCAAACCACGCTGACAGTTCATTATTGTTGTTTTCGTTAAGTACTTAATGTTATTTGTTGAAGTTTGTATTATTTATTACGTTTACGATCCAATTTTCATCAAGATTGTTGTTTATCCACAAATCCAACGTAAAACAATTACATTAACAATAAAGAAATCACCATCACCAAAATAATAAGAAAGTTTTAGTTTTGAACCGAAATCATATTTTCGTGACATCTTTTTCGGACCTTACCATACTCGTAGGTACCCGCCGCCATGTTCATATCGTTTCTTTATCGACGCGGCTTATACCTATTTAATCGTAATGTGAAACTGGCTGAAGCATTGTTATTCTACAACGCGAGCCTTAGACCATAACCATAGTTCAAGCCTTCACCGCAAAGATTATCTACGATCCGAGATAAAATCTCTGCAACCCATCTATCTACACAATATAACTTCACTGAACAAAACATTATAGCCTCCTTTCTAGACTCGTTATCGCCACAACAATGCCTCGGGAAATATTAACTACTATGGTAGAGTGAGACAAGTGATTCGCTTTCAACATAGACACTAAGGCCCGGTCCCTGAACTGAGAATTTTACTAAGTATGTACTTAAGTATCGTTCTGTCACGTTCTTTTGTGAGAAATCTGCAGATACAGAACGATACTTAAGTGCTTGCTTAGCGAATTTCTCAATTCAGAAATCGGCAGTAAGGGTGGTATTAATAGTCGTCTGAGATCACAGACTTGATCTCGATCTCAAGTAGGTGAACTCAGAAAAGTCAAATCCTAATGTCAAGCCTTGGCTAATGTCAAACTTGAGTATCTGTCGGCATATTAATATAGACACTACCTTGAGATTGACATTGACATTAGCCAAGGCTTGACATTAGCATTTGACTTTTCTGAGTTCACCTACTTGAGTTCAATCTTGAGTCGACAACTATTAATGTCAACCTTATTTTTACGGTGGATATTTTTAGAGAATACAGGGACAGAAGTCGTCAATTACTTTATGTCATCTACGAAGACTCACATAAAAAGAAGCGTAAAAAAAGAAGTATATTATTCGTCAGTTTGAGAGTTAAATTACTAGCTATTATCTGCGACTTCGTCAGCGCGCACGAAGTCGCAGATAATAGCTAGTAATTTAAGTCTCATGTGTTATGTTGATACCTAAGCTATCTCAACACCAAATTTCAGTAAAACCCGCCGAGCCGTTTCAGCGTGAAAGAGTAACAAACGCATCTCACTCATTCACTCACTGTATGTTCATAGTCGTGTTAGTTACACCATTTATAACTTGAGAAACGGGTGGACGATTTTTATGATTTTTGATTTGTTGGATTTCTCTCCACCCAAATAGCAGAATAACCATTAAAACAACGGAAAACGCACGAGTTTTTTTTTAAATAATATTTAGCGACAGACTCTTGCAAGTTGCTTCCAGTTGGCGGTACACGGTGTCTCGATCAACGCTATGATCCTGCTATCCCCAGTTAAAGCCCCAGTAAGCATATTGGACCTATAGCCCATACAAAATTCGTTCCATTTTCAAATTAATCCTAGGAATAGTGCTTACCTGGCGATTGAAAAATCGGACGAAAAGCAAGATACAGGCGGATAAAAACGTTATTGATGCTACCGTGCCGCAGGGGCTGGAAATATGCGGCACATTTGACGCAGAACGTCTTTTAGTTAGCGACGCTAATAGATTACTAACTAACATTCGATCCATTTTTTGTTCACTGTTTTTATCTGCCATCAGTCGTCGACTTTTATCAGATGAGATGTAGGTTAAAGTCACATTACAGGTTCATCATCCATTGACGCTGCTACCCTTTCATGAACCCTTTGTATCATAGGGTTGTTTCAAAAATCATTCTCCGTTTAATTCAACACATTATTTTTTTGTTTCTTTAATATCTCGTTAAATCGTGAGGAAACCTAAGCGCTGAGGAACCCTCTACGCGAAAATCTCCCAGCTACTAGGACATGTACACTGTTATACTCTTGCTACAATCTCGTCTAAAATTTTTGTTTTTGTTTTTCAAAGTTCTTTATTTCATTTAAAAACGACAAGACAACATATTATGTAACAACACTAATAACAACAATAAGAACACTTTACCGGCTGCAGTCACCCTTCAAAGTTTAGAAAAATATAATGATAGTTTTAGGTACTATTTAAAAGCTATTCTAAGAGCCTTAATTATCTTACTAGCGAGTTGAAAGCGAAGCGAACCCGCGGCGAATTCGCGACGAGTTCGCCGTGAATGCCAAGCGTTGACGTTATGAGAGAGTTGAAAGCAAAGCGAATAATAATTCTCCCAACATTCGCTCCGCTTTCCATTCGCCCGAAATTAGCTATTGTGTTAAGGCTACTTCGGGCACTGCTATTTATGAAATAACCCTCCTTCTGCGGCAGTCGGGTAAAAACGAATACAACACTTTTCACGGAAGAGCCCACCCTTATCTGAACATCAGAACTATCAGTATCAAAAGTGTCCCTTCTAAAGCCTGTTTGTTTTGCACAAGGCCCGAGTGGGTCGCGCCCACATTTGTAATGACCCAGGATTTATGGCCTAGATAGTATTTATTAACTCTGCTGCTCTAGATTCTGTCTTGAGACGGTTCGTGGGGGTTGTTTTGTAGGGATCACGTCTTTTGCAGCACTTCTAACTTTACAACTACATGCATCCAAAGTGTTTATGCTATATTAACTTTTAATGACTCGCGATATTCACACATCGAAGCAAGACCAAGCAGAATATATGAATTTTGTAATTTGGATGCATGAATATTATTATTATTTGTTCTTTACACATTATTGTATTTGAAAACCGGTCGAATCATAAGGTAATTAATAAAACTTTACCTAAAAGCAATCGCGAATCGACCCGTTTTCGAATAAAATAATTTGTTTATGCTAGGTTACTAAAAACAATTATCCGCCATCTTCCGTCATCTATATCTCGGCCGTCATCGTGAAATGTCACAATATTGTAATTTTCTGGTATACTGCCTTATTTCATCTCCTCATCGCCGCTATATTTGTAGCACTATCACTTTTTTCCTCGGAGCCTGATTTTTTCAGCCGAAAAGCAGTTTTCCAACACTTGATGAGTGTACTTCGTACTTAAGAGTACCAAGTGAAATAGGCAAAATAGAGTAGTTATTCCGCTTACTCGCAGCGTGTAAAATGGGGTGGCGATTCGACTTTCACAGGCGATTCGATTAGTGACTAGCCGTGCTGCAAAAATCGACCCGTGTAAATGCCCCATTAGGGTTGAATACCGATGGTTGCACAAGCATCTCGTTTATTTACAAAGTTACGTACCTACATTTGTGAAAAGCAGTTGCCAGCAGAACATTGTAAAGAAATCCCTGGCTTAGTTAGCACTGCACGTTTTAACCTTGTCTTTATACAACGTGTTACAAAACATCCTAACTATTTTTACAGAATGTAACCTACTGATCAACAGGATGTCAATTCTGCAAAAAAAAGTTTTTTTTTAATAACTTTTTTGTTCTTGGTCAGCTCATTTTCAAGTTCTCATCCCTAGTCTTGACATATTTTAGGACCTAGATTCCACATCCCAGAAAAAGTTAAAAGCGGCCATTTTTTACTTGTGCAGGTAGTAGTGGCCAAGTGCAGGTTGCCTGCCTCCCTTAGCTACAGCATCTACTGTCGATGCATTGGCCTATCTATACACTCGGCTTAGATACAGCCAAAAGTCAACGATTGATGTGAAGGTTTACACTTCCATATATTCCAGTTCACTGCGGGCAGCAAAAATAGGTCACAGATTTTACAATTTTGACACACACAGCCATTGTGATTTATCATTGAATTTGGTGCCTCTGTTTTGAGGGATAAAGCTATAATACAGTGAAAAAGTCGGTGTAAATACAAGTGAGTAAATCACGAAAGTTTAAGTTTAAAAAATAAAGCTCTTAATAGGTTTTGCTCTACATTCTACGATTGTTAGGTTGACTCAGGATGTTTTCAATCACTATAATTTATTTAAACTTAATTAAGTACTAATTAAACTTTGCACAAAGCTTAGAAAAACTCAACCACTCGACCCACTGTTTGTGCTTTTAAAAGACTGAAGCAGAAAATAAAAAGTCTCTAACGAGCACCAACACAATTTTCAGCTCCATCGCAGAATTTTCTTTGCCCAAACCTCAGATGCACTTTCCTAGCCCGCGGCACTTGAAAAATGAACTCTTTGCATGAGGTAAAAGGGTCCATCCATCAAGCCTACTCTCCTCGAGGGGGTTCAATGGGGCTATTAAATTCAAGAGCTGGGCAGAATGGTTGCCGCTTCTGACGCACTAATTGCAGAGCCATTCAGTGCTGGGGCCGTTGTGCTGGGAAATTGAATTGAACAGAAGTCTTTAGAACCCATTTCAAAGAGTTGGTGGCCCAATCGGTAGAACAGGTTCGAATTCCGATGCGGACATTTTTAAGGAAAATATCTGTTATAGAGAGGTTTTTTCAACAACTTTCAATATGGATTCAAGACTAAATTCTAGAAATAAAATATACCATCAAATGCTTCCATCCATTCAGTCGTTCCCTCAATGCTGAGGATCGTGACCATCATTGAAGTTGGCAGAGAGTCCATTGCGCTCTATCACTCGCGATGTGGATCAGTTTGTGCAGGTGTTTTTGCGTGGCATGTAAAATAGAACTATGTACGAGATCAATCAACAGGTATTTTTGCATTAAAGGTGGAGTAGAAATCCATAGTGCTCATAAAAATGTAAGTTGTCGACCTCGAGGGGTGACAGCGTTAGCCGTCATCTTTAATTGAAAGTGCCAACATTTGATATTTTTTACATACTTACTTAATGCTCACACAGTTGACTCTATGAGAAAAATGTGTATTAGAAGTATTTTCTCATAGAGTCGACTGTTTAAGCATTATGTAAAAAACATAAAGAAAACAAATTAACGCCAATAAAAAAATGTTCTACTCCACCTTTTGTAGGGCAAAGCCTCTTTTTTGTCCCCATAGATTGGATTATACATATTTCATTCGTTTTTTTTCGTCTGTTTTGAAGGATACGGGTATAGCTCACTGCTACACTTTCGCACTTACTCCAATTCGCCTATGTGAGGTAAATCTTGAGCTCATATCATTATTCTGTGTCTTGACTATGATGGTACGGTTGCATCACTATTCTTCATCGGAAATAACGATAGCTGCGCGGTAAATGCGGAAGTTTTTTGAATATTCAGCGCTCGGTTTTTGCGTTCGATTTTTAATTACGTTTTGTTTTCTTTTTTCAATAATGAGGCCACGGTATGCCAGTAATAACCCTCATTTTGGTCTTCCATGGAGTTGGGTATTAAGACGCAATAGGTCTCACAACTAGCGCCGCCAATGAAAAAAAAAAACATATCTTCTTTTTGGATGCGTTTTTAGCAAAAAAAGCTCCTGCGATTTCTCAACGCGAGGCTTAACTATTTTTAGGACCTAAGGTTTGGATTCCAGATCCAGATTTTGAATTTCATGACCTTACTCGACAGTGGCGCCAAAGAGTCATAAAATTTCATGACCTTACTCGACCGTGGCGTCAAAGAGTCATGAAATTTCATGACCTTACTCGACAGTGGCGCCAAAGAGTGAGCACTAAAACGGTAGCCTTCAATCGGATTATTGTAAGTCGTTGGCTCTGATTATCAATAATTGTTGTAGGTATTACAAAATAATAAATAATAATAATGAATTATGTTAGTTAACAACGCCACTTTCAGTTTTCAGTATAATAACCTGTAATTCATCAGGCAAATGTTCCTATTATATGCAAAAGTATGACCTCATTGGCTAGGTGGGAACTGTGAGTCAGTGTCGAGATGACCTTGGGAAAAGAACAATGTTCAATTTAACATAGCACACCGTTACGCCTAGACTCCAAAAAGGTGAATTAAGGCACTAATGTTTTGTATGTACGTATCTACTATCTTCGCTATTTTTACTAAGTCCATCAAAAGGTTGTCGTGAAAAAGATCCCTTTTAGCGACAACATCGCGATTTTTTTTACATGGTGTTGGGCAATTAAAGGCCTCCCCTACTCCAGTCCAGACTTTTCTGCCCTGAGCCGGAGTGGTCTGAGGTGTACCTACTCTTAAGATTAAGATAGGTAAGTCATTCTTGTAAATATTTTTTCGGGCCCATTTTAACAGCGCTGTATCGACATGACAAAAAAATATATGTTCTTTGACGTGTGGTAAACCTCTGACTTAGTTGATAGTAATTGACGCAATGAACAATGCGTAAGCGGGAATGGAACTTGAACCTCAGACGTTGGTCCAACGAGGATAATTTTGTACGAGATGATGTAACGTGACGGGCGCCAGGTGGACGCTTGCTATAGTAAATGTATGTTCCGTTACTTCGCCGCCCTTATAGATTTCTTGATGACGCTCCCAGGAAAGAGCCCGAGATTTTACCAAATTAGACTATTCGACCCCTGATTGACCCATCAGTCAAACAAAGTTGCCCTCAAAACAAATAAGCAGGAGCCGTATTAAGGGCAATGAGCCAAGGGCCATGCCTGTTGGGGGCGCAGGTCGCGTGCCGCGGCGCTGAATGCGCCCGTTCCAAGTGGTGACCTCGATCGGAGGCGGCAGGCGCCGTGACGGACGGAGCGTGTAGCTTAGCGGACTAGTGACATAGATAGATAAATAGGTACCGTTGTTTGTTAAACGCTTTCGCACTTTTGATTTTGGAGGGGCGGAAAAATCTATCTATATACTGCCGTCGTAATTGAAAACACAGTAACTCGACAAAAGTCGTTTTGAGAAAAACGCGGTTAAAGTTTTGTTGTTAAATTTTGTTATTATGAACAAACCAATCAACAAGGATTACTGTTTGTATATTTTTATGTTGATAAATAATTAAAACTTCAATTCGGCATCAAAATATCTCAAATTTTATAGTTGTATAATTAATTAAATTAGATAATGTGTTTTAAACTAGGATAATTAATTTAAACAATATCATATTTTTAAGCTAAAACACAGTAATTGATTGGTTACTGTGTTTTAAGCAAGTTTTACTCATTACTGTGTTTTAACCATGTAAAGATGATAGTAATAGGGAAATTGCAACACAGTAACTTTAGACATACTGTGTTTAAGCTTAATACAAGTAGCGTTTGTGACTTAAATCAAATCCTAGTAAGTGAAGATGCTGGGTTTAAAGCTAATTTATAGTAAGATTCTCATAAGTGCAATTATAGTATCTGAATATACTGTGTTCTAAGCTTGTGTTTGTACATTTTTTTATTACTTAATACTAGGGCGATTTTAGTCTTAAAAATGAAATCGCCTTAGTTTTGCTGAAAATATATGAAATAAAACAGTAAAACGTCATCATGTCAATTAAATGTTATTTAATAAATCTTTCTTCTAAATCAACAAGGTTCAGTGTCTAAAACTAAGGTGTAAAATGAAAATATCAGAACAAATTATTCTCAAAATCAAACAAATCATCAAATAACGAAAAAAATTCCGTTAATTTCGAATCAAGCCCAGCGAGCATTGCTGGCAGGCGATATTAAGCCTACTTGCAATGATTTTTGCCCAAATAAACTAAAATAAATTAAAATCTATTGAAATAAAATTTCTTCCAACTCCAATTTTTCTACTTTGATCGCGAATTACTTGAATAAAAATCCCATAAAGTGACAAGTTTTTTATACTATTCTAAGCACTAAGGCTTTGAAAAAGTTATAAAATTAAAAAAAAGTCCTTCACACCTCTACTTAATTTTTTCTCCATACTAAGTATTTACTAACTATTTCAGTGATGATTTCTCAAGAACAACATTTTTGAACTTTGGATCAAAATTGCAGTGATTTCTAGGAGTCCATAGCTAATCATTATTTTTTCGGTAATAGATAAATTATCTGAGACCCTAAAGAATAAAAAATATCTCTGAAACGTCAAAAGAATAAAAAGTTACAAAATAAAATCCAATGCCAGGTTTTTTTTTTTCAACAAAAACCTAAATTCCTCATATTTTCTAAACGACAAAAAATGGCTGAACATACGAGTACAAGGGGGTGATTCAGGTAGCCCTTGGTGTCAGCTATCTTTCTTTTCTAGATTTTCTCACTTGACGCCTATGTTTGGGCCACCCTGTATAGGTAATATCCTAAAGAACTCCAGTGCAACCGACTTACCTTCGTGAGAGATTCTCGTTACTTTCCCCACGTGAGAGACTACAGAAAACGTGTGATACCAGACCTTACAGAACCTTACAAGTTTCACGTTGGAACCGAATTATAATCGAACTCTTTCACGGTGAGTGCTGCTCAACTGTGAAACTCTCTTCCAAAGCCGATCAGAGACTGTCCCTCCGTAGCGTGGTTTAAAGTCAAACTCAAAGAGCACTTCCTTTCAATATAATATCTTAGCGTAAATTTATGTATTGTAAGTCAGAACCCGCAAGTAACTTTATTATTTTGTATTGCATTAGTCTATTAAATTATACAGGGCGTCCCACGGCTATGCCACATGGAGGGAAAGTACCTTGAATATTGTAGATGGAACATTTTACTGAAAGAAGACATTATTTTAATTTAAAAAACTATTTAAACTGCATTCATAGATATCTAAATAATTACATGGTTGAACCGGGAATCGTACCCGTTACATGAGAAAAATTGTTACCCTGTAGTTTTATCATACCGATCGAAAGGCTTCATCATAAGGATTATTTTTTGCTAAATAACATAATGTCAGAAATAAAAGGAAGACCATGAATTTTAACTTTTTTAATACAACATTAATCTATTTATCAATGAAAATCACAGTAAGAAAAGATTAAAAGTATGAAAATGAAACACATTTTTTAATAATTTCTTTATAATCAGCCAGCCGCATTGCGATGGACAAAATTTTACGCGTCTTTCGGCTCAGGATACGGCTCGATTTGTTGCATACTACCAGGTAAATGTTAAAATTCATGGTCTTCCTTTTATTTCTGACACTATGTTATTTAGCAAAAAATAATCCTTATCATGAAGCCTTTCGATCGGTATGATAAAACTACAGGGTAATAATTTTTCTCGTGTAACGGGTTCGATTCCCGGTTCAACCATGTAATTATTTCAATATCTATGAATGCAGTTTAAATTGTTTTTTAAATTAAATTAATGTCTCCTTTCAGTAAAATGTTCCATCTACAATATTTAAGGTACTTTCCCCCCATGTGGCATAGCCGTGGGACGCCCTGTATACCTAGTTTTTTCTTTAATGAAAGTATTCGGGTATACGTATACTATCATGTACTTGTATGTTATCAATTACTGTATTATTTATGTCTTGTCTGTTTATGTACCTACTTTATTGGCCGTCTCCTGCCGTCAAAACAATATTTCACAATTTATTTGACTGGCTGGAAGAAATTTCTATTGAGTATACTTTACAGTAGTATACTTTACACTTTATAGACATATTAAATATTAAATATCATTTATAAACTTTATTAGACAAAATAAAAACTTAAATAACAAAAAAGAGAAATTACGTAATTTCTCTTTTTTGTTATTTAAGTTTTTATTTTGTCTAATAAAGTTTATAAATGATATTTAATATTTAATATGTCTATAAAGTGTAAAGTATACTAAAGTAGGTATCCATCGTTTTTTAAACGGAAAGCGTATAGACTAATAATTTAAGACCTATTTTTAATGAAAGTAATGTGAAAAACTGTTGGAGAATCTAAATAAATAATAATAATAATAATAATAATAGACATAGATTAAAATCTATAAAAACGACTGATAACAAAATAAACGAAATCGGATAATATTAAGGGGTAGAAAAACTGTTTTTTTCGTTTTCTTCGTTTGTATGAGCGTGACAGTGGCAGAGCGTGCCATTCACAATCCTATGAAGACGTTTTAAAGTTTAATTTTCTATCATTCATATCGGACCATTCTGTATAAGTAAAGTAAATATTGCTGCCTTAAATATTGACTGTGCCGTGGTGTGGCGATGGCGCGGTGCTCCCGCGCCAGAGTTGTCAACAACATACCGCTCCTTCTGTATCCCCTTACCCAAAATGTAGTTTACAACACAGTAAGTTCAAACTATATTAAGCTTATAACACAGTAAGTACTTAGTTACTGTGTTATAGCCAAGTTTCTTCGAAAAAAAATTTAAACCTGTAGGCACTTAAAACACAGTAATTGAGATACTGTGATTTAGTCATGCTTTCATAAATAAACTTTTATCAATATTTTAGAATAAAACACAGTATCTGAAGATGCCGTGTTCTAACCAAGCAAACATATTTCTTAAATCCTTAAATACTTAAGTAAGATCACAGTAAGTAATAAGTTACTGTGTTATAACCTAAACAACTATCAATACTGTGTTCTTCCTTAAAAATATCTTGATTTTTCTAAAGATACTGTGTTTTCACCTAAGTTATCTCGGGAACTATCCATCGTACAGACAAACCGAAATTTTTCCCAGATAGTACTCGGGCTCCTGATTTTAAAGAACCAAAAAAAGTATGAACACAGTAACTGAAGTTACTGTGTTTTCAATTACGACGGCAGTATAGTAGAGAGTATATTTTTTTATTTGATAAACCACCTTGAGAACCTTTTTGCTGTTAAATAAATTCTAAAAGTTTTCTATAGATATACGTACATAAATTTAAGTTTTTTTTTAATTTATTGTACGGCCACAGTCTAGGATACCCCATGGTAGCTCTTACTGCGCGTGGCCTAAGGGCGCCAATCGAACAAAAAGGGGTATCCTAGGGTGTAGCTGACTGTACCTAGTTTTATCAAACTTGGGCTTTTTCATGTACGAGACTGGGTACGTTTGAAACAGGGTACGGTTGAAACAACGCTAATAATTCGTAAACTATGGGCGGTACGGTGAGAGGTGCAAAGAGAGAGAGACGCGGCTAGTGAGTCCAGACATGAAAATCGCAGTGATTCGTCGCACTTCGCGCGCCATGTACGTGTCTAGGTGGCCTCATTGGGTTTTTTTGACCAAAAGTAAGTATGTTTTTATATCGATTTAACATGTGAGCGGATGAACGCCGTGACGATCGCGTCGTCTTTCCCTCCTCCACGATTAAGACTTCCGGATGAGGTCGAAACATATCGGCTATTCCGATAAAATAAAAGTAAGTGAAACCGTTAAATTGATATAAAAATGTGCAGTGCTTACGAAAGTGTAAGTTTAAAAAATAAGTATTTTGTTTTGTTTTCTTTTTCCAATTATTTCGTTGATTTGTGTTTTAAGTGTATTTGTACTTTGTTGTTAGACTATAATGATTCGGAAACAGTAATTGGTGGTTGTGTAGGTTGTTTTGTTTTGATGGTGTGTTCGTTCTAGTGAAGATTGAGGGGGTTGGGGATGGTTGAAACGATTTTTGTGGGTACGGTTGAAACAATGATAACGTAGGTATGATTTTTTCGTTAAAGATGCCCAAAAAACGTATAAAAATGACATCAAGCGGCGACTGTGATGTAAATCACTACAAAATGGACTATGAAGAGTAAAAAAAGGAACTTTGATTATTAATTTTGTAAATTTGTGGACTTTGATTAGGATTTCTACGTTGCTATTATTATTACCGACAATTGTTGAGCTTTTTTTTAATTAAGAAGATTGATTTTATTTTTAAGTAAAAATCAATTAACACAAATAAATGAAAAGAGCTCTTTTCATTTATTTGTGTTAATTTTGATTATTAATTTAACGATTCTGATTAGGATTTCTTAGTACGTTTTCGTTGATTGTTTATAAAGGAACTGATTATATTACTGATTTGTTAGTGTTTCAACTGACCCCCATCAATGTTTCAACCGCCCCGGGGATGGGGATGGTTGAAACAGTAGCCTATCTTTTTAATAAACGTTTCCTGCTTAGTTGCTATGGCGTTGAGCCTCTTTTTATAATGTCTAATTGAAGACGAAAGTCTACTCTCTCATTTGATGCGTTTAGTTTGTAATTATGTTTCTTAATGACAGTGCTACGCGTGAAAACCACAAAACTGTTTCAACCGTACCCAGTCACTCTATTGTTATTATTCTGCATAAGACGTGCAGTTTTTCAACATTTTACAGCCACCAACTTTACAGTGATAAATCTTTTCGCGATCCAGGGTTTTATCAGTAAAATATGTACACCTTTAAATAATAACGATCCCCAAAAATTCTATCACTCTATCCTCAAAAAATCTATTTTTATTATTCTATCACTCGCTAACGGTGAAGGAAAACATGCATTATCAAACGCGAAAATCGCCAATCTGCATTGAGCACGAGTGGTGATTAAGCTCGAACTCTCTCTCTGAGAGAAAGCCTTTGCCACAATTATACAGGCTGCATCTTACTTTTTTATTCAATCTAAATAATTCATCCTATCTGAGAATATACCATAGTAAGTACTACTTTTTGATTACGGCAATAATATTATTTAACCTCGTAGATGCTGCGTAGCAATCGTAGCATACCTTTCGTAGGGCGTAGCACTGCATCGTAGACGTAGCGTAGACATGGATTCGTTATATTGATTCAAAACTAACGTGATTCAATATGATTCTACAGGGTGCACTCTAAGTCAATAGCGGAACTTTAAGCAGGCTGTCTACAGATCACTACAAACAACTTGTACTGGGTGGCGAAAAAAATGGAGCGAAAACAATATCAGCTGTTTCATACATTTGGCGCAGTACTGAGTCGACCTTTTGTATGGAACAGCTGATATTTTTTTCGCTCCATTTTTTTCGCCACCTGGTAAAAGTTGTTTGTAGTGATCAGTAGACAGCCTACTTAAAGTTCCGCTTTCGACTTAGAGTGCACCCTGTAGATTATTAAAGGCTAGTTGTTGTCGACTTTAGAAACCTACTTCAGATAATTAGTAGGTCAGTAATAAAAAAAAATATTACAAAATATTTAAGGCAAAATATTTTTCTAGGTGCCCGTATTTCCGCTACGCTCACCGTTCAGCTAGATTCTTAAACCCGCTACCTTATTAAGCACAGGGGTTGCCAACCTTTTAAATCTACCACGAGTGATGCCATTTCTGGTCAATCATCTGCCATGGTAATATTGTGAGTCCGGAGCTCGCCAGAATATCTAACTTTAGGAAACCAACTAATAGGTAGGTGCGGTGACACCAAAGGCGCATTGTCATAATTACTATCGATGCCAATTATATTGAATGTGTTCGCTATCAGAGATATGCGGGATGGCGCTATTTCCACCTATTGGTTCTAGCAATTGCCAGTAATGGCACATAGTTGGCTGCGTTTCCAATTAGTGGTTAGGAAAATCAACGAGCTCCATAGATGGTACTGTTTTCGATCGGTTTGTTTGTTCATAGCCGATTCCTTACTGATTTGATTACCTCTGTAATAAATACCAGTGAAAATAGGCAATGTGAACTGCACTTCTCGGAAAATGTCTGTAAAAGTATGTGTTACCAAAGAATTTTTGTGACACAAAGGCAAGCTTTTTGTATTAAAATTCTGCGTCCATTATTATTGCCCGTGTTTCTTTTTTAAAGTTACCTGGTTATTTTCAATTTAAATTCCGTCCCTCCGCGGCGCAATTAGACCCTTGCACGGCAATTAATTTGCAAGTTTACACGCGATACAAAAACAATCCACCCGTCGTCACTTTCACTCTTTAGCTAGTGTTGACTTCATTAACACTCCAAAGAGATCAGTGTTTTTTTAAATTTCAAATATTAACGCAAAAGTCGATAATCCGCAGTGGGATGTAAGAAGAAAGAAAGGAAGAAAGAAAAACGTTTATTCACTAGCCAAAAAAGGCTGCATATTACTTTTTTTTTAATTATCGAGACCGAACTAATGCTTTAATTAAGTTCTAAGAAATGGCATTTGAAAACTTTATGAACGTAAGAAAGTATCCCTAAAAATAAACTTGTTTCATTTAAACAAGTACCAAGCGCTCAACTGAATGTTGGCAACGTCTGAGCCAGAAAGAGGAAATTAAACGGTGCAGGCATTCGAAAAATGAAAATTAGTCCCGCAATTGGAATGTTGGCAGCCCCTGGGTCGCCTTTGCATAGGTGAGGTCGACGCGCCACGTTACGAAGGCGTATCGATTATGTAGTGTAGGTATGAGTGTGTGTGGGTTAAGGGATTATTTTTCATTTCTACATTTCACGGCGGTCAGCCGGTCTATGCAGACGGCCAGCAGTGGGACTTTGCGCATGTGCATTTGCGATTGGTTGCGTATTTCGTGACAAATTTTGAGGAGAGGTATCCTGAATGAGAAAACCTCCCACGCAAAACGTCGTTGAAGATTTGTTTTCTACAAGTTTAGTACAATATTGTTTCAATGGTATAAATGTAATAAAAACCGGCCAAGTTAGGGTTAAACTCGTGCACCTAGGATTCCGTATCACTAATACGTGCTATGTTTTCACCAAAACTAATGTGTCGGTAAAGAACCCTGAGTGCGGGAATGGGTAAAAATATGGGTAAAAATAAGAGGGCCGAGGCCGAGTCTATGGCTATCACAAAGGCGTGTCTACGCCCTGCCCTGCCACAAGGCATTTTTATTTTATACCTAAAGTAGCATACCAAATGCTCTAAACAAATATTTTCTTAGCTCAGTCAACCCATTCAGCGATGTAAAACCGATATAGTGAGTTGGGTAGGTATAACACATCACGTTTACGATACTACAGGCCAGTCAATCTTTGGGCCGCTCTAAATAATCTATGAGCCGGGGTCGTGATTTGTGACGCGCCCGTAAAGGCTATATTAAACGGGGTAAATTGTTAAATACAGTTTACGGAGGGGCACGGATTTTTTATAGTCGCTCAGTGAAGACAAAATAATCTTTACATCGTCCCATTTACCATTCTCACTAATATATTATTATAATTCTGAAAGTTTGTAAGTTAGTGAGTGTGTGTTTGTTATCTACTCTTTCACGCTGGAAAGGCTGAACGGGTTTGGAAAATGGAGGTTACTTACATGAGAGAATAAGTAATACTTCTTAAACAAGTTATGAATAATTGGAAACTTTTTCCCGAAACTTCGATAAGGGGGAAAAATACAGGGCAATTTAAAAAAAGCTTTAAACCTGACACACGTTAACTTTTGGAATGTAATTTGCATTAACTTTTTTCTACGACTTTGGTGGAAGCGTAATTTAATTTTCTATAAAAAAAAACATATATACAGGGTGTTAAAAGACCGCCAACAGACCCGAAAGCCACGTATACTAGACACCAAAACAAAGTACTTTTTCGATAAATTATTGCTGGGAAATGAATTTGGTTTTTTAGGTTATAATTTTGAAAAATATTTTATTACGCAATGGACGTGTAACGCACAGATGTCATATTGCGCAAGCGTGAGCATAAGTTTATGTTACTTAATCTTGAAGTGCCGATGTTTAGAATACATTGCGGGTTGCAATTTTAACGTCGTTTTTTGTAAGAAATATTCACTATTTTGATATGGCTTCTTGAGAGGATATGTTAAGAACTAGATACTAAATACATTTCTGCAAAAAAAAAGTTTTGAAAAGTCCGACTTTCAACCTCATTATCTCGGAAACCGTTGATTTCCCAGGCATAGTTCCTTTGGCGAAAATGTTTATTATGATGAGGACAATACGTGGTTTCCCGCTTTGTTGGCGGTCTTTTAACACCCTGTATATATTTTTGCAACTTTTGCGGCGTGGGTAACAAATAGGAGCAGGACCTCGGAAAGGTGGTAGATAGTAGTGGAGGGGTACGAAAGCGCGCCGCGCAGTTAGCGCTAAAATGGAAAAAATGCAAACTTTTAAGAATAAAAAAAGTTAAATAAATAAAAAAACTTAATCGAAAAGTCTTAGAACAAACGTTGTTGGATGTTGACGTATAGGCAACTTTTTATCGACTACGCGGACGAAATAGCGGTAAAAACTAGTTGTCTAATTGTGCACACTACGAAAGACAAAACATTGAACAACATTTGGCAATAAAGAGCTCACATTACATTTATTACACTATGTGAACGTGATGTACGAACAAAGATACATTTATGAAAGTGCTCGTTAATCCGATGATTCCCGCATTATTATCAACTAGCTTTTGCCCGCGACTTCGTCCACATGAACCACAGAAAAAGATATGTGGTTTACATTACCCCTAAGTGTAATAGCGTGATAATAGGTAGCCTATGTGTTATTCTGATGTCTAAGCTATCTCCATTCCAAATTTCATCCAAACCCGTCCAGCCGTTTCAGCGTGAAAGAGTAACAAACACACTCACTCACTCACAAACTTTCGCATTTATAATATAAGTAGGATTGGCAATACCGCAAGCTCGCAGCGCGTATTTTGTTTATTGTTCCCTTCGCACTGGGATATGGCCCGATACATAGTATAGTAATTAGAGGGATTCTATTGCGACATTGTATTATTTGGTCGCCAAAAGAGCGCTGTATAACCAGGGGCCTGTAACGCAATGGAGCCAAAATGGGCTCCCAGTTGACGGCTTTAATTACAATTTTATTTTTTAATGCTGTGGGTCCTTTTAATGTTTTTGTAGTACAGCAAAGAATATTCTGAGTCTAATTCTAGAGATTAGATTTCTAGGATTAGTTCGCTGGTTGTAGGAGAAAAACGAGAAAACCCCGGTTTTATCCTTCTACTGGGACGCCATCGACACGCCATTGAGTTATAGGCTAATTCCCCTAAATAGCAAAACATTTTCGAGTGAAATGTGAACGAACCCTTTATGATGTACGTTTTCTATAAAATCCTAAATAACTTCTCAAATATATTTTTTTATGGTAGTTAGGAAAGAAACAGATTAAGGGTGGCATTAATAGTCGTGAGCTCAAGCACGACCTCAAGTAGGTGATCTCAGAAGACAAAAATTCTAATGTCAAGCCTTGGTTAATGTCAAGCTTGAGTAGCTGTAGACACTAGCTTGAGCTTGACATTAGACAAGGTCTCAAGTCGGTGATTTTGTTTACTGAGTTCACGTACTTGAGCTCGTGCTTGAGATGACGACTATTAATGCCACCCTAAGTAACAGAGATCGTCGTTGTTATATCCTGTAAAGGCTAAATTTTCCCCGATTGTTTTCTCAAAGTGAAATCAGAGAAGTCAAAACAACCCTAAAACGATAGTATAGATTTATGCATAAGGTTTTACATCCAAAATGTACTATTTTCGGTTTTATTGCAAGCAAAAATAGCTAGAGTACAAAGTTACTTGATTTTATCTATCAGATGTTTAGGCTCAGATTTTTTTCTCGGAAACTGGATAACACTGATTATCGGATTAGATTTCTACTTGATTTATATTTTCCCAAACCGTTTTACTAGAAGTATATGAATTGGTTTTAGACTCGAAAGAGAAATCTCCAAGTGCGTTTACCAATGAGCAAATTCAGTTATAATCTGGCTGCGGTCCAGGCGATGAAATTCACTAAACTGAAAGTGAGTGCTTTAGGGACCAACCCGGGGCGAGTTAAACTGCGCCATTGCATCGATGTTTGTGGATTAATCTTTGACGTATTTTTACAAGGCCAACTTAAATAGTGTTACTCATTTTGACGTTTTTGTTAAGCTCTGACATTTAACATTTACTTTCATTTATATAATTTAAAATAAATCCTCTATAAGACATCATTAATTTGGCATCATTGATATGCCATGGATCAGTTAGTGAGCTGGCACTATAATCCAGAGGTCCCAGCTTGCTTAACACAATAATGGGTTAGACCGAATCTATCTATCTCACTCTTTGTAGATTATAAACCCTCTATTCTTGAGCTAAGTCAGCAGGTCCTATAATCTCAACCGAAATGTTTTATTCTTTTCTTCGAATGTTGATTTAGAAAAAATATAAACTGTTTTAATAATTGTTGTGAAGTTAAAGTTGCCCACAATCCTTTCTAGGAAATGAGTGATAATTATGTTGTTGTGAAGTTGTATCATCCCATCCGTTCCAAACTTGGTATTCTAAACAATAGGACCGTGACCGAAACAATCCCTGACATCCGTTTTGAAGGCGGGACATGACGGAGAGAGTGGCCGAATGCAAATGCCGCTTATGCAGTAATTTCCGCTTATGCAGGAGACCCAAAATCGGTTTCGGATGACGGTCTTCTACATTTGTTTCGCTATTCGAGGTTCGGATAGTATAGCTATCTACGCAAACGCACTGCGCGACTAGACACTTTTGGATAAGTTTTGTATGCCGGTACTTGCCTTGAAACATTTACATAAGTTTTTCTAAATACTCCTATAGTTAGTTAAAATATTTCAACTGGATGCTGCATAAATTGCCAAACAAAGGTCTAAATACTCGAGTTCCTTTTCCTTTATGTTTCTCTTGCGCAGAGAAAGTTTATTATACCACGCGTAGCATCTACGAGTACCGACGAAGCTACGGCGTAGCGTAGATGGTCTACGAAGCGTAGCACATTCGCGTAGCGGACTATACCGTAGTGAACAGGGGATCTCTCTTAAGTCTTCCTTCGTCAACTCCCACTGACCTTATTTGACATGAGTGATGATGATTATGATCAAAACTAAAGGAAAAATTACAAACTGGATAAAAAGACAGATCGATGGATAAGTCCAACTATCTCACGGTGAGTGCCAAGGGCCATGCAACACTAACTACGAGTACGAGTATCTAGAAAAACTTATCTTAATGTCTCTAGGCAGATACGGAATAACAATAATTAGGCTGATTATTTTTTTTGGTCAAAAAACCAGAGGTGCTGCCAAAAAGTTTAAGCATAATTAGCTGAATTATTGTTGTTTTGTTGTTTACAATAATATAATGTCGTGAAACAAAAATCGCTAAGCAAAAATATTATTATCTACAAAATTGAAAATTCCGTGAAAATTTTTCATCACCCGCCTCGCCGCCTTATTGTTGTTCTGTTGTTTACAATAGTAAAGAGAATCATGAAACAAAAATCGCCGAACAAAAATAGCTCAGTATAGTTTCAGAATTGAAAAAACTGTGAGAAAATGTGCTTTCTCTCCACGCTGCTTTAGTTGAAGCCAGGAGAGGACCTCTCTGAAAGTAGCACATCGTTAAACCCAGCATCGCGCCGCCGCGGGACCGCAATGGATTGATCTCGTTTACTACGTGTGCCGAATAGTGTAGAGAGAACTACATCAAAGAGACCGTTTTTGAATGCAAACTGAGCTTTTGGGCTCTATTGCAGCGAACGACCGTTTCTCTAAACGCAAATCCGACTTGTGTTGTACACCGAGTGATTTGCGCCAACATTTTTATTGCGGTTTGACATTATTTCTAAGAAAATAGGCTGGCTGGAAGAAATGTCTGCCCCTGTTCAAGTCCGCCCTTCTACAGTCGGCCACACGCTACGATACCCCATGTTGTTCGATTGGTGTCCTTATGCCGCGCGCGGTAAGAGCTGCCATGGGGTATCTGTGACTGTGGCCGACCGTACATAATGTCTCATATCTCGTTTATCATGTATTTTGTGTTGTAATGCTAACATAATATCACTAATCAATTTTGTCTGATATCTGCTGTCAAAATTAAATAAAGTTGATGCAAGTCGAAAATAGTAGAACAAATTAAAATAGAAAGAAAAAACTGCTTCAGAATCGGCGATTAAACGTCTGAGATCCCGGATCTCAAACCTTAAACGTATGCGTATGCATAATCACTTAGTAGCCCAGCCATTATTTGCAAAAGGTGCCAAACGTAAAGTGCCGCTTCTATTTAGACTGTGGAGTTGTAAAGTTTGGTTTGCAGCTGAATGTTTATTGTTTCTCAATAGGTTTGTTCGGCAGAATGCACCGTCAATTTTTATTCTCTACGGTGCTATTTTACGGTCACACGTGCCTAATTAATAGGTCAGTTAGATAACAGTGTTTTTCAATACATAAACTAAGTATACTTCGTTGCAGTTCTTTAACTGTGTAGTATGTGTCTTAGAACGTTAGTTTACGTAAATCGAAGATTGAAAGTTTTGGAAAGGTAGATATATCATGCAATTAAATTGGTTCCAGTTTATTTTGTTAAAACACGTAAATCAGTCTTCTAGAAATATAGTGTCCATAAAGCACTCAGTGTTTCCTCTAGTTCCAATCTTCAACTGTAATCACATTGTATGGAGATCTCATTATTTACAGCTCCGGTCGAGGAAAAAATTCCTTTACACTTAAATGCAATTGCGATTGTCCGTTCGCGTTCTAAAGCGCACTCTGTTATCTGCACTCTGAATTTCCCGCAGAAAATTGCTGAGTCATTTGTGAATTTAATTATCTACATTAGACCAGCTACTTGGGGTTTTATACAGTCGGAGATAATTATAGTTCAGCAGCCTTTCTAATAATGAAACACGCTGTATACGACTGTTATAAGTTTTCATAAAAATGGAGCTCTTTTTATATTATAAGTATTATAACAGCCAGTTATAATAGTCAATTCAGGGATTACTAGTAGCATTTTTCTTATTCAATGCTTTTTCAATGAATAAACATCGTTATAAGTGAGTAGCATTCTAATAGATGCTCTTAAGATCTTATTTTTTAAAATTAACTTAACCTCAAAAAAGTACCAAAAAAGTGCAAGGAATAGATACTAGGTCGATGAGTTGTTAGTTTTTTCGGGAATGTATTATATCCTACTCGTATCATAAGCTGGTACGGTCGGCCACAGTCACAGATACCCCACGGCAGCTCTTAACGCGCGCGACATAAGGGCGCCAATGCAAGAAAAAGGGGTATCCTAGCGTGTGGCCGACTGTACCTAACATTACCTAAATTATAGGTACATTACCCCTACCATTATTATTTTATTTTGATGTGTGCTGCCTTTATTTATTCCATTTTTATTGTAATAGTTTTCAAGTGCATAGATAGCTTTATAAATAAAGTACTTATTCTACTTTATCAATAAATTCTACACTATCGTTTATATTGTCCCAACCTGACAAGCAGAATTCATTTCAATTGTTGATAGATAAAAGTTTCAACTGAAGAAAAACATTGTTTGGTCCCTCCAGCACTTCGACCCAGTTCGTAAACTACGAGTATCAATACTTTTAATGTGTGCTTTGTTTCGACCGACCGGTTTGTAATAAAAAACATTACCTTGCTATAAAGAAAAATTAGTTATCTAAAGGCGATGCTTATGTTTTTATGTTTATTTTCAGAATTATAACTTTAATTGTAGAGTTATTTAGGGTGGCATTAATAGTCGTCAAGCCTTGGCTGATGTCAATCTTGAGTAGCTGTCAGCATATAAATAGATAATAACTGAGCTTGACATTGACATTAGCCAAGGTTTCAAGTCAGTGATTTTGTTTTCTGAGTTCGCTTACTAGAGCTCGATCTTGAGATGACGACTATTAATGCCATCTTAAGAAATGCTTATATTTTTTGTTTTTGTTTATTTTCAGAATTATAACTTGAATTGTAGAGTTATTAAGTCTAAACACGCTGAAGCCATTATGAATGATAGGTATTATATCTCACTTAGGACCACAAACTTGGTGTCTCAGTATACATATTTAGGGTTGAGGTATACATGGCAACCTTTTTCAGGGTTCAGTAGTCAAAGGATCTCTACGGACCCTAACGAAACTTGCGCCGCCGTAAACAAACGCCAAATAACGGCCTTATGAATTGATTGCTGTAATTAAATTAAAAGTGACCTAACCTAAGTCCCATCATAATAGTTAAAGTTTTAATAATGGGCCCATAATTATACAACACCAATGTAAACCAATAACCAATTGATTTTCTCTAATTACATTGCCTCTCTAATAATTATTATACACACGAATTCACACGATCAATTAGTACATTACTGCCGCGATCTGTAATGGGTGCGTTTCTGGCGCGCTTTTTATGGCCGATAGAGCGCAGCTCAAGGCCATCACAGCGTGGTCAGCATTGCAGCCCTCGATGGACAAGCTGGAATGAATAGCGCGGATAAGAATTTATAGCGCGGACAGCAAGGGCTGCAATGATGGCCAAGCTTGAGGGCCGAGAGCGTGAAAAGGGAGAAAAAGGGTATCCTAGCGTGTGGCCGACTGTACCTAACATTACCTAAATTAAAGGTACATTACCCCTACCAATGGCCAAGCTTGAGGGCCGAGAGCGTAGCTAAGCTAAGCCCGAGGCCATCATAGCGTGGCCAGCAGCGCACTCATTGCAGACCAAGGCATGTATAGTGCTTTACTCAAACAAAGCGAGTAATTGATAAAGACCTAGGACCTAGGTCCTAAGTTCTAGGTCCGATCACGATTAATATATTTTCAAATCACGATTATTGTAAACAACAGAACAACAATAATTCAGCCGATTATGTCTGGTCTACGAAGCAGTGGCACTGCCCAAAAAACTTGTCGTAGACCAGAACACATAATCGGCTGAATTATTGTTGTTCTGTTGTTTACAATAATGAAAAGAATACTATGCTTATGCCGCGAACGAAAAATAGCTGAACAAAAATAGCTCAGTTTAGCTACAAAATGTAAAAAACTATGAAAATTTTGAATTTCCCGCCACGCTGCTAACTTCCAGCCTTAATTCGGTGGCAATACATTTTCAATATCTAATTTCGAATGTCCTTTTCCTTTCCTTCCTTTTTCTTCCTTTTGAATGTCTGGCGGTGTTAAACACATTGAATCAGAAGATTTGTCACTTAAAGAGTTCATTTTACAACAAAAATTGTTATAAAAGTAAAAAAAAAGTTTTAAGTGTATTTTTCCGCCGCGTCAATCTCATCTTAAGGAATATTGATTTTGAGGCAATACTTATTACTTGCCGAATCCCTAAAAACGTGTGTTTACTAATGTACACAAATTTGCTCAGGAACTTAGCAGGTATTACCTGGTACGTTGCTATGCAACAGCGCTCCCCGGGGTGTTCTCCCGGCGGTTCAGTTTGTAAACCTGACACTGGATTGACTGTTGCTGCCCTGTTTACTGGCTAGCAATTTGCAATGGGCCTTAATGGAATAACTAAACTTGTATTTGTACAGTTGGCCCGAAAGCCAAGGCTCAAGAAGATTGAAGATTCACCTGTGAATGGTGACAGGAGTAACAATACAGCCCATGTCATCCGACTATTATACATTTTAAAGTTTGAAAGTGAGTGATTGCGTGTTTTTTGTTACTCTTTATGCCGATACGACTGGACAAATTTGAATGAAATTTGTAATAAAGTATATAAATAAATAAAATAAATATGTGAAAGTTTGTGAGTGAGTAGAGTGTGTGTTTTTTACTCTTTCATGCCGAAAAGGGTGGACGGATTTGGATGTTTGGAAGAAGGAATGGAGATATCAAAATAGTCTGGATACTAAGTACAAATGATATAAAAACTTTATCATTAAAATATAACATTTATTTTGATCGATGTCTGCGCGGACGAAGTCCCGGGAAAAGGCAAGTATCTTCATAATAGGTATCACTGACTAACCAACTTTTTGTCTAGAGTTTGCGTAGAGGTGTAAGCACTTACTGGACTACTTCATTTGGCTAACTAGGGTCACTGATACTTCCAAAAAACCGGTATTGGTGATAAAAATTAGGTAGTGTTACAAAAATGGTGCGTAGATTTCCCCATTTAAAGATATTGGCGTAAGGACTGGCACGTGTATAGTCAAACACGCCGCCAGAAAAAACGTTTTACACAGTCGCTTTTCCCACGCAGCGCAACAAAAAAAAAAAAAACACTTCGGGAACAATTTACCGTGCTGACTCTATCAAAAAGTTGCAGCTGGCTGCGAAAACATTTGTTGCCGTTTAAAAAAAGAAACAATATAAAAGAAAAAAAAAGCTGCATGGCTACAGCCACGCTGGTTCCGTTGATGTGAACGTAATGGTTTGTAATACACGGCCGTCTTGGTTGGCAACTGGCCAGACCCGGGCTTAAGTGGCTACAAAGCTTCTTGCCGATGATACGGCTGCTTAACTACGGAGGTACGTTCTGAAATGTTAAGCTTCGTATGGATACTTGCACATTTGGGTAGGTAGGCGCTTGTAATCTATCGTTGGAGCTAACGATTCCACGGCACGGTTTGAAACAGAATGCGCGCTCTCCATTTTATTAAGTGAAACCAAGTGAAAGTCGAGCATTTACTGTAAAACTATAACATTTTACAGTGATGTGACACTAATTACATAAAAATAAGGGGGAAATGGTTTGTAACTACGGTTTCCAATTAAAGGGAAAACAGAGTTTTATGTAACCCTGCTTTACACAGAAAATAAAAGTAAATCGACAAGTCTATACAAACCTTTAGGTTTGATTATGATTTGAGTTTCCTTGCAAGTGCAATTTGTCCTGGGAAATTACTGTTTTGTTGTTGTAACATTGTTGTGCCTTCAGCTGTTTTTATTACCTGTGTATGCGCCCGTTCGGTTCATGCACTTTTTATTATAGCTCAATTTGAAAGCTTCTTTCTTTTGATATTCTGAGGGAAAGAAAAATGCAAAAGAATATCTTGTTTCAATAGGCAGAGTATCGTCTTTGGAATTAAATTTAATACTCTTTTCAATTTTAAAGTGGTGTCGGTCGGTTGCATCACATTGTTATTTGATTCACTGCGGTACAGATATTAGTTTTGTTAAAAAGTTCATAAGATATAAATTGCCTATAAGTCATATTTTCACGCATATTTTCGGCTATGGTAATAAAAGTAGGTACTAAAAGGAAACTTTTTTATTCAATGTAAATTATGCAGTCCTTACGAAATTTTGATTTGTAAAATGTAAAACCCACAAAATAAATATCGAAGGAATTATTGAGAAAAGAATCAATTTTGTTTCACATTCAAGTTTTTAGACATTTTACGAGAATGGGCTTTTTTCCAGGCATCGAAAATAGCCCGAATAACTGTCAAAATCAGTCTATTAATCTGTGGTTTCCATACAAACCACAGATTTAGTTGCGCGATAATTCGCGAATCGCTGTCAAATTTGACACTTGGGAAAATCCCTATTAACCCCTTGAGCGAGGCCAAAAACCTTCCATATCAACAGCTTTTCAGGGGGCTGATCCTCGGGAATCTCGCATTCGATACATCTTGAAGGAAAAATCTCATGTCATTTCGATTTCGACCACTCGAGTCATGTCGAGCGAAAAATGCAAACATCTCGTAGAAATCCAGTACCTTATCGAGGATGACTTCGTAAGAATAGGAGATGTGACATTTGCCGCATAGTAAGATTTTTCATTCGAGGTGTGTCGACTGCGAGATTCCCCAGATAGTTCCCAGATTATGTCACAGCCAATAGAAGTGTAGAGCGCGGACGTAATCTAATGTGCATCCGTACAAGCTGCCATCGGGTGTGGGAGCCAAATCACCGCCAGAGATGATGTTAACAACTATCTGAGAGGCTTGGCAGCGGACGCCCCAAGTTACATTGGCGTTAAAGCCACAAGCCTGGCTTTTTGGGTACCGTATCCTAAGGGTACCAAACGGGACCCCGTTATTATGCTTACGCTGTCTGTCCATTCATAACGTCCATCCATTCACCTGTCTTATCTATAGAGGGCTGCGCCTGTATTTGAAACCGTAATAGGTGGCCAAATTAAATTTTGCCAAAACAAAGATGAAATAATCTCGAAAATTTTCTTAAAAACGTTAATAGGCTGGTCTTTGGTGCGATTATAAGACTTACAACCGATATTAAAAAACGGCCAAATGCAAGTCGGACCGCGCCCTGGGTTTTTTTCATACATGGCACATACTGATTCTATAATGGTACGGAACCCTCAGTAGGCGAGTCCGTCTCGGTCGATTTTTCTTATGGAGGTTGACATTTCTTGGCTGCGTAATATCATGCACAAGTCCGGCTCCAATTTACTTAAAATTTACATCGTTCACATGTTGTCGGTTAGTCCGTGCCAACCTATTAAATATGTTTTAAATGTGATGCTATTTTCCTGAATGTTCTGAAACTTTACTTTACCTCATGGAAATTAAAATTTCACTGATTAATGATAGGATAAGCATACTAACTGTTATGGACCATTGTTGTGTGTCAAATAAATAAACTCTAATTTAAATAATCTTCGCCGCAAAGTCCTATTTTTATTTATCGAAATTGGCACCTGCTACATTCCAGCGCAGTTATTATAGTTTCTCTTCAAGGCTCTTCGTTTTTTCCATGGGGTCACAATCTTATTTTAGGCACATTTTCAAAGTAGGATTCAGTTATTGGATTTCAGTTCTTATGTTGCGCTCAATAAAACCTGCTATGGGCACATTTGATAATGTCAGCTACCTCGTACCACGTAATTTTGTATGTTTTCGTGCTGTAAATTATTCACGGTTCCGGTATATTGGCGTAATGGTTGCCGTAAGCATCTCATTAGCCATTCTAACATTCTCATACTTGGGCCATTTGAATTTTACAAGCTCAGAAACACGAGGAATGGTAGTCAACCTTTTTTGAAGCAATTTGCATATTAAAATGCATAAATTTTATTTAACGCCATGTGGCATCAACGCGAAAGTACGCGATGACACTGGCAATTTTATTCTACTCAGTTTTATGACCTTAACTATTATTGTAAGTTAATGAAAGTGGGTTACGGTATTTGTACCTGTAAAAGCGTCAATACAAAGCTAAGGTACTCCTTTGTAAAGTTCATGTCACAAGGTCAAACGGCAGCGCCGAAATAAGGCGAAAATCGCGTGCAGAAGCCGGGAGACATACTCATAAAGCGGGTAGAGTTATGAACGTGCAAAATCAGTGGCCAGCGATAGCGTGGCGTGCACTTCGATCGCGCGGCGAGGCGCGGAGGAAACGTCAGAAAAATCGAATTTCGAACGGCAGTCGAGGCTGGGGCGCCGACCGTGCGCACACAGCGCCGGCGCTCCGCCCCCAAGCTGCACCCGCGCCTCCAGCCGCGCCACTAATTCAAAATAAGTTCCCGGAAAAGGCGCGCGCGCGAAACTAAAAGCAAAAATCCGCGACAAAAAAAAGTGCAAAAGTGGCCAGTGCTCAAAAAGTTTAGTTTACAAATCAAATCACAGTTTTGGCGGTGTGTTTGGTGGGCTAATTAAGGGATTAAAAGTATTATGGGATTGGCAGTGCCCTTCCCGTGTTCAGCCAGTCGCCCGACCACATAAAATTCGTGCTCATTCCGTTTCTTTATTAAAAATGTGACGTCATTGTTGCGGTCGATTTTCGGTTAAAACAATCGAATGGTTATTTTATATTTTTGATACATATTTGTATATTTTTAATCATTTGCATTGTCTTCAAGTGAAGTGTAATTGTAGTGGCTAGAATGGATAATATTATTATAAAGAAAGGACGTTCCTATTTATAGTGGAGTCCTTCAGCCAATTATCGATTATTGATTTATGTTTTATTATTGCATTGTTTGAGATGTATTTATAATCGTGCCCAGGCTAAGGATTGTAAGCTTCTTGAATGCAGGTATTTTTACTGAGTTTCATTCATCACATATTCACTGCACAACATTTAATTATAAAAGATACTAATTAGCAATAAGTACGTAATAGTTGTATTTAAATAAATAATACCCCCCTGAACTAAATTATATACCTAAGAAGGTACCACACTACAATACATACAAATTACTTATATACCTGATGAAAGAATAAGTAAATTATTGTGATTCTTATTTTTTATACACCTGTTCGTGCTTTCTTACCATTCGATTAAAGTCGAACATGTTTAAATCAACGTAGGTACTATTTTTCTAAAGGCGGAAACTTAATTTGTTTATAGGCAATTCTCTTGCCTTAGAATAGAGTTTATGGCTATAAATGGTTTTGCTTTTATTTCCTTTAATTAAGTACAAGCTACACTTAAAGTTGAAAGCATAATCTCTATCCTTCAGGGACATAGGCGCATTTTATGTTTAGTTGCAAAGAAACTAGAAGTAACGTAAAACCATATCGTTTGAGATTCGCATCGTAGAAAATAATATTGCGCTTTTATAACTTTCTATAAGCTAGCCATGCAGACCATGCTGGTTTTGATGAGATTGTATTGGTTCGAATAAACAAATTATATTTACCTACATAAAACTAAATTATACATGGCAATATATTATGTAAAATAAGGGTGGTATTAATAGTCCTCTGAGATTACCTACTTGAGATCGATCTCAAGTAGGTGAATTCAGACGACTATTAATACCACCATAAGTTTGTAGAGCTTATATTTATACAGGATGCACTCTAAGTCGATAGCGGAACTTTAAGTAGGCTGTCTACTGATCAATACAAACAACTTGTACTAGGTAGCAAAAAAAATGGAGCGCAAAAAATATCAGCTGTTCCATACAAAAGGTCGACTCAGTACTGCGCCAAATGTATGAAACAGCTGATATTTTTTGCGCTCCATTTTTTTCGCCACCTAGTACAAGTTGTTTGTATTGATCAGTAGACAGCCTACTTAAAGTTCCGCTATCGACTTAGAGTGCACCCTGTAGATACAATTATCATCATCGTCATCATCATCATCATAATCATCAGCCCACCTCTACCCACTGTTGGGTATAAGCTTTTTTCCCCTCGCGCCAGCTAGAATAATAATAGAGCCTAAATACCTACTACTTATACAGGGTGTTAAAAGACCGCCAACAAAGCGGGAAACCACGTATTGTCCTCATCATAAGGAACATTTTTGCCCAAGGAACTATGCCTGGGAAATCAACGGTTTCCGTGGTAATGAGGTTCAAAGTCGGACTTTGCAAAATTTTTTTTTCGCAGAATCGTATTCAGTATCTAGTTTTTAATGTACCTTCTCAAGAAGCCATATCAAAATTATGAATATTTCCTACAAAAAACGACGTTAAATTGCAACCCGCAATGTAACCCGCAAGCTTAAGTAACATAAACTAATACTTACGCTTGCGCAATATGAATTCTGTGCGTTACACTTCCATTGCGTAATAAAATATTTAAAAAAATTATAACCTAAAAAACTAAAATCATTTCCCAGCAATAATTTATCGAAAAAGTACTTTGTTTTGGTGTCTAGTATGCATGGCTTTCGGATCTGTTGGCGGTCTTTTAACACCCTGTAGACAACATTGTCTAGATAGGTTTGTGTTTACATATTGTGAAAAAAATAAAAAAAGGAAATATCATATACCTGTAAAACAAATTAAAATATTGTGACATTGTTTAGGCGAAGCCAAAAGTGAGATTTTACCTAATTAAAGTAATTATTTTCCTAGGTAATGGACATGGTAGGTTCAACAATATCAGTTTTTACAACTGACATTCGTTCGGATAAAAGTAAATTGTATTCTCCATGAAAACTGTCTTCTTGTATTATTGACCTTTGCTTATGTATCCCCCGATAAATGTCGCAATCACGCCATAAACATTTTCACATTTTGAACGCCATTTTCCTTTCACGATGTGCCGGCCTTTGCGTTTCGTTTAGCTTGATGAATCTATTATGAGTGTGTGTCTACGTGGTAAACAAGTTTGGATTGGATTGAATTATCAAGTTGCCTCTATCTCTAGCGGCTTTTGAGAAGGACTTGGGGCTCTAAAGTTTTCTGTTAATTATACTAGGTACCCCTATCTAAGTTTGCATGAGATTAGGATATCTCTAGAATATAATAATATGGACTCATAATAATCACGACAGCTTGGCCGTATTTGTGCCTATTACATTTACATTTTCCGATTTAGGTCAAAGGGGTTACTCTACGCTATCATATCATAAGTGCATATTTTTGTATCGCCTCTTTTATTCTAAATTCTAGACGGATAGGTATGCAATGAGTAGTAAGTCGTGCAAATTGTTCCAAAATAACGGCAATAAGCTAGTCACTGTAAAAAAATCCCAGTACGTAGATTGGTTTTTGTTGGCGCTTTCATTTACCTCTGAGCTTATGATCATGAGGGTATTTGTACTGTTGCTGCCTTCGATCAAGGATAAAACTAGATACAACATAGAACTCTGAAATGTGTCTGGAAAAATAGATGCCCAAATTGCCTTTGGGAGCTTATTTGCTCGTAGTCCTTGCAATTAAAGTAAAACTGTAAACTAATGCAATAAGGTTGACATTCGAATATTAGACGAATGGTCGAAAGGATGTTTCGTATTGTTCTATTGCTGATATCTTTTGTTTCTGTGGGGACAAGTTTTTATTGTGATTTTATACGTAATGCGGATTATATGGGATTTAGTTCACCGGTTGCTGCCGAGTAAGACACAAATAAACACCATTGCTCATTCCGTCGCACGAACCGACGTCGTTCTATATAAAAATTAAGTTTTAGTTTTAAAAAAGATAGTGAAAAACAGAGCGGGCTCGTGACTGTTATAGTTTAGCACTCACGCGAACCGTCGCACGTAATCAACTCATCCACTTTGTTGCTCAAAAATTTTTATCAATCGTCCAGAATGATGTCACAGTAATAACTCTAAAAGTGTAAGTACCTTGGTATTATACTTTATAAGAACTAGTACCTACAAGACTGTTTTGTTTTGTTTTAAATGTGATGAATAAAATCCAATTTATTTTATTTATTTATTTATAGAGCATGGTGTGGTGTTTGAGAGAAATTCTGTAACATACAGGGACCCTGTTACAAAGAGGTCCGCAGTTTTATGTCATTAAACTGAAAGCTTAATGACATAAAACTGTCATTTAACTGACGGGGGTCGTTAAACTGATCAATACAAGCGACTTTTACTATGGGACTAACTGCGAAATCTCAAAAAAATATCATCTCCACCACCATACATCTGATGCAGTAGTGAATTTTAGTATCGAACAATTGTCTTTTTTCGATATTTCGTTGTTGGCTCCATAGTAAAAGTTCCTTTTATCGATTAGTTTAACGACCCCTAGTATGACTGGATATTTTTCTGACACGCTGTATAGTTACAGAAGTTTAGTATCATCTGAAATGGGGACGTGTCTATTGGCGTAAGACGTTTTATCTCTTCGAAAAAATCACTACCGACTAAAGTAAATATAGATACATTAAGTAAAGGTGTTGAGGTGATATCACATCTGATAATCTACAGTCATTAACCTCTTTTTTACAGTCAATTAAAACTAAAATTAGTACTTGTTTGCCCAAACAAAGCATAAGTAATAGTTATTTGTTATGCAAGAATGCAAAATTATTGTTTGCGGCGAGTGCTTGTATTGAAAACCGAGCTAGCGAAGGTTTCTAAAATTGAGCCACGAGCGTAGCGAGTGGTTCAAAAAAAGAAACCTGAGCGTAGCGAGGTATTCAGAAGCACGAGACGCAAATAATATTGCATTCGTGCGAAACACAAAACTTTTCATCTCACAGAAGCGAGGAAATGACTTTGTTAGCCAAGCGGGACAAACTCTATAGACAACTACTTACAGGCAAAACAGGTGAGTCAAATAAGTTCCTTTTTAGAGCATATTTTACTGTAGTTACGGCTGCCGCACTAAAGTTTTGAGCTTCGTTGGTATTAAAACCATGCGTTTTATTAGTAATTTCCTGAAGTTTATTTATCCAGACACAAAAATAATGTAAATAAAAGAATGTTTTTTTTTCCGGGTGCATTCTGAACTTATACCATATAAATAAAAAATTTGTAGGAGATAAAAAATTAAATTAGTAATATCGTTTGAAAAAATGTATTTAACAAACCAAAACATAATTATCTATTTGATAAAACAGAAGCGCAGCATTTTTTTTATTTACTGGTATTTAAAAATAAATATGTGTACAAAATATTGAAAAGACTATAAGAAGAAACCGCGTTTCTGAATGTTCTATTCCGTGACTTTACCTTTTTAAAAGATGCTTATGCACCATTTACATTCACAGTTTTGTATAGAGAATGGGCACGAACAATCGCTTTCGCTGGAATACGCGTTTAAACGAACTATGAATGAGGTTTTATTTTCCATCGGGATCTGGCATCTACTTAAACGGCCAGTGTTTTTTTCTTTTTCAAAACCATAGGGCGCGGGAAAGACTGTCCCGGCGTCGCGTTCAAATTTCGAAGCGCACAAAAGTTCAGATAGTTTAAATCCGGCCTTTACACGATCGTAAGTTACTAGTAACAGCAAACTTTCCGAGCGTGGGAGATGAAATAGTTATTTGTTATGCAAGAATGCAAAATTATTGTTTGCGGCGAGTGCTTGTATTGAATACCGAGCTAGCGAAGGTTTCTAAAATAAAAAAAAAGAAACCTGAGCGTAGCGAGGTATTTAGAAGCACGAGACGCAAATAATATTGCATTCGTGCGAAACACAAAACTTTTCATCTCACAGAAGCGAGGAAATGATTTTGTTAGCCATGCGGGAAAAATTCTATACACAACTACATACAAGCAAAACAGGTGAGTCAAATAAGTTCCTTTTAAAAGCATATTTTACTGTAGTTACGGCTGCCGCACTAAAGTTTTCAGCTTCGTTGGTATTAAAACCATTCGTTTTATTAATAATTTTCTGAAGTTTATTTACCTATCCAGACACAAAAATAATGTAAATAAAATAAGGTTTTTTTTTCCGTGTGCATTCTGAACTTTTACCATATAAATTTAAAATTTCTAGAGATAAATAATAAATTCAATTATATTATTCACTTTTAATGATTCGCGATATTTAAACATTATTGTATTCAATTAAATTCAATTATATTGTTCGAAAAAATTTATTTAACAAACCAACCCATAATTATCTATTTGATAAAAACAGAAGCAGGGCATTTGTTAATAAAAATAAATATACAGGGTGTTAAAAGACCGCCAACAAAGCGGGAAACCACGTATTGTCCTCATCATAATGAACATTTTTGCCCTAGGAACTATGCCTGGGAAATCAACGGTTTCCGAGATAGTGAGGTTCAAAGTCGGTTTTTTCAAAACTTTATTTTTGCAGATATGTATTCAGTATCTAGTTCTTAACATACCTTCTCAAGAAGCCATATCAAAATTATCAATATTTCTTACAAAAAATGACGTTAAAATTGCAACCCTCAACGTATTCTAAACATCGACAGTTGAAGCTTAAGTAACGGAAACTTATAGCTACGCTTGCGCAATATGACTTCTGTGTGTTGCACTTCCATTGCATGATAAAATATTTTTCAAAATGATAACCTAAAAAACCAAAATAATTTCCTAGCAATAATTGATCGAAAAAGTACTTTGTTTTGGTGTCTAGTATGCGTGGTTTTCGGGTCTGTTGGCGGTCTTTTAACACCCTGTAGTGTACAAAATATTAAAAAGACAGTAAGAAAAAACCGTGTTTCTGAATGTTCTATTCCGTGACTTTAGATGCCTATGCCTCATTTGCATTCACAGTTTTGTATAGAAAATGGGCACTTTCGTGGAGAGTCGCGTCTAACGATGCTCTTCTTTCTGAAGCTTTTATGAACTTATATGGCATCTAGTGAAACGGCCAGTGTTGTTTATTTTTTACACCATGGGGCGTGCAGAAAAAGGGCGGTCAAATTTCGAAGCGCACAAAAATGCAGATTGGTTAAATTCGGGTTTTACACGGTTGTAAATTGCTAGTAACAGCAAACTTTCCGAGCATGGGAGATGAAAATTCATTTAAAATATGAATGTAAAGAACTTCATACGTTTGCCATCGAAAATCAATATCTACTAAATTCAAAATATGAAAAAACCCCGACATTTAAACTTCAAATTACCAATTTTGATGAAACATATCTAAGAACACTCGCTAGAAAACCTGCTTTCAAATAATAAAAAACGCATCCAAATCGGTTCACCCGTTTCACAACTACGGTACAGACACATAGACAAACACATAGTCAGACAGACAGACACACACACATAGCGCTTTAATTTATAACGCCCCTTTTTTTGTATCGGGGGTTAAAAATAAATTATATTGGGGGCAGGATTGACCTACAGCGCCATCCGTCATCCGTAAAAACCTGTATATTTGTGAGAAAATTGTATGCAATGAACAAAATTTTTGATTTAATTAAAACGAACTTTTTTTTTACATTTAATAATGAGAATATTTGCGGTGCTTATTTTAGACAATACTTCAAAGACAGAGGAATTTTTCCACAGTTTTCTCACTCTCTTGCAATTTGGCTTCATTCAAACAAATGACAGTCGTGCAAGAAAAGGTTGCGAGGGAAAATCAACGACAACGCGCAAATATCTTGATGTTCTTCCTTTGTAAATGAAAATAAGGTTAAACTGCTCGTTAAAAAGTCCTAGTTTTCAGAATACAACCAAATATTATACTCGTATTGAGATTGTTTGAACAAGGACTTGATCCCGCAACCTCTGGTTTTTCGTTATATTTTTCTGTCTACCAATTTTGTATTAGAAGGTGGCTAAATAATCTAAATATGTTCAAAACAGGTCGAAATGCAGAAAATAGCCCGTTTTACCATTACCATTACCTTTATGATATGCTTGTGGTTTCAGAACAAACGGACGTAGACAAAAAGATGCGCGAGAGGGCTGTCAGGTGTCAGCGTATAGTTTCTGCGGACCTAACCGGACCTTAAGTCTGCAACGCAGTAGATTCGGCATCGTACTAAAACACCTGGTTTTCTCTTAACAACTGATAACCTACTGCATAACTACTACTTTACCGTATAATGGTCCAGAAAGAAAACACCCTCTTCCCCACACTGAGTGTGCAACCAGGTCATAGTCGTTAGGCCGCACACAACAGGTTGATGTATTGTCTCTGAACACGCCCTCTCGACTAGAACTGGGTGGGCGGTTGTGTCGAACGCTGCTTTTTAGAAGCATTGGGGTTTGATAAAACGATTTTGAATGTCGCCTTCAAGTGCCTTTTATAGGGAGGAGATTTATGGAGTACTTACCTTTTTCAACGAACCCAGCTCCGGTAGCAGCTCATTTAGTTCCCCTTTAGTTAAACCCAAGATTGTTTAATTTGTCTTATTTCTGGAGATTTACAGTGCTGTTTAAACTTATCTATCCCTCCAGCCTCTTCTTTTTCACGTCCACCCCAAATCTTACATACGGTACAGTAAAATAAAAGACATTTCGTGCCCTTTAATAAGTGAAATCCAAATTTTAGTAAACAAATAAACAATTACGAACGAAGACGGAATGCATTTCTGACGTTTTTATTTTTCTTCAACCTTTTTTTTTATTTGGCTCGCGCGTGGTTTATTTTTTCATACTGCCAGTTTCTTGTCCATACATTGTTCGTGATTGATCTCTTTCAAGTTTGTCTGTAAACTCTTTAGTCATTTGAACTTTTACTTACAGTATCTAAATCCCTTTTCGAATAGATGAGATAAAAATGCTTTTTTATCACATCTATTCGAAAAGACCTAGCTCGTTCCCCGCAAACAGGGACTAAAATAGCTTTTTAATCCCGGAGGGACAAAAAGTGATTTGAATTTGGAATATGGATACTGTATGTTAAAGTTCAAATGACTAAAGACTTTACAGACAACATTAAAAGAGATCAATCACGAACAATGTATGGACAAGAAACTGGCATTTTGAAAAATTATACTGCGCGCGTGCCAAATAAAAAAAAAGTTTGTAGAAAAATAAAAACGTCAGAAATGCATTCTGTCTTCGTTCGTAATTGTTTAGTTGTGTACTGAAATTCGAATTTTACTTACTTTCATAAAATATAAGTGTTTCTTCCTCAAGTAGTGAGAATGAAAGCTTTATAATATTAACTCCAGAGAATATTGTATCGGCCGCTAATTTATCCGTAAGTTCCAGTCACTTATTTTCTCATAGAGGTTGATAAAAAGTAGAGTATTCACCTCGGGAGCAACACATTTTTAAGCTCGAGTACTTTAAATCCCTTGCTGCGCTGAGGATTCTACTTTAGACACTCTCGCTACGCTCGGGATTCTACTCTAGAATCCTTCGCTCCGCTCGGGATTCAAAGAAACACTCCCGCCTTGAAAATTGTGTTTTATAATCTACTATTCTTTGTCGTATAAACGAGAAAAAGGGCCACTTCGTAGGTTAGTCTCTAAGACATCTACGTAACACAGTATTTCCAACTTACTCCGACTTATACAATTGCTAAAGAATTTGAACCTGTATGCTATTTCTATCAAAATTTATGGAGCAGAGTTTTGAAAAACGAGGGTTAAAATAAGTCTTTCAAATGAAGTTGCAACTAATGGGCTATTTTGACATCAATAAGGTAACGAAAACCGTATAGCTATACGTATAATCGTATAGAGATAAAACCATGAATTGTTGTATTTCTGGGCACGTGTGGTTGATATTTTGTGACGCAAAGCCTTGCCACGTCTGGCTTTGTCAAGTCTTAAGTTGTCACTTCACCACAAAAAAACACCACAAAATTAAGGAACAAAAAACCTTTTCAATGTATTTCAAGATCATGCTATGCTGCACAATCTTTGAACACATTGGAGACTTTAGTTATATGCGAATTTTACATGAAAGTTAAACGTATCCCGAGTTGCTTCTACAGAAGGGTAGCACGACTTCGCCTGGCAGCTATTCTGGGGAGCGCTGAACACGCTATTTTCGATGAAAATTGTTCCATATCCTTGAGATTTCCAAACACATTTTCATATTTTACATTCCCAGAAATTGTCCCCAAAAAGACTTGGCTGAAAGTACTGCCATTCCCTTAGAAACGCTACAGCGCGGCGTGGCTTGCTACGCGTTCGTAGACACGTGCTACGGCGTAGCGGGTGCTACGAGATAGTGGCTTCGACTTCTCTATTTACATGAAATTGAGTGTGTTTAGACTTTGTGCTTATACTCTAGAGGGAATAACCTTATTTTGTCTTCACCCTTTGTCCAATTAACAAGTGATCATACATCTTGCTGTATTATTAGGTGTAAAAAAATATAAAGTAAACTATAAGTAAGCAAAGACTTTTTTCTATTTCAAGTTTGGCCCTTTAATAAAGATTGTTTTACTGATGAGTAGAATACCAACCATAGACCAACCATTGGTGACCTATATAGAATCTAATCAAATGACAATAACAACCTTTTGCTAAGGTTCGAGTATGTACTACATTATTGTCCATATAAAAACGCTACGCGGTAAATGTAAAAACTTGCTTTGGTTCGCGTTCGTACCATGATGTAAGTATTTTTAGACTTATCGGTTAATCTGCGAATCTGTTCGATGTACTTACTGATTGAAGGCTTTATGTGTACTTAGGGTGGGTGACATTTGGCCTTATGGCAGTTCTTATCCACGTACTATATTAGTTCGAGTATTGAACAAATATTATTCTTCATTTTGCCACTGATTGTAGCTACTCGAAGCCAAACTTTCGAAAAAAATCTAATGATCGGATATAAATATTTTACCTACTGAATATTTTTATTTAGTTTATTGAAATTATTTACAAAATACTTATTTCGTAGCTGATAATTCCACCGCACCGAGCCGTCGAGCGGAGCATCATCATCATCATTATCATTAGCCCTCTGCCCACTCGGCCTATACTCTTTTTCGGGCCTGTTAAGTAGTTTTGAATGACGTTTGTGCGATGGTCGCCGCTGCGAAAAAATTTGACAGCGGTATGCTCGTGAGAAAGCTCATTGAATCGAAAACAGCTGAACCGAATGATGTTGTCGCGAACACGCAGAACCGAAAAACTTTTTTGTCGAATGGAATGCTGCGGTGGAGGAAGCACTCACCGGGCGCCTCATATGACAGAAGACATGGTCGCGATCCTTAGCTATGAGAAATCAATGAAAAAGAAAAAGACCGTTAGATAGACTTAGAAAAAAAATAGTTTTTCGCTCCAGCGTGTTCGCGACAGCAACATTCGGTCTAGCGGTTTTCGATTCAATGAGCTTTCGCATGAGCGTACCGCTGTCAAATATTTTCGCGCTAGCGACCATCGCACAAACGTCATTCGAAACTACATATCAGACTCCTCTTTTTCCCCTCGCGCCACCTCTCACAGTCCCTCGCCATCCGCATCCATGGACCCTCTGACTCTGACACAACGACGTCGTCCGACCATCGGGCTGCTGGTCTTCTTACTGACCACCGTCCTACTCTGGGTCGCCATTCTGTCACTACCCTTGTCCACCGGTCATATTCCCGCCTCGCCATATACCCCACCCATTTCCACTTCAGACATGTGATTCGATCACGAAGTGGATCAAGTACCAAATGTCGTCATCCTCGTCAAGCATACGTGTAGCTTAAAGATATTAATTAATTATGGTTGTCGCAATATGGAGGATAGCGCCAGATGTCGCGGTGTGTGTTTCAGACCCATTAATTTAGATTAGTTGTCGGTTAGCTGCCTTTAGTGACTTTGGGACACTGGTTTGATAGCTTATTCCATTAAACTTTGAACTGTGTGCTAGAGTATTATGGTTAAATTTTTGTTTTTACCCACTTAAAAAGGAAAACTGTATTAACTAACTGTAGTAACTGTATATTGTCTAGTTTGCACATTTAAGGATAATTTTTGTTTGACATTACTTCTCCCGTGGCATGCAATGCTATTATAAATTAAAATAGTAGGCAGGGCATGCGTGATTTTCAATCTTACCTCCGTATAATATTGTCGATTGCGATTTACAACATTATGGAATGTTTTTTTTCTGTACCGTAGCTTTTGTAATATTATTTGTTAAGTAATATAAAATACGGCCCCTACTATTTCGCATTGGCAAAATGACATGTTAACGTGTTTAAACGCAGGCAGCGAATAAGGGTGAATTATTCACATTTATTTATAGTTTGGTCCGGCCCAATATTGATAATGCCTCAAATTAGATCTTAATTGGATATGAAATAGTCAATTATATCGATAGCGGCGGCGTGCAACCAAAACAATGCTGTAAAATTATGTATTGAGACTGAGATTAAAAACTTGCTCAAGACAGCACTTAATTTTCTGGACAAACTATCTCTGGACTCTGATATAATTGATATCTGTCGATGCGGGGCGTGGTTGAAATTTTATAATCTCTTTTATTTAGAACGCCGTATTGCTACTCATACGTCGACATTTAGCACCTGCAATCTCTTGTTAACCTTGCACCAACTTCACCATAACCGTTACCGTTTCTAGGCGTATACCGTGAGGCACGGATGCGGCCGCTCGGCGGGGTGGCGCCCGCGAGCTCGCCGCGCGGCTAAAGACATGAGCCGCACTGGGTGAGCGGCTGGCGACAACGGTGCATGTACGCCGCGGCGGGCGGCGCCTCCCTCGCGGGCCGTAAGGTGAGCCATGTTAGCCAAGTAAGCCAAGTAAGTGGCCAGAGACTGGGTGAGCGGCTGGCGACAACGGTGCATATACGCCGCGGCGGGCGGCGACTCCCTCGCGGGTCGTAAGATGAGCCATGTTAGCCAAGTAAGTGGCTTGAGAATGGGTGAGCATCTGGCGACAACGGTGCATGTACGCCGTGGCGGGCGGCGCCTTCCTCGCGGCCCGTAAGGTGAGCCATGTAAGCCAAGTAAGCCTAGTATGTAGCTAGAGACTGGGCAAGTGGCTGGCGACAACGGTGCCTGTACACCGCGGCGGGCGGCGCCTCCCTCGCGGGCCGTAAGGCGAGCCATGTAAGCCAAGTAAGCCTAGTATGTGGCCTAGATTGGGCAAGTGGCTGGCGACAACGGTGCATGTACGCTACGTAAGCGGCTGCTCATGTCGCATGTAGGACGGCTCAAGCGGGGCTTCCCTTAACCAAGTCTTACCAATCAATCGGAAAATCGAAGGTTTCGCTTTTACCAGTAAAACTCTGTAAAATTTGTGATTTTACGCTTATTGTAATCATATTCTATTCCTTAGGCGCGGCAGCACGGCCGCCAGGGCGCGAGTCCGGCCCACTCGCCGCCGCCGCACCCCGCGCCGACCGGCGTACGCGCATACTCCTGCCAGCACTGGGAGTCGCGGCTCGCGGCGCCCCCCCGCGCGCACTCCGCCGCTCACCCGTCGACGCCATGCGACCTCGTCGAGGTAGACCGCCACTTGCGTGCGGTAGAGTATTGTTCGGTGTTTGGGAGCTTGAGTCTGCAGGGGCCAGGGGCTTAATTATCTAACTTTTGAATCTATCGCGATCCCTTTCAATTTGACGTTTGAAGGGTGCTAACGAACTTCACACTGCATTTATTTGCGACTTGATTTTGAACGATATTGAGTGAAGAAAATAGCAAAATTGTTCACTAAATATCATTCATTTGTAAGGCGTTTTGACTCCTTCGTTCTGTTAGCGATTGTGATTTAAAACTTAGACAATTCCATTCTAAAGTCGCAATCACAATCATGATTCCGATACCATTGAAAGGGATCACGATAGATTCAAAAGTTAGACAATAATGAGGTACCTGAGTCTATAATGCAATGGTGCAAAAATGGGCGGGTTGACGTGACGGCTTCAATTATGATTTATTAATGCTGTCGGTCCTGTTAATGTTTTTGTAGAATAGCAAAGAGTAATCTGATTCTAATTCTAGAGAATAGTCTGGATGTAGGAGTAAAACGAGGAAACCCTGGTTTTGTCCTTCTACTGGGATGCCATCGTACGCCATTGCGTTACAGACTTAAGCCCTTGGTTGGCTGTTGTTGGTGCATTTTGGTAGACACTTTCGTCGCGTTCAAAGTTTATAATCTCACTTACGATTTTTGTATTGAGAAATTCGATATGCAATGGTGAATTTCTGAAACTGGTCCTTTTTTTTGTACGTAAAAGGAGACGTTTGGTGGGAGTAAGTACGGTAAACAATGGTCTTAACTCTACCAGACCTAGGTATGTTGAGCTAAGACTTGGTAGAGCTAAGACTATGCACCAGCCTTGGCCAATTGCAGACTAGACTGTAAGCATGTTAGCTCTTATTGTATTTTGTAATAGTAATTGAAGTTGGTATGTATTCGTTGTTGTAATTGATGGTTTAGAGTATGTACTCGTAAGTACCTAATTATTGTACTTATTGTAGTTATTTATTGTAGAAAGTAAAACGGAGACAATGCAAATGTGTTTTTATAGTTATGGTTTTGACGTCACTTTTTGGTGCAAATAAAGTCGATTAGCCCACTTTAACAGCCACCAAAACTTAACCAATCTCTCTCGCAGAAGTGTCAGTGAAAATCCGACTGAAAAATCGTCGTAACTCAGCAATAAAATGTGGTGTGTGTCGCCAAGTGAAGTGAAAACACGCCGGCCATGAACCAGCGATACCTCCAGGAGAGTAGCGTCCGATGGCTGGTGTCGAAGGACCAGAGACTGCAACTCGACGTGCGAAACGAGACATGAGTGGCGTCACAACACAGTGATTAACACTGTCCAGTGCACAACTAACTGTTCGCGGTGAACAACATACCAAAACTAAAACTAAATTAACACGCCAAATCGCGCTTACTTCCATTAAAATTTTCTCGAAATAAACATATCGTATTATTAAATTAAAAATAAGTAATATCGACCACTATTAGATAATTAGATCTTCTCGACTAGATTTTGCCTTTCTCGTGCCTATCTCTTAATAAAACAAAGTCTAAATAAAGCATTCTAAATTATCTAAACTACTAAGTCACTGTGATGGGACTAAAATGGTGATACAAGTTCGAAGTGTGTAAAAAGTACATCGCTTAAAAGTCTGGTAAAAATCAATTACTAAACGCTTATTTTAAAGTTATTTAATCGTATTAGAATTCGCTAGTTAGTATAGTTTAAGTAACTAGGCAAATTCAATAAAAATAGCGTCAACAAATTAAATAGTGCGGGAGTGAATAACGTTACTAACAGTATCGCTTACCAATAAGTGCATTCGTGAACGCTCAACATTAGAGAAGATTAATACGAACTATAAAATATCCATTTCCACCAAACAAATACGTGTGACTTCCATAAATACTTTTTGCCACCAATAAAGAAAAAACACGTGCGCGCTCAAAAAAAGTTCCCTCAAAAAAGAATTTACTCAAACAAGTGCCGTACAAAAGTCCTTTCACCGTCACAAAAACAGTTGGCTCAAGCCAAAGTGGTCTGATTAGCCCGTCACAAGTCGGTTACAAAACTGGCCAGCATGCAGGCAGCGTTAATGCTAAGATCGAAATCGCGGGAGAAACGTAAGCAGCAGCGGTTGAAAAGAGGCTTCAAGCACGACCTGCCGTCCAATGTGGCTACGAAGACCATCGCTCCCTTCCCGCGGTACCCACCAGCTTCATGGGTATGTCTTTTTTGTTTTTGTAAGTACCTATATGTAATTTTGTGTATCGCATGAAGAGTTTACATTCACAGTTGGTTGCACCAAATGTTTTGAGAAACGAATGGTTCCATTTAACCAAACATTTATTGGTTTCATTTATTTTGTGAATTTTTGTGTACTAACAGTAACTCCACGGAATATAAATTACCTACTGATTGGGAGTTTTGGCTTGACAGACTCTTTTCTGTTGTCCAATAGCAAAATGAAAATGACAGGGTCAGGGGTCCAAAAGGTAACGCCGGATATAGTTTTGCTGCAACCAGCTAAATCAAGCTCTACCTATTAGTTGTGTAAATAAAGTGTGTAATGTTGACTTTTAAAAGCCATCCAACCTTAGTGGTATAGTCAAATGTCCGCCATTTTAAAAAAAATCGCATATTTTCGGCTAACGTTAAAACATGTCTCAATCGACAGAGAAAGCAATCATAAAAATTAACTATTCTTTGTAAAAAATACGAAAGTGATATACTTTGGGAAATATAAGGGTTTAAGGCAGGGTGGATAGTGAAACTCCTGCGGGAGAAGTATAGCAATGACGCATCTCTTATTTGCATTCGCATGCAAGATACACTAAAGAAATCGAAAATATTGCCATATCAAACCCTAGAATTAGGTAAGAGCTATCTTATAAGGCAAGTTTCGTGTTGATGTTCGTAATAGATTTGAAGAAATTTTCATTCAAAAACTGAGGAAGTTAGTACTGGGAATTTGTTTTTTTCAACGAAAATATTTTGCAAACTGTCATGATTTACAACATGAAAAATGGTGTGTTTGATAGCACTTACCTAATTCTAGGGTTTGATATGTGAATATTTCGCGATTTTAGTGTATTTACGATTTTGATGTTGTAAATGTGCTATTCTTTTCTCGCAGGCGTTGAATACATTGTTTACTTAGTCAATTTGACAGTTCGTCCGTACCGGGGATCGATGTTCATCCAAACAAAGTGAATCACGTGCCAAACTGTCAAAACTTAGTTTGGTTTTCAGATTTTTTTTTTTTAGTTGGTTGTTGCTTGATTGAATTATTAATAATGCTTGCAGATCTTGCAATAGATAGATATTTTGGATAACAGACGAAGAGCGTGAGTCGTGGGCAGCTGCGGCGTCTGAAGATTCTCTTTCGATCTTTGTATCCAACTGTTGCTTGCTAGTTCAACGCGCGATAGGTACACACGACAGCATGTCAGACTGTACACTTTTGTTGTAAAGTCGCCCGTAACGTAACCGAGTAGAGTGCTAGCATGTAAGGGTCGACGTGCTGTCGTGTGTACACACGACAGCACGTCAGACTGTACACCTCTGTTGTAAAGTTGCCCGTAACGTAACCGAGTAGAGTGCTAGTATGTAAAGGTCGACGTGCTGTCGTATGTACTTACTAGGTACACACGACAGCACGTCAGAGTGTAAACTTTTGTTGTAAAGTCGCCGTAACGTAACCGAGTAGAGTGCTAGCATGTAAGGGTCAACGTGCTGTCGTGTGTAGGTACATACCTACCTATTACTTACCTAATTTGGTAGTCATCAAGATCGCAGAGTACCTACCTACCCCTTTTTGTCATACGCCGCACGCGACGGCTAAAGTCCGTTCGCTATCATAGTGTCACTTTGATATTTACCGCCTTGGCGCGCGGCGGCTTTTCACAAAAGAAATTAAAGGAAGCCGACGCGGCGCAAACACGCCAGTGAATTTGGCTCGCCGCTCTTCAAAGAAGACGTATTGAAAGGTTGTGCTTATGACTTGCTATTTTGTATTGAGTGTCGATCGCTGCGTGAAGATAAAATGTTTTTTCGTCCGTGGGAGGACAGCGAGGTGCCTCTAGATGCAACTTCGAATGACGCAAAAATTAAAAGACGAAGGTTTTGTAAAACATTTTAGCAAATTCTAGTTAGGTAATGTCTATCAGCATTGTGTTGAAATGAATATGTCTGCGCCCATCACAGATACTTCGAAAATAGTTGGTATCCCAAGAACCAAGATTGCCGTCGTGTGTCACTATGATAGCGAACGGACTTTACCTACCACAGATTTGCCTTCATCGAGTCCTATCAAATATAACGTATTAGTTACAAAAGATCTTAACTCTTTTTGCAGGGTTTACCTACTGCCTACTGATCAACAAGATCACTACCTGCTGAAAAACATTTTTTATTTTATAACCTCAAAAGTGAAAATAAATCTAGTTTATCTTTTTTTATTTAGGCCTAGGTAGTTCAAATTAAAACATGATTGTGTGCGTAAGTGCATTGGCATATTTTTAAGCTGATAAATAAAACACGGTGAAAATCAGTGAAAACCATATTATTTTAAAAGTACTTTTCTCTTGCCACAGCGGTAACATTTTATTAATAAAAAATCAACGGAACTTCATAGACCAAAAAATCCCTATCACCGGGTGCTATTCTATTACCCTGTAAAAAGAGATAGTTATCTACCTATATCTTTATTTATACAATGTATAGTATTGTATAAAAACATACAAAGGAATCCTAAAGTTAGTAATATAGGCTGAATTTTATAAAAACCAAAAACCATTTGGCAAAACATACTTTATTATCATAACCATGTATGTACGGTCGGCCACAGTCACAGATACCCCATAGCAGCTCTTACCGCGTGCGGCATAAGGGCGCCAATCAAACAAAAAGGGGTATCCTAGCGTGTGGCCTACTACTGTCTGTCGATCTTTCTGCCCCGCCAGCTATAACCTCGGTCTTGCATCGCCACACACCCATGTAGAAGGTTATCTTAAAAGAAAATGATAATTATGTTATACAATAATAATTAAAATACATACCTATAGCATTCCTTAGACAAAGTGAAGAAAAACTAAAAAAGATTTAGGGTAAACAAACAGAGTCGTAGTTAAAAAAATACATGCACCTCATAATTTGTTGTTAACTTGTCAATTTCAGTAAGGCTCATAGCTTTTCCAAATTACAATTTGCACGTGTTTTGTAATAAAGTTGTACTTCTTATAGTTTTGTATGGGAATAACATTTAATTTTCCTACATTTATTGCAGCAGCACTATTTAGTTACACTACACTTTGACTAATACCTACTACTTCTATGGACTTTCAAAAGTTTTCCATTATTTCGAGACCTTTGCAAGGCTGTTGCACACCCGTGGTGACAGTAAAGTTGTCTTGAATACCTACTTACATCTTGTTTTCAGCACCACTAGCGTGGAGCCCATGTTAAGCCCAAAACCATAACATGGAGCTGGGAGGCACGGACTCATTGTTTAGTCAGCGGTCCTTTTGCTTGCTACCGGATGGTAGGTGGCCTTTGGTTTGTCATCTGAACTCTGGTTGCGAGCAGGCAGCTGCAAAGAAGTAATAGGAGGAGTTTAGTTTAGGGAAGGTACCTACTGTAGTGAAATATGTGCTAGTCCCTTTGAATACCTAATTTGGACTTGAATTATGAAGAAGCTTTAGCAAGCTGTATTGCTACTAGAAACTCACAAATGTAGGTACATAACTTTTAAGACAAAAACATAGCTAGCTCATAGACATAGGCCCGGTTTCTGAGTTGAGAATTTTGCTAAGCAAATGGGTAAGTATCGTCCTGTCTCAGCAGATTTCTCACAAAAGAGCGTGACAGAGCGATAAGTAAGTATGTGCTTAGTGAAATTCTCAACTCAGAAACCGGGCCATAGCTACATACCCGCACCGCTCACTAACAGTGAAAGAAAATATCATGAGATATTTTCTTTCGCTGCTGTGTCCCTGACACAGCAGCGTCGAATTGTCACTTCACCCATCTAGTGTAGTGAAGGTGCCACTGGACGCTGTATAATATAAATCATCTCATTGCGTAAGCGTAAAGGTCTCAGTTTTATAGAACATCCAATTCAAAGCTAGTAATTTCGCTACGAAAATCTGTCAGTAGGTACTTACTTTCAATTCCTAAACATACCGATGTGATAGTAGGTATTCTACCTCAGAAAATTGTTGAAATGAATGAAACATTGTTTATTTATCACAGGCACCAAAGAGAATATAATACAGGCACAGCACTTGTACCTATTTTGACAGATATGTTTTCATCTTGTGTCACTACTGCGTTTCGTTCCATAAAACGTTTTGTTATTCAAACAACTAGGTAATGCATACTAACATTTAATTTTGACAAGTCATAAATATAAATAAAACGGAATGAACATTTATTTGATTAGGTATTATTTTGCTAAAAAATATATTATTTTATCGCACATGAAAAGTCAATCTCGAAAAATGCCAATTTGTTTTACGACGAATTCGAGTTCGCGATCTGGGGGCACGGCAGTGCCCCCGCCAAGTCGAGCGCGAAGCAAACACTGCCGTACCATACTTTACTGGAACCATTTCGCCGCATTTTCAGGCCCATTTATTTGAGAACCTCTGGATAAGACCAAGAGGCTAATTCTCGGGAATCTCGCATTCGACACAATATCTCGAAGGAAAAATCTCATTTTGCGGAAAATGTCACATTTCCTATTCTGACGAAGTCATCCTCGACGTAGGGCACGAGATATCGATGAGATATTTGCCTTTTTCGCTCGACATGACTCGCGTGGTCGGGAGCAGTCGAGATCGAAATGACATGATATTTTTCGAGATGTATCGAATAAGAGATTCCCGAGAATTAGTGGCCAGAACGCAGAAATTTTCGTCATCCAGTAAGCTATAATCACATACCTACTTAAAATCCAAAATTTCAAGTCTGTCGGTCATTTACTTCCGAAGTTAAACGAAAGCAAAGTTTCGCATTTATGACACTCACTCACTCACTCGCTCATGATCATCAGAATAGAACTAGTACTTCCCATAAACTCAGAGAGCTGAAATTTGGTACAGAGTTAGTAGTTAGGGAGGCGAATAGGGGAATTTTCGGCAATACTCGAGCGTGGCAGTTTAAGATATGAGAGATACCTTAGACCTAATAGAACAACCTTGTAAAGTATTTAGCTCTATATGTAGTGACGCGCGCCTAGGATAGACGATCAGATTAGTAAAAAAAAATGAATAGTCTGAAATACTCGAGCGCGTCAGATTAAGATATTGGGGGTTGATTTTAGTGTTTAAAGACTAAATTTAACTAATCTGACGATAAGTCCTTGACGCCGCCAAGTTATAGGGTCGCGAACTTGTAAAAAAAAAACGTTAATCCGGCATTCTCGAGCGCGATTTATTTTATTTTTATTTTGAAGAATATAATCTAAAACTTACTAAAAATACAAAATCTGCCGGTTTCCGCATGACCGGAAGTGTGGAGGAGCCATTTCGTCTTCCTAAGAACGCGTTACGGCATATAAGTTGCGAACGATACATTTTACAAAAAAAAAGCTTAAATAAACAAAAAAGGTAATTTTATTTTACACAAAAAAGGTCTCTTTACATTTTTGTCCAAAGTTTAAACGTTTTGACTTGAAGCATCATAAAAACTCAAACTTTTTCGGTCAGATTAAGAGAACCCACCAACATTTTTGTCAGATTAAAAAAATATGCTTTCAGGATACCGAGATAAACCTCCTCTATGAAAATCTGACGCGCTCGAGTATTTCAAAACAACTTTTTTTTTTTGCATTTTCAAAAATTCATCGTACCTTATCGTCACGCCGAAATCGTCAGTTTTTTTAAAGGGAGCTTCCTTGGGGCCTACTTAACACCCCTTCCGAAAATCTGACGCGCTCGAGTAATTTTTTTTTTTTTGCATTTTTGACTACTTTGTATGCCTACCCCCACCACGCAAACCGGCAGATTAGTATACCGTTGTTATCAGAGGCACTCGGGGCATACGTAGTATGAATATCTGACGCACTCGAGAATGCCCAAGTAACTGTTTTTTTTTACATTTTTGAAAAACCGTACACGCCAAACCCACCGCTAAAATGGTTTTTGCCATACGAGCTTTTCTTTTCGAAATTATTTTATCTTTCGATTTTGATAGGTCTCGACGGCGCCGTTGAATTACGCCATTTAGCTACCTCGCCTCCCTAACTATAGGGTTTAATGGCCACTTAGAGGGAAAACTATAAAAACTAGGATAATCGAAGATCTGCGGGGGTAGCATGACTTTTATCGAGGCGGATTTATCCAACAAAATGGCGGTTTATCAGCATTTTTGACGTTTATAGTGGGTTATATATCGCTATCGACGATTTATAACCCACTTTAGACGTCAAAAATGCTGATAAACCGCCATTTTGTTGGATAAATCCGCCTCGATAAAAGTCATGCTACGGGGACTGGAGTACCTGGTGACCCTGATTAGAAAACACAAGAACCCAACCAAACTATTAGAGATCGACATACCGCCTTTACAAAAAATATTCAACTTGGTGGGCCGCTTCATTTGATGTCAAAAATCGAAGATCTGAAGTATCTGATGAAGAACCCTCAGCTGGTCTCAGCTGTATTAGAAATAAGGTAATGCCCCCTTCTACTATTGGTATGTACGTAAAAAAAATCGACTGTCATTGCAAAAATCCAGCGTGGTGGAACACATTTTCTAATTTAATCTAGCCTTCAGGGTGTTAAAAGACCGCCAACAGACCCGAAAGGCACGCATACTAGACACCAAAACAAAGTACTTTTCGATAAATGATTGCTGGAAAGTGATTTTGGTTTTTTAGGTTATAATTTTGAAAAATGTTTTATCACGCAATGAACGTGTAACGCACAGAAGTCTTATAGCGCAAGCGTTGGCATAAGTTGATGGTGCCGATGTTTAGAATACATTGCGGGTTGCAATTTTAGCGTCATTTTTTGTAAGAAATATTCAACATTTTGATCCATATCAGCCATCTTCTTGACAAGAAATGTTAAGTACTTGATACTTGATACATTTCTGAAAAAAAAAAGTTTTGAAAAGTCCGACTTTGAACCTCAAATCTCGGAAACCAGGCATAGTTTCTTGAGCAAAAAATTAAATGTTCGTTATGATGAGGACAATACGGGGTTTCCCGCTTTGTTGGCGGTCTTTTAACACCCTGTATAGCGTTCCACTGCTGGGCGAATGCCTCCCCTTTTGCTTTTAATACGCATATAAATAAAATTAAAGGAAAACTCTGGATAAGACTAGACTGGCTTTTATACTTATACTTACAAGTTTAGACGAAGAAATAGTAGAAAGATTAACTTTATTCTACTAGAACATTACACAAATTAAACCAGTGGTTCGTCCCGAACTGTGAACTCGCGACCCCATATAAACTTAACAACCCTATATCTCTGCAACCCCTCAACCGATTTGGCTCATGATTGAACTTAAAAATTATTTTAATTGAACGAGCGAGCGAAGCGAGCGAAGTTCTCCGAGTCTACTGGAACAATCCGGCGTTTGTATGTATGTATGTATGTATGAATGTTCGTTCGACGATAACTTGAGTAAATTTAGTCGGATCGTCATGAAATTTGGTAGGCAGGTAAATGAGGCCAAGAGAATTTTTAACATGAGCCAAATCGGTTGAGGGGTTACTGAGATATGGGGTCGCGAGTTCATAGTTCGGGGCGAACCACTAGTTTAATTTACCCGCCTACCAAATTTCATAACGATCCGACCAAATTTACTTTTTAGAGATAAACAAGCAGCTCCATCGAGACTTGGCAAGTTTTTTACAAAATGTTTATAGTGGGATTATTTTCTCTAAAATCTGGTAAGAGCTTTACGACTGTCTTCCCATTCGGTTTGCGATGCATTCGACCGGGCAAGACTGTCAAATTTTAGTTAGCCAATAAGCGATCTACCAAAAAACTTTAGGAGAACTGCAATAAGTAGGGCAGAATGGAAAATTCGATCTTTGTATCCAACTGTTGCTTACTAGTTCAATGCGCGATAGGTACACACGACAGCACGTCAGAGTGTAAACTTTTGTTGTAAAGTCGCCCGTAACGTAATCGAGTAGAGTGCTAGCATGTAAGGGTCGACGTGCTGTCGTTGTACTTACTAGGTACACACGACAGCACGTCAGAGTGTACACTTTTGTTGTAAAGTCGCCCGTAATGTAACCGAGTAGAGTGCTAGCATGTAAAGGTCGACGTGCTGTCGTGTGTACTTACTAGGTACACACGATAGCACGTTGTCCTTTACACGCTAGCACTCTACTCGGTTACGTTACGGGTGACTTTACAACAAAAGTGTACAGTCTGACGTGCTGTCGTGTTTACCTATCGCGCGTTGAACTAGCAAGCAACAGTAAAGTTGGATACAAAGATCGAAAGAGAATCTGCAGACGCCGCAGCTGCCCACGACTCACGCTCTTCGTCTGCTAGCCAAAATATCTATTGCAAGATCTGCAAGCATTATTAATATTCAATCAATCATTATTCAACTAGAAAAAAAGCTAAGAGGTACCCATAATAATTGTTCAACGTCATTGCCGCGGGCGGTGGATCAAGTCACAAGTGTCATGGTGACGTCCGTCTAAGTTCCGAACGTTACTATGGCGGGATTCCGATCTGTTATTTTTGTAATCTGTACAGCGCCCCGCAGAGGGCGTGGCTTCCCACCCCGTCACTCCTCTGCTTCACCCCCTCAAATACCTAAATATCGTCTATGAAGAGCGCCTTAAACATTTGTTTGAGCATAAAACAACTTGGTTGTAAGAAAACTCTTTGCGCATGTAAAATAGATCAACAATTTAATATTAAAGCCGCGTTTTCACAGTAAAATTACTTATAACGAGAGTACCGTCCAAGTAAGACAAGGCTTCTGATCTGCCGGCCTTTTATTTAATTTCCATCCAAGGCAATTTTGACGATTAGAGCTCCATCCTAGTTGATGTTTTTGCGCCCATAGACAAAATATCAGAAGAACCGACCAATCAGAAGCCCCGGCTCTCTTGGACGGTGCTCGTCAATCTCGTCATAGAGTAAATTGTACTCTTCGTTTTATTGTAATTTGACTGTGAAAACGCGGCTTTAGTGTAAAACAAAAGAGTTTCCAAAATGTGCGTAGGTTTTATTTCTTAGGGTCGCATTTTTCTCAAGTTTCATGTTTTCTTACAATCATTAATAGTACATTACTGCCGCGATCTGTAATGGGTGCGTTTCTGGCGCGCTTTTGATGGCCGACAGAGCGCAGCGTAGCGCAGCTCAAGGCCATTACAGCGTGGTCAGCATTGCAGCCCTTGATGGACAAGCTTTATAGCGCGGACAGCAAGGGCTGCAATGATGACCAAGCTTGAGGGCCGAGAGCGTAGCTAAGCGAAGCTCGAGGCCATCATAGCGTGGCCAGCAGCGCACTAATTGCAGACCAAGGAGTGTATAGTGCTTAACTCAAACAAAGCGAGTAATTGATGAAGACCTAGGACCTAGGTCCTAAGTTCTAGGTCCTAGGTGCTAGGTCCTGGGTCCTAGGTGCTAGGTCCTAGGTGCTAGGTCCTAGGTCCTAGGTGCTAGGTCCTAGGTCCTAGGTCCTATATTATCCTTATCTTTATCTTTATCTTTATCGTTATCTTTATCTTTATCTTATATCCTAGGTCCTAAGTCCTAAGTCTTATGTCCTAGATCCTAAGTTCTAAGTCCTAGGCCCTAGGTCCTGGGTCCTAGTCCTAAGTTCTAAGTCGCAAGTACCAGGTCCTAGGTCCTAGGTCCTAAGTCCTAAGTCCTAAGTCCTAAGACCTAAGTCCTAAGTCTTAAGTCCTAAATCCTAGGTCGTAGGTCTTATGTCCTAGGTCCTATGCCCTAGGCCCTTGGTCTTACGTCCTAAGTTCTAAGTCCTAAGTCTTAAGCCGCAAGTCGCAAGTCACAAGATGTATAAATCATCTCATTACGTAGATGCAAGGGCTGCCTGTCAGTTGGGGCAATTTTCATCACTGGCCTTTTTGGTCTGATGACCTTCGGCTATCCCGCCCGTGGACAAACTTAAAAAAAAAAGAAAAATCCCTGGCCTTTTAATAATCTAAACCAAATACATATTGTAGCTTTATTCGCTGCTACGGGCCTATGCACACATGCTTTACCTTCAATATGTGTTGTGTCGTCGTTTTTGTTTTCGTTGAGGTTTTGTGTTCCAAGACTTTTCTTTTATCAACATGGCGGTCTGTAGTTTAGCTGGCAAAACTGAATTTTGAAACCACTAAATCTCCGTAAGTATATCGTTTCAGACATTTTTCCTAAGAATGTTTTCATCTTATTTTTTTTTTCTCCGTCTATTAAGATACGTTTCGTCGCAAGCTGGAAGATTTTATTTAAAATCAAAATCTCCGACCCCATAGGAAAATGTCGGACTGAAAACTTCAATCTCCATAGAAAAGCGGATCTTAATACTCTAATATCTTCATAACGATATCGTTTTAGACATTTTTCCTAAGAATGTTTTCGTTTTATATTTTGTTCCTCAGTCTAATAAGCTAGGTTTAGTTGCAAGCTGAGAAAACGTGATTTTTTTTAAATGGCGGCGGTGTCACTATGTAACTTGCCATACAAAATGTTGGAAGCTCTTTGATTGATGACTTAAAATTACGGGCATTGCATGATAATTCCGTGGTTAACCGGCTGTTCACTAGCCTAATCAGTTTAATGAACTATTTTATACACACATACAAAGTTACACGATTTTCCGATTAATTATTGAAATATTACATCCGCTTACGAACTAGGAATTAACACAATTTGTAATAGACTATGCAAGTCTTCATGATTTATAAATTACATAATTCTCCCTTGCCGCCCTAACTCAAAGAAGAAAATGAATGGTGCAGCTAGTTTTATTCATCGATCAACTAAAGGCGTTGAAGACAGTACTTTATGGTTCATTTTGCAATGGAACTACTTGTAAAATGAAAATGCATTGGCATAACATTTACAAAGAGCTTCGAAGTAATGGTCTAGGTTGCAGGTTTAATCCTTTGCAAAGGGAATTACTTGTTTAGGTTTGTTCAGCAATATAGGCCGCGATGTTACTGGGTATTTACCCAGAAAGTTAATTGAGAAAATTACAGCTGAGAGAGTCGATGGAAACGGCAAAGTTGAAAGATTCTGACGTCCAAGACTGACAGCTGTAAATTAGGTAGGTAAGTGACATTTTATTGACACTGCGAGCTGCGGTTAACTTTGAGTGGGCTTGTCTAAAAGTATTTAAGAGGATTTTCTGCCGGTTTCTGATTTGAGAAATTCGCTAAGCAAGTACTTTATGGTATGCTGGGACATGTCTACCCCTGGCATGTCAGACCGTTAGATTTTTTCGATAAATTATTGTTAACTGGAGCTAGGACCTTCCAAAAGCTTAAAAAAAATCATATTTAAAAGTGGCGACAAAAGACGTATGGTAAACTGATCTAACAACGTAAAATATAAAAAAACTAGACAGTCAGAAATCACGTAGTTTCTTGTGATATCAGCGATGAAAAAAAATCGAAATCGGAACAGTTTTGAGAGAGGAAAATGGGGAATACGAAACGTCAATTTGTAGATTTTCTTCAGGTTGTACCTTTCGCTCAGTGTTTGAGGGGCAGAGCGCACGCGAAAAACTAACAGATTATTATTATCTATTCTCTGTTATGCTCTTAATAGAAAATCATTCTTTACTTCTTATTGATAGCGCGGACAGGGTCGCGGGAAAAGGCAAGTAATTTACAGCCTATGTTTAATTTTCGTCTATTTTCTATCTGTATAACAAATTTCATCTAAATCCGTTCATCAAAAGCCAGAAAGAATAACAAAAAAATAAGCAAATTTATGCAAACATTTGCGTTTATAAATACAATTTATTTATGTGATTCACTTAGGTAAAGAATCGCCAATCCGCATTGAGCACGCGTGGTGATTAAGCTCGCACTCTCTCTCTGAGAGAAGGCCTTTGCCCAGCTAGTGGGACAATTATTGTACAGACTACATCTCACTTTTCACTATAAAAAAGAACTAATTTTACGTTCACCATAAATAAAACCGGCATAATTTCAGTAACTGTAAAATCCCCATCAGCGCATAATCGTTGTGCGACACATAATTGTCCGTTTGTGGTGTAGCTGCCACAGGTACACTGAAAGTTGTAATTAAACCAACACACACCAGTCACGTGGCAATTTTTGCCACAACTACCAGCTATTGAAATTTAAAGGCAAGCTCACTTTGATTTAGGTATTTGTTTGAAGTGAAAACGCTTTGTATGAAGTGAACATTTAATGGGTTGACGTTTTAAAAACCAACGTTGCTCAATATTTAAGTTACTTAATATCGATCTACTGCAGCATAAAGCTTTGAAATACAGGATGGATTTTTGAGACGGGGCAGTAAGGGCAGGTACCTTAACCGTTATAGTTGCAGGAAAACGTTCCTAGGAGACCATCCATAACTTTTTGAGATATTATAAACTGCATTCACAGATTTAAAAAAAAATACAGTCAGCGAGAAGAATGCTAAATACCAAAAAAAATTTTTTATCACATCTATTCGAAAAGACCTAGCTCGTTCCCCGCAAACAGGGACTATTAGCTTTTTAATCCCGGAGGGACAAATAGTATATTTCATTACAAGTGTGGAAAGGCTGTCATTGCAACGAGTTCCGACAAATGGCTACCCGAGCCGAGGCGCAGCCGAAGGCGAGGGTTGACAGTCGGAACAAGTTGCAATGACGGTTCCGCACGTGTACTGAACGACTATTTTTAATACAGTTGCGAAAAAATTAAGCAATTTAATAAAATAATAAAAACACAATAAACTCAACTAACTTGACATTTTTGACTTTTCCGGTAAAATGTTCTCCGAAGCATTTTGTGCAATTATACTGAGTTCCGGTGGTGTTAATTTAAAAAAAACTAGGGTCGAAATTACTCATTTTGTGCAACAAACAACTAAACTCGCGAAGAAAATTTCTGAAAAATCAAAATGGCGCCAACCGTAGAATATAAGCAGAGTTTTTTTTTCTTCACCCATTCTGGTAGGCAAAGGCAACTATGCCCATACAGCCAAGTCTTCAGTAGAAGTTTTTATTGATATGAAATGAAAATGAAATTTAATGAGATGAAATGAAATGAAACCTAACCAAACTCATTGAATCAAATCATTAAATCTGATATTGAAACAAATTAGTAGCTTCTTTTTAGAAATATACGTATTTGCATGAATCATAAAAACTTTTTTAGTAAAAACTTCATGGTTGGTTTTACTTTTTAATAGACATTATTTTGACAGTTGGGAAAGAAAACGCACGAGTGCGGGAAAGGTAAAAAAAAGCACGAGTGTGTAATAGCCCACATCCCGAACGCTATATGTCCCTGCAATACGCCACTTTTTGAGCAACTGTATTAAAAAGTGATTTGAATTTGGAATATGGATACTGTAAGTAAAAGTTCAAATGACTAAAGAGTTTACAGACAACCTTGAAAGAGATCAATCACGAACAATGTATGGACAAGAAACTGGCAGTATGAAAAAATATACCGCGCGCGAGCCAAATAAAAAAAAAGTTTGAAGAAAAATAAAAACGTCAGAAATGCATTCCGTCTTCGTTCGTAATTATTTATTTGTTACTAAAATTTGGATTTGATTATACTTACTTTCATACAATAAAATAGTTTATTCCTTAAATAAGGTAATATTAACTCCAGAGAACATTGTATCGGACGCCGACGCAAATGATTCGTAAGTTCCAGTCACTTATTTTCTCATAGAGGGTGATAAAAAGTAAAGTGTTCACCTCGGGAACAACACTTTTTAAAGCTCGAGTACTTTGAATCCCTTGCTGCGCTCAGGATTCAAAGAAATACTGTCGCCTTAAAAATTGTGTTTTAGTCCCTCGGGTAACAATCTACTATTTTTTTGCCATTCGATCCTGCTTCTTGTAGGGATCAAAAAAGTTTAAGGGGCCAACTGAGGTTTGATTACTAGAAATAACAGATATCGGAAAAACTTTCGCCCATACAAAATTTACGTGAGATTTTTTTTGCGATTTCTAACATTTCTAGTACTCAAACCTGACCAACATCAATTCAATTCAATTCTCTCCTAAATATTGCCAATCATGTTAATACATAATTCAAATGAAATTATGCGTGATAATTGCGATTAATTAAAAGTACACTTGGATGCTGTAGCGCCTTAGGCCCGGTTTCTGAGTTGAGAATTTTGCTAAGAAAATACTTAACTATCGTTCTGTCACGCTCTTTTGTGAGAAATCTGCAGAGACAGGACGATACTTACCCATTTGCTTAGCGAATTTCTCAATTCAGAAACCGGGCCATAGACATGTTTTGTTGGCTTGCCCAGAACCTACCATACCATCCTCTCAGCTCTGCATGGTTCGACTGTTTACTTTACCCATCTACTTAGTGTGAGTGAAGATGCCACTAGATGCTGCATTTATAAATCACCTAATTACTTTTCAAGTAATTAGATGAAAAGGCCTTAGTTTTAATACTTTACAATCATCATAATTTAAAGTTTTATTTAGCTTTTATTAACGTTCAGACATGAAAACCAAAGGAAAAATAAAGAAGGAAAACTCATTAAAATTCTATCAGTCAACACCGACCAGCAGTCCAGCACGTTGATTGCGTTCCCTAAACTATTCAGTAGGGTATTATACAGTTCCACCTCACGTCGGTGCTGTGCCAATGTAGACACTATAGGCATCAATCATCAATTAGAAATTCAAACGAGTTTGGAATTCAAATCGACTAGGGCGGAATAGGCGTAGTTACGGTAAAGTTTAGTTACTAACTACCTACCTACATATGTGTAGTTTGAATGTTTGGAGCCATCAGTTATAGCTTAAGGCTCCGTATAAGGCTAACTAGCGCCACCAATGTTGAAAAAATCATATCTTCCTTCAGAAGAAGTTTCTGAAAAAATCCTAAGATGAGCTCATGCGCCATGCTTTTCTAGGTTTTTAAGTGTAGGTACCCAACTCAATTTCTATTCTTAAGCTAAAAAATTTTCGATAACCGCAAAAAACGGCCGCTTTTGGCGGTTATCGAAAATTTTTTAGCTTAAAAGTAAATTTCGAAGAGGGTATATACACTTAAAAATCTAGAAAAGCATGGCGCATAGGCTCATCTTAGGATTTTTTCAGAAACTTCTTCTAAAGGAAGATATGATTTTTTTAACATTGGTGGCGCTAGTTAGCCTTATACGGAGCCTTAAGTGTACATTATACACCGTGGAATTTTAGTGGTTTTAAAGCTGGAGGTATTTAGTTGCACTCGTGATTCTGAGCCAAATTCCAAAATTTTTTGTTAGTGTGTCTGATTTAGGAATCGATTTTGTACATTTTTCTTTGCGCGCGGGCTAATTCACTATGCACGTGAATTAAGTTCAGTTTTCGCGTTATTACCTTTCGTAAGACTCAATATTTTCATGGCAAATATGTACACATTTTCAATTAATCAAATTGAAAACTGCGGTTTAGCCGTTTTATAATTAAATCTAAGTAGGTACATTTGTATGGAAACTCTACAAGGTATTACAGAAAGTTCCTGTCATACTTTAGGGGATCATTAAAGTCATTAATACGATCTACTTTTCGAATGGGGCTAAATGAAAAATCTCGAAAAAAATATCCATCGCTCCATACATTTAGTGCAGTGGGTATCGAATTTTAGTACGGAACAGCTGACTTTTTTTGAAGTTTTTGCAGTCAGGCAGAGATCTGACAGGACCTTTTGAAACACGCTGTATGATGCTCATAACTCTGACTCCTTCTCTTTCACATACACTCGTGTTGTGAATACGAGTCCAATACAATTGGATTGGATTAGGTCCAAATTCCGGGTTTAGCTAGAACTTCGCCACAAAGCACTGAAAGAGCGCGCTGTGGTTTAAAGTAAACTTTAATACAATTTCTAAGTATCTCTCACGGTTTGTAACGGAAAACAGTGTGCAAACAGTCAACCAACCAACAATGTAACGCGGCGGAGCCATTATCTCATATCAGCTCTAAGCTAACGCTTTCAAGCCTTTTTAACCGCGCGCTGCATCGTAAGTCGATCAAATTGATGAGTAAAACAATAATTCTCGTGTTAGGGTGTGAATTTGTTAAAATGAAATAGAAACAAGTTTTGCGTTTTCAATTTATCATCGTCGGTAAAAATGCAAAAATGTGTTCACACCTTGGTCACACCTCCTTTGCATTATCACAAATAAAATAATGTTAATTTAGAGCTGTTACATAAATTCACATGTGTGGTAGTTTATCGCGATGCAAAAATCACACTCAAAGATGGAGAAACAAACAAAAACACAATTTCTGTTTGTTTCTCCATCAAAGATAATAGGTAAAGAAAATAAAAAACAGGACCAAGTCATTTTGCGGTTAGGTCCTTTAGCACTGGACCAAAAACACCTCGTACACAAAATGTGACAAAAATTGTGATTGCCCCGTTTCGAAATCGAGGCTCAGAAGCTGATTTAGCACGGCGTATGATCACTGATCCTACAGGATTCTACGGTACACCTTTACTTTACTGAACTTTGGAGAAATCGTCTGGATACACCTACCGACAAAGATAAAAAAGAGATAATTTAGTCATTCAAAGAAATAAATAGCTTTTGACTATGGGTGGCAAAAGGGCCCTATTAGCTGCGAGAATTGACCGAAGGGTCCACGGCCCCATGTCAAGGCCTAACCGACGCTATGCAGGCATCGGCGCGATCGATGCCCATGCAAACGGGGTTACCATTTCGAAATTTGAAAGGTGCTGAGAAAGTACCGGACATATGCGAAACAAATAACAGTACCACTGATCGCTGATGAAGAAGGAAAACATCGTAAGTAAAACCTGGAGCGACTGAGGCATTCCCTCAACGCGAAAATCGCACCGCACTGGGCACGAGTGGTGATAAATTCTGAACTAGTGCCTAACATGCTTAGCCTAGCCAGTCATATTGTACGTAAATTTTTACATCTTTCGGTTAAATGAAAGTAGCTTGACAGGAAAGCCCTTCACAGTTTTTTCAATTTTGTAGCTAATCTGAGATATTTCTGTTCAGCAATTTTTGTTTCACGACATTAAAATAGTATTGTTTTCATTATTCTAAACAACAGACCAACAATATTAAGCTGATGATGAATATTTTTGCTCAAAAAATCAGTGTGCCCAAAAAGCTAGTACTTAGTTTGAAGAAAAATCTCATAATCAGCAGAGTTATTGTTGTTTCGAATAATGAAAAGAAAACTGTTTTACTGTCGTGAAATAAAAATCGCTGAACAAAAATACCTCAGTTTATCTACAAAACTGAAAAAAAATACTGAATTTGCATTTCCTGCTACGCTACTTTCGTTGACCTTAACCACGTCCTATTGGAATCAATACAGTAGGTATTGATTCCAATAGCATCTCAATTCATACTAGATGGGTGAAATTTCATGACGTTCCGATAAACGATACTTGAGTTATCGTCGAATAAACAAACATACATTCGACGGATTGTTCAAGAAGATTCTGAGAACTGCGCTCCTTCGCTCGCTCGTTCAATGATCGGTTGGACTTATTATAAAACCGGTTAAACCGGACAAATCCGGTTGCATGGTTACCCTACATGCAAACGGACTAATCGCACTTGTTGTTCAATGATTAATGACGCCGGTGACGTCACCAAGTGATTGTTTTACAAGTGGGCGGCTGTGTTTGGGTTGTAAGCCGAGAGTGCGCGACGGACTCTGGTCAATGAGGGCTAACGTTTTATTGCTCACTAGTTGGCGCCACTGTCGAGTAAGGTCATGAAGTATCGGTCTTAAAGTTAGTTGAACGAGCGAGCGAAGCGAGCGAAGTTCTCCGAATCTACTGGAACAATCCGGCGTTTGTATGTATGAATGTTCGTTCGACGATAACTTGAGTAAATGTAGTCAGATCGTCATGAAATTTGGTAGGCGAGTAAATGAGGCAAAGAGAATTTTTAAGTTCGAACATGAGCCAAATCGGTCGAGGGGTTGCGGGAGGAGAGGGAACGGGAAAGGCTGGAAGCTTTGAGATGTGGTGTTGGAGGAGAATGGAGAGGATATCTTGGACGGAAAGAGTGTCAAATGAGCAAGTCCTGGAAAGAGTAGGGGAGAGGAGAACGTTGATGAAGACAATAGAATGCAGAAGAGGAAAGATGCTAGGCCACTTGCTACGTCACGACAAATTCATAACCAACATAATAGAAGGAAAGATAGAAGGAAAGTGAGGTAGAGGAAGGCCACGGAGAAGCTACTTTGACCAAATTAAAGAGAAGGTGGATGTCGTGATGTACCAGGCTGCAAAGGAACTGGCCTGTGATCGAAGTGCATGGAGAATGCTGCACCGACAAGAGGATAACTCTTAAATATAATGATGATGAGTGATCAGTAGAAAGCCTACTTAAAGTTCCGCTATCGACTTAGAGTGCACCCTGTAGAAGGTTGCAAATATTTGTTATATTTTTTTATTTTAAATTGTATACAACCCCTCCGGACATTGCCTAGTGAGGGGATTAGTGACACTGTAAATGCTGGCAATAAAAATTTTTTAATTATATTTTTTTATTTTATGAATAGAAAGACCCTTCAAAGTTTGGCTGGGGTGATTGAAAAGTCAGCCCGTAGGTATACCTAAGAATTCGTAATGTCTAGTCATGTTACGTGCAACCGAGATCCGGACCTACTTGCCTCTTGCTTGATCATCATCATCTTAATAATAATATATAAAACAAAGTCGTTTTAGTTACACCATTATAAGTTATATATAACTCACCTTTAAAGTTATAACCACCAGTTATAACTCGAGAACGGGTGGACCGATTTATATGATTTTTGATTTGTTGGATTTCTCTCCGCCCCGAATAGCAGAATATCAATTAAAACCACGGAAAAACTCACGAGAAAAAAAAATAAGTCTGCGCGGACGAAGTCGCGGGCAAAAGCTAATTATATTTAAGACTCTTGTCGGTGCAGCACTCTCCATGCACTCCGGTCACAGGCCAGTTCCTTCACCTCCTGGTACTTCCCGACATCCACCGTCTCTTTAATTTGGTCGAAGTAGCTTCTCCGAAGCTTTCCTCTACCTCTCTTTCCTTCTATCTTTCCTTTATTTCTTGCTTGATAGGGGACCGATATAAGAGTAGGTATCTGTCGTAAGAAAACGTTTATATTCGTAGTTCCTCCCTTAGTGAACTGCTAGGTGAGTACCTACTGACCTAGTTCAACTTGATTGTCTTAAATTGCAATCGTGGTTTTTTCTATGCAGGTAGATATTAGAGTACTTTACTACTTAATACTAATAATCTTCGAAGTTCTGATGAGACTGCCATTATAACAATTATTATAATGACCGTAATGATAATGGAGCACTAAATATTCATATTTTAAATTATAAAAAAGATTATTCATTTCAATTAGAGCTATTCTCCCACAAATAAACCGGTTTTAACTGTTGACGCCCGAGTGGATATTTTAGGGAATAGATGTGCTAGCGTTTAAATTGTAGATGATATTATTTTCTGCTTTTGCGATAGTACAAAGCACATTCCATCTTTCTATCAAGCGAAGCAAAAAGCCCAACAAAACTGCATCGTACGTATTTCGCGGAAAATGGAATCCTCTACCAAATAGCCTTTGTCGTTAGAAACTTCATTTCCCGCCAACATCCATTACTCTGCAACAGGGCCGGAGTCCATTTTAGGGTCCTCGTGAGGGGAAGAGCATTGGCAGACAACCAGTCAGATGGTCCGATGACATAGCTAATAAGCCGGAAAGCAGTGCTTGCGTCTGGCACAGGATCGTGAGGGGTGGCGTGAGCACGAAGAGGCAGTTAACAGTTTTACCGTATAAATAATAAAAAAACAACAGTTTTAACGTGTAATTACTACTACTTTCTACTGTTTCTATAGGCCTATAAGGTTTGGATAGGGTCTCAAAGACTTGCATTGCCTAGGGCCCTCTACATAGCTTAATACGGCCCTGCTCGGCAGTACAGCCTGAAAAATACACGTAGCCGAGCGGTCGCTTTAACCGATTACGTCATCGCATAGGTGCTCAGATTTGCATAGTTTGACTTGGAGAAGAAAGATTAGGTATGTGCTTTGTCCAGAAGGATCAACTGAAGGACACACTTTATGAAGGACAGATTAATTATCATAATTGGAAAGACAAGTGAAAGAGAACTTAAACGGCATTGTTTGTCGTTTTATAGAGTTCCCTGGGGTGCACTAAATAAAAGTAGATTTTAGAACTATGACAATATAAATGGACTTTCATGGATTGGACACACGAAATTTTATTGTCGTTATCTATGAAAATTATCTAAGTAATCTTTGTATACGTTACTGTTATGCCAGTCTATTTAGATAGCTCCCGAACATTACCGTTGCGAGACTGTTGATGTAGCGTCAAAGTATATCTAAGCAAGCCTTCTGAAAATCTCTATTTAGAGTGCGAGGTGAGTGAAAGTTATGCCGCATCACGGCTTCATACGAACCTTGAAACCAGCCAGGCTATCCCCCTAAACTACGCTTAATTGACTCTACGCCTCCCGCTCTTAGGGGCGATTCTCGCTTGGCTCCCAGGGTAAACTAAGGGTGGTTATGCCATGCAAAGTGGCGCGGTGCTACGCGATAATAGCTTCCTGCGATAGCTGAATGGCCGCACTGACAGCCGCTTCGCCTTTATAAATGCTCCTTCGATTTTTGCGATACGCTGCGTTACTGATAAGTTGGGAGGGGAATTGGTTTCGCGGCGTCTCCGAATGACTTTCGACCTTACGCCTCTGTAGTTAAAGCACGCTCTGCCTGTACAGAAACATATAACAGTAACATCGAAACGGTGGACAAATATTCCTGTGTCGAAAATGTATTCAAATACGCTAGTCGACATTAGTTGAAAACATGAAAAGAGTTTTACTGCTTTTAGGGACACTCGCACGTAGTCTATTGTTCTTCTTATTTGTCATTAACGTTACAGGCGGTGTGTCCGTGAATGTTTTAAATTGCGATTTTAGCCTTTCCCCGCGACGTAAATATTTCACCCCCTTCTTTTTCTTATAGTGGCGTAAGAGAAATGTTCAAGAACGGATCATAACGTACGTAAATAAAATGGATTATTATCCAGGCTCCACCAATCACCATCTCACACATAAAGAAAAACCAAACCATCTCATTGTAGGCGCCTATCTAATGGTGTCCTGCTTTAGGGCTATGATTAGATAGGTAGGAAGGTCCTTAAGGTCCACTTGCGTCCATTAGGGTTAGCCAGTTAACTCTGAGTTAACGTCAAAAATTATATGGAAATGTCAAATTAACTTTTTTAAATTAACGAGTTAGTTGGCTAACCCTGGTTGAAGCAAGTGGACCTTACTCAATTAACTTACGTTACGGTGTTACGGGTTGGTCGAAGAGAGTATACAGGGTGTTAAAAGACCGCCAACAAAGCGGTGAACCACGTATTGTCCTCATACTCGTAACAACGGAAATTTTTGCCCCAGGAACTATGAATGGGAAATCTACTGTTTCCGAGATAATGAGGTTCAAACTCAGATTTCCATATATTTTTTTGGCAAAAATATGTTTAGTAGGTACTTTTTTTTCTCAAGAAGTCTTATCAAAATTTTTATTATTTCATGCAAAAAACGACGTTACAATTGCCACCAGCAGTAATTTATCTGAGAGTCAAAAATTCCCAACAATTTTATAATGCTAGGCATCGTTCCTACTGTCTGAATGACAACATTTTCATTTGTATGGCAGCATAGTGCCATTTCCATTGCAAATATCAGCCGGTACGATTTTTGCTGAAAGCTTTTGGTTTGCGTGGATACTGGATACAAGCGGGCGTCGGCAAGGTCGTTTTGTAGCGGCCTGTGAATGAAATCGTCTGTAACTGGAGGGTCAGGTTGGCTTTTACCTGCTTTTTGAATTGACAAATCACTTAGTTAACAGTTAGTCGTGGAAAAAGAGAAGAATTCTTGAGTATCACGTTCTTATTGGTGACAGAACAATAATAAGTATTTATAAATGTTTGTCAATTCAGAAATCAAAGGTATCAGAAATAAAAAATGTACTAGTTAGTAGGTAAATAGACAGGTAACAACAGTTAGTCGTGGAAAAAGAGAAGAATTCTTGAGTATCACGTTCTTATTGGTGACAGAACAATAATAAGTATTTATAAATGTTTGTCAATTCAGAAATCAAAGGTATCAGAAATAAAAAATGTACTAGTTAGTAGGTAAATAGACAGGTAACTAAGATCCAATAACTATTGACTTATCCACCTTACCCTTAGTGAGTAAAAGTAAGTATGACGAGGTGCTCACGCCGCCGACTAATCCCTGCTTAAGCAACTAATGGAGTTGCCTAACAAAAAACAAAGGAACCAAGCATCCTAGCATAGCGTGCATAAATTATGATAATTAGTAAGTCTTGTCACGGTATAAGGACTACACTGTAAGCCCATTAAAGCGTACATTGCAGGGCAGTGCTCAATCAGGCTGCATTTTCAGGTCAACCGTAGCTATTGTAACATGATAATTATGGATGTGCATATAATATCTAGCTGAAGGGGGTTAATCCTTGGGTTTGATAGAAAATAGATCAAATAGATACATATGGAGGTTACGCGTGGTTACGAGTGTTTTAGCGAGATAACTTCTTAATGACAAAAATAACGTTTTAGACCATGTAATGACAAGTTTTCATAGACTGAAAAATGCCTGTTAACCATGTGTAATAATTTACCAAAAATAAAATGATAAATATGGTATTTCCTATCAACACAAAATGTTGGAATAGAGTTTCGAACAAAATTCTTGGGGATTTTTTTATTTATGTGAATTTGTAAAATTAAACCGTGATTATTGTCTTATGTTTTCCTTGAAGAATTCATAGAATTTAATAATATTCTAAGACCAGTTCTTGACATACTTTATCAGTTTTATCACTAACACACAGTGCGTTGAATTAGAGGATATTACGTTCACAGCTCCGATGGACCAATTCATGAATTATTCAGCTAACTTTGTAGCGTTTCCGAATGCTCCGGAATATTGTGTATCCTGGATTAAATTCAGCCGAGTGCCATCTAAATTGTTTTGCGTGAAAGGGCACCTTTAGGTGTAAGGGTATTGTGGTAGAGTTTAGGAAACAGGTTCGTTACTGACATTGAATGTTGATGATATAAAAGATAGTTAGATATACATACATATTATTGCACACCAAAAATTAAACATATTAACATTATTTATCTCTCCATAGTGTAAAACAAAGTCACTAAGTAGACTCATGAAATTTTATTCCAACAATTAAACACCTTTAATTTACAATTCAATTTATAATGTCAATCTCTAACTAAAAGCTGAAATAGATCATATTTTTTTTGTGTTCACTGGACTCTTAAAATAGGTACAGGGCAACCTAGTTTAGGAGACAGGGTATCTATCATCTATTTATGTACCAATCATCAGCCACCGAATTTGTATCAAATATGTTTGTTATTTTATTACCTTTGATTATGTTTTTTGTGTCAATAAATGAATTTCAATTTTACCATTTTTTTTTTCAGATTCATAGTCAGATATTATGCCAATTATGGGAGCTTTATTGTATTGCCTTTTTTTTCTAAATTGCACCCGTCCGAAGCCAGGAAGGGTCGCGAGTTAGGTAAATAAAGGAAAATTAGGTACTATGTACTGGATTTAGAGCTCTTTTTCTCTTCTCTATATTGAGAGAGGTGTCATGAGGTAACATTTGAATGCCTGTTGATTTGCTCCTCACTTGACAATGGTTTGATCGTTTGAGGTTCATGTTCATTGTAATATAAATGTATTTAAATAGGCTACTGTCTATCGTAAACTTACTGAAGTAGACAATTAAGCCAGTGCATGGGCTTTTTACTAACTCTCTACAAACACATATTTTCCGGGCAGTGGCGTAGGTAGCTACATTAATAAAGGCAGTTATTTCGGTAGTTTTTCCACAGGCGCGGCACGAAAGGTAGCGTTTCGTTGCCAGCGAACGTCGCGGCACTTCCTTTGCCTGACGTTAAACTGAACTGAACTTTTAGGGGAAAGAAAACCATGTAGAGTTGATTTAAGGGCGCTTTATTTAATTTGTTAAAGACCCGATTATTTGGCCCATTCTTCTAAAACCAACGGTTTTAAGAAAAATGTAGAGAAACTAAATTGCCTTAGTTTTTTACAATCCTTATTTATAAATTAATGAAGAAGTTGAAATTGTTTTTGTGTCAGGATGTAAAATGCACTTGATGAGCGAAATTGAAACATTAGATACGTGTCGTTTTACTTTCGTAACCGTGAAACCAAAATCGCTGAACAAAAATAGCTTAGTTTAGCTTCAAAATAAAAAATAAATAAAAAACTGTGAAAAAATGGGCTTTCCCGCCACGCTATTATCGTTGGACCTTCAAGTTTTTATACAGTCGCTTAAATTTAACAAACAGCACTGAGACTAAAACAGGATTATTTCTAAAACCTCCTTAATTTTGTTATATGGTAACATTAGCCTAACGTCACGATTATTTATTTGCTTGTTTACGTGGTAAGAAATGCGATTCAGATTAAATTACGACCTAACAAAAGGTCATAGCTACAGCCTAAATTGTTTTTGTTCCACAGCTCTAAACCTAGCTTTGTTTTGACAAAGAAGTTACTTCCAACTCAAGGTAGAATATGTTGGGTTACGTAGGTGCCTGCGAACGTATGTAAGTATACCTACATGAACACTGTTTGTGTCGGTAGGCTTTCCCGTTGTTGGAATTTGATGGCGTTCTAAATTGATAGGTAGGTGGTAGTAGTGACCTTCATTGATGCCGTATCTATTACCTAGTTCTTTATTTTATTCGGAAGAAGGATCCGAAGGAAAGACATACGCTGGGGACTACAAAACATACTGTAATATTTAAATGAGAATTAAGGGTTTACTACGAGCCAAAGTTTTATAAAATACGAAAATACGTGGAAAACCGAAAATCTCTTGTGTAAACTATACCTATGTATAATTACTCTAATTTTGGGTGACTTGTCAGAACTATTACAATAATTGGAAAATTTAATAATTATAATGCGAGTCTCTGCAGAGTACTCTTTTTTGGACCATGACTTATTGTGGCGAAAAACTACCGTCAAGTAAACAAGTACGAATATGAATTGAGTCGCGCATTATGGCGATTTTTTTTTGTGACAGGATGATAATATTTAAATTTTTGCAAAAAGCTCTTGTGAGGCGGTACTTAGGCTGCATGAGGTTTAGATTAAGACCTTACTTATTCGTTTGTTTGTACGCTGTCTAACAAAGCGTGCGGCCATGCAAATGTAACTCCAATAATTTCACTTGTTCGTGCTTTAGAAGGCTCAAGCCATTTGGCGGCCGTGATCGGAACGGTCAACAATTTGCCTTTCCAGCGACCTAAATTGCTCAACACATTAAACTTGTTTCCTTACAAATAGCCTCGGCGAAAAAATGCAATAGGTACTAGCTACCTATATCTAGTACTTTTACCTACGTAGATACCTACTACTCAATTTCTTGACCTTTGGGCTGGTTTTGACCGACAAGTGGGAGTGAAACTTTCGACTTTCTACTAACGAAACTATTTTTTTATGTACATGTGTCAAAACTTACTTATTGTAAACACAGGAAAGACAAATTTAAATACGTGTGGAGCCAACTAAGCTGCGGGTTTCCTCTCGATTACCAAGCAAGTTAATTTCAAAACGGAAAAACTTTGTAAAACTTTGTAGATAGGCACGTAATTAAGTAACGGCCTATCCACTTCTGAAAATCCCTGAATTACTTATTTTCAGTTAACTAAATAAGGCAGCAGCATCTCTTTGTTAATAACTTCCACAAGGAGGGATTAGGCACGGCCGGTCCGGTCCCAGGTAGCTCACTTAAGTAGGCTTTGGAACTTAAAAAATATCCGGTGAAGGGCCGTTTGCGGGGTACTTAAGTATTAGACATGTGTAGGTAATGCTTGTAATATTACAAAAGACATATTACACAACGGTGTCATGAAATATTACACATTACACGAGAGAATAAAGCATGGCACATAGCATTTCATTACACTAGATGACATGAAACATGACACATGGCATTTCAGCACACTGTACGTACTGCAATGAAAGTGTGCTGAAATACCATGATGTAATTTTTTTTTTTTTTTAATCTTTATTTTTTTATTGAAGGTTTGGTACACAAACGTGACCATGTCACCTTCGTAACGTTTCATGTCTGCAATGAAGAAATACCATGATGTCATGTTTCATGTCTGCAATGAAGAAATACCATGATGTCATGTTTCATGTCTGCAATGAAGAAATACCATGATGTCATGTTTCATGTCTGCAATGAAGAAATACCATGATGTCATGATTCATGTCTGCAATGAAGAAATACCATGATATCATGTTTCATGTCTGCAATGAAGAAATACCATGATGTCATGTGTCATGTTTGGTGCCATGATATAAGGTAATATCACGCGGTATGAAATGTCATGAAATATACCATGACTTCGAAGTGCACTGTTTCGCGCATGTCTATTAAGTATACATGTAAATAAAAAAAAATGCCCGCAGCTTTACTCGTGCGGGGAAGATTGTTATTTTTAACCGAATAAAAAACATTTGATATCTTAAAAAAATATATTTGTCGATACTCAGTTACGATAAACTTTTCTGTGAAACTGTTTAGTTCGGTGGTCGTGGGTCCAAAACCCTTTACCATACAGGTACCTTCGCTCCACGCTCCCCGTTATAAAAAAAGATTACTTTAATGACTTATAGAGGGTGTTAAAAGATCGCCAACAAAGCGGGAAACAATGTATTGTCCTCATCATAACGATAATTTTTACCCAAGGTACTAGGACTAGGAAAGCAACGGTTTCCGAGATAATGAGGTTCATAGTCAGACTTTTTTTTTTGTCGCTGAAATGTGTACAGTATTGAGTACTTTACATTTGGAAACCTCTTACACGAACGACGCCAAAATTGCAATCCGCAATGACTGTATTCTAAACATCAGCACCTCTAGCATAAGTAGCATAAGTTTATGTCAAAGCTTGCGCAATATGACTTCTTCGAGTTACACTTCAATCGCGTGATAAAATATTTTCCAAAATTATAACCTAAAAAACCAAAATCATTTCCCAGCAATAATTTATGGAAAAAGTACTTTGTTTTGGTGTCTAGTATGCGTACCTTTCGGGTCTGTTGGCGGTCTCTTGACACCCTGTATATTAATGCCTGAAATACAATGTAAGTCATAGAAACACTGTTTTTTTAACACGCTAATTCCAAGGCTTTAAACTTAAAGAAAAACGAGAAAGCCCAAGTGGCAACAAAGTCGGCAATTTGCTTGTTAAAGGTGTGTAATTAAATAATTATGAAAATTAGCTGTTTGAATAAACATAGAGCTTATTTAAGCCACGTTTAAACCGACTCCAGCAGAGAGTTTTAAAATTTTTTGAACTACGTGTATGAAAATCGTTTCAAAGCACCGATCTTGATCGAAACAATAGAGGTTTTTGGGGAACGAATTTATTTACGACATTCAACAGCATTTTCGTCAAATGTTCGTATAGTTTCGTAAAAATTGTATTTTTAGTGCTTAATTTTAGGGTCTCAGAGATTTAATAAAAAACTTTTTTTTTTCCATTGGCATTGCCCCTTTTGCCTCCATTGGCGACGACCATGAGCGTATCTATGGGGTATTTAAAAAAATATGTTAGAACTTGATTTCGCATTAGGAGCCATAGAATTCGTAGCCTAAACTTCGTAGTTAAGACGCCTTGCGCCTTGCCCACGCGCAAAGAAAAAAATACTAAATCGATTCCTATATCAGGTACACTAAACGAATCGAAAAAGTGCTCATATAGAACCCTAGAATTAGGTGACAGCTAACTAACACAGCCATTTTCGGGTAGACATTCATAAAACTTTTGAAGATATTTTCGCTGAAAAAAAGCGCGCTTCATTTTTTTTTTCAGCGACAATATCTTTTATATTAAGCTTGACGCCAATTTGGTTTGATGTCGGTTATATTTTTCTTTTATAATTACTTAAAACACCTTGCTTACGTGCTTGGTAGGCATCGTGTTCGTTGACATTTGTATAATTTTGCGGAAATTGTAAGCCCCAAGAAAACAGTGAAACGAAGATTTTGTTTTCTCATAGTTTTTACAAAATTAACATACCTAATCGAATGTAAGCTTGCAATTTTCAAGTTGGATATTTCACAAAGCATGTTGATAATATATTAAAACTTGGTTTTTAACTTTACTTTAGTACCTACTTATAGCAAAACGCGCTAATGAAGAAAGTATCTCACCTGGCACTAGGTACCTACTAGAAAATGCTGTCGGTATAAAATTATCTATGGATGTAAGTAGATACAATAAAAGTAAAAGACTAAGTTTATAGGCCGTGATTTATTATTTTCTGAAGGTTTGGTAAACTTTGCATGTCAATTTAAAACCCATAGGTTACCTATTTCAAGAGCAAGTGAAGGAGAAATTATTTAAAATTAAATCTTATCGCAGTATCCTACATGTTCCCACTAAAAAAAAAACTTGGAGTGAGTGCATTTTTCGCAAGCAAGTAGCTGGTTACGCAGAATAAGGTCAAAAAGGAGCATGTGCAAAGGATCAGTTTCAATTACTTACTTAAGTAAATTTATTTGAATAATAGTTGGCAACAAAGGTAAAAAAAAATCGCTAAGCCTTTTATCCACCTAATTCGTACACAATACCCATATTTCATATTTTTTTGCCTTTATAATTACGAAAAGTACAATTTTTCAGTATTAAAATATGATTTATCCGTTGTTTGATGTCATGTGAACTGTCAGCGTTCATACTCCGCCGGTATCGCGTGACTCTACCGGGTAATGTATGGCCTTTTTACTTGTGCTTTTTACTCTGTAGGATGGGATAGAAGTTTTGTTTTATAGTAAAACTCTAGAGGTTGCAACTTGGATTGGAAATCACAGTGCAGTTTCTCGTGCTTTTACAGTTTTTGCCAGTGTGAAAGAAGCCGGTCCGAAATGAGATGTACCAAAGTATTGCGTTTAGGACTTGCCCCAGATTAAATTAGTTTAAAAAGTAAGCTTTTTGTAATGTACTTTGGTACAAATAAATTATGTTCTAATAATTAAATTAATTAAAATCGCCAACCCGCATTGAGCACGCGTGGTGATTAAGCTCGAACTCTCTCTCTGAGAGAAGGCCTTTGCCCAGCTAGTGTGACATGTACAATTGTACAGGCTACATCTTACTTTTTTTAATTAAATATCGTAAACTTGCAAATTCATGACCCTTTTAGACGTTTGAACATGAAAACGTAACCAATAGGATTTTAGTTTTTCAATAGGAAGATACTACAGGGTGCATTCGAATTCTATAGCGGAATTTTAAGTAGACTGTCTAATGATCACTACAAACATCATGTACTAGGTTGCAAAAAAATTAAGCGAAAAAAATATTAGCTGTTCCACACATTTGGTGCAGTATTGAGCCAACCTTATGTATGGAACAGCTGATATTTTTTTCGCTCCATTTTTTTGCCACATAGTACAAGTTGTTGGTAGTGATATGTAGACAGGCTTCTTAAAGTTCCGCTATCGAATTCGATTACACCCTGTAGCATTTGCATAATGTAAAGTAGTTAGATTCAACAACAAGCGACTCTTCTGGCGCTACGTATCTTTTAGCGGCTGGGTCTTTTTTCAGGAACATACATTAACTTATGATAATCGGGGCGAAATTACCATCGTACCTACCGCCTTTGATGTCGGCTCAGAACTCCCGCGACTCACAGACTAATTTATGCTAAAATTATGCAGTTTTCGTTTCATTCTGCGGCCCGGCAGCAATGTTCCAAACTGTCTGTAGTACCGACACCCACAGGTACTAAAATTATTTATCTACACTGCCGAATCAAATACTCGTACCCAATCAAATAAAAAAATATCAAATACAATATCAGCAGATTTTGGCTGCATTTTTGTTGCGATATGTCCGGACATATTTTGTATGAAATATTTTTTAACGTAAATCCACCAAAAAAGTAGGAAAGGTCATTGGGCACTTTTTTTATGGAAACAGATATGTACACCCGTCTACGGAAATAAAAAAAATATATTCTTCAGAAATCTTTATTTTTCTTCAGGCATCTACTGGGTAAATTCGCTGTAACGTAGGCCCCATCAGCAATTTCCGTCATAGAAAATCGTTTCGTAAGTCATTAACATTGTTTTCAACCAATATAGATTTTTTAACATGCTGTAATTTTTCATTCCCATAGGTAATCAAAAAACAAAAACAAACAATATATCAAAAGCTAAATCTTAACAATAATAATTTAAAACTAATTTAGTTTGTCTACGCGAGTACGCAATCTTTTACGAACCGGGTCTGCCCCTCTACCCTTGACGCATTTTTCCAATACGGCCGCAATATGGTGCAATTTACAAAATTTAATATTTTACAAATTAAGACACATTTTGTGTTAATATTGAATAAAACAGCCATACCTTTGAAGAAACATTACAAAGTATTTAAAATCAAAGCATTACTGTGCGAATTCAAAGAGAAATTAATTTTAAAACATTTTCAATTTGATCGCAATAGCGTCAAGGGTAACCCCCCAGATTACACCCAGTGACCTTTCATCCATATGGAATCACTAGTTATAAAGTAATCAAGTAGATACCTACCTTCACTTATTTTGTCCGTATAGCGGCGATCGGTTTGCCATCGGCTACGAAAATGGCCAGCGTAGCTCTACGTCGTAGCACCACCGCGTAGCACCCTCTACGACGACATCATACGTGCCATACGCCGGGTTTTCCTTATTCTTGGATTGGTAACCAAATTTTATTCACGCAAAATACAATGTATAATCGTTGGTACCAGTTAATATCTTGTCTAGGTTAAATTTGTATACTCCGTGCAATTTTAGTGGTTTTAAAGCCGAAGGTATTTTGTTGCACTGGTGATTCTGAGCCAAATTACAAAATTTCATTCCAAAACGCGCGAAAAAAAAATTGACTTCTCCATACAAATGGTGTCGATTGGCGATAGCCGTTTGTATTGGGAAGTGTTTTTTTTTTCGCTCGTTTTGAAGTAAAATTTTGTAATTTGACTCAGAATCACGAGTGCAACTAAATACCTTCGGCTTTAAAACCACTAAAATTCCACGGTGTATAGTGGAAATATTTTTATATCTGGAAAATTTGTGCCTATTACAGAAACATTCTCTGTGGAATTGATTATCAGATTTTTCAGGAGACATGCCCCTAAACGGCCCTGTACAATATTATGTTATTCAAAGTACTTTTGGAGCAGGAAATAGGTAACTAAAATCGTTTCAATATTAGAGGAGTGAACAGCCGATATTTGCCTTGGTGTCCTATTTTATGATAGTAAAATATCTTGATTTATATTTAACAAAGAAAAGTAAATGCCGTTGCGATGAATTATTTCATGTCTGCAATAGTAGGTATGCTTTGTCAAGTCGCATCCCATTAAAGTTCACTCAGTGAACACTGAATATGGAGGTAAAAAAAACCCGGTAATAAAAACCTCTGAGAGAGTTCAGTACAAAATTGCTGGGGCAAATTAGTGTTTTCGTGGTTTAAAATGTTGTAAGTAACTATAGCTTTTTGGTTACAAGGTTGCGCTGCGTGCCGGTTGCTAAAGGTCATATGACTCACGTCGCGTCGTAGTCAATTTACACCCTTTTTATTAGAATACCCATTGCGTTAGGTAGGTACTCTTGTTTTGATAAAACAACGCTCTACGAACACTCTCCTCAAAAGTACAATCATAGGAAAATTATGTAGGTATGCATTGACGATTGACTTTGATCTACTAATGGAATTTTACTGAAGGACTGAAATGTCTTTACCAATCTAAAGTGAATGCAGTGTATCGCAAATTTAAATAGATTATGGCCCGGTTTCTGAATTTAGAATATTACTAAGCAAATACTTAAGTATCATTATGTCACCTTCTTTTGTGAGAAATTTGCAGAACGAGACAGAACGAATAGTGCTTGTTTAGCGATATTTTCGACTCAGAAATCGGCAGAAAGGCTTCAATCATCATGGTTATTTAAATTAAATTCAATTTATTTTAGATTTGCATCCATATTTTGTTAGTATAATCTTAAGAGCAAAACAGGTACAGCAAAACCTAAAAATAATTATAATTAATAAATTCATTCATTAATTCAATTCATTCATTCATTTAATATTATTTATATATTAACAGGTTATATATAAGGTCTGAGATTATTTTATTCAGAGCTTATACTAAAAATAAATCGTTGTTTTCGTCGACCAATACTCTCTTGTGTATCCATCGGTGGTTTATTGCCCACTTTTAGCGCGTTTTTATAGTTGAAGACGCGTTTCCGTTTGCCTCAGATATGAAATATCGTCGGGAGGCAATCCCGACCCAATTTCGTACAAATCCAGTGCCCGTTATTGGCCTATATGTCTTCATTTTCTGTTTATGAAACTCGTGAGTTGTATGAACAAGTTTGGAAAACACCTCCTCCTTCTAAGAAAAAACTTACAGCACTTACAACAAAATATATCGTCTATTACTTGAAGCCTAGTGTTCAAAATAGTCCATGAACAAGGCCTTAACTTGAATCAGTCGTCAATTGCTGTTCCAGTCAATAAAACAGGGTGTTTCTCCAGTAATGATGAGCGGTCGATCTACCATTTCGTCAAGGCCAGACTAAAACTAAGTCCGGCGACTTAGTTTTAGCGTTACATTAACTTGGACATTTCGAGAGTTTTTGCGTACCTTGTAAATACCATCGGTCTATTTTGGGTAGACTCTTTGAATAGTTCTTTTTACGCCGACAAAATATTCTTCGATAATTTCTAAATGCCTGTCTAGCAAAGGCCGAAACTGTAAGTACCTAGATAACCTATTTGCCTCCACTTTTTTCTCAGGCCTCACTTGACTATCTAAGTTTAGTATGTGCTTACGCCTCTTACATTCGTGAATTGTCCGGCATACAATTCACGAATGATTAAGACTGGATTTTATGTTTGATACGTAATAAATGCCCGGTTTTAATGTTCCAATAGGCGCGTTTCAAACTAATTAAAGTGCCCTTGAATGAAAAACTATTGATTTCAAGACTATAGGTACAAATTAAAACTGTATAAGTCTTGAGGCCCTAACATGGCAACCATAGACGCTGTAGAGATATTGAATACAAACGTAGAGGAAAATTGAAACAGAAAAGCTTCTAGACCGGCTAGAAAATTCGATGCCCAAGATGTGCAACGTTCCACTCTGTCACAGATGAACGGTTTCCCAAAGGCGATAATGGCGTGTCAAAGGAAATTATATACACTCAGTCCTGAAGACTTCAGTCGCGTATCGCGGAAAGACTGTCACCAAAAAATAATTCTCGCAGTAAAGAGTAGGTATCTCGCGAGCAAGCGTAAATAAATAAAAGTTCTCGCGTCTATTCCAGCCGGGCTCTCGAAAACGTAGACGTTTTTTTTACGCTAAGCGCTAAGTAGAAAGAAGGGCAAGCGTAAAGAAGAGTTGAGTATCAGCTTGCAATTCAGCCCAGGAAAGGTGAAGTCTTGACCGACTTCCAAAAAGGAAGAGGTCCTATCTTCGATTGTATGTACCTATATGAGTTTTTAGGAGTTCTATTATGTACCATGTTCTCTTTCTCTCTCCCAAGCTTTAGTCCCACATGGTGGTGAGCTCTTTCCTCTTCGCCCTAATCTTGGTATCTTCTTCGGAGTCTCCGCATTCTATGCGGTCTTTCTTGGCCACGTCCATTCTTCTACTCTCTATCCGTTACACTCGTTTTAAAAAAAAAACTATTCTCTCGTTTCAGTGCGCGGCAGGGCGCGCGGCGTGGCAAGAGGCGGCGGCGCTCTCGATCGGCGGCGGGGGCGCGGGCGCAGGCGGCGCAGCGAGGCGCTGTTCCGTGTTGGGCGACCACCCGCACGCGCGGCGCGACAAACAACACCCGTGGCACCGGACCAACAGAGTAAGTGACAACAGACAAATAGAGTAAGTGGAAGGAGAAGGCGCGGCGCGGCGTTGTTTCTTTCGGGGCCATCGCGCGCGCGGCGCGACAAACAACACCCGTGGCACCGGACCAACAGAGTAAGTGACAACGGACCAATAGAGTAAGTGGAAGGAGAGGGCGCGGGCGGCGTGGCGCGGCGTTGTGTCTTTCGGCAACACAACGCTGCGATCACCCGCGCGCGCGGCGGCGCGACAATCAATACCCGTGGCACCGGACCGACAGAGTAAGTGGCACCGGACCAACAGAGTGAGTGACACCGGACCAACGTAGTAAGCGGTACCGGACCAACATAGTAAGTGGCACCGGACCAACGTAGTAAGTGGCACCGGACCAACGTAGTAAGTGGTACCGGACCAACGTAGTAAGTGGTACCGGATCAACAGAGTAAGTGGCACTGGACTAACAGGGTTAGTAGCTCGGGATCGACAGTTTAAGTAGCAACAAAATTCACCGATACTTACTGTAACAATGTGGTTTTATAGTGACACCATCTTCTCTCAACGTTCCAGGTGCGAGACGCATCCTACGGCTCGTCCTCAGACTCGGAGTGCGAGGCGGACGGCGCGGAGTACTGGGGCGTGGCGCGGCTGCTCTACGTGGGACTCGGCGTCCTGTCGCTGGGACTGGTCGTCTACTTCGTGGGCACCGGCGACAAGGTATTGTCTACTGCAGCTGCCAGCCCTAACTTTCTCTACATTGGTTTATTTTCATGTTGCCTCTCCACTAATGGAGGTTGGCCGTCAGCTCTTCATATTCTTTTATGTTCCTTGCCAAGCGAAATAGATGTTCAATGTCAATTCCCTGATGTTTCTGAGCCATGACTTTCTTCTTCCACCTGCACGCCGCTTCCCCTCAATCTTGCCCATTATCACTTGAAGAAGTCTGTGCCTGTGGTGGCGAAGTACATGTCCTAGGTAGCTAATCTTCTTATTTTTATGCTCAACATGAGTTCTCGGGAACGATTGACGCGTAGTAGAACTCCCACATTATTGTATACCACTATTGGCTATGGTGATGCAATTCACGCTGGCATCTCAGTGATGGCATGTTAGCGATGCCACCCTCCCGGGTGCGAGACGCATCTCGATTCTCGCATCTTTGAAAGAAATTGATACCATAGGGCGCTAGATATCTTACTACGCGACTTTGGTAGTACCTATTGTCGGATCGGTAGGCATCCTCATGAGTCGCGTATTTCTGTTATCGTTATCGATTTGTTTTTCTGTTTTCGAAACGCTGTTATCATGCTATTTTCACCGAATCTCAAGACCTCCTTTATTGTCTTCCCCAGGGCTTCAAAACGCCGGCGCTGCGGCTGGTGGGCCCGACGCTCATCGTGGCGGGGCTCGCGTGTTGCTTCCTGCGGATCATGTTCTGTGTGTTCGCCAAGCCGTGTTGCCGACGGCGCACCAACTTCAAGGAGAACAGAAGGTGACGATACTAATTCACTCAGTATTGGGTGGCTAGGTACCTACACACTGAAGAAGAGAGAGAGAGAGAGAGAGAGGCTGGCGAGTTGCTTCCTGCGGAGCAAGTTCTGTGTGTTCACCACGGACGTGCTGCCGACGGCATACCAACTACAAGGAGAACAGAAGGGTAGTATGGCAATACGATATCAGAAGTGGGATGCGTCCCACTACAGGCCTTCTCTTTAAAGAAATCTTCGGAGTAACGTTATGTATGATTCGATATCGATTATCTCATTGGGACATATTATTGTCCTATTACCTTCTGACAAAGACCTTAACGTGGTTGTGAAGGTCTTTACGTAATGGTGAAGTACTTAACGTACTAGTTTCCAACTAATCTCTTCCCCAGTCGAGGTCACCACGGCGTAAGTCGTTCATCTGACAATCCATGTATCCGTATCTATAATTTATATTTTATTTTACGATCAACGCACTTGTGCATGATGAGACCTGTATGTATTAGTCACCGGACCTAACCTGAAATAACTACTTACCGTGGCATCCATTGCCGCAACAAGCACCAAAGCCAAGAGCGAGAATGCCGAGATGCTGTGTAAAGTTATTGCTCGACCCAACTATAGATTTACATACTACCTTAGATGTATTTGTAGTACCTAGGTACTGATAACAGCCTCCCCGTCCCTTTGCAGACTGTCAGCCGGTGAGGGCGAAGAGATGCCGCTGGCGGGGGGTGGCAGCGGCACACAGCGCGGGCCCGCGCAGTGCTCGCCCGCGCGTCGACTCGACGCCTCCAGCTGCGATGTTTCAAGTCTGTCGAGCGGGGAGGAAGATGAGAGGCTCAGGAGGTAAGGACGTCTATCTATGATGCGATGTTTGGTGAAGAGATGGCGCAAGTGGAAGGGCGGCGGCGGCAAACATTGCTCGCCCGCGCGTCGCCTCGACGCCTCCAGCTGCGATGTTTCAAGTCTGTCGAGCGAGGAAGATGAGATGCTCAGGAGGTCAGGACGTCTATCTATGATGCGATGTTTGGTGAAGAGATGGCGCAAGTGGAAGGGCGGCGGCGGCAAACATTGCTCGCCCGCGCGTCGCCTCGACGCCTCCAGCTGCGATGTTTCAAGTCTGTCGAGCGGGGAGGAAGATGAGAGGCTCAGGAGGTAAGGACGTCTATCTATGATGCGATGTTTGGTGAAGAGATGGCGCAAGTGGAAGGGCGGCGGCGGCAAACATTGCTCGCCCGCGCGTCGCCTCGACGCCTCCAGCTGCGATGTTTCAAGTCTGTCGAGCGAGGAAGATGAGATGCTCAGGAGGTCAGGACGTCTATCTATGATGCGATGTTTGGTGAAGAGATGCCGCTAGCGGAAGGGCGGCATCGGCACACAGCTCTCCAGCTGCGATGTATTTAGTCTGTCGAGCGGGGAAGAAGATGAGAGGCTCAGGTTGTAAGGACGTCTATCAATGATGCGATCTTTGGCGAAGAGATGCCGCTGGCGGGTGGTGGCAGCGGCAAACGGCGCGGGGCCCGCGCAGTGCTCGCCCGCGCGCAGTGCTCGAGGCCTCCAGCTGCGATGTTTCAAGTCTGTCGAGCGGGGAGGAAGATGAGAGGCTTAGGAGGTAAGGACGTCTATCAATGATGCGATGTTTGGTGAAGAGATGGCGGCATCTCTCGTCTAAGGACACTCGCTCGAAAAATTGCTTACAAATTTAAAAAAAAAACCGCAGCCACATCGGTTCACCCGGTTAAGAGCTACGAGTACGGTACCACAGACAAATAATTACACAGACAGACAGACATACACACATAGCTATTCAACTTATAACACCTCTCTTTTTGGGTCGGGGGTTAAATATTTTCTACGAGGATTGACGACAATTTTACCCTGAATGAAACGTGTCCTTTTGTTTCCTAGGTACCGGACAGCGTCCGCGCCGCCGGCGCCAACGCTCACTCCCACGCCCGCACCGACGCCCGTGCCACTGCCACCCGCGCCGCCGCCACACGCGCCGCGCCGCCCGCCCCCCCGCAACGTCTCGTTCGCGGGGCCTGACGGAGAACTCGTGCTTAGCCCGGCACAACTGCGCTCCTAGCCCTCGGCTTAGACAAGCCACTCCAGAGGTCACTTGTCTATGGTTACTATTTTGTCTTCTAGGACGTTCCGAGAGTGTTAGAAACTCAAAACGTAGAGAAGTCGTCTGTCTATGGTCGTGCTTAGCCCGGCACAACTGCGCTCCTAGCTCTCGGAGTAAACAAGCCACTCTCAAAGAGATTACTTGTCTGTGGTTACCATTTTGTCTTCTACTTGAACGAAGAACGGATCGATCAAAACGTGGAGAAGACATTTGTCTATATCCATCTTCAGCCAGGCACAACTACGCTCCTAGTCCTCGGCTTAGACAAGCCACTCCAGAGATTACTTGTCTATGGTTACTATTTTGTCTTCTAGGACGTTCCGAGAGTGTTAGAAACTCAAAGCGTAGAGAAGTCGTCTGTCTATGGTCGTGCTTAGCCCGGCACAACTGCGCTCCTAGCTCTCGGAGTAAACAAGCCACTCTCAAAGAGATTACTTGTCTATGGTTACCATTTTGTCTTCTACTTGAACGAAGAACGGATCGATCAAAACGTAGAGAAGTCACTTGTCTATATCCATCTTCAGCCAGGCACTACTGCGCTCCTAGTCCTCGGCTTAAACAAGCCACTCCAGAGGTTACTTGTATATGGTTACTATTTTGTCTTCTAGGACGTTCCGAGAGTGTTAGAACTTCAAAGCGTAGAGAAGTCGTCTGTCTATGGTCGTGCTTAGCCCGGCACAACTGCGCTCTTAGCTCTCGTTGTAAACAAGCCACTTTCAAAGAGATTACTGGTCTATGGTTACTATTTTGTCTTCTAGGACGTTCCGAGAGTGTTAGAAATTCAAAGCGTAGAGAAGTCGTCTGTCTATGGTCGTGCTTAGCCCGGCACAACTGCGCTCCTAGCCCTCGGAGTAAACCCACTCTCAAAGAGGTTACTTGTCTATGGTTACCATTTTGTCTTCTACTTGAACGAATAACGGATCGATCAAAACGTAGAGAAGTCACTTGTCTGTACCCATCTTCAGCGAGGCACAACTGCGCTCCTAGTCCTCGGCTTAGACAAGCCACTCCAGAGGTTACTTGTCTATGGTTGCTATTTTGTCTTTTAGGACGTTCGTGCTTAGCCCGGCACAACTGCGCTCCTAGCCCTCGGGGTAAACCCACTTTCAAAGAGGTTACTTGTCGGAGAACGGAACGATCAAAACGTAGAGAAGTTACTTGTCTATATCCATCGTTAGCCAGGCACAACTACGCTCCTAGTCCTCGACGTAGACAAGCGATTCTTAAAGAGGTTCTTTGGCTATGGTTACAATTTTGTCTTCTAGAACGTTCGGAGATTGTTAGAAATTCAAAGCGTAGAGATGTCGTCTGTCGATGGTCGTTCTTAACCCAACACAACTGCGCTCCTAGCCCTCGAAGCAGACAAGCCAATCCAGAGGTTACTTGTCTATGGTTACTGTTTTGTCTTCTACTTGAACGAGGAACGGAACGATCAAAACGTAGAGAAGTTACTTGTCTATATCCATCTTTAGCCAGGCACAACTACGCTCCTAGTCCTCGACGTAGACAAGCGATTCATAAAGAGGTTCTTTGTCTATGGTTACTATTTTGTCTCCTAGAACGTTCCTAGATTGTTAGAAATTCAAAGCGTAGAGATGTCGTCTGTCGATGGTCGTTCTTAACCCAACACAACTGCGCTCCTAGCCCTCGAAGCAGACAAGCCAATCCAGAGGTTACTTGTCTATGGTTACTGTTTTGTCTTCTACTTGAACGAGGAACGGAACGATCAAAACGTAGAGAAGTTACTTGTCTATATCCATCGTTAGCCAGGCACAACTACGCTCCTAGTCCTCGACGTAGACAAGCGATTCTTAGAGAGGTTCTTTGGCTATGGTTACAATTTTGTCTTCTAGAACGTTCGGAGATTGTTAGAAATTCAAAGCGTAGAGATGTCGTCTGTCGATGGTCGTTCTTAACCCAACACAACTGCGCTCCTAGCCCTCGAAGCAGACAAGCCAATCCAGAGGTTACTTGTCTATGGTTACTGTTTTGTCTTCTACTTGAACGAGGAACGGAACGATCAAAACATAGAGAAGTTACTTGTCTATATCCATCTTTAGCCAGGCACAACTACGCTCCTAGTCCTCGACGTAGACAAGCGATTCTTAAAGAGGTTCTTTGGCTATGGTTACAATTTTGTCTTCTAGAACGTTCGGAGATTGTTAGAAATTCAAAGCGTAGAGATGTCGTCTGTCGATGGTCGTTCTTAACCCAACACAACTGCGCTCTTAGCCCTCGAAGCAGACAAGCCAATCCAGAGGTTACTTGTCTATGGTTACTGTTTTGTCTTCTACTTGAACGAGGAACGGAACGATCAAAACGTAGAGAAGTTACTTGTCTATATCCATCTTAAGCCAGGCACAACTACGCTCCCTAGTCCTCGACGTAGACAAGAGGTTCTTTGTCTATGGTTACTATTTTGTCTTCTAGAATTTTCGGAGATTGTTAGAAATTCAAAGCGGAGAGAAGTCGTCGGTCTATGTTCGGAATCTATTCCACGTTTAAAACGTAGAGAAGAAACTCGTCTATGGCCGTTTTCAGCCCGGCAAAGATGCGCTTCTAAGCCTCGACATAGACAAGGCTATCACTATGTCTACTTCAGTACTTTGTCTTTTAGTTAGGCAACAAAGTCAAGAGACTAAATGCGACGTAAACCGCCTGAAAAAAGTAGACAAGCTACTCTTCTATGTCTAGTATACAATGTAAAGACGTAATATACCATTTCACGGGAAGTACTATAAATTCCTACAAGAACGACATAAACAATAGTGTGTGGACAAAATACATAAGCAATTTATAACTGCGTCTATTCCTTGGCTACTGGACAGCGCAAATAAGTGATTTCTCTAAGCCAACAACGTAACAACGTTAACGTAACGTAACTACTCACGACGTAGACAGGTCACTTCTCTGTTACGTAGACAAGCCTGTCTACCCCTACAAGCAATAAATGCAACCGCAATACGGACTGCACGTACTTCGTAATATCAAGTTTGTGTGATAGAGTGATGGTGACATTTTTTGTGTTGTGTTGTTTGTGTTGGATGCGTGGTGCTTTTGGTCGGTTTTTGAGTTTGTCGCTACTATAATGTGGGAACAGCCCCGGTGGCGCTAGTCGATACCAGGGGCTTAAGTCTATAAAAAATGGCGTGTCGATAGCATCCCAGTGGAAGGAAAAAACCGGGGTTTCCTCATTTTTTTACCTACAACCAGCGAACTAATCCTTCAGAATTAGAAACAGAATATTCTTTGCTCTACTACCAAATAATACCTTTTTTATAGGTGCTGGGCAAGCCTACTCCATCTAAAACAATGTCCCAAGCACTGAAGCGCCGAGTGGTCCATCTAGTGTGAGTGAAGGTGCCAATAGACGCTGTATAAATCATCTCATTACGTAGATGCAAAGGTCTTAGTTTTTTTTTACTACCAAAACATTAAAAGGACCGACAATCATAATGTGAAGCCGCCAACTGGGAGCCTATTTTGGCACCATTGCATTACAGACTCAGGCCCCTGGATACAAGCGTGTGTTTCTGGATTTCGTGTCGCCGGGACTGTTCATGGAAAAAAATATGCAAGGCTACCTACTTAACTTGCGTATTTTTTACACAACTTATTAAAGTTGTCAGACGTTTTGGCTGAAAATAGAAATGTATTAGGAAAAACGATTGGTAGGGAGGGACCAACTCAGAGAGCGACTAAGGGCCCTTGGGCACACAGCCTTTATTTTACGCAAGTGTTTTGTCTCTTCTTACGAGATTCAACTCCATTCACAGCAATAGAGCTGATTCTCGCGCAGAACGAAAAACGTTAAACTCCGGTTTTAAGGTGATATTTTTTCGGATTAAAATAAGCTTCTATGTTTAAGAGGTCGATCATAATTTGCACCTGTTTGAATGTTTAAATTGAACTTTTGCAAGCTCTTCTCTATTACTAAAGATGCCTAACAATTGTAAACTAAGTACCTAGGTAGGTATGGATTTTTAAAGTACGCAGCTAGATAAAATGGTTTAGTTCCAATCAGTAAAATAGACTTTTATAAATAAAAAAATCCGTAAATCAGACGTTAATACAAATTCAAGTATTGCTGATAACTATGTTAAGCAATTTCGAGTATTTTTTGTATTTATTCCTGCAAACATTCGTTTTAACTCTGATAGTGAGATAATATTGAATGTGCGTCCATCCATATTGAAAGCCAATACGTAGAGTATAGAATTAGGTGTGGTCTTAAGAAGTTAAGAAAATCTAAACAAAAAGGTCTCTAGCACACAATTTAATATAATATCCGTGTACCTGTGTAAGACAAGTCACATTAAATAAAAACAAAAAAATATGGAAGGCCAATAAGAAAATATCTCTGAGCAGTGTGATGAAAACGTGGATTTTTTTAATGGTAAATGGCCTCAGACGAACATCAAAGATCGCACCTAACAGGAAGTAAACATAAAGTAATTTTAAATATGTGTGAAAAAACTTAAAAATGTGTTAACATTAAACCTACTGCCTACTAGTTGCGAATTTTTAATAAAAATGGTAAAAAGTCATAAAAATAGATTTATAACTGACAATAATGATTGTTAACTGATGTATAAAGTGTTATGACGTACGTGCGTTGATTTTGTAATGAATTACTTACGTCGAACAACTAATACAGGGTGGTGGATGTGCTGTGTTCTATGTCGATGGTGAATTATGAAAATATATGCTGATTTTATACGCAAAACCTTTAAGTTTATCGGTACCGGTACTTGCGTATAGGTACATAAAATATATAAATAAGTAGATCATTGAAAATATTTATTAAATTCCACTTATACCTCATGATATGACACTCTGTCAAGAACACAGTAGACACACCACAAATAGACGCCAAGGATGTAAAATTAGCTAATAAATAAAATAAAAATACATAAATGTCGATGTATAGTGAGTGATACTGTTTAACAGTAATGTTTTTATGTATAAGTATAAAACTACACATTCGTTGTGTCCCGCGTGCATTATATAGGCACATATAGTAAACAATTGTTTATATAAAATATATTATATATTTTAGACATATTTGCACCTTTAGTAGTGGAATATTAAAATGTATATCTGCAGATTTTAGCTAGAAATTTAAAAGAGGGACAAGAGGTAAATATAAAGTGGATTATGTAGGTACGATATTTAGTTTCTGTACGGTCGCTTTTACTTCAAACTATTTTTATTATACAATTCAAATAATGCTCAAAAGCAAAACAAATATCACCATCTCAATATAACACACATAACACTAAAGACAAATTAGTATAACAACAAAAAGCTATGCCCTATTTAAATAATTTGGATTAGAAGCGACTCTAATAAACTATTATGGCGAGACAGAAAAAAAGTTTAACCTATTATAAAAGTTTTGATTAGTTTCTGTCAATTATCTCTGTATAACTCAATGAAAGAGTGTAGTTGTTTTGAATTGTTTAAGTCTAAGGATGGTCAATTATCTATTATTTTCAACATAAGATTGTCTAATATTATATTCGCTTCCTTTCATATCCTAATTGTATATTTACTCTTTAGATTTATTAATCCGTTTTTTATTTAGTTTTTGTTCTATTTGACATGTAACTTGAAAAATACTACTTAAATGTGGCCTATAATTTTAAAATACCTAATATGCAAAAAATACAAGAAAAACTAACACCAAAACCAAATATGAATAGACGTAACATTTAATAGATGTTAAGAAAAAATGAGCTTCATATAGAATACTGGCTTGTGTATGTATTTACTACGTGTTGTCTAAACATACTAAGTAACATACATGCATACACTTTCACGCACATCATCACCCTTTTTATATGTTTTGTATAGACTACAATGAAGCATTTATTTATTACTTAACATTTTGTGATTCACGTCTCTACCTATATGTATTTTGTGAATCAACATTGATATTTGTAGAGTAAAACTTATTTTTCGAGTGAAACGCACATTAGACTGGGGACAGGGTTTTCCTCCTTTTTAAATGGCAGATGAATTTTTCTTCTTTTCAAAGACAGCACAACATCTTACATTTAAGAGCAAAATATATATTCAATTTAAAAATAAATACCTACCTGTTAGAACAAGTGTGTATGAAAAAAATACTAAAATTATGTTCGGTGGTTTAGCGAAAAAGGAAAATTCGTCTGCGTCTCTACACAAATTAATGAAGTCCATTTTATACTTAAATTAAAAATCTTCATTAAAAAGAAAATTAAAAAACGTCATTCACGAACGAATACTAAAATAAACACCAATGATTATGGCTTTGTTAAAGATATAATTTTTGTTATTCAATATGTATTATGAGCGTCAAAAGGGCACCAATCAATACGCTTCGTTTATTTAAAATAAATAATTTAAGTACCAGATTATATCAATGGGACTCAATAATAATAATTGCTAGGTTTTATTTCAATTTAGACAATTTAATTATTTTAAGCAAATCCGATATAGATAAAAGCTTTCGATATTTGATTGAAATGTGCTTCCATAAGGATACAGCGGCTTACTTTTAAGAACAGACCTTATTTAATGTTTCCTGTCGCCGATTTGAATCAGATAACGTCATATTTTCAAATCTAATTATATTCGAGATGTCATGCTACATTCATGGCCAAAGTCTTAGCGGTGGTTAATTCAATTAAAAAAAGTCTTCTTAAGTATTCTGTATTCTAGCCAAATGCGCGCGCAGTGAACAGCTATATAAGGGTCTTTCATACCCTGCTAAATTGACATCTCAAAGAAAGGGAAGTCTCAAGAATACTTAGGTACCAGTCTTTTCCTTCATCACCTCAGCTAAGAGAAGCGTATGGTTGATTGTGAATTCATGGTGAATTAATATAGTACCTACTTATTATACTTCTAGACATTTAGTTTTTCTACCTCTTGCAGTTAGAAATTCTGATTGACGATTTTAACTGCATAAGTGCTTGTAAAATAACGTGACAGTACCAAAATTTAACAGGCTGTTATAAACATAGTGTTTCAGTTTTTATTAGTAATTGAAATAGTTAAGGTGTACATTTTTTTTAAGGTAATGACGGCACTTTAATGTTAATATGGCGATTCTAAAAATCCATTATTCCGGTTTCCTGTAGCAAATTGTGTTCATGTTTATTCTTAACAGCATTTATTTCAAATATGTATTTACTTATATAACGAATTTTGTACATCGAATATTCTCTTCTCAACCTCTGAATTTTCATTGCTAAAGAAATATGTGTTGCAAAGAAGACCAACAAAATGTATAGTCAAAAAGCACTGTGATTTTACTGTTGTTTGAAGCTCGATAAAAAAGTGATGTTTATTAATAAAATAATGTATTGAAAGAATATTTAAATGGAATAAGGATAATATTTAGTTCCTTAACAGCAAATACCGAAATTGTATGGGTAACAAATATCGACATTAGGGTTAGCGATAGCATCAGCCGTAAAGCAGCTCATCGCAATGATAAAAAATGAATGTTCAAAAATCATACCTACAATGTTTGAAAACGGCCAGTTTTTACCCCAGCATCCAAATGGATTTTACCAAGCGACATTTCGACCTTACAAAAGCGAAGCGTTGTCTGTTTGTATGTTTAAAAAATCATATATTATTTGTCCATGTTTTCCCGGCTAGGCCACTGAACAAATTATAAAACTTGTTAACTATGTAGCTTGAAGCTTCGAGTAAAACTAAGAACATAAAAGATCACGCTATAACCGGGAAGGAACAATGACGAAGTCGCGGACAAATTGATAGCTAGAATAGCGCTCAAAAAGACGAAAGAAATTTTTATATATTGTGGCGTTACATTTACTTACTTTACAGAGTTTTAACATAAGTACATATTTATTATATTAAATTGTTATCATTTAACCATACCCTGTATTATATTGTTCATGACATTGTTTTAATTATTTATAGGCATTGGTGCATATCATGTGTATAGAACAGATGATTAATCAAATAAATTAGAAGAAAAAATATAGTTGCGTATTAATTTTTATTTTTGGCCCTATAGTTGAGATGGTAAAGTAAAAAGACTCAAATAACAAGTTATATACTTTATTTAAGCACTACCATAACTGTTTGTTGATACCCGAAACATAATAAAACTAAAATACTTACATTATTTACACCGAATTATTATTGCCTGACTTAACGCAAAATCACAACTTGAAATAAAGTTTTCTTTATTACTAAGCAACTTAATGTAAATTATAGAGTAAATAATTATTGTTTTTAAAATAATTAAGCACAACTTGTTTCGAATCAGAATCAGTCACAAATCATCCTAAAATAAACATATTCGCTTACAATCAGGCAAACAACATTCTTCGTTACTTGAGTGTTTGAAAACTTTACATGGTTTTTTTATTAGAAGTTTAAAGCAACTTTGTCATCAATAATTTAAATTTTCACATATAACATTGTTTAAAACTCTTACTTGGGTTTTTTTTGTCAAAACCTACCTAACACGTTAATTAATAGCATACCATTTTAAGAATTAACTAAAATATTTATATCTATTTATTTCAGAGATCATAGTACCAAAAAACTTATTTGTATCCTTTTCCCGTTGATAAATTTTTCATAGCCGCCGAAAAAAAATAATTTTTTAAACGCGTTTTTTATGAGAAGTTCTTAGATTAAATTAGTAATTGATCACAGAAACATACAAAAATATTGTGATGTCTAAGAAAAATATGATTTGTATGCTAACTTACTAAGTAGAATGGACAAAGAGTTGAATGGAGATACATAGCTACTTCCCAATATTTATATGGGATAAAGTTTGTTAAAATGTATTTAGGAGTATGTTATTTGAAAATATCTAGGTACTTTTAACAATAAATAGTTTCTCAGTTAACGTTGGACGTTTATAAAACAGAATTAATTATTGGCTACGTTACTTAGGATTGTAATTAATCTAAAATGGACAGCAAGTTTACTCGGAACCATTCGCCTCTTTACCTACAAGCACACATCGTCACTGAATAAAATCCAGTTAATGAAAAATGCACTATTACAAGCATGAAGTAAAAACATATTTATGATTTAAAGCACTAAACCGTGCAATGACAAAAAAAAAATCTCTTACATCTTTTCGAAAAACAACATTCTTATATTACAGGCGCATGAGGCAATGATTCGTCCGCTTAAAAATAAATTGATGTAATTCCTAAAATTTGTATTTATCAAATTCCGATTTATGTTCATGTTTAATTGAATCCTGCCAATGTCGGTCACTCACACGGCATAGTTGCGTTTGCTGTGAAATGCTTGAAACGTTCTGGTTTTTGCTTGAAAAGTTCACTGTAGGAATATTGGGTCAAGTACGGAACACAATAACACTTACTGACTTTAGTCACCAGCCAAACTTTGAAGGGTTTTTGTTCATATCAATGCAAACTACTTTTACTTTGGGGCCAAGGTGACAAAATACTGCACCAAATGTGCGAAACGGCTGTTTTGCCCCGATTTATTGGTCCCATAGTACAAATTATTTGTATTGTTGAGTAGAAACACCCTTCAAAGGGCGAGGCCCCATTGGTGCGTTGCGCTGCGTTGCGTTGCGTCGTCGCATCGGATCGACGCATTGTATGCCACATCTACGTTGCGACGGCGCACGACGTCGCGACGCAAGAGGGTATACATACACGCCGTCGCATCTGCGTCTCAGTTCAGCCTTCGCAATGGACAGATAGGACAGACAAACGTGTCCGCAACGACGACGCAACGCAGCGCAACGCACCAATGGGGCCTCGCCCATAGACTGTGTATTTCCCGTGGACTTGGTGCACTGTATACCAAAATTATCTAAAATAGACGTAAAGGTCATCACGATTTTAGCTACGCCAGGTTTTATCCACAATCAAGCTGAGGCTAGATGGATTACGTCCATATCAACTTCACTGGATATAGCCAATTAACCTATGGCGATAAGATAAGTTAAAATAAATTTCAGATCCATACCAGGACTATATGAGTTAGTATCATATAGTTTCTACTATCCCTTTGCGTTTTGATCGCGACGGCTCGCCCGAGATGAAAGAAGTTTCCTCGGATGAGTTGCTGGAGACTTTCTGTTGCTGAGTCGAGGTGCCCGGCTGACTCTGAAGGGAAAAAAACGTTGTATGTGTTACGGACTTGTTATTTACTCAATTTGAGTCGAGGCTTTGACGAAATGTGGTGTTCTTGAACGACGAAAGCGGTAATTGTCAATCTTTTAAATCTATCACGATCCCTTTTAAATTGACATTTGAAGGGTGCTGGCGAACTTCACACTGCATTTATTTGACACAAACTGTCATTGAAAGCGATTGAGATAAGGATTGGGATTGCCACTCCATTTTGAAGGATATTGAGTGAGAAAGATAGCAAATTCGTTCACTCCGATGGCAGCTATACATTTTAAGATGCTGACGGAGGAGTTGGTTCCTATCAAAAGTGAAATGCCTAGTACCTAAGTAATACCAGAAAAAAGTTTGGTTCCATTGTCCAGCGTGCCCAAACGTTTGGACTAAATAATTTCACTATTTGTGGTTATAAAACGTATCATATAAACTACTTTTTCTTTGCATTATAAAACTAAACTACTCGCATGACCAGCAAATATTGTGCACTGGCTCCAAGCTGTATTATGTATAAAAGATATTTTGGGGTAACGGTAGTCGGTTCTTAGTTTATGTTTACACTATTTTTAACCCCCGGCATAAAAAGGGGGGTTATAAGTTTGACCGCTATGGTGTCTGTCTGTCTGTCAGGGTTTGTGTCTGTGAGTCTGTCTGTGGCACCGCAGCTCTTAAACGGGTGAACAGATATGGATGCGGTTTTTTAAATTTGAAAGCAGATTTTCTAGCCAGTGTCCATTTGCTTTATCAAAATCGGTCCAGCCGTTTATGAGATATGTATGCTTATTTAAAGCTAAATTGTCGGGGTATTTTAAATTAATTTCATCTGGTAGTTACAATGCTAGGCTTGGGCGGAGGCGCGGCGGCCGCGGGCGACCGGCGGATGTCTTCCAACGGAATGTCTTCAGAGCGACGTCTGGGGGAGCCTTCTCTTGATCCCTGTGCACTGCTTCCACGGGAGGCACTACTGTTGGGAATAGAGAGTGAGACTTGAAAAAATAATTATGGCTTTCAAAGTCAAATATTTTTATTCAATATACAAATAGTTATTTGTTATGCAAGGATGCAAAATTATGGATTGCAGCGAGCGCTTGTATTTAATACCGAATTACCGAGCTAGCGAAGGTTTTGTAAAATTGAGCAACGAGCGTATAGCTAGAAAGCTGGGCGTAGCGAGGTAATGGGGATTTTTCCAAGCATCAAAAATAGCACGAATAAAGAACTGTCAAAATTTGTCTATTAATCTGTGGTTTCCATATAAACCATAGATTTAGTTGCGCGATAAATCGCGAATCGCTGTCAAATTTTACACTTGGAAAAATCTCTAATAATTCAGAAGCACGAGACGTAAATAACATTGCATCCGAGCGAAACACACCACTTTTCATCTCACAGAGCGAGGAAATGATAATGTTCAGATCGGGTATCCCATTTACGCAAACGAACTGTCAAACGCTTTTTTCAATTCCTGATTGGAGTATAGATAGTTTCGCTGTGCCAAAGCGACGCCTTATAAAACGAGACCGTATCTAAGCGAATGGACTTTAATTGGGGTTGTATCCACCGATCGCGGGATCAGATGGATGTATCCACGGATCCCAGGCGAGTTGTATCCACCGATCCCGGGATCAGATGGATGTGTATCCACGGGTCCCAGCGAGTTGTATCCACCGATCCCGGGATCAGATGGATGTATCCACGGATCCCAGCAAGTTGTATCCACCGATTCCGGGATCAATTGGATGTATCAACTGATCCCAGGCGAGTTGTATCCACCGATCCCGGGATCAGATGGATGTATCCACGGATCCCAGCGAGTTGTATCCACCGATCTCGGGATTAGGTGGATTTATCCATGGTTCCCAGGGGGTGTTGTTGCTCACCTTTCCCGGCTAGTTCGTTCTCTATAGACGACGATGCCGTCTTTGAGCATGTGTCCGCTTGGCCGACGCAGCCGACGATCTTTGTCATCGCCTTCCAAGCCCACTGTAAACAAGGACTTTATTGTCAAAAAGCTTACAATACGGGGTCGCCCAAGACCAGGGGCCTTGCCTGTGACGCAATGACGTGTCGATGGCGTCCCAGCAGGACAAAACCGGGGTTTCACCCCCCCCCCCCCCCCCCCATCATTCATCAGTCTATTTGGTGCATCTGCTTATTTTATTGACGTCAGCATTGCCAATGAGCCCCTTGAGCGAGCACGTCCTTTCGATTTTAAGCGAGCATGCATTCTCGAAAAAGGCTTTAGTAATGCCGACTTTTCAGTTTTCAAGTTGAGTCTAAAGCTCTCGGGCATGCACGGTAAGGGGTCAGTTTCGGACTCCATTCGGGGTCCTTATTCACCTGTCCGTCGCGAGAGCACCGGTCGCCCCGCGGTGAAGAGCGGTCGGTGCCGCGCCCCCGCCGCCGCTAGCCCCGCGCCGCCCGTCATTCCTGACACTTCTAGGAGGCGCCCTATTTGGTGCATCTTCTTCTGGCGGGATTTCATTCGGCCCTGAAATGAATGAACGAAAGAGTTAGTACGTTTTTCGTTCCTTGCCACCACACATGCCTTTGCATCTACGTAATGAGATGATTTATACAGCTTTCAGGGGCATGTTCGCTCACACTAGAAGGGTGAAGAGACACGCGGCGCTACAGTGCTTTGGACACTGTTTTCACACACATAACACTACAAACTATTGCTACAAAGGCTTTATCTGACAGTAGCGAACTAGCAATAGTAATTCCGTGGACTCGGTTTTTAATTTAGAATTTAACGCAAAAAGAACATAAGGTTGCACTTTTGGCGGCGGCGGATTTTATTCGTAGGTTCTCGGATGTGGAATCTAAACCTTAGGTCCTAATAATAGTTAAGCCTAGGGATTATCATATTGACGCTTCGTATTTCGCAAAAAACGCATCCACAATGATTTCTTTTTTTTTTTATTGGCGGCACTAGTTGTGCCCATGGGTAAATGGGCCTTAACACAAAAAGGAAGGAAGGACCAAAAAGTGAACTTATCATGGTTCTTCTGACCTAGAAGGGTCTGGAACCCTAAAACACAGCACCGCCTACCTTGGTAAGCCGTTGCTTGGCCGCCATACTGCGGATGTGGTCGTCAAACTTGAACTTGGCCCTTAGTAACACGGTCCGGGGCAGCGCACCGCTCGCGCCCACGCGCGGTTTGTGGATCGTCAGATGGAGGCATCGCGGATCTTCTTTGTCGCCTTGGATCTGTGGTTGTTAAGGTTGGACGATAGCAGCGTGGCGGGAAATTCAAAATGTTCGCAGTTTTTTACATTTTGTAGCTAAACTGAGCTATTTTTGTTCAGCGATTTTTCGTTCGCGGCAATAACATAGTATTATTTTCATTATTGTAAACAACAGAACAACAATAATTCAGCCAATTATGTGTTATGGTCTACGAAGCAGTGGCACTGCCCAAAAAACTTGTCGTAGACCAGAACACATAATCGGCTGAATTATTGTTGTTCTGTTGTTTACAATAATGAAAAGAATATAATCCTCGCGCGATGAGAATGGGATGGAACCTTGTCGAAGTCAATCGAAAATATACTTAATTTTACTTTGAGAAGGTTGCTTAGACGCGAGTTTGCTTGCCGCACGGGTCTCAGTTCCAAAAGGTCGCATCCCATTCTCATCTCGCGCGGATCTATGTTGTTGCCGTGAACGAAAAATCGCTGAACAAAAATAGCTCAGTTCAATAACATAGTCAAAACAATTAGATTCAAAAGCTTTTTACATTTTCGCTTTTATTAGCGAGCATAATTTTCTCACATGCAACGAAAAGTAGTCCACTCTTGCTGATGGTAAATGGAAATACTAACTTCTAAATCTTGCAAGCTTCCAACGAGTTTTGCTACGCCCCATCCCAGTCGCTGTTTGTCTGGCTCGACCAAAATTATCTGGATGTTGTCTACTGCTAAGAATCTGTGGTGCCACGTGCCGTCTTTTTGTATTATATCGCACGATATGAGATCGGAGTCATCTGAAATAAATGGATTAATTTTGTAAATATTACTATTTTATCTGAATAACAAAAACATAAAGTAAAAGCGGTAAAACGTAAGACCTAAAAAGATATGGACGAATCTTGGCGGCTTGGCGCCAATCGCCATCGCTATTACATTTTCATTCTCGTGACACGTCACGAATTATTTTTTAAAAAGTTTTCTAGACTTCGAGAACCAAGCCGTCAGCCTAAATAAAAAGTACATACTTACCTTTTTGGTCAGGTAAAAATACTTAATGCTTGCTTGAGACTGGCTGATTTTCATGAAAATAATACTGCAAAACGCCATTAGTAATAATTAAGAAAAATATAAATATAACTTTTTCCTCTAACATTATATGGCTGTCAATTAAAGTTTTTCGTGAAGTGGCCAGTTCGTTTAAATTTCATTGTACAAAATTTTATTATTTTGACTCCTCGCATTTTAATGATAAACCATAGAACGTAAAAAGTAGGCTCGTATTTAGAAATAATATATCTAACCTTTTTTAATTGAGAAATATTTGTATTATAATTTATATCTTAGCGTAATGAGCAAAGTCTACATAAAAAGAGCAGTCTGAAATTGTTTTAGATTTTATACATCGATATCAAATAAAAAATGACGTTATCCAGAATATAACCAAGTAAATATCCAAGAATTTCATTGATCTGTGTGGCAAAATACCTGTCCAATATTCGATATAATATCACAGCATAAGTAAAGTATTTGATGTACTCACTGAGATCTAAAACATCACCGACTTGGACAAAAGGAGCGGGGTTGGCTAGCGGCAACTGAGATTCAGTCTTTCCGTTCAATTTTAAATACAAATCCCTTATAAGGAAGAACGTTCTTATGGCTCGGCGGGCTCTTTCCATCTAGAAGAAATAATATAAAACTGTGTTTAATAAAATAATGTTGATTATTTGTAGTGTCTTATCTTGAATGCCAGTGAAGGAAATAGTAGCAGAACACTCGGAATCAGTACAATAGCTTAATAACAGTGTCTCTTTTAACCAGTGAAGTCGTTTTTTTGTTATTTTGTATTTTTTCTGAAATAATTCATAACAAAATCTGATAATATTTAGGGGTGGCAAAACGTTTTAACCGCTTGTATGGGCGTGGGCAAGGTAAGAGCGCCGTACAAAGTCATCTTAACTACTAAGCATGCTAGTTCATGTTTCCATAAATAACTTACCTCGCCACTAGGCAGTCGTTTCGCGAAGGCAATGCCTGACATTGGGGTTCTAGTTGGTGGCAATAGAATTGCCGCGTCCATACAAAGCCATTCGACGTTCAAAGGACGTTTACTCATTTCACAGTATCTGTAGGGAAAAACAAATCATTTATATTAACACCTGATTGGGTTAAAGTAAGAGCTATAGCGAGCTTCTATTTTTCGTGAAATTAATCCAATCATAAAGTTGAATAATTATAAAATGTAAGCAAGTAACCATTTTATTACTAAAATGTCGGTTAATACTTCCAATATGAGTTAAATATCTCACAAAACATAATTTCAAACATAATAAAAATCTCCACTTTGCTTATACAAGTATACACATTAACTAAAGAGCACCTCGACAGGCGCCCTCACGCTCTAATTATGTACAATCAAAGCGAAATAACGCTAGTTTTGTAGTTTCTCCCAAATTTATTCTTTATTAAAACAGGTTATAACTACTTGCGGGTTCAAGTCCTGTCCCGAGTGAATTTTTTCAACTTATTATAAATGTTTAGGTTATAAGTACTTCATTTTAAAACAAGCTGAAACCTTAAAACTATAAGAACAATAAAAAACCAAAATCGTACTCACTCGTCCTCAAACATGTCCAAGAAGATGTCGTCACATTTGTAGAAGTTCTTTGCCAGGGCGGAGGCCCGTTGTCTCAGGACTTCGGTCTGGGCCAAGTAGCGCGAGTTGGCTTGCCCCGTGGCCCCTTGGATCGCCACTCGGAGCAACGTGACGCTTAGCTCAAGGGTTACTAGGCGGACTTTTGACGCTGGAATGGTGGACACATTTTATGTATTCTTTTGGCCTAGTGAATGAACAATAAGAGGCTTCAGTCTGGGCCAAGTAGCGCGAGTTGGCTTGCCCCGAGGCCCCTTGGATCGCCACTCGGAGCAACGTGACGCTTAGCTCCAGGGTTACTAGGCGGACTTTTGACGCTGGAATGGTGGACATATTTTATGTATTCTTTTGGCTTAGTGAATGAACAATAAGGGGCTTCAGTCTGGGCCAAGTAGCACGAGTTGTCTTGCCCTGAGGCCCCTTGGATCGCCACTCGGAGCAACGTGACGCTTAGCTCCAGGGTTACTAGGCGAACTTTTGACGCTGGAATGGTAGGGGTAGGTAATCGTGTGAGGTAGTGGCCACCTCAGATGTCAGAGTTTTTAGGCCGCCCAAAGGGCCTCTGACATGGCTTAACGATTGTTATTAATAAACAACAACCGGGGCCAACAACTTGCCTTCTGAAGCACGGAAGCGCTCAGCGCCTCTATTATCTAAAAATTCCACTCAACCTACGAGCGTCAAAACACCCGAAAATAACCCTTATTGAAATGAACAATCCTTTTTTTGACATTTAAAAACTTTTTTTTCGGTGGATATTTTAGATAATACAGGGGCTGATATTGTTGCCACTAGCCATTATTAGTCCATAGACGGATGACCATCCATCCATGGACTGACTGCGCCCGATGTTGCTTACGTTTCTTTTGGAACGGCGTTAATTTTGGAACTGCTTAGTGAATGAACAGTAAGATGACTTGACGGACATAAATACTGCTACTGCTACTACTCAGCCAGAATTATTTTTGGTAAGGTAACACCCACAATTCGAGGGGTTTATTTGAATCTCCAAAGGTAAAGTTTTCCTTCATTGTGAGGAAGGGGTGGCCACTACCGCCATATGATTACCTCCCATCGTGAGGAAAACTGAGCATCTGAGGCGTGGTGATTCATACCGAACTTTCTCTAACTATCTCTCTTTGAGAGAAGCTAGTGGGATAGTGTCGGTTACACCTTACTCTTACTATTTGAATCATGTTGAATATACACTCTATACAGGGCGTCCCACGGCTATGCCACATGGAGGGAAAGTACCTTAAATATTGTAGATGGAACATTTTACTGAAAGAAGACATTATTTTAATTTAAAAAACAATTTAAACTACATTCATAGATATTTAAATAATTACATGGTTGAAACGGGAATCGAACCCGTTACATGAGAAAAAAAAATACCCTGTAGTTTTATCATACCGATCGAAAGGCTTCATGATAAGGATTATTTTTTGCTAAATAACATAGTGTCAGAAATAAAAGGAAGGTAGTATGCAACAAATCGAGCCGTATCCTGAGCCGAAAGACGCGTAAAATGTGTCCATCGCAACGCGGCTGGCTGATTATAAAGAAATAATTCAAAAATGTGTTTCATTTTCATACTTTTATTCTTTTGTTACTGTGATTTTCATTGATAAATTGATTGAAGTTGTATTAAAAATGTTAAAATTCATGGTCTTCCTTTTATTTCTGACACTATGTTATTTAGCAAAAAATAATCCTTATGATGAAGCCTTTCGATCGGTATGATAAAACTACAGGGTAATTATTTTTCTCATGTAACGGGTTCGATTCCCGGTTCAACCATGTAATTATTTAAATATCTATGAATGCAGTTTAAATTGTTTTTTAAATTAAAATAATGTCTTCTTTCAGTAAAATGTTCCATCTACAATATTTAAGGTACTTTCCCTCCATGTGGCATAGCCGTGGGACGCCCTGTATACATGTTGAGCACGCGTGGTGATTAAGCTCGAACTCTCTCTCTGAGAGAAGGCCTTTGCCCAGCTAGTGGGACATGTACAATTGTACAGGCTACATCTTACATACAATCATGTTGAATATATATTTCTTACCAGGTTTGCAACTCGAGTTAGCGATCGACATCAGTTTCGACAGCAGAAGCGCGTTGAAATTCGCCAGCCGCCGCTGCTTGGAGGGCGTCGAGGTCGCACTTCCCTCAGCGCTGCCACTAGATGGCGCTGCAGAGTCATCTTGAGACTTCGCTTCAGATGGCTCACTCATAGAGCCACGCGTTTCCGCATCCGGGCACAGGAGGGTGTCTAGAAGCTCTGTGTTTACTCCTGTGGGACAATATTGATGGTAATGCTCGTAGACATCTTCTAAGCTAAAACTGCGAGCCCCTCTGCGTGTGTTTATCCGAAGCTATATCATAATAGCCGTTTGCCATAAGGGTGACCATGCGCTAACATGCGAGGAAATGTAGAGGAGGGAGCACGCAGAAGAATTCTAAAACTGACTCTGTTATGAAAAAAGTTGAGATTCAATAGATTAACGACTGAAACAGTAACCGGAATTTGAGCTATCGTCAATTCTGTCATATTAATAAGTCTTAAATTGGATATTTTTCGCTTATTGTATTCAGCCGGTGTAGAAACTAAAAACACTTCTTATATAATATTATAAGGTGACGCACACCATCAGACATGGGCATATTATTATACTCGAATATGCACCCAAAAATGGGTAGATAACTAGGTATATACCCAAAAAAGTGGTTATATAAACAGTCATCTAACCATTTAGGGTGCATATTCGGGTATATGCCCATCTCTGCACACCACCGCTATTATTTTTACAATAAATTGGCTTCTTATCGATCAAAGTAATAGCGGAGAATATGGGAAAGTCGGTTACAAAAAACAAATAGTGCAAAAAATATCGTGTAAGTAGTGGAACTAGAGTATTGTGTGTTAACAATGATAATGGTTAATTTTGTGTGTAACTCCGAATTACTTAATAAAAAATTATCTTACCGACTAAACAACCAGGCAAGCAAAGACAGAGACAGGGCACATAGGTTAATAGTGTTATTTAGTCTAAGATTCATCACTCATAGAAATCTATGTAAGTCAATAATTAATGTTGGTCAATGCAACTATGGTATGTTATACTTGAGACACCCAAAAAGCGGCACCTATTCATTTCAATAGGTCTTCGGTTTTCTGACTTACTCAAGTATTGATACCAACATTTCTACATCATTCCAAAAGCATTGAAATCTATAAATTGTCGCTATGTTCCAAAATCTTAAAACGTTTAGGCGTTAGCGAATGCATTTTGGCTATGAACTGAGCATAATTCAAGGTAACACTTAAAGACGGACTAAACATTGATGTCGGGCTACACCGATAGCCAATCACAGTACATTTATAGCTCTTGGAACACCACATTCACTCCAATAAGTTGCTACAGAAACAAGTGCATAACTCACCTTTATTATTAATCAGCGCGAACAGCAAGCACAAGGCAAACAACGCCTTGTAATCATTCTCGCTGCAGTCCAAAGAATCGAAAATAGTCTTTAAAAACGGCCGCTCGTCTATATCCCTGTTCTCCTTGTCAAGAATAATCTCTAAGGTCGCTAATTGCTCGGCGGACGACACCGGAGTCACTTCACTTCGCAACTTCTGCTTTTCTTCGTCAGTTATGTTTAATTCCGTTAGCGTTTTCGCCGAGATCGAATCTATGCCCGAGTCAGGCAAGGGTGAGTCTGGCATGTTAGTTTTCATCAATACTGTAGCTGTTTTCAGTGTCATTTGGGACACAAGGTCTTCAGTGGAATCGTGGGCTACGCTCGAAGTTTCGCTCATGTGCGAAGTGGACGGAAGCGAGTTCGAAACGAGCTCTGGGTCTAAGTCGCAACTGGACTGGTCTGTGTCGAAGCTGAACCCTTTAGGTCCACTATATTCTGGCGTGGTATAGTCTCTTTCCTGTCCAGAGGTGCTTTCTAGCGCCTTCTCCAGGCTCAGTTGTGGCTTGGAGAACTCCAACTTCACATTTGACTTTGCGCTGCTTATGTACATTTCTAGTATTTTCGTAGCGCCGTCTTCAAACACAGATAAGTCGGATTGCAGTATGATCCAGGCTAGAGCGTGGACTATCGGACCGTGTGTTATAATTAGAAACACTTGCGATAGCAGGAACAAGGAAACGACGCACGAGACAGACGGTTTAATCTCGTCTTCTGACGCTTCGATCCTTTGTCTGGGGAAGTTTATTCTCGAGGGCGATTCATTTGTTTTCCCTTTCAATATGGCCTCTAAATTCCTTGTTATGACTTCGATGCTTTGTATCTGATCTCTATTATACGGGGAGGAGCTCTGTGACCGTCTGGCGATTGACTCTGAGGTCAGGGAATAAATGTACAGCGGCACTAAGAGTTTGTGTAGTAAATGCTCGGTGAGAACGTCGTTTAGGTCGGGTATGTTGAGGCAGAGAATGTCGTTTATGTAGTGAAGATGATCGAGGTGTTCTGCTACTAAGTCGTCCAGTTTCTGTTGGGATTGGTGGCTGGAACAACGAGGGCTGGGATAATGAATGCCGCTGTTCTCCGACAGGTGGCGTTGGTATCTAGATTTAAAGGGTCGTATTATAAAGAGACTCCATTAAAAGGGGGAGGTGCTTCGTATGTTTTTGGTTCATTTTAGATACTTACTCAGCATCGTTTCTGACGCACGCGTCCAGCTCTAAAATGTGTTTTCCGATAAACCAGACCAGATTACTGAAGTAGGGGGCGGCGGTTCTGAAAATGAATAATGATCATTAAAATATAGCACTTGCACTGGTTGTAATCTTTAAGCATAAGTACAGGTATAGCGCTCAACAGATTAGGTTCCTACGGTAGGGGAGCGGTGCGGGAGGGGTGTATATTCGTTACGAGTGACTTCATGTGCATAGCAAGACGTCATTTGTGTTACTCTGATGTCTAAGCTATCTCTATTCCAAATTTCATCCAATTCCATTCAGCCGTTTCAGCGTGAAAGAGTAACAAACATCCATCTATCCATCCATCCATCCATACTTAAAAACTTTCACGTTTATAATAGTAGTAGGATATAGTAGGAAGTAGGATTTATATCAAATTATAAAAAAATCATAAATTTTGTTAGTAGTCTTACCCTATGTGTTAATAGAAGAATTTGAGGGCGCATTTTGCCGGGGTTTGGTTTTAGCCACGTTAACCCGATAGCGCCAAACGTTCAGAGACGAAAATGCGTCACTCACTAAATCATTTAAAGACGATCTAATATTAAATATCACTGTGGTGTGGCATAGTTCGCAGTATGCGTGGGTATTACATATGAGGGGCATGACGCATATGACGAGTTTGCGCGAATGTAAGCACACACTTCAAGTGTTGAAATGAGCCGACTTCTTCAAGTGATTATGATGGACAAGAATGAGGGGAAGCGGCGTGCTGGCAGAAGAAGAAAGTCGTGGCTCAAAATCATCAGTTCTCAGTTCTGACCCACGACTTTCGAGTTTACATTGTATTATGTGCAAATTAATGTTGACTTTGAGTCTAGCTGTCTCTAATAAAGCGGAGCATGCTGGCGTTCTGTACGCGGTACATGTTGAGCGTCAGAGTGCGCACGGCAATGCGCACCATTGACTCGGGGTGGTTGAAGAACTTGATCTTTGACTGTACCTGTCTCTAATAAACCGGAGCATGCTGGCGTCCTGCACGCGGTAAACGTTGAGCGTCAGAGTGCGCACGGCAATGCGCACCATTGATTCGGGATGGTTGAAGAACTTGATCGCCTCGGTATACAGGGGGAAGTCTTTGGTGTGCTGCAGAGAGATGGATGAGACTTTGGTCAGTTTATATGGAAAACAACTAAGCGAGAAAGTATATGGATAGATGTAGTTTATACAGGGCAATTTTTAGAAAGATTTATTCCTCAGACACCCCAACTTCTAAATGTAACAACCACTTTTGTTCTACGACTTGGTAAAAGCGCAACTAATTTGCCGACACAAAAAAAAATGTGTGCAATATAATAAATAGAAGCAGGAGAGGCTGGAAAGGTGGTAGAGAGTGGAGGGGCACGAAAACGCGCCGTGCAGGCAGCGCTGAAATGGCACAAATTCCAAGAAACATTCAGTAATACAACAGTATCGAGCTATGAGAAAAGTCGTATAAACAAAAGTTGTTGGAAATCACATTTTAAAGCTTACATGTTTCAGGAATAAAGCTATTTAAAAATTGCCCTATAGTTTCATTTCAACACTAACTTTTATCGTCTGTCCTAAAAATAACCAGAAGATAAAATAGTTTTATAAAATTTAAATATTTTTTGTGCTAGCATGACTTCTAACCATTACAAAGTCTAGACTAATTAAACATTGTGGCGTTGGATATGGCACCCCTCATGCTAAAAATATTAAGGCTGGAAGATAGTAGCGTGGCGGGTAATTCGAAATTTTCACAGTTTTTTACATTTTGTAGCTAAACTGAGCTATTTTTGTTCAGCGATTTTTCGTTCGCGGCAAAAACATAGTATTCTTTTCATTATTGTAAACAACAGAACAACAATAATTCAGCCGATTATGTGTTCTGGTCTACGAAGCAGTGGCACTGCCCAAAAAACTTGTCGTAGACCAGGGCCCTTAGCCTGTAACACAATGGTGCCAAAATGGGCTGTCAGGTGACGACTTCAATTACGATTTGCTAACGATATCTGTCCTTTTAATGTTTTTGTAGTACAGCAAAGAATATTTTGATTTTAATTCTAGAGGATTAGTTCTCTGGTTGTAGGAGAAAAACGAGGAGAGCCCGGTTTTGTCCTTCTGCCGGGACGATCGCTGAACAAAAATAGCTCAGTTTAGCTACAAAATGTAAAAAACTGTGAAATTTTTGAATTTCCCGCCACGTTGCTATCATCCCACCTTAAGTCCGGACCCGTGACTCTCATCCCCGTGGTTATCGGAGTTTTTTAGATTGGCCACATTTACTAAAGGCCTCTGACATGGCTCAACCATTGCTACGTTACCTATGAGTGATTGTGAATTGCAACTAGCACCGAAGCAAGATTCACCATATTCTTCTGCGAGCTAATAGAAGCCAACGACTTTGCGTAATTATTTTTAGCGTGAGGAGTGCCATATCAGGACTTTACCATACACGATTACATACATACTCGTACACATACCTCATTATAAAAGAAGTGAATGGTGTGGTTGTTCAGCTTCAAACTCAGGGTCTTGAGAAAGGAGATGTAGTACGCCATCACTTCTTCGTCCGAGAAGTCAAACTTGTGCACTATTATTGAGTTCACGTGGTTGTTGCTGAGCAGGTAATCTGAAATATTCAACATTAAAAAAAAAACTAATTTACGAGTTTGAGTATGAGTGTTTGTTTGACGATGCATGGTAGGATCCTCATGACATTTGGTAGGCAGGTAAATTGAATCAAAAGAATGTTTAAGTTCGAACATGAGCCAAATCGGTCGAAGGATTGTCGAGATATGGGGTTGTAAAGTTTATGCAATGTGCGCGCGCCGAATGGTGTTAGCAAAAAGTTACACATCGCGTGTTCACAGCGAACTGTGAACCACTAGTCTATGACTAATAAAAACGAAAATTCTGTGATATCAGAACAAATATTCGCAATCCATTGCATGTAAGGCCCCATAAAAAATAATAAGTACACTCCTTAAACTAACACGAATAGAGCATTGTAGCTAATGTGTTTATTACATACTACATCCATCCGTACTGTATGTACTTACGTGGTCCGTAACGTACAGTTGGCCACACGCTAGGATACCCCTTTTAGTTATGCCTTATGCCGCGCGCGGTAAGGGCTACCATGGGGTATCCTAGACTGGCCGACCGTACAGTCGGCCACAGTCTCAGATACCCCTTTTTGTTCGATTGGCGCCCTTATGCCGCGCGCGATAAGAGCTGCCATGGGGTATCTGAGATTGTGGCCGACCGTACATACTAAGTATAGGTACGTACGAGTACCCATGTACGGCTCATAAACTTTTTACGTAATATTTTAACCAGTAACTATAGCAAGTAGACGGCTGTACGAACTTTGTAAGCAAGTAAATAAACTCGTTTGAGTAATGGAAAAACCGATAATTGAAATCGGTTTCCTGTAACAGCGTTTCGGTGCACGGTGCTTATACAAAGGTAAGGCCTCACTAATTAAGAACCTGGCAAGCCGTCCACTAGCGCCGCCAATGAAAAAAAACATATATCTTTTTGGATGCGTTTTTTTTTGTGCTAAAAACGAGCCATTAAACGAGAATTTTTAGGCTTAACTATTTTAGGACCTAAGGTCCAGACCCTATCACCCTAGTACCTACGAATAAATTCCGCCATCGCCAAATGTAACCGTTTTTGAATCTAGACAAGTTCTAGGGATTGAATTATCTGATGTCCCCCAGAATTACTTTTGAATAAAATCCCAACCAGTCAGTGTGTGAACACACACTCTTTCCATAACGTATGGGTAAAACTGGTTTGACCTAGGCCGAATACAGTAGGGCTGGTAAAATTAGGTAAAGTTTAGACAAAAATCTCCAAAATTTAACTTTGGTAATGATAATAATTAATATACAACTTTATTGTACACAAGAGACATTAAACTACATCTATCTCTCTCTCTGTCTATCTCCCTTTTTCAACCTATTGCCATTCTATATTTGAAACTGCTGCAAGAAGCTATGCGCCTCTATTCTCTAAGAAATCCACTAAATTTTTGAGCGTCAAAACACTCGTAAATAGCCCTTATTGAAATGAACAATATTTTTTTTTGACTCATAAAAACGGTTATTTATTTATACGGTGGATATTTTAGAGAATAGAGGGGCTGTAGACAGAAGCCAGTCAGTGGCCAGTCAGTGGCCAGTCAGTCAATGACCATTGATTGCTACCTATAGTCATAAATAGCATCAGATAACCAGAAATGCAGGTCAGTGCGATAAAGGTCTTCTGCCTTCACTTTTGTCTCGGGACACCTCCCACTAAACAGTGTGAAACCGTCTTGATTTTGCAAAACATGTACGAAGCAGCTTGGATCGAATGAGGAATGAAGAATGATAAAGGCGGCGTATATCTGTATTTACTGTTTACGAATATCAATTGACTAATTAACTGAACATTGGAATGGACATGCAAAATGTTTACTAACTTTCCTTATAGATTTATTTAGATTTAGGCCTATCATGAAGCAATAATATCCTTACTGAAATTAATAGACTTACCTATAATTATTTAAATAATTGAGTTAACTCTATTTTGATACATCCTATTCTTAACAGATCAAATCTAAATAATGGTGATCAGAGTTCATTCTCGTGCAGAAAAAGAAAAAAACCGCTTAGACAGATGGATGCCATCTTCAATAATGTGCGTGCGCCCTAAGAGGCATTTTGCCACTAAAACCAAATTCTAAGGTACAACCAGGCAATTCGCAATATACTCATCAATATTGACAACTGGAAATCAATTTCATTTAAAGTTTTTTAACTTTGTCCAGAAATTCCCAGACAGAGAGTCAAAGGAATTTGTGTCTTAAGTGTAATGAGTAATAGTGTATTAATAATACTTACACAGAGAAGTCTCATTCCTGATGTTTTCAAAGAGTATGTTGAGCGTTTGCAGCAGCTGTACACAGACAAATGAGGAGCCGCCGCACTTCTGCCGCATTATCCGCAGGAAGTAAGAGAGCATGTTCTTTTCAAGGAAGAAGCTGCAAGAAGGTGGTTATATGACTTGGTGTTATTTCAGTGTGTACCTACCTCTATAATTATTTACCTTCAATAGACATGTGTGTGTTTATTCTGTAAAAAAACGCATAGCCCTCAAAGAATAGATTAGATTTAGATTTAGAAATTATTTATTGCCACAAAATTGACACAAAAAAACTTACACTAATAGAAATTAACATCTGCGGTTGTGGCAATTGGAATGTTTCAAAGCCGATCGTGGAAAAATATAAATAAAAACCTAAAAAATAAAAAAGATTGACTGATTTTTTTTTTATTTAGATAAGAGCAATTTTCCTGCAAATGGGTCATTTTCAAAAGTTGTGTTCTTGCATGTTATCTCATAGATGTGTGTTTTTTTTACCGAATTCGATGGACAACCTTCACAAACGTTAGCCAGTATATCTGGCAGAGCTTAATGACCTTTAATTTTTTTTAAATTAATTTTTGAATAAAATTCTGGCTACGTCTGTGACATATCCACCACGTCTGTGACATATCGACCACGTCTGTGACTTGTCTACAGAAATTCAGTTATTTCACGACCACGTTTGTGAGTTTTGTGACGGTTGGATCACATCTGTAAATTTGTCTTTAGAAATGCACTTAAAACACACCTGCAACTACTTAGCATTGTGATTTTTATGAAAGTCATAGCTTTTGGGATATTATTCGCAAATAAAAAAAGTGTTAGATTCGTTTTTTTATTAAAGTCAAAACTAATATTATCAACATTTATCAACTTAAGATATTATTTCAGATCAAATAAAGTTTATTTTTTTACGATTTTACTCAGTTTTATTATAATTGTGTGTACATAATTTGAATAAAACCACGTCTGTGACAACTTTTTAAAACCACACCTGTGACATTTTTGCATCATGGCCGTTATAAACTAACCTAAAAACTACACTAACAACGCGAAACTCATTTGACGGCATTTACACACCTTATCAGATTATAAAAGTCGTGAAGATCGCTCAGCCACCTGATAAATGCTGATGGCCACATCTAATACGAGTTATGCTTGTCGTTTTCCAGAATTCAAAACAAAAAATATTCTCAACTTGGATCAGTACTCCTGTGTGTTCCGCTGCCGCAAAAAGCAAAATGGCTGATGTTCACTTTTCTTGTCGCCAGTGTTTCCAGAGCTTGAAATTCATAATATACCGAGATAGTGTGCGAAATGCTAAGGACTACATCATGTGACAAAAAAAAAGGAACAAGACTATCCGTATGCTACGACTCCAAAACCAAAGCCATAAAATGATTCAAAACTGTATACGTAAAGCCATATTAAGTACAAACGTGGGTTACATATCACTACAGGTCTACCGGCAAAAATAAGACAATCGAAAATAAAATAATAATGAAAACTGGAAAAGGAACAGCCACGAACTGTGACATTTTAGGGCATAGTTTTTTTAAATTGCTGTTTAAAGGCATGAAAAGTGCTTTCCGATACTATAAAAATACTAATCTAGCCGTTATACTAGTTGTAATAATGAAATTTAGTCTAAAGATGTCTGTTTTCACTATGGCTCACTCAAAAATTTAAAATAATAATGACCCAAGTAATCCAGTTTTGAGGGCTAGCAATTGTGCGGTTTTTTTTACAGAATAAGCTCTGTGGTGGTTAGCAAATAGGGTGAAAACCTATTGTGATTAACGGCTAACAGGCAGTGTGTCCAACAATTTGTTTACAAAAGAAAATATATTGAGGCAGTACGGAAAGGAATATCATCTTTGAACAACTACAGTTATTGGCCCATTACTGCACTACAAAAGTAATCACTCTTTTTAAAACCATTCAAAATACTTTGCAATTATGTTAAACAAAGAAAATAGAATGTTGCATTACTGCACATAAAATGTTTAAATAATTTTCGTGTTTTAATTTCTCATTTTATGGAGAAACAAGTTTCACAGTGCTCAAGGTTCCCAATAAACCTTATTGATTTGTTGCAAACTGTAGGCAATTTAAATATTATTATCACGGCACATTTATCAAACCGCCTTGCCTTGTGGTCTTTTATCAACATTAATCATCGAATTAATTAATCTATACTACGTGCGATACCCATATACTCAGGTACCTATTAATTCTATTGTAAATACGCACTTTTATTTTGAACTTGATCCTTAAATAAGAAAAGGTAAGGATGACAATGGCATACTCACTCGAAGACTGAGCTGTCGTTCTGATCGCCCCATATTAGTATCTCGGCGATACACCTCAAGGATTCGACCAATGTGCCTCTGTTATTCTCCGACACTGTCGTATTCTTGCACAGTATGTTATGTAAATATTTCAGCCTCTCCAAAGAATGGGGGTTCTTCGGGCGACCCCACGAGCCTCCGAACCAGCTCCTGCTTCGAAACATGATGTCACTAAGACGCGAAAACACTTCTCATTGCACTTTTCAGTGCCAAGTCGAGCGTGTAATTTTTATTTTAATTCATCTTGCTTTCTACAGCGCGGCACGAAAGGAACTAGCGCGATACGGGTTAGCGGGTAGATTTCTCACGTACTTGAGCCGAGCAGCCATGCGGTTGTGGATCGTTAATTTTCCTTGTGGGATTGTTTTATTTATTTTATTGTTGCGATTCGCCTCAAAGAGGAAATTATCAGTCCACTTGTAAATTTTGGCTTGACAGCTGCTGTCAGTGTCAAGACTGTCAAGCAAACGTCATTCGCAAGTTGCGTTCGGTTTTTGTTTCTATCTAAAATGCTACGGACACACTCTAGTCTGAAGCTTAGTACTGCTACTTTGCACTAGATGGCGATGTGTATCTGTATCATAGTTCTATTATTTGGCATCAGGTGGCGCTACATACAAAAAATAGTTTTACTATTCAATACAAGATGGCGCTAGTAAATAAATAAACCGAATATTCAGAAAATTCAAGTAAAACCTACATTCCCACATAGTTTCCAGTTCAATCTACAGGGTGTTAAAAGACCGCAAATAGAGCCGAAAGGTACGCATACTAGACACTAAAACAAAGTACTTTTTCGATAAATTATTGCTGGGAAATAATTGTGGTTTTTAGGTTATAATTTTGGAAAATATTTTATCGCGTAATGGAAGTGTAACGCAGACAATTCATATTGCGCAAGCGTTGGAATAAACTTAGGCTACCTACTTACTCTCGAGGTGCCTTTGGTGCTCTCGATGTTTAGAATACATTGCGGGTCGCAATTTCAGCGTTGTTTTTTGTAAGAAATATTCATTTTTTTTTATGTTTCCTTGAGAAGAAATGTTAAGGACTTGATACTAAACAAATTTCTGAAAAAAAAAATTACATGTCCGACTTTGAACCTTATTATCTCGGAAACCGTTGATTTCCCAGGCATAGTTCCTTGGGCAAAAATGATCCTTATGATGAGGACAATACGTGGTCTTCCGCTTTGTTGGCGGTCTTTTAACACCCTGTATAATGACGCAAATTTTCAATAATTTTGTTTTACACCACAGTGCTGCCCTGCTAATTAAGAACGCAGTAATCGTCAATTTTGCGATTTTCACTTTTTTACAAAAATAGCATCCTAAAGGTTTTATCTACACGGAAAAAATATACAGGGTGTTAAAAGACCGCCAACAAAGCGGGAAACCACGGATTGTCCTCATCCTATGGAACATTTTTGCCCAAGGAACTATGCCTGGGAAATCAACGGTTTCCGAGATAATGAGGTTCAAAGTCGGACTTTTCAAAACTTTTTTTTTGCAGATATGTATTCAGTATCTAGTTCTTAACATACCTTCTCAAGAAACCATATCAAAATTATGAATATTTCTTACAAAAAACGACGTTAAAATTGCAACCCGCAATGTATTCTAAACATCGGCACTTCAAGCTAAAGTAACATAAACTTATACCTACGCTTGCGCAATATGACTTCTGTGCGTTACACGTCCATTGCGTGATAAAATATTTTTCAAAATTATAACCTAAAAAACCAAAATAATTTCCCAGCAATAATTTATCGAAAAAGTACTTTGTTTCGGTGTCTAGTATGCGTGGCTTTCGGGTCTGTTGGCGGTCTTTTAACACCCTGTATTTTCATGATTTTTTTTGTTGGAAATATGTTTTTTTGCTAACGGTTTTTGCAGTAATTGCATGAAAATAGTGATTGTGCTAAAGTGAAGTGGGGTAATAATCATGTGCTAGAAAAGAATGCAGTACTCGCAATTTATACTAGAGCAAAATGCAGTACTTGCTGCTATTACTGCATTTTGATCTAGCGTCAATCGAATAGTTCCTAAATTAAAACGCAGTATTTGACATTACTGCGTTTGGGCGTAGCATTGCTTGACGGGAGTCGTAGAAAAATTACTTAGACGCGCTACTGAAGACTATACCGTCGAGAGAGATTACGGTTGTTCAGGGCGACTGGAACTCGAAAATTGGCAAAACCACAGCAGACCCTCTGAGGGGATCAATCGTGGGCAGTTATGGTCTTGGTGTAAGAAACGACAGAGGTGAAAAGTTTTTACACTACTGTGTGGAGAATCAGCTGACTGTCATGAATACTTGGTTCAAAAATCATCCAAGGAGACTATACACCTGGACGTCACCGAAAGGGCACAGAAACCAAATTGACTTCATCACGATTAAGTCACGGTGGAAGTCATCAGTTACCAACGCCAAAACTCTTCCGGGTGCTGACTGCGGAAGCGATCACCAATTAGACGTAGAAGATTTCAGACTACGCTTGAAGAAAGTCCGTAGTACTTCTCAGAAGAACATCGTTCTCGATAAACTATCTTTAGACCAATTCCGAAAAACCTTTGACGAGAATATCAAGTCCACAGAAATTGGTCCTTTTGACTCCAGCGAAAGGGACTGGATCAACTTGAAGAAAGTTATCCTGAGTGCTGCCAAGGAGACAAGCAACCAATTCAGAAAGGTCAAGAAAAAGGAAGAATGGATAAGCAAGGAATCTTGGGCACTAATAGAAGAAAGAAGGACGATGAAAGGTGAAGGTCTGGAGTCGAAAGAACAAATGTCCCGATACAACCAGCTGCACAAATAAGTACAAAGGTCAACTAGGAAGGACAAAGACAACTACATCAACAACATCTCGATGGCTCCTACGTAAACTACCGTATCCCACAAAATGGCGATTTTCATGTTTTTCGTTTTTTGTCATTAGATGATTATTTCGCATGTATCCCAAAAACAAAAACTTAATAATATTCAAAAATGAAGATTTTTTCAGACGTAAACTATCGTATGTTGATCACGGGCGCGCCGTAAACTATCGTATCGACCTCTTGCGGTAGTTTACGTGGGACACATTGCATGCTACGCCTATCGTAAGTATATCTTACCATTCTCTACGTGGGAAGTATATAGATCTGAGCTTGTGTTTTGTGATGAAGCTTGTTCTTACTAAACATGTTAAGTATTCAGTTTTGTTAGTTTTACTGCGTTTTCTATCAATCTTGTTCAAAACTATAGTATGTAACACATACGATTACGTACGTTGATTTTTCGAGGGGGTATGCTACGGTATGTTTCACATACCATTTTGTACGACGTCGATAAAAAGTGATGTTGTATCGTATGTAACACGTACGATTATTTACTTGGTTTATATGAACCTGTTAACTATTGTATGTGTCACTTAGACTTATTTACGTTGCAATATTAGGCTGAGCTTATGAAAATATCTTACAGATACGATAGTTTGCATGGAGGTTGAAGAAAAAAAAAATTTTTTTAATTCAAATATTCAAATAATTCAAATCGTTTATACCACTTAAAGCAGATTTGATTAATAATAACATCTTTTTTATCGTAGAAAAATATTTTTAATCCAAAACCATCACTGAAATCGACTACTTACTAAACGGATGGAACAAACTAAAAATCAAAACAAAACCATAACATAAAAGTTTCCGCTTTGTGTATCGTATGGTGGAAAACAAATATACTTACTTCATGATGGTAAATTACACACTACTGTTTAGGACCTTCACTTTCACTAGAGTTATTTTTAACAGGGATTTGAAATGAAACACGGATGTGGTTTCTTATAGACTGATCAACCGTTTTTGTGTGCATGCTTGAGATACGCTTTGGTTGACGATGAAATTTCAGTTACCCGGGTTTTAAATTTCCGAGACTCGACTTGGCGTAGGCAAATCAATACCAATAGAAGCTGAACACCAAACACATGAAGGTAACAAGAAATTCATTTATAAAATATATTTTTTTACTGAAGATACAAACACTCCACAAAGGAGCTTCAAAACAAAGATTAAGAGATCCTCATTTGGTTCATCAAATACTCACAAACTTAGATCCTAAGGATTTAAAAAGGCCCAATCTTGGGGTAGTTTGCAGCAGACTTTTAGACTGAAAATCTGTTCATAGCCTGTAAGTTAATAAATTAAATTATTAAAATCATAGATAAATCTGTATTTATTCTAAATTAATTCTTTTGGCCAGTTGGATGGACTCAAGACTTGTTGAGAACTGTGTCTGTATGCTTGACAAGCTCAGCCGTCACCATTAATTTCATTTGGTCTAGTTCCTAGACATGTGCATGTGCATGGTAACGAGAAGATGTTAATGGATCAGTGGCCTTTATATAGACAGTATATGAACGCTTCTAAGTATGAACACAATAGTAAGCCAAACTGAAACTCCGATCTGCGTGATGTATTGTATATTCCAAAACTTTCATTGGTGCCTAAGGTACACTGTGTTTGGCTTGGCTTCTTTGACTAAGTCTGTATACTAATAGGTGAAATGTCTGACTCATCTTCTCAAATCACAAAGTAACCAACAACCACCACAACCAAAGAGTATTCTATGTGTCAATCTACGCCAGAAAAAATACACGTCTGAGTCTGAGTGACTGCTGCAGTCTTCTTGGGATAACTATCATGGGCTCCTAAGCTTAGGAAAGTTTAGGTAAAGTTTAGCTCCTGAAATGCTCCTGTTTTGCATGTCCTGAGTAAAAATAGGAAAATGGCTGATACAAGTTATCCCGAAACCCGGCACTAAAGAATAACTATGTGAAAACATCATCCTAAATTTCCAAATACGAATTTCCAATACAGATTCGTTAAAATTTACAGGAATTCTTAATATTGTTCATATCTTACTAATGTACAGTCTTTATTTCCAACTGTTTTCTTCAAAACTGTAACCGGATGGTGTTTGAGAAAAAAATTGCTGCGTTTACCACCTCAGTGGCAAATATTAATTTTATTTCCCAACCGTCCTTTTTAGCTCATCAACGGATAATATCGGGGTTGGTTAACCTAAAATAGGCCTCTTTAGAGTTTATGCAAGCCTTTAAAAAAAAAAACCAAGTAATGAGAAAAGCAATGAGGCAGAGAGTCTACAATGGGCTACTCCTACTTTATTTAAGTCTAGAACTTTTTCATTAAATATCTTGAAGTCGGAAAGAATAAATAGTTGATTCGGTCGTGAGCTTCAAGGAAACTGTTGAAAATAAAATTACTATTTGCCAGGGTGGTAAACGCCACTAATTATACCCAAGTCCCTACCCCGGTCGCAGTTTCGAAGGGGACAGTTGGGAAAATAGGAAATATAATGGAAAATAGGAAATATAATGGAATGGAAACATAAGGAAGTGTAAAAAATTATTTCATATAAATGTTTATTTATAATTTAGGTTTAGGTTCTACTAAATGTAATGAATGAAGTAAATATTAATTATCACTTAGATAAACCTCTGGTCCCATTTAAAATTGTAATATTTCCCCATGTATTTACTAAATTAATGTTACATACCATACTATTTTTCATGTGATTTACAAAGTAAAAAACTGTAAGTGCCACATACATGTCAATTTACCTGCGATTTATCCATGTAAAACATGGTATGTGAAACATACGATATTTTCAGTCACCTCATCCACGCCGTAAAAAATGGTAAGATTAACATACGATATTTTCTTACTTCGTTACCCCGTCGTAAAGAATCGTAACAACAATATCTTCAAAAGTATTCAAAATACAGCTTTTACTTTAGCACATAAAAATCGAACCCAAAATAACCTAATTATGGTAAAAATTTCAAACCAAAAGCTTTAAAATCAAAAGAACGGTTAAAGAAAACATCTTTAAATGGCTCTCCTGGAAAGTTAGCTTTTTGAACATACGGTAGTTTACGTAGGAGCCATCGATCTGTGCAGAAATAGATGATAAGACACGATCGAAGGACCTTTTTAAAAAAGTGAAACAGATAACCGGCACTTTCAAACCTAAATGCTGTGTCGTCGACGACAGTGATGGGAACGCCTTAACCGATTTTAATGACATTCTGGAGAGATGGGGTAGTTACTGCTATAACCTTTATCGGGACGAAACAGGCGTTATGACAAAAAGAAGATGGGACATACACACAGAAGAGCCCAGAATACTAATGTCCGAGGTAAAATACGCCATAGACAGGCTTAAACATAAAGCATTGGGTCCCGAATTCCCGATGGAGTGTCGGCTGCAATGCTTCAACATCTTGGCACTGATGGAACGAAGATCCTGCTCCAGATATGCAACAAGATATGGGTGACGGGCCAATGGCCAGAAGACTGGACACAATCGGCTGTAGTACCTCTTCACAAAAAGAGTTCCACGCGTAAATGCGAGAACTATCGAACTATCTCGCTTAAGGCACATGCCAGTAAAATAATGCTACGCATTATAAATTCACGGCTAGCACCATACATAGATAACCAGATACCGAGCGAACAGACTGGTTTTGTGGCTGGAAAGGGAACTCGAGAGCAAATACTGAATGTGCGCTTACTCATCGAGAAATGTCGTGAATTCAATAAACCACTGGTCATGTGCTTCATAGGTTATGCCAAAGCTTTCGACTGCGTTCAGTGGAATACCATGCTAGAAGTCCTTGTGGAGATGGGTGTACCCCCGCATCTAGCTTTTCTGATACAAAACTTGTATCTGGATGGCACTAGCTTTGTAAGATTAGAAGACAAGCAGTCCAGGTCATTCCATACAGAGAGAGGTGTTCGACAGGGGTGCATTTTGTCTCCAAAACTATTTAACTTGTACGGCGAGTACATAATGAGGAAAGCACTGGAAGGATGGGAGGGCGGTGTAACAGTGGGAGGCCGACCAATTAACAACCTAAGGTACGCAGATGATACGACTTTAGTTGCATCGAGTGAGATGGAAATGGCAGAACTTCTAAAGAAGATCGAGACAGAAAGTGCTAAATTCGGTCTTAAGATCAACAGAACCAAAACAAAGGTGATGGTGGTAGACAGAGCACAGCTACTCCCGTCAACCGATGCGCTGGATGGGTATGAAAAGGTTGAAGACTTCGTATACCTCGGCTCTCTTATTACCAACGAAGGCCACTGTACCGAAGAAATACGCCGCAGATCCGGTATGGCGAAAAGTGCAATGGCTAACCTCGACAAAATATGGAAGAACCGAAGTATCAGTCGTAACACTAAAGTGCGGCTGGTTCGTGCCCTTGTCTTCTCGATATTCGTTTATGGTGCAGAGACTTGGTGTCTTAAAAGAAAAGACATCAACAAAATAGACGCCTTCGAGATGTGGTGCTGGAGGAGGCTGCTTAGAATACCTTGGACGGCAAAACGAACTAACGAGTCCATAATTAAAGAACTTAAAGTCCAAAAACGCCTATCTACTATATGCCAGGAAAAGACCCTCAGCTTCTTTGGACACATAATGCGGTCGCCCAGGCATAGTCTAGAGAAGCTCATAATATTGGGACAGGTGAATGGCAAACGCGCCAGGGAAAGGGCACCAACCAGATGGTCTGATGCTATAAAAGCAGCGGCTGGAGGAAGCATTCACCGGGCAGTTCATATGACGGAAGACCGCTCCCAATGGAAGCGAGTACGACATGGTCGCGATCCTCAGCCATGAGGAATCGATTAAGAAGAAGAAGATTTCTCAAGCGAAATAAAGTTTGATTGCTACGATTTTGTTTTAATTCCAATATAATAGAAACACAATATACTTACAAATCACCCTAGTAACCCTCACTTTAGGTTGGCACAAGACATAAAAATAATGAATAAATACTAACAAATAATGCAGTAATTGACAAGTGCTAGGGTAAAATGCAGTAATCAGCGCAAGTACTGCATTTATGCTTAGATGTAATCTTATTCTCACTATACCTCATGCTAAGTTAAAACGCCGTAATACACACTATAGTCGGAAGTAACGCTAAATGGAATAAAAAATGCATGCCATTTAAAAGCTTGAATTTTTTCCCATTTTTTTCATCTAAGTGAATTGTTAAAAAACATAAATTTCATACTTAAATAACTAAAATTATGTTACCCGCGTTTTTCTCCGAACCGCCTTTTTGCAAGTGCTGCGTTCTTGATTACTAGGGCAGCACACACGATCGATTTATTTTAGGAGTTCGAATATCTACACTGAACTTCAAGGTAGCCTTTTTTTACAACGTATCTACTTAGGTAGGGTACTTATCCATTTGCTCCTTTTTATTTTTTCCCTGTTTATCTCTACGGTGGTCCACCTAGAAGAAATAATATCTCTTACTTAGCTAGTATGGGGGCCATTTACTGTAGGTAGATACTTACTCGTACGTATCTACCTACAAATGGCGCTCGACAAAACAAGCAAAGAAAATCCTGGTAACTACATTTTACTTTTTGATGTAGCTAAGTTTGTAAAAGTGCTCTTTACCTATCTATGTACCTAACTATTTGTTAGGTAGATATTATATTTAAAAAACTAGCAAAAACCATGCATATTATGATGGTTTTACACACGCTAGTTAGAGCAACTTCATGATATAGCTCTTTTGGTTTTGAGTAGGAATCTTTTGGCATGCCGCTAACCGTTACCGTTGGTAATAGTTAGTGACGGTAAAACTGAGAACCTATCACGATATGATTTGATTTGACGTGATTTGGATAAGTAAATTTAGTTTAAAATAAAATAACAAGCAATATTATGATGTATACTCAATAAACTATTGTATTTAAAATCATTGCAAATTAGGTTACTAATTACTTAAATTACAGCACAGCGGACATACAATTGCAAACTAAGTAATACAAAATCAATGTTTGCTCTGTCAACATTTTTTGTATCACGCACGCACATATTTTTATAAAAATAAAACAGTTTTTTTTTATACTGGAGACTCAATACTGAAAATAAACATTTGAATTACCTAGGTTTATTTATTATTTTGATATAAATTTAATATTATAATTATGTATAAATTTCTAGGATTTCGTCTTTATATTTTTAATGTATTTTCATTAATATTACCTACCTATCTACCTACATTTTAATACAAAAAGAGGTACTATACATAAGTCTAAAAATATAATTTATTTTGTTTATTTTCCTATAATCATTGCATTATTTTCATGGACGGATTGAAAAACGAGATTTGTACGACAGACCTAAATAAATAACTCTACCTAACAAATAAATATAACAATAAAATTGAATAATTTAATTACAGCTTTATCAACGTAGAAATAACTGACTGACAGTCTATTTCTAATATTATAATCTAAAGTATGTAATTTGCAAAAATAAGTAAAATTAATTAAGCACCTACTTAAAAACTATTAAGTTGGAAAATATTAATTTTTCAAGTTACTTACAAGTTACGAGTATTTTTCAAAGAATATAGCGACGAATCAGTTGTAAACATGTATAATCCCCGCGCAATGAGAATGGTATGGTCAAAGTCAACCGAAAATACGACTTTATTTTACTTTGACAAGGTTGCTCGACGCGAGTTTGCTTACCGCGCGCGTCTCAGTTCCAAAAGGTCGCATCCCATTCTCATCCCGCGCGGATTATAAATGGGACCTAATTAAATACTAAAATACTTTCTTAAAACAAACATTTTCATCTAGAAACTAGTATAAGACAAGCAGAACTGGCGAATTTTACAACATTATAGAGTACACTACGTTTGTAGGTCATACATTAAACGAAAGCGGTAATTAAAAATAACTAGCTAGGTAGGTAATGGGTTATTTTTAAACATGAAATAGAAAACATAACAGAAAATGTAAAATAACATGAAATAGGTTATGGAAAATAGCAAAAGTAGCAAAGGAAAAGTTACATAGCAATAATGCTATTTGCAAACTACACTCATCCAATGGAGTATTTTCGGGTATCAAATGAATAAAAAGAATAAATCGGAAACTTACTTGGAAAACACATAATACCCACCAAAAGGAAGCACTTGGCCTTGCAACAACGAAACCTCGACTGGCTTAAACAGAAAATGAAAACTATCCCTAAGTAACAAATTTCTGGTATACAAAGCCATACTCAAACCTATATGGACATATTATTGGTATACAACTGTGGGTAACAGCTTCACACTCCAACATTGAAATCATACAATGTTTCCAAAATAAAATACTCCGCCAAATAACTAATACACCATGGTTTGTCAAAAATGAAGCTCTCCATAAAGACCTGAAAATTCCAACATTCAAGGAAGAAATAACAGAATGAGGAATATGAGGTCTTACAAGAAAAGAATAATGGATCACCCCAACCAACTAGCCCAACCTGATGGATGCTAACTCTGAGCCACGGAGGCTAAAGCGAAAGATCCCACAAGACTTGATGAGAGAAAAACAAGGAATAGACTAACTTTGAGATATGACACTGGTCGCATCTCATCTCAAGACAACACAAATTTATTGCTATAAATACAGCTAAATGTCCCAAAATGGAGACAGATTGCAGAAGAATAATGAGATAAAAAAAAAAATATCACTCCTTTTTAACTAAGTGCACACTCTACAAAACGTTAATTTTACGCGGAAGAAAGGCCCCGTCTGATTTTTCTTGCGTAACTGACCCAGTGTATAATCATAACAAAATACTTATATTGTTCAAGGTTTTTCAACTAAAATACAGTTCCAACCTCTTGGTAGTTGCCTTGCGATGAAGAAGCCTAATATGCTTCTCTACCCATTTTATAAGAAACAAGCTCTATAAGTACCTATTTCTATCGCCGAAGCTAGGTGTCCACCCAAATACAATCTATAGGTACTCCTACATTAATACATTAGCTCGATACGAGCCACTCAGTCCCTTACAATGCAGTCCCATATCACAAGCATCGCTCCTAAGGATAAAAATTCTGTAGAGCGTCCGAGTAGATCGAGTTATACGTGTCTCGTAACACATAGACGTTATCTCCTGGTTTTCCATTGAAAACGTATTGGCCTTTCAAATTCGTCACCTTGGAATTTGACGGAGCAGGTTTCTTAGGCTTATTGTAAGTAGGGGGATTGTAGGTCGGTCTCTGAGGCTGCTGAGGCATCATTGGTTGGCCGCCATACCCATATGGATCGTTGGGGAATTGGGGAACTTGTGGGTACTGCGGTGCCCCGCTCCATTGGTATACGCCCGTGGGCTTTCCGTTTGAAACGAAGTCCAAAGGTAGATTGATGAACGGGTCAACCTGGGGAGCTTGGGGTATGGGAGGCCCCATCGGAGGTCCCAAGCTGGGCGGTTGCGAGACGTAGCCCAGTCCTGGCACGAACATGTAGGGAGTCGGGGGCAGCCTGATGTAGAAAATTGGCGAGTTGTCGTACTGTAGAGAGTTCAAATTCTCGTTTTGACTCTGGTAGTTGTTGTTCACGTTTACGTTCCCGTTTCCGTTGTTCTTCTTGTTCCCGGAAGGTCTCCTGGCGCCGGGGATGGTTCGAGAAAGATCTTCCTCGTCGTAGTGATCGTCGTTGACTGAAAAAGTGACGTCATCATCGTCGTCCTCATTGTAGTCTAGGCCCGAGGAAAGGAACGAGGGGAAGTAACCGAAGAGGTTGAGTGCTTTGTTCTTTCTGTTGCTCTTTACGGGCGGCGCGGCTGTGGTAGTGGCGTCCTTGAACTCGTTGGGTAGTTTGCTGTGCCTCGTGGTTTCCTCGCCGTCGGTTAGAAGCTTGGCCCCTCGGGATCGCCTGGAGTTTGGCGCGGTGTGCCCGAGTAGAACGAAGCTTAGTAGAAGCAGCGCGAGCAGGTAGCGATTTGAACAATCCATCTTTGATGATCTGAAAGAGAAGAAAAGGGTGTGTTGTAGAATTACGCTTGGAACAGTTGTAGATGCAATTATTAGAGTTGTAACTTCATTGAATCAGTGAAGCTTTGGATGACTCTAGTTAAAGGCTCTTTATTTTTAAACTATGTAAATATTACGTAAGTGCCTTTATTTACTTTTAATGGTAATAAGCTATTCACCATAATCTCAACTAGTTTTATATTATATACGCTAAAAAATCATTTATCAACTTGAAACCCTTACGCTCTACATTTTTGCTAAACAAGAAACGAAAGAAAGAAAGTTAAACGAACCAAAGAATTTATCTTTGGTTCGTTTAACTTTTTCGTACTGAAGTTTGCTATCTCTAACACCAGTGTACCTATGCTTACGCAGTGAATAGAGACTTGCTCGGACCTTCTACTAATTCCATTTTATTATTTGCAAACGTAAGTAAGTCATGACTCAACCAATGATTACACACGACTGAGAAACTCAACTCTTTCCATTTTTTACCCGATATAAGCGAACAATTAGAGCTTGTTTCCATCTACTAAAAGACACATTAACATAAGGATACCGTGCATTTAATGGAGCAATTTCTCGGTCATTCCTACGGCGAGGGGTACAGCAAATTATAAAGCTCACTGAAAAGAGGTTTATTCCTTTACTTACTGATGATAAGTTACACTTTTAATTAGAAATACTTTGTAGTGTGGTGATTAAGCCCGAACCAAATGTACAGGCTAGAACTTACTTTAGTTAAGAGAAATAATATTCCCTCTTACATGGTGTGCTTCTAATCTAGACCTTGTAAAAAACCCTCGGGCATCCATCAGACATCAGGCAACATTCAGCTATCAGGTTTGTAGGTACGGTCGGCCACAGTCACAGATACCCCATGGCAGCACTTTTATAGCATAGTAAGGTAGCAGCCCAATAACTTATCTATATATTCACCTATGTAGTACATATAAAATGTAAACATTTTGAAATTGTGTTTTAACTTGCCTTATAATAATTTTGTTACGGAGATCAAGCAAAAGAGTGAAAAAGGAAAACACCTCTAGGAGTAGGAGTACAATAATTATTATATTCACTGGCTAGCTAGACCACGCTTCCGGGGACAAAAAAATCACACTTAATAAGTACCTACTTGCATTGGTTTCTGTTTCTGTCTCAATTAATAAACTGGTAACTCTATTCGTTGTTTATTAGTTATTACCTACGCTTTATAGTTAAGTTTCTTGCTATATAACAGTAGTGTTTTCTCCATACAAACGTAGTCTCCGATTTTCCTTTTGGATAATGGCACTAGAGCATATTTTTTTGGTATTCTGGGACTTGTCCTCCCCTGGTGTGTCGGACTGTTTAGTTAGATTTTTTCGATATATTATTGTTAACAGGAGCTAGGACCTTCCAAAAATACAAAAAAATGCATATTTAAAAGTGATTTAACAATTTAAAAAAAATACGAAACGGTCCGTCATCAAGTAGTTTCTTGTGATATCAGTGATTAAAACATATTTTTCAAAATCGGATCACTTTTGAGAGAAGAAAATGGGAAATACTGAACCGATTTTGTAGATTTTCTTCAGGTTGTCCCTTTCGCTCAGTGTTTCAGGGATAGACCGCACGCGAGACAGCTACAGATTTGTCAACTTACTATTCTTTGTAATAAATAGTATACGCTCTAAATCGAGTTTACGTCTACACTTAGCTCATAGAAAATGGACGAGAACGTGTAGGCCACAGAACAAAGTATGGTGTAGGCACACTATTCACTAATGTACCCATATTATGGTAGAGGTATGCTAACAGAATGCAGTGAGTTTTTAATTTATTTGATCTTGCAATGAAATTAAACCACTCAGGTGCATTTTCGTCTACAAATAAAGCTCAATATTCCAGCAGAGTCGGCTAGCCTTTTGGGTATAGCCACTGGAAGTACCAGGGTAGCAGAAACCGCTAAAGGCTCGCGGCCACAAAATGTCCGGCTAGCAATTATAGCAAAGCCGCAACAGCCGAGAAGCACCAACTACGAGTACTAACCATTAGCCTCACCTTACATACGAAAATGTATCCTAATTACATAGAACTATAGAGCCGAGTCAATAAAATGCCTTCTCCGTGGCCTATTAATTGAATTTAGTACGCCTTTTAAATTGTCCCTTTTGGTAGAGGATTCTGGATGGCGTGGCAGGTTTCACAACAGTTCTGAGGCATATCACGAATCATACGAAACTGAGATGATATAAAAACTTTTCTTTTGGAGTGGTGGTGGGTGATACAAGGGCAAATAATGGCAATATTGCTTTACACATATGCACCTCATAAATTTTTTCTATGGTCCTAGAACGAATTCTTGTCTAAAGCCCGCAACGATGTAAAGTAGAGTTAAACTTCGTCGTTTCCCATGTTTCGCGACAGACTCCGTCCAGTTTTTATTAGAGTTGTACTTGCGTAGTTAATATATAGTTTATAGTGTTTATAGTCCATTATTATGTTGTTTAATGTTTGGTTTCAAAGCGTGGTTTCACACGTCACCGTGCGAAGAAATAAATCGTGAAGTACCGAAATAGAACCCATAAAATAAATAACCATTAATCTAGAGATACTTTATTCTTATAGTTATAATTTACTTTAGCAGAATTTAGAGTTGTCCGTTTTTTTTTGGAAGTTGTGAAAATCCGCATGAATAAAGTATTGAATCAAAACCCTTGTAAAAGTTGCTAAGGCTCTGTAGTAAAAGTTGCTTGTATTTTCAGTGTCACGTCCTCTGAAACATGCTGTAGATAGAGAAGGGAAGTCTTCTCGCTATTTTAAATTAACCCTTCCTGATACAAGCAACAAAAAGGTGATTCAATGACATTTTGCAGATAACAAATTACTACACTTTTAAGTGTAAATGTTCTAGTTTATTTTTATGATGTTCTTAAACATCTGAGGTATTTATGGTGCATAACTTGGAATTTGTAGCTTGTTATTTGACTTTTATTACTTCTTGGGTAGCAGCTTCCGCAACGCATTTTATTTTTATTTCAGTTGCAGGTTTGGTAGGTATAGCTTCGTAGTCAGTATTAAGTACCGACTTCCGTTATTTATTTCTTTGAAACAATAATATTAATATTTTTTATTGTAATGAATAGGGTAGATGCTATAGTAATTGGCCACTTAAGGATTTAGAAATTTTCAAAATTAGAAAAAAAATACTTTGAACACTCGCATAAAAATAAGTTTTTTTTCGTGAATAGAGCATTTAATAATATTTATAAAAATGTAAATAACTATCATTTCGTAGCACGTTTACTTGTTATTTGAAAATAATGTTTAAAAAATGAGCGAAGATACAGTAATTGGCCCCCTTGTCATAGTTATTGGCATAGCCTTGTTATAGTTATTGGCCACCTTTTTTTATAGCGGAAAAGCAATACTTATAATATGTTTCAATGCCTCTACTTTATCTAATGGCTTTCTAAACCACAGAAACATCATCAGATTCATTTTCGCTAAGTTTTTAGGAAAGTATAACTGCGTCAGAATAACTACAAAATTAAACATTAAAAATACCATCGACATTTTAGCTTCAAATTAGCATATCTCATAAACGGCTGAACCGATTTTGATAAAACAAATCTAGGAAGACTCGCTAGAAAACCCGCTTTCAAATAAAGAAAACCGCATCCTAATAGCATTAAAATAAGTGTTCTATATCTGGTTCCTCTTTTTCTGTGAGGTAGGGTTGAGGGCTAAATGAACTTTAAGTGGCTAGTTCTTGGAAGCTGCACCTTGGCTATTTCATCCAATGCTTTTTCAAGCATATCTTTTGAGTAAACTGGGAATTCGGCATGTAGAAATATTGTCCAAAAATTAAATAATTGTTTTATATTATGATCTAGTAGTTGGCATGCCATGTACTAGTACTTGGCATGGCATGTTATAGTAATTGGCATGGCAGTTATAGTAATTGGCATGGCATGCAATAGTAATTGGCCCCCCGGCCAAATACTGAACCACTTGTCATAGAACACTATTAAACGAATTTATGAACTCCTCCACACGTAACAAAGATGACTATAAAGTTAACAGCACGAAAATGACAAAAAAAAATTTCACAGTAATTGGCCAGGGAGGCCAATAACTAAAACTGATACATTTCGGTTGTAGTAATTAGCCAGGGTGTAATTTTGAGGTTACATCAAGATATTGGACTTGAAACTGCCGGAAAACGATAGCGCAGCTTATGTTCCACATATTCAATATGTGTTATGAAAGAAAAGACAAAAAACAATGCCTTTATGATTATTTACATGAAGGTCTTACCTTAATTTTCTGCTAAAATCACCGGCAAAATCATCACTTTTTACACCAACATTAGGACTAGCTCGGCGGGAAAAAAACTAAGGCCTCCTAGTGTAAGAACTGAAAACTATTTGAATAAACGAAATACGAAGAATCCACTCGTCTCACTCTTGCGCTTGTGAACGTCGTAGTTTTCTTATTTTAAATTATTGAAGTTGAAGGGGCCAATTACTATCGCGTGGCCAATTACTATAGCATCTACCCTAATTGATTTTTAAAGGCTACGTAAAAAAAAAAAAAAAATTTTTACAGGATGTGTCTTACACAAGGTTTAGGGCCGGTTTCTGAGTTGAGATTTTTACTAAGCACATACTTACGTATCGCTCTGTCACGCTCTTTTGTGAGAAATCTGCAGAGATAGGACGATACTTACCCATTTGCTTAGCAAAATTCTCAACTCAGAAACCGGGCCTAAATCTTATTTGAAAGTTTGATGTGGTGCTGGGAAAGCCCAAATTTTAACAGTTTTTAAAATTATTTAGCTAAACTGAGACATTTTAGTTCAGCAATTTTGGTTTCACGACAATAAAATAGTATTCTTTTCATTATTTTAAACAACAGAATTAAGCTTATTTGTTCTTTGCTCGAAAAACCAGGAAGTACTTCCCAAAAAACTAGTAGTTGAGCAAATCTTATAATCAGCTGAAATAATGATGTTTTGTTGTTTAGAATCATGAAAAAAAAAAAGTTTTTTTGCCGTGAAACAGCTCAGTTCCGTGAAAATTTGGGTTTTCCTGCCACGCTACTTTAGTTGACCCTTAAATTGACAATCAATGCAGTCGTTTAATTTAAAACAAAAACACTAAACCTCAAACAAAGAAGAAAACAAACACAGTACATGACATTAACAGTTTGTGTTACGAAGCTATGTTTATCTTCAAGTAAAGTAGGTAACATAATATTCTAAAGCACGACTATTTGCTGCCATAAACTTTTCTCAAACTTCAAATAACTTAGTCCGCAATCCGCATGCGAGGTACAACATGTAAATTGTTTGCTATAATTTTCCCTCAACATACTGGCTGACTTTGCAAGCACTTGACTACATTCAGGCAGCAGAAAAATATGTAACTACATGACAAAATAATATGATACCAAATTAATATTCTATTAATCAGGGTGAAGATGATCAGAAGGAATACATCGAAAATGTGTTACTTTTGATCAACTTTAATATTTTGCGGTATTCATTTCATCTTTAATCAAATATCGGCTGTATTGCCCCTGCTAGGAAAGACAATATCAATGTGGGGCCATCGTGGAACTATAAGGGGCCACCCAAGTTCACCCAACTTACGCGTTTGGCCACGCTGATTTGCTTCACGAAGACATACAAAAAAAGGCTTTACATTATTCAAAATTTATAGCAAACAACGCAACTCTGATAGCTTCAAGCATTAAACATTCGAGATTCATGCCTCGTCCGAATGGGCCCTTAGCACGGCAAGGTCGGTCTTTTGCCCCATTCGCCGAGTTATTAACCGATATGTTCCAACTATTCCCCGGGCGTTGACGCGCGCGTGAATTAAATGCGATGTCTCACTCCGCCTAGCAAGCTGCAGTGCTACGGCAGAAGGTATACTCAAAGCAAGAAAAAGATGCTAGCTGGGCACTGGTGTTCTCTCAGAGAGAAAGAAAGAGAGAGAGAGCAATATTTACCTTCACGGAAAGGAGCGCAAACACAAACATAATATCTAATAGTAAGTAAAAACTACAAAATTTATAATTTAAAAAACCCCAGATTTTTTACATAAATTAGCTTATTAGGTACTATCTTATAAACGGCTGAACCGATTTTGATAAAAAAGTCTAATAATTATGGCACTCGCTAAAAAACCTGCTTTCAAATAATAATAATCGCATCCAAATCGGTTCACCGATTTGGGAGCTACGATGCTACGGTGTGTTGATTTACATAGAGCGGGATAGAGAGTGGTGTATCCAGCTGTCAAGGCTAAACCAGTTCTGTTCTTGGCCATATAACACCGAACACGGCTCTTTCTTGCTGGTCACTTTTATAACCCATTGGCTCATGCTAGGACTACTGGATGCCTACACAACTTATTTTGTTTGCTGCGATAGCTAATTTTCGACAACAAATGCTAATCTGGTATTTTAGAGTGAATATATATGTTTATCCCTATTCGTTTCATTGAAAGCGTATTTTTCTATACAAAAAAACATTTCTGTGAAAATATTTTTGTAAATAGCGCCAATGTTTTTAAATTTTCTTTAAATCTCCCTTTGGTGTAAAATATATATTTTGAGTTCATTTGAATTATCAAAATCGGCTTAGTAGTTTTTGATATTTGGGTTAAGAATTATCACAATTTGTTAAGTAAAAGACGGCCGTACATAAAAAAAAATGTTTATTCTCTACAGTCTGCATGCCTATTTAAATTGAAAATAAAATATGGATGACAAAAAAATACAGTATACACTAAAATTAAATGGTCAACAGTTATTACCACATTATTATACTAAATGTTACTTACAATGTTAGGTACCGAATCATAAACAATAAGACAATATTTTATGAAAGTTTAACATACAAATTGTTATGTTACTCTTTAAAAGACAATTCTTCCTCACCGTCACTTTCCATGCATTTATCACAAGTGCCTTTTGTATTTGGTTCTGCAGGAAGCAAAAGCTCCAAAGTTTCCTGCAAAAATGGTTTTGATCGGATCTTCTTTTTTTTTCTCATTGAACTGATGAGTGGATCTGATGTCAAGAGTAACCTGTGATAAATATCAAGGTTACAGTCTTCGCGTGAAAACTTTCGAGCAAAGTTTAGACGGTATGAGCGAAAGGGCTTATTACGAGCTTCTGCAGCTTCCTCCGAAAGTTGACCAATAGGCACTAGAGAATTTTCTATAACTTTTCCACCATGTACCAAAATTTTATGCATGGTAGGAGTCATAGAATGCCAACCATATAACTCTACATACAGTTTTGCTGTCTCCATGGCGTATTCATCAAATTTCGGGACATCTATTTTGTGACCGCTTGATATGGCTTCCAAAATAACTTTAATTCTATAAATAAAATTAAAGTCTATTCCCGTTATTTCAGCAGCCAGATGTGGGTTTTCAAAAAATCTTCTACTAGTATTGCCGTCATTTGTGTTACCAAAATTACATTTTGGCATATCTACCAAGATACCTACTTCTTCTCTGAATCTTTGCTGAATCTCTTTTTTTTTTGTTGTTCTAGCATCTTTTCTGCTTTGGTTCTTTTTTCACGGTATTTCCCAACGGGCAATTTATAAGCTAAATGTAAAATACTCTCGAATAATCGAATTCTGGCATGTAAAGTTGATAGGCCAAATTCAAGCGATTCTGGGTGAATTTCGTTTTTTTTACTTAAGTCATTAAAGTTTTTTGAAGTGGCTCCGCATATGTAGCATCTACTCGTTGATTTGGTGTCAGTCGCCGCATTGCAAACTTTGCCGTCCACCATGGTCATTTTAAGACTGTGGCTAACCGAGAATTTTTGCCCATTCAGTTCCAATTCCGTGGCTTTTAGGGACTTCACACTGTCCCGAACGTAATTTATTTCATCTTTTGTAATGTCTGTAGACTCTTTTATAAATCTGAATCGTATCGGGTGGCAATATCGTGGTGAAGAAGGAGTCGGGCTTTGCCAAACCATTTTTGTTTTGTCTTCGCCGCAAACAATTTGTAGAGGCACGAATGAGCTCAAAAATATATTTGCATCCGAGTCGGCGTCATTCATTAACTTTTGTTTGTATTGAGCTTGTTGTGAACCATCACAACCCCATTTGCAGATAATCTGCAAGGAATTTCTCTAAGTTTCTGTAAGAGTCATTAGTACTTCTTCGAGGAAAATTGATAATCGCGTGACGGTGTGATCTAACAAAGATTGTAGATCACTTTCAGCACAGGAAGCGGTCACTCGTAGCGTCTCTTTGGGTGGGTAACATTCCTGTTTAGCCTTCAACACTAATTCGTAGCACGGGTAAAAGCTTCTGTTGGTTGCTCGCACAATTTCATATTGACTTCGTGTCAAATCAGCGTCCACGCACATTCGCAGTGCCTCCCGAGGCGTAAGGGGATCTTGTGCCTTTGATTTGGAATGTCTTTTTTTACATTCGTTTGCGGCTGCAGGCGAATTTGTAATATCTTTTAGGACTTGCGAGGCGTTTCTTTTTCCTTCTTTTTGTAAAATTACTTGCGCTGCGTGAACTATCACTTCTTTGCCTACAGAGGAGCGAACTTCTTCTGTTTTCCTCCTTTTAGTTCTTTCACTACATTCACTGAATGTTTTGCTAGGTCGTCCTGACTTATTATGCGTTTTTATGGGCATCTCGAACGTTCCTGCTAACCATGCATCATTGCTTATAAGAAATTTTTCTAGCGTGTTGCGTGCTTTGGACCATCTCTTTTTTATTTCTGTTTTAAAATATGAAAATTTATGATTTATATACTTTTTGTCTTCGTCGGAGTCCCCGTAAGACACTAACAAATAATTTTGTAAGTATTCCAATTTGTCGTTTATTGATGGAGAGTTTTCCTCAATCATCTTATCAAAAAGATATCTGCGAGTTACTACCTCCATGCCCGAGTAACTTGATGAACCTAGAACAACGAAAAGGAATTTTAACGCAAAAGAAACAAAAAATGAATTTTTCTCACTTTCTGCCTAAGTTAATGAATTATTATTTTTCTCGCGAAGTGGTCAAAGGTGGTGGCTATTTTTTTTGTGGTTATCTGCTCAAAGAGCTATACTATTAGAAACCATAAGGAATTTAACTCGGACGGTCTCGGAAGTACAACATTTTTACTATTGAAAATAAAAAAATGATAATATTTTCTACGAAAAAGGGCGATCTTTGATACGTTGTAACTGCACTAAATATTGATATTCCTTATCTTAATTTAAATTATATTTGAAGGAGCTTACCTGAATTTTCGACTTCCATCACTTTCACTTGTAACTGAATAATATCCAATGAAATATTCACTTTAGAATATCGGTTGCGCTAAGAGTGTCGAGAACGAACGCGTACAGCTTGCGCGACGATCAAGTTCCGACTACCTGTGGGGGCGCGCACGCAGTTCTAGGAACTGGGGAGGGGTGGGGTTTGGGCAGTCGGGGTGTCTATTTTTCCGGGAATCAATTAGTTTTGTTATAAGTTAACTTTGAGAAATGGACTTTTGGCCGCCTAAATCGTACAAATCGACCACTGTGCTTCGGTCACAAAGTATTTGCGTTGTTGACACTTCTGTCTTGTTTGTAAGTACGACTTCTGTACGTACTACCTATCTTGCGGTCATAGATAGCACAATGATAAAGACAAGACAAAATGTTTGTAATTTTCTTCACTTCTAATTAATACGTAGATTAGCGTCGCGTTCAGACCAAGAGACGTAATGTAGGGAAATTATTAGCTTGTTTCTGTTAAGTGAAATCTATGCAGATGCTAGGGTAAAGCTTACATAGTTAGAACGCTGTTTGAATAGTTGATTATAACGTTTGAATATACTTAGCTACGTTAAGCATATTATTAGTATACCCATGATACAGAGCTTTACTACAGCTGACTAGTTGCCGAAGACCATTTTGGTCCTCGGGATGCCAGAAAATATATATATATATATATGTCAATTTCTTGTATATGTTTTAAGAGGTCTTTGGAGGGGTTATTTTGGATTTACGCGGTTTGGATTTACGCGAAAGTGCCGACTTGTAGGTCGCGTCTTGTAAAAAGAACGCTAGAAGAAAGTACAGGGGGTGTGTTTGCGCATGGGTACACTCGCGCACGAAAGCACTAGGCCTATTGTTTCATTTTTGAACTAGCTATATAGCTTTTAACTAGTATACAAGCTTTAGCTACTAGCTATACCTACTAGCTACGTATAATATATTAGCTATACAGGGTGTTAAAAGACCGCCAACAAAGCGGGAAACCACGTATTCTCCTCATCATAAGGAACATTTTTGCCCAAGGATATGCCTGGGAAATCAACGGTTTCCGAGATAATGAGGTTCAAAGTCGGACTTTTCAAAACTTTTTTTTTGCAGAAATGTATTCAGTATCTAGTTTTTAACATATCTTCTCAAGAAGCCATATCAAAATTATGAATATTTCTTACAAAAAACGACGTTAAAATTGCAACCCGCAATGTATTCTAAACATCGGCAGTTCAAGCTTAAGTAACATAAACTTATACCTACGCTGGCGCAATATGACTTCTGTGCGTTACACGTCCATTGCGTGAAAAAATATTTTTCAAAATTATAACCTAAAAAACCAAAATCATTTCCCAGCAATAATTTATCGAAAAAGTACTTTGTTTTGGTGTCTACTATGCGTGGCTTTCGGCTCTGTTGGCGGTCTTTTAACACCCTGTATAGACCGATAAATCGCGCGGCATAAGGGCGTGATTCGAACAAAAAGGGGTATCCTAGCGTGTGGCCGACTGTACATAAAAAATGCGATTGTCGACTACTATAATAAAAGTTATTGTAAACTAAACTTATCAATAAAGCGTCGAACGCAGTCATTACATTACCAATTTACCAACGAGCATCGATGTGGGAAACAGCTCATGTAGATCATATTTCTCAATTAATATCGGCGCGCATCCCGCTCACATGTTCAAAATTGGTCCCGATCGTAACTTGTTGCAATTAAAAGTTCCATTTATGTATTTAATATATGGCACCTGTTTTAATGTCTTATATTAATATTGCTATGGCCACAAACATGCGTTTTTTGACCGTGCCGTCGGTGCCGATTCTCATATTGACTTATTTATATTCAAGTCAGGCGGTGGTGGTCTAGTGGGTAGAACAGTGGACTCTGAAGCGAAAGGTCCTAGGTTCGATTCCCGGTGCGGGCATGTATCTATGACTTTGTTTAATTTCAAAAGTTACGTACATTTGTGAATTTGTAGTAGCAATACCACTCGCTGACGGTGAAGGAAAACATCGTAAGGAAACCTGAGCGTGTGAGGCATTATACCCTCAACGCAAAAATCGCCAACCCGCATTGAGCACGCGTGGTGATTAAGCTCGAACTCTCTCTCTGAGAGAAGGCCTTTGCCCAGCTAGTGGGACATGTACAATTGTACAGGCTACATCTTACTTACTTTTTATATTCAAGTCATGAACTGCAGTCACATCTTTGAACAATTCATGCGTGCTTTAGTTATTGACCTAAGCAACGCCCTCTCATGGTTTTTTTTTTTGTTTGTGCTAATCATACAAAATCTAACTGCATCTCACACTTGGAAAACATGCAAAGCACAGAGTAGCCCTGCTGGGTTAGCATAAGGTCGGGTTAGAGCGTATCCATGGGTTTATAACTCTAGCTATCCCGCTCTACATAAAATAAAAGAGTGAGATACATAATAGTTATAACCCCCTTATGTACTGCCTAACCCAGCCTTATGCTACGCTTGCAGGATGAGTACACACGACAGCACGTCGACCCTTACACGCTAGCACTTTACCCGGTTACGTTACGGGCGATTTTACAACAAAAGTGTACAGTCTGACGTGCTGTCGTGTGTACATATACATAGATAATGATCTATTGAGCTGTAATAATAGTAACCCAGCAGTACACCGCCTAATTTATTCCTCCTAGTTCACCAAATAACAGGAAAAAACTACCTTAGAGGCGTTGTTTAATCTACAAACAACATAGACGCATGAGCTTGCTTTATATCCCACATTTTCCTTCACCTTCAACATATTATTTAGAAAAAAAAAACAAACAGAAGCTAGCAAGGTTGCGGTGAGGCATGCGGTTTAGTAATAAACATATTAACTTTAGAGCTAAATACGTTTTGTTTACTAAGGAACATTTTTTCAATTTATTATGAACGCAATATTGTAGAGCAATAGGCAAGTTCTTAGGTGGTGGGTAATATGCACTCTGAGCGATTTTTTCTTAGTCATCATTATAAGAGATGGACTCTTGTCAGTGCAGGACTCTCCATGCACTCCGGTCACAGGCTATGCATGCAGTCCCTCTACCCTTGACGCATTTTTTTTTCAATATGAGGCAAATCACAACATTCTACATTTCACGACGTATTTATGTTTGTATTGTACAAAATACACACAAAGTACATTTGAATAAACATGACAAATTATACAGGGTATATTACTAGTGGTTCGCCCCGAACTGTGAACTCGCGACCCCATATAAACTTAACAACCCCATATCTCGGCAACCCCTCGACCGATTTGGCTTATATTCGAACTTAAAAATTCTTTTAATTTCATTCATCTTTGCCTCATTTACCCGCCTACCAAATTTCATAACGATCCGACCAAATTTACTCAAGTTATCTTAGAACGAACATTCATACATACATACATACAAACATGCATACATACATACATACATACATATAAACATACATACATACATGCATACAAACAAACAAACGCCGGATTGTTCAATTATTATTAGACTCTGAGAACGTCGCTCACTTCGCTCGCTCGTTCAAAAAGACCGCCAACAGACTCGAAAGCCACGCATAATAAGCACCAAAACAAAGTACTTTTTAATACAGTTGCTCAAAAAGTGGCGTATTGCAGGGACGATTTCATATCAATAAAAAACTTCTACTGAAGACTTGGCTGTATGCATAGTTGCCTTTGCCTACCAGAATGGGTGAAGAAAAAAAAACTCTGCTTATATTCTACGGTTGGCGCCATTTTGATTTTTCAGAAATTTTCTTTGCTTTAGTTGTTTGTTGCACAAAACGAGTAATTTCGACCCTAGTTTTTTTAATTAACACCACCGGAACTCAGTATAATTGCACAAAATGCTTCGGAGAACAATCTACCGGAAAAGTCAAAAATTTTAAGTTAGTTGAGTTTATTGTGTTTTTATTATTTTACTAAATTGCTTCATTTTTTCGCAACTGTATTAAAAATAGTCGTTCAGTACACGTGCGGAACCGTCATTGCAACTTGTTCCGACTGTCAACCCTCGCCTTCGGCTGCGCCTCGGCTCGGGTAGCCATTTGTCGGAACTTGTTGCAATGACAGCCTTTCCACACTTGTAATGAAATATACTATTTTCGATAAATTATTGCTGGGAAATGATTTTGGTTTTTTAGGTCATAATTTTGAAAAATATTTTATCACGCAATGTACGTGAAACGCACAGAATTCATATTACGCAAGCGTAGGTATAAGTTTATGTTACTTAAGCTTGAAGTGCCGATGTTTATAATACATTGCGGGTTGCAATTTTAACGTCGTTTTTTGTAAGAAATATTCATAATTTTGATATGGCTTCTTGAGAACGTATGTTAAAAACTAGATACTGAATACATTTCTGCAAAAAAAAAGTTTTGAAAAGTCCGTCTTGGAACCTCATTATCTCGGAAACCGTTGATTTCCCAGGCATAGTTCCATGGGCAAAAATGTTCCTTATGATGATGACAATACGTGGTTTCCCGCTTTGTTGGCGGACTTTTAACACCATGTATAAAATCAAAGAATTACTATGCAAATTCAAAGAGAATTTAATTAAAAACTTCGTCGATTTGAACTCAAATAGCATCCAGGGCAGGATAACCCTCCAGTTCCTTCACTTCCTAGATGTCACGACATCTACCACCTACCATAGGTATGCTTTAAAAAAAACTAAAAGTGGTTAATTATTTATTTGACAAAAAATTATTCACATTATACCCCTAACTATTGAGGGGGTTGGACTTAGGTTAATGAGAGTTATATCCCTTTGTAATCATGGACGGTACCACTTGCCATTTCTAACAGGATATTAGCTAGAAACCATTAGCGGTAGATGAATTTTATGTATTGTTTTGGTTTAAAAGAGAGAGAGTGGACCATTAAAAGTCAATTTTCGTTAACGATCTCAAGGAATGAGGCGTCAAAACTGTTAAAAGCGTATTAGTGGCTTGAGAAGGATCACGATATACACGATTGTGTTGTGCGCGAACGCAAGTGAAGCGAAACGTGTCGTTTTCTTACCAAAAACGTAAGAACAACTACCTCGCTTGCAGTATTAGAGTTTGAGATGGTTTATTGAGTTTTGTTCCGAATAAAAAGTACTGGGACGATTTAAAAAAATATTTCACCAATAGAATGCTACATTCTTCCAATTTGACATAGGCTACATTTCATTTTGAAAAAAAAATAGGGATCCTTGGTAAAATTTGAACAATGTAACCGAAGGTGTAGAAAAATTAGTCTTAAAATGTCTTTCGTCGAATGCGCTGCCGAAACTATTAGCGATAGAACAAAATAATGTACAACAATATTGAAGAACATCATAATGTCTACAAAAAACTCCGCGGTAGCATATGTCCAACTATTGTAGTTATGTCACTACAACAACTTTTTTTCATTTTAAACATTAATGAAAATGCTAACCAAATTCAAAATCGCCATTTTTGACGCGGAGAGTCAAACTATTTCAGGTGATACGAAGTTCACCGGGTCAGCTAGTGACCTATATATTTCTTGACCAAATTATTATTTAAGAAATAACCTAACTGTAAAGACTAAGTAGGTTGCAACCTTGCAACGAAAATGTTAAGGTTAACGTACAGACTCCTCCGATTTCTGAATCGAGAATTTCACTAACCAAAATACTTAGGTACCATTTTGTTTCTGCTTATTTTTTTTTTGCTTTCTGCAAAAAAATGAAGTGGCACAACGATACTTAAATATTTGATTAGTGTAATTCTCAATTCATAAACCGGCACTGTACCGACTACGTTTGTGGTAGACACTACACTTTTCATTGAATAAACTAATTAAATATCGGTGTTATTAAGTGTATGCAGGTACCTGTGTATAAAAGTTAATCTAACAATGAAAGTGTTAAAACAAATCAAATGAAAGTTCAATAATTTACACGGTAAAGCAACGCAACGTGCTTAGAATCGGTTTCTATGTCATGTTTTTCAAATAAACTGGCCATTAACGTATAGGTATCTAGGGTCAATAATGCTGAAATAGATCTTAAGCTCTAATATAATATCATGATTTAATCATGATCGTGTTTTTAAGCTATTCAACTTTTCCCATTAAACTTGATGTCTCACTTGCACTTTCGTTAGGTCAGACTCTATAAAAAATACAGACATCACATCTCTTCCATTTTTTGTTTTTTTTGTCTTTCTTGTTTCTATTCTGGGTGATCGTCCAAAATGACTTACCAAAAAGCTCAAAAAAAAAAATAGAAGTTAAAAACTAAAACCCGATTACTAAAAGGATTAAAATAAGACCTGCTTATCCTTAAAATAGACTCATAGATAATTAATCGTAGTCGGAGGAGACCACATTCGCATTTGATAAACCGATGGCCTCCGACTACGATTAAATTATGTATGAGTCTATTTTAAGGATAAGCAGATATTATTTTAGTAGTCGGGTTTTAGTTTTTAACTTATATTTTTTTGGCTATGGGATTCTCTACAAACCGTTGCTGCCACCCACCCTCCGCTGATTCCTGATCGCCTACCCGTTTTCGGAAACTAGAGAAGGAAGCGTAGAGTATAGAAAATATAGACATTTTGACAGTTTTTCTTATCGGTAACTAATGTCTCATCTATCTTAAACTAGCTTTTGCCCGCAACTTCGTTTGGGACCCGCCTTTTTATTGAAACAGCGCTATTTTTTTTCGTTTTTTGTAACGAAACTCCTCAACCCTATCACGATGAGAATTTCTGACGGAGGGTGTACATGAAATACATGATCTCATGACAACAGCTTGTTAAATATTTTGATGTGTTTACCAGAAAGCGCATATTACTACTCCTATAACCCAAAATGTTGTCGGTGAGAAAAAGTATCGAAATAGCAAATTAATCGACAAATATCATGTTTCGGCGTATCAAGCATCTGATTAGGCACCATTCTAATTTCAGGTCGGAAAGATGATTGGTGCAAAAAAACACGTAACAAAGTAATGCGAGTTATTCACTCAATCTTAATATACAAGGTGTTACAAAAGTACCTAACTCTTTTTACAGGGTGTAACCTACTGGTCAACAGGATGTCAAATCTGTAAAAAAAAGTTGAAAAAACAATTTTTATTTTATAACCTCAAAATTGAAAAAATTTCATAACTTTTTTGTTTTTGTTATTACCTCAAATTTAAAAATATGTTTGTACGTGTAGGTGCATTTAAACATAGCTTTGAGTTGTTAAAACATTGTGAAAGTCAATGATAACAATATTTAAAAAATACTTTTCTCCCGCCACATCGTTCACATTTTATTAATTTAAAAATTAACGGAACGTCACAGAGCAAAATAAAAATTTAGGTTGTGATCCCTATCACCGGGTGCTATTACCCTGTAAAAAGAGTTAGGATCTTTTGTAACACCTTGTATAAAACGAGTTAATAAATGGTGTTAGTTACACCATTTATTAACTCGAGAACGGGTGGACCGATTTTTATAATTTTTGATTTGTTGGATTTCTCTCCGCCCCGAATAGCAGAATAACCATTAAACAACGGAAAAACTCACGAGAAAAAATAAGTCTGCGCGGACGAAGTCGCGGGCAAAAGCTAGTAGTTTAAAGAGTGGTCATGATTTTAGTTTTTTTGAATGACGATGATGATGATAATGAAAGTCTCTACTTTCATAATCATCATCATAATAAATCATCATCATAATAATAAAACGGGGTTTTTAAGTACCATGACTTTGTATTAATTTTCGAGTTCCCCATTTCCCGAGAAAACGTGGTAAGAATTTCGTTTTCTTACAATAAAATTAGGTCTTATATAACCACGAAGGTTTAAAAAGGCATTTTTGTGTGTTGGGAGCTGCATGTCTCTGCGATCAACGTATCAATTTTTATTTATTTTAATACAAATATTTTAAATGTCTGTTATATGTACTTAGTTGCCACGATTTGACCCCCGTCTTAAACCCGTGATGGCCACCCCAGTGGCGTCAGAGTTTTTTAAGCCGCCTAAGTTTTATCAAGGACCTAGACATTGTTTTACGATTGATCCAAAAAATCCGGGACCAACGGCTTTCAAGTGCCTCCTGAAGCATGAAATCACAACAGTGCATACACACCTTTATACGAAACGTTTGTATCACCCACCTTACGTTATGCTACATTCACAGATCATTTGGTCCTAAGTGTCATGTACACTTTTATTGTATCTAGAGTTATGTCATGTGAGTGCGAAAGTGCGAATAGCCATAAAAATAACCGTATCTACGAGTACCACCGTTATGTAAGAATCACGGATTTTATGACGTGAAATTTTGTCACTCTGTGATTGGATAGTAAAAACTTTATTATTTGATGATCGACGACATACTGCCGATTTCTGAATTGAGAAATTAGCTAAGTTCTGTCTCTGCAGATTTCTAAAAAAAGAGCGTGACAGAATAGTAAAATTCAAGAACCAGGCCATAAGCTCTAACTTTTGAACGTCAAATAGTTTCTTACGAGTATTTATTGTAATAATTATGAACTGCATTAGACCCTATTTGTTAACATTAACTGCCCATTAGTGTTTATATAAAAATGCAAAAAAAAATGTATCTAGAGTTTTGCCACTTATCGACCAATAAAATTTGGCTAGCTAAGTACCTACTTCGCTAAATGGCCAATGCTCTATAATATAAGTTATTTTTAGAGTTACAGGGCCGGTTTATAATAGAACACTTTTAACGGATTCGACACTCGTTTTTAGGGCTCCGCATCGTAAATTTTATGAACCCTCGCGGGCCCGACTCCCACTTGGCCAGTTTTTATTAACTTTTTGCATTTTTTCAACGTTTAGAGACCTTTTCTATAATAAGTAAAAGTGTTGTTTAATTTATGTGTAGTGCTCGTGCAAACCTATGAAAATATTCAGTTATATTTTAGTCAGTTAAATACAATTTTATATTCAAAGGATGAATTATATAAAAAAAAGTCTATTAATGCTCAAGAATACAGGGGCTGATTGGCTAGGACAGCCATTGTATTCACTCACTACCGCAGTAGGTTCTTGAGCCAAAGGTTTAGTTATAGGGGCCCAGAAATTATAAATCCGACCCTGGATTGTAAGCAAAGGTTAAAACATAAATTGCAACATTAAAAACAAATGGATCTCATTAAACCTAACTAGACGAGTTTTTTATTCTTCCTTTTTTGCGTTTTTCAAACTCATGTTTAGGACGATAACTTTATGGTCGTCAATGTATTTTTTTTATCATGCGCAATAATGTTGACAGATAAATGTGTCTGTCAAATGTAGAGGCAGCTTGATCAATTATTTTTAATGAATGATTGATTCTTGATTTGGACAGTAGCTATGGTAGAGAGAAGAGCAATACATTTTACATCCTTAGTTATCCTTAGTTATAGCTCTGTCTTACTTTTGGAGCTAGCATGCGATTTTCAATTGAACTTCTCACATCTTTTAAGCAGCAGGCCTAGTACAAGAATTATAACTACAGAATATTTCAGAAAGGGCCTGTAACTCTGAAGGGGGTCGATTTACTCATCAATACAATTTTTTTATAATATCTGTACCTGTACGTATAAATCAAGTCAAATAGATATAATTATTTGCTAGCATATTTTTTTCTTCAATTTCGAACTTCAATCTGGTGGACCGTTAAATAACAACATTATATTTGGAAGGTTATTGATCTGTCGAACCACCTTACTCAAAAATAGGGCTGCTATTATCGAAATGTCAAAGGTCTACATACCTACTCGTTAATTTCAATTATTGATTTTATGCTGCCTCTAGGGAAAGATCTCCCCTTAGATCTCCCCCATCATTCGTAAATCGCAACTCATTACTCAAATTCGTCGTAATTCGGATCTTTTCAGTCGTCGCACTGTACAAGTTGATTAACCTTACATACAATAAAGTCCAACCACGACCAATCCAGCCCATCATATTATGATTTCCGAATAAGTACCAAATTAGAAAATCAATTTAAAACACTACTAATAATTATGCAATATAATTCTGTCATTTCTGCCATCATTTCGTCTTTTATTTTTGCCAAGGAAGATGAAGACCTTATAATTTAAATTAATTAAACGTATCATGAATATTAATAACTACAATTAGGTGGGTTCATAAAAAGCGTAGGTTTAAAGGCAAACGTCGTATCGAAATTCCTTTGAAGTTCCTTAAAGCCGTCAATATACCAAACGAGTATTGACCGCTCGGGACAGTACTGGTACCACGAGTGCTTACTGTCAATGTCACTGAAAGTGACAAGTTGCATAAACAACCTTACTACTATAGTATTAGGATACATGACAGACGTCCGGCGGACGTCCGGCACAGCTTTTTCGCACTCGTGGTAGCTATACAGGAAACTTTCTGAAGGCCTTTTGACTGATGGTGGTTAGATACGCATTGGGTTCGAAACCTCACTATCATTCACTCGGTTTGTTCCCAGCCTAATCATTCAGAAAGCCATCAAATAAAATCGGATTATCGCAGTAAAACATCAAAGAATGCGAGGAAATTACTACGTTTTCTTTTAGCGCTGTAAAAGTAACAGCCAAATAAAATTGATTGAGTTATCTGGTTATTGATTATTGCAGTTAGGTAAGTAGATAGGTGTTGCACGTGGTTTCGGCTGCAGTTTGTTAAAAATATATAAGATCGACCAAATAGAATGTCATGTCGAAATATCTGATGACTTTGACTGTGTCATCTCAGACCCAACATTTATTTTGGTCATTCTATGGAACTTTCTGCGCATGAGGTTCATGTACGAGTACTTTCTGTTAAGTAGCACCATCGGCACAAGAACAAGTGATCAATTGGTCATTTTGCGATTTGGTAGCACTTATAGCGATTGAGTTTTCCTCTTATTGCTTAATTTAATTTTGATTTTCCAAAAATAATACTTTGGCACATTTAATCAAAACTGCCTCGTTACCCAAAACCATGAAAAAGTGACAAAAAGACCGACAGTCAAACGTAGAATGATGCTTTAGTACCCAACCTAAGTGGAAGCGAGCAATCGGAAAAGCGTTGTAAAGATGAACGTTCTCATACCTACTGCTACAATTATTTTTTATATCTTTTCTCGGGAAGAGATGGTGTATTTTTACTTTTTACTTTGATTAACATCCGGTCCCTGATGAATGAGCAGTACATGTTTTATAGTTAATATACTAATATCCTGTATTACGTATAGTTTAATCATTAGAGTCAAGGACATAAACCTTCAGAGTAAGAGGCTATCGGGGGAAAGCAATGAACGTCCCCTGATTACGTATCTTGCTTGCAGTGATCGCGGCGGCACGATGTGGTGCCTACAGAACACATAATATTATACCCTAGCAAGCGTAGCGTAAGGCATAAGGCTGGGTTAGAGCGTATCTATGGGTTTAAAACACTGTCTATCCCTTTTTGTATTTTCTAAAGCACTAACCCGTGCTAGGGAACTTTATAAAGATTTTACTTTTTTTTTTTTTCTTTTTTTTTTACTTGACTCGGTAGCTCAATTGGTAGAGCGCCTGCACGGAATGCAAGAAGGTTGCGGCTTCAAATACTGTCTATCCCGTCAAACAAAAGAGTGATACATATACTCGTAATAAACTCATTATTTACGCTCTAACCCAGCCTTATGCTACGCTGCCACAGGTTGTTCACAGTTTCTGTCAACTGTTATCGACCTGGAATAATGGTAGACTATACGTAATATGTATGACCTAGGATTAGGATGCTGGATAAAAAGTGTCTGCAACACCCTGTATTATTGGGGTGTTTACAGAAATATGAATTGAATTAGGCATGCAAGCATGGAGTTATTTGCCATTACAGAGAAAAAAAAACAATGTTTATTACTCTGCTCTGCGATCGCGAAAGCGACGTAGATTATTAATCTTATCAGCAGTGCACACCATGTATGATGTTAGGATTTGTAGGTGTTACACTATCCAAGTCGTATCATGATCTTACCCACATGAACAATACCTGCAATTACTCCACTTAACCATGCTTAACCATTCAGTAAAAGTGTCCACGGGCACTGTCTAAGTAGCGACTGACAATTTTAGCCTCTGGATAGACTATGGCGTTTCCCCACTTTCTCTGCGGGCCTTTCCTATAACACCAGCCAGATAGATCGCCACTTGGACTTATATCGGAGTACGTAAGGTTTTTTAGGTAATAAATACCAATATCAACCTGGGGGTCTACCGGATAAGATGAAGCCGATTACCATTGGCGAAAATCGAAGTTCGATTTATGAAAAATTAACTGGGTGGCAGTAAAATGAACTGGGTGGCAGTACATTTTTCATAAATCGAACTTCGATTTTCGCCAATGGTAATCGGCTTCGTTTTAGACGGTAGACCCCAGTCAAAAGAGCTATGACATCTACGAAGTTCTGAGCGAAATAATTATTAGGTTGTTTTAGTAGATTCACAATCTAGAGTTATTTTTCTGCTGGAAGCAATGGTTGCACGACGTTGTTAAGGGCTTTCCAGAGCCAGGGTTTAAAAGAGTGTTCCAGTCCCAAATACCTTACGCTAAGTTAACATTTTCTTGTGTACTTCAAGGAGTTCTAAGGAGATAGATCCCAGATGAAAGTGGCGAGCCAAATTCGTGATAAAGATATTATTTGCTGATTTATCGGTACTTACTTACAAGTATTTAAAAACCAGTTTAGCCAAATAAAAACCTCCTTTTCCATGTCGCAAATATTGAACAACTCATTGACCAAATAAAATCGATAGTTACCATTCATAAAGTCCATCATTTACTCTGACGATTTAATTCAAAACGTCAAGTTACGGGCTGTTATGTCAAAAATGAAGGGAAAAAAATTTATGACTCCACTCATTATGATGAGCGAAATATATTTCATTTCATAACGAATTTCACCAATTATCTGTATATGTCTTTTGCCGGGAAGTAAACTTTACATAGTCGGGCCTATGTAAAGTTAACTTTTGTTACACTTGTTTGTTACACTTTTTTGCACACAAAATATATACTTAAATAACATGGTAGTAAGAGAACTTGTACAAGGGCGGACTTCTTTCTAAAGAAAATTCTTCCAGCCAACTTTTCGTTGGCGTCAAAAACAAATTGACACCAAAAACTTCACCATCGTTTTCACTGCTAAACACCCAATTCATACAAACAAGAGTTTTTGTGAGTTCCAAGTTCTAAGACATGTGTTGTTTCCATCACTGTTAAAAAAGTAAGTTCCGAAAGCTCGTTAGTACTTTTAGGCAAAATAGCTATAGCTTATAACTATAAAATGTAATCACAAAGTACTAAACAACTCAGAGGTCCTACTGCCTACCGCAAATAAGAAATCCTTCCTGCTCTATAACAACGTGGCACGGAAGGTCGATTCTCGGAACCCTCTTTTTTTCTCGTGTCAAAAGCGTCACATTTTGCGCTCACAAAAGCTCCCTTCACTACTAGGTTCGGTACAATTTATCTAATTTGTTCTTTATGTTTTCTATACTATGTGCAATGGGTTCAATTCCTTTTAGTACGGTACCATTCCAGTTATTTGATCGGTACATTTTCATTTTATTCGGGTAAGAGCGGGACAGATAATCAGATTTATCTGTGGCGCTCGATATGGAGCTTTACGTTTTTCACATAATAAATTGGTACATTTACTAAGAAGTCGGACCTCTGTCTAGTGTTGCAAGTTTTGCTGTAATGGTCGGTAACCGAAATACTGGGTTAATGGCAATTTTACAAACTAGTATTGGTAGTTTTGTGCATAAATCGGAAGCAGGCTATATGTATAATGGTGTTCTTTTACGGTCAACGGATCAACAGCTCGGAGATTGAACGTAATGTTCTGGAGTAATTTAATGATGATGAGCGAACAATCTGCAAATAGTGGCTTAGCTGATTTGGTAGGAGGTCGGACTCTCAATAGTTCCATGCTGTTCTATTCCTAGCTATTAGTAAAGCATATTTAGTAAAGACTTGATTTAGTTTGATCTGTGCCTTATACGGATGTTTTTTTAACTAACATACTTGCAACTGCATTTCTGACAGTTATTATATTACCTATGTTTTCGAGAAAATAAATTGTATTGAATAAACGGGTAAATTGGGAACCCCCCAATTCAGGAATTTGTTAGGTATTCACCCACAGAAAGCTTATTGTGATGGCAAGTGTTTTGTCCTTTGTTTACTTACTGCCGATTTCTGAATTGAGAAATTCGCTAAGCAAGCACTTAAGTATCGTTCTGTCGCTGCAGATTTGTCACATAAGAACGTGACAGAATGATACCTACTTAAGTATTGACTTAGTTAAAATTCTCAATTCAGAAACCGGGTCTTAGTCCTACTTGCCGAAAACGCATTATAAGATACTAACTAGACGTGTGGCTTCTTCTTTTGGTGTCTCTATCTATGGCGTAATCCGCTGAGATATTCGTTTATCAGCGCTTCTACTACTTTTGCTCTCAAGGCCTCGCTCATAGATCAGTGTACACGTAAAGTTGGAATGTGGATTGTAAGGGAGCAGTCCTGTCTCCATGCATCGTTGGGCCATGGAACTGGCGCAAATTGCGACCATTACAGGCTAATGCGACGACATCTCGTCGCCTCGGCAGTCTATAGAGACACAAAGGAGTTGAAAGCCTACAGCCGTCGCAGTTCTTTTTGACTGCTCTTAGATACAACCTTTTAAAGATGATTAAAACTAAAAATGCAATTATGTTGTTCGTGAGTGCGGTGGTGGTATGCAGTTTTAGAGGATTTCCCAAATTAGTCTATACCACTTTATGGTAGTTGATCAGTGGGTACGAAATAACATTCTCAGATTATGTAATGGCTGACTGGCTGGCTCTTATGTTTTACACCCATGATGTTACTGAAACCTAGCAAAATTGTGAGACTCAATTTGTGATATACTTTAGAAAGTCGTTTACATCAATACAAACAATTAACTCTTATAATGACTGAACACAGTCATATTATTTTCTCAGTTAAATTATGTTTCCACTGTTTTTGCTCACAACTTTGTTTCAATATACAGAAAAACGGAAAAACTATATTTACTTAAGTATATTAGTACTTATGGAGAGCAAAACCAAGCCTTATTGCAGAAAAAGAAAGATCTGTAAATAGTAGGCAAAGAGAGGAACAAAAATAAGGTTAAGAAACATAATATAGTTAGGTAGACTTAACGAGTACCATGATGCGAATCCGTTTTTATATGTGCTACGAAAACATGAATTCTGGCCACATAGTCCCGCGCAGGTTATATTCAAAATAGAAAATAATCTCACTATAGGTATGTACTGTACTTTTATTGACAAACAGAACGAGTTTACTCTAGTTTTTGATGTGCTGATAAAAAAGTTGTTTGCGAGCCGCGATTGCCCACTATCGCCAATCCGCAGTGGCTAATGTTTATTACTCGTACACCTACATTACACGAAGCCTATTTAAGAGAAGGCATTTGCTCTGAAATGCCGCGACACGTTTGTTTATAGGCAAGACATAGTAAAACTTGTCTATTTTTTTTATGAAACTTAACTTAAAGCACACAGAAGCTCTACAATTGATTGAACAAAAAGCTCAGAAAAATTACCGTGTAGGTATATTCGACATGATAATTTAGCAATGTAAGTGGACAGACAACCAATCACTTATCGTAACTTTATGGTGTTTTGCCTGTCAAATAAATCTTTATAGAAGGTCACCACAGGCCAGGCATTGCACGGCTATATTTCTTATTTAACTTGCATAAGAAGCTGCTATGAAAACGCCTATATTTCCAATATTGCAAAGCCCATTTTTTATTGAACACTAGTGGCAGTAAGCATCTCAACATTATCGTGGTTGCCCCCGAGAAAATATACGGAGGTGCGATTGTCCAATTACACTCAATAGCCCATATAGAGTCGAGAAATTATCTTGCAAATATACTGCTGGGGCATTCCCATAATACCAACAAAGGGTCCTAACCTATATCCTTATTTCTAACATGATAAAGTTCATTTTCGAGCCAAGGTATAACCACTTTTTGCGTCAAAGACACCGGGGTTGAAGGCGAACTAGTCACGAGATCATTCATCCGTGTTATTTTTAATGCATCTTGAGGGATGCCTTGGATTAGATTATAGGCCGGTCGCCAGCAAAACATTGTAACGCCCTACAAAAAGTGGCGTGGGGTATAATTTCTTAATACTAGCAGTCTTGAATGCCACTGTGTAAATATTGACATGACACTAGTTTTCCTTTAGAATACTGGCGCAACGGGTTTTAAATTCACACAGATGCCATTTGCTGAAAATAAAAAACAAGTTGTTTTTATTTTAAATTAAAATAGCAAAGCGCAGGCTCGTAGTCTAAATTAATTATTGATGAATTAAAAATTAAAAAGTGTTTTGTTTTTCGCACCGCAAAGCCAACAACTTTTTGTACGGAGTTCGAACCGACTCTACCTAATTATAGAATGATACAGTCGAGATCATTGACTCCGATGATTGGCAGCTGGCATGCGATTAAGGATAAGATGCTCGTATCTACCGATGATTTAATAAAGAAAACCTGTCATTAACATTGGATTAGTGGCAGAAATATATAAAAAAATCCTTGGGCGTTGACGCCTCCACTCACAGGCTGTTTTTATATTGACACTCTAGTTGTGGCCACTATTTGATTTTGGGCAGTCGATTGGCTCTAATTTGATGTCGATTAGATGAACAAAAGATAATATGCTATTTGAACCAAATCTTCACCAACTTACTTTACAAAAAAAAATTGCAATTAATGGATTAGGAAGCAAGAATTATCATTTTTTACTTTGTAAACCGTATAAAAGTTTATTATGAATAACGTTTTTGTTATTTGGATTTTCTTAAAGATGTAGACCACACATTGTACATAAATATAAAATGTTAAGTCGTTTCGTTGACCGCAAATTAAGGAAACGCGCATCACGGTTACATTTTTATATTTAGTTGAATAATAGTATATTTCATTACAAGTGTGGAAAGGCTGTCATTGCAACGAGTTCCGACAAATGGCTACCCGAGCCGAGGCGCAGCCGAAGGCGAGGCTTGACAGTCGGAACAAGTTGCAATGACGGTTCCGCACGTGTACTGAACGACTATTTTTAATACAGTTGCGAAAAAATGAAGCAATTTAATAAAATAATAAAAACACAATAAACTCAACTAACCTAGCATTTTTGACTTTTCCGGTAAAATGTTCTCCGAAGCATTTTGTGCAATTATACTGAGTTCCTGTGGCTGTTAATTAAAAAAAACTAGGGTTGAAATTACTCATTTTGTGCAACAAACAACTAAAGCAAAGAAAATTTCTGAAAAATCAAAATGGCGCCAACCGTAGAAATACCGTGCTTATACAAGGTGTTACAAAAGTACCTAACTCTTTTTACAGGGTAATTGCACCCGGTGATAGGGATCACAACCTAAATATTTTTTTTGCTCTATGACATACAGTTGATTTTTAAATTAATAAAATGTGGACGCTTTGGCGGCAGAAAAGTATTTTTTAAATATTGTTTTCATTGACTTTCACAATGTTTTAACAACTCAAAGCTATGTAAATGCACCTACACATACAAATATATTTTAAAATTTGAGCTAATACCAAAAACAAAAAAGTTATGATTTTTTTTCAATTTTGAGGTTATAAAATAAAAATTGTTTTTTTCAACTTTTTTTTACAGATTTGACATCCTGTTGACAACTAGGTTACACCCTGTAAAAAGTGTTAGGATGTTTTGTAACACGTTGTATAAGCAGAGTTTTTTTTTCTTTACCCATTCTGGTAGGCAAAGGCAACTATGCATACAGCCAAGTCTTCAGTAGAAGTTTTTTATTGATATGAAATGAAAATTAAATTTAATTAAATGAAACCTAACCAAACTCATTCAATAAAATCATTAAATCTGATATTGAAACAAATTAGTAGCTTCTTTTTAGAAATATACGTATTTGCATGAATCATAAAAACTTTTTTAGTAAAAACTTCATGGTTGGTTATTCTTTTTAATAGACATTATTTTGACAGTTGGGAAAGAAAACGCACGAGTGCGGGAAAGGTAAAAAAAAAGCACGCGTGTGTAATAGCCCACATCCCGAACGCTATACGTCCCTGCAATACGCCACTTTTTGAGCAACTGTATTAAAAAGATTTTTAAATAAATAGTAACCTCATAGTATTAAACATTCTTCCTGGACAAAGTTACACAGGATTCCAACGAAACACAACACATAAACGTTTCCTGCTTTTCTCAGCACTTAACTAAAGTTAATTAAACAGAGTTAACCCAAGCTGACTATGTTAATGGCCATTAGAGGTAGCTGGTTAATTTGTACACACGGACAGACAGACGAACTGACAGACAGATATACGGGCAGTCCGGGGGTGAATGATTGTGTTTGCCTCCACTGGAGATTCTAGCGCTTCGAGCGAGTAGGGATGGATACGCTAGCAGATCACATGCTTAAATATGCGCATTTTGACGCACGTCAAAATGCGCATATTTGTATGATTTTTATCATAGAGGCGACCGCCATCGTGATGAAGTTGGCGCATTTTTGCGAGTGCGAAGTTTGACGCTTTCGACACAAGTAGGTACAAAAAGGTTAGTGAAATGAGTTTCCTTCTTTGCAAGTGACAGATGAGTCAAATGAGTTCCTTTCCTTTATTTCTTTACACCCTATGGTGATTGGTGTCGCGTTCAAATTTTGAAGCGGTCAAAAATAACTTTTGCCTCATCGTATGATACTGGTAACAGCATACTTTCCGAGCTTGGGAGATGAAAAAGATAAACCCATACAGTAAAACCTAAAAGGGAATTCATTCATCGTCATTTTCTTGCTATTGTTTTTTTCTATTCAGCTACAAGTTGACCACCTCTGGCTGTCTGTGCAAATTTAAATGAACGTACATGATTTTTATGTTGAGAATAATTTAAGTTCATTTTAAGTATGGCTATGGCATTAAATAAAATCTCTGACAAAGACTTGCCACATTTATCCGAAAAGTAGTTTTTGCTTGCAACTTCGTTCATGTCGACTTCGATATAAACTGTAAATTGTAAGGAACCTTCACACACTAGTAAATTTGCACGACATCCACCTTCTTTTTAATTTGGTCGAAATAGATACTCTGTGACCTCTACCTCTATTTTCTTCAATCATGTTAATTAGCCATTTTTCGTGGGTGACGTAGCAATTGGCCCAATTTTTCTTCTTCTTCTGCTTTAATCTCCTTCAAGGAGTTGCTCATTTGACAGGTATCCTCTGTTAGATAAAACTAGCTAGGTATATCTTTCAAGCAGCTTATATGTTGGTGGTGACCAAGAAACATTATTACCGATCGCTAGGTGAGATTAAAGGTTACGACTAATAGGTGGAAAGCTTTGTCACTTGTGAGTGATTTGCTGGTTTGAAATATTATTTGCGTGCTGGCTATTCAAGCTTTTCATTGGGTTTGCTGCTTGATTGGCTTGGTTGATTAGTTCCCACCAAGGGCCTTAGCCTGTAATGCAATGGGGCCAAAATGGGCTCCAGGTTGACGGCTTTAATTAATACGATTTATTAATGCTTTCGGTCCCTTTAATGTTTTTGTAGTACAGCAAAGAATATTCTGATTCTAATTCTAGAGATTTAGTTCGCTGGTTGTAGGAGAGAAACGAGAAAATCCCTGTTTTGTTCTTCTACTGGAATGCCATCGATACGCCATTACGTTACAGGCTAAGGCCCCAGGTTGCTCCATTTTGAAATGGCCCTGGCATTATTATAATTGCGAGTGGTCACTTAAACCTATTATATGAGTAGGGAAATGTAAAATATGTTTAATGGATTATGTAAAGAGATTTCAAGTAAAATAAATAAAATTATATAACCTTCACCAAACATAGGTATCTAACTGCTTTTCATCATAATATAGGCATTTACTCTAAAAGTTGTCAAATAAGGCCAGCCAGCCGCACGCTAGGATACCCATTTTGGTTTGATTGGCGCCCTTATGCCGCGCGCAGTAAGAGCTGCCATGGGGTATTTGTGACTGTGGCCGACCGTACCTAGCCTCCAACAACTTATCTAGTTAACGTAACTTTGCCAACCTGATATATTTTCGATGTAAATTACAGGTAAAAAATAGTGTCTCTGCAATACATCCTACAAAGTTTATTCACCTTTAAGGTTAATGTGTGGAAGATAATCGGAGCAAAAACTATTTACGACACCTCCATCGTATCAAATTATAGTTCTGGTGTGGATCTGTTTTTATGAAATTAACACCTTGGGTGGGAACCGTAGGACTATTGGTTATCGTCTTACTATTAACTGTGGCCTAAGATTATCTATAATTAAGATGTAATGTTTTCTTATTGCGGCACATTTACACCACTTGAGCGAAGGTTACTACACCATAACGTGATAAAATACTATATTTATGCATGCAAATAAATGTAAAAAAATACAATACTTATATTATAATACAATTCGCAAAGATTGGCATAAAAAAACAATACCAATTAAAAATATAAAAAAAACTTGCCCATAGAAAAACACATAGACCCAAAAAAACACCTAGCAGTAACCATTCCTACTCAAATAAACATAAACAGTGCTACGCCAACAACACCATCTGTTTGTTACTACGAATCAAATAGTCTTGGTTTGCCGGATGTAAATACACCATACGCTTGATACAACTTTTCCATAAAAGTAAAAACTAAAAGGTACGTACATTCGACGTAACAAGTGAACTTAGAAAGTAAAAGTTCAAAGCAACTGCACGATAAGAACTTGTTTGCGGCACAACTTGACTGGGACAGTTCTGCATAGTTTAGTATAAATACTAGGTAATAATTTAGCACTGTTTAAGTATACACTTGTCACACTTAATTGCAGTGTAAGTACAGTGATAGAACGGAAAATCATAGAAGATAGACTAGATTTAATTTATTATTAAGACTGAGTGCCTAAACTGTCAATGAAGGGATTTGAGATTTTAATTATACTCTAACAACTATAAGTAAACTAACGTTTGAATTGGTAAACTTCCTAAAAGTTCCAAAACAGAAAACGTATTACTTTTATAAGATTTTTTGTAAGTTTTGGTACTTGAAACATCCTGCGTTGATGTCTTTTGTATGAGGCAATTGTTTTTTTTTTGTTTTCATAGGCTTTCTGTAGTTTTTCGAGCAGAATAGTGTCTTAACTACCACTTTCTTCATAATGTTTGCTTAATTGCCAATTTATTTGTGTCCTTGGCGAAAATACACGTCAAGAATTGCTGCAAGAGAAAAGCTCTATATTGTTACAAACTTTTGCTAACTTTATTTTCTTAATAAAATGAAATGAAAACTACAGAATATTGTATCGTGTATGAAAATTAATTAAACCGATCTTAGGATTCAACAAACAAGCTATCGAGATAGTATCGATACAATCGATAGTTCATTGGTCTGCAGCGACGAAACTATCGTTACTATCGATAGTATTGCTGTTTACCGATAGTATTGCCTGTAAAAGAGACATCGATGTTTTTGGGGTACGACAATCGATTGCAAAACTATCGATTTTTCGGCAAAACTAGGTACCACTGGACGCTGAATAAATCATCTCATTACGTAGATGCAAAGGCCTTTATTATTACAGCTCAATAAGTAATCTAGAAAAGCCAAGATTTATTTTCAAATCAATATTTCATGCAATGCAATAAAGGAAAAAACCTGCATCTTAAAATTAAATCGGCAAATCTCGAAGTAATCACTTTACATGTTCAAAATACTTCAGACAAACCAGTTGGCCCAGATGTACCGCAGCCAGCCTTCCGATGAATACTCCAAATAGCATGTTAATAAGCTATTGATGCAAATAAAAGCCATTAAATAAAACGCTCCAATTACTTTACAATTAAACAATGCGACAGTAATTCAACAACGGACAGATCGAAAGTACAACTAGCACAAGATAGACGCTTCAGAAGAACTACTTACCTTCAACTTTTATATTTATATAGGAAAACTTCTACTCGTCCGTATTGGTTTAAAATATTTTTAACAAAGCTGTCTGCGCGAGTAGATGCGTGTGCCGATTTTAGAGGATGGGTAAGCTTGAAAAAATGCTTCCATGTTTTTTTCGTTCGACGGTTGATACAAAAATATCCCATAGAAAACAAGGACTTTCAGTCTTCCATCTTTAATTTTTCGCGGAATCTTTTTTTTTTTTTTCTCATCAAGGAACCTTAGGTAAGTACTGTCAACCACAGTAACAGATACCCCATGGCAGCTCTTACCTCACGCAGCATAAGGGCGCCAATCGAATAAAAAAGGGGTAGCCTAGTGTGTAGCCGACTGTACCCAGTAAAAATTGCCAAATTGGTTCAGCCGTCCTCAAGTGCTGTGTTTACCAACAAATATCATAAGTCAGTCATCAAAGGATCTAAATTTATGTTAAAGGATTGGCCCAAATATAGCTTTAACGAGAATAACTAGAGAGACACACTAAAATTAAATGTAAGTAACTTCTTTGTTGTGTTTATCCTGGACCGATACCTCATTTAACCGTCTGTAATTGATTTAACTGGTTCTCTTGAATGTTTGGGCGTTGACAAACTGACACGTTAATTGATATAATCAAACAATTAGTCATCGGCCATTTTATTTGCTTCAACGTCAATCGCAAGATCTGCCGCTTGCTCGCCACTCGATACGATACGATGTAGGCTCTATAACATATAATGAAATGGACGGGACGGTGTCGGGACCTTAACTTATCGAGAAGTAGAATGCAATAATGGGACTTGTTAACATTTTTAAGGCTAATGAGTCAGTTTACATGTTTAAGATTAAAATATGCTCCGCTATTTTATTGTAAAGTACGTGATTAAATTCAGTATTCTTTAATGCGAGAGGAGTGTGTAAAAAGTTGATTGCTGTTCCAATCAACCTAATTCAGATAACTAAGAAAAAATGTGAGTAAATCTGAACTTTTCAATAATTCACTGTCGAATGCTTGGTATGTCTGGCGCCTGAATACCTTTAAAGGTCATTTTTTCTGGTACGGTTGCCATTTGCAATTTATATTAAGAATCGCTGTAAACCTTCGGTTTATATACTTTTGGCAGAATTGAGCTAGATATAGTTGCAGCTTGCTTTACCATTTTGTGGCAAAATGTACCTGAAAGCGTGGCGGGTGAAGTAAGAGCGTTGTATTACTTCATAACAATTTTAGGGTTTGAATTGTTAATATGAATAAAACATTGTAGTGACGAGCCCCAGGTAAGATCAGACATTCTTGTATTACTATAAAAATGGTCCTTTTGACCCGATGTTTTTAAGAAATACAGGGTAATTTTTAAATAGCTTTATTCCTGAAAAACGTTAACTTCTAAATGCGATTTCCAACTACTGTTCTACGACTTTTCGAATAGGTCGATACTTTTTATTTACTGAACGTTTTATGTTCTTTGCATTTGTACACACGACAGCACGTCAGACTGTACATTTTTGTTGCAAAGTCGCCCGTAACGCAACAGGGTAGAGTGCTAGCGTGTAAGGATCGACGTGCTGTCGTGTGTACCATTTCAGCGCGTCCTGCGCAGCGCGTTTTCATGCCCTTCACTTTGTACCACCTTTCTAACCTCTCCTGCTCCTATTTGTATTAACAGATAAGAAAATTGCGCCACAAAGCAAATAAAACATTTTTCCAAAGTCGTAGAACCAAAGACGTGTTTAAGGAAAAAAAGTTTTTAAAAAATTGCCCTATCTATCAGTAAAGTAAGATAATACAAAAATTCGATTAAAACCCAGCAACTTAAACCTAGGCTGAGTTGGCTACAAGAACAAAAGCGAATAAAAAGACCGCTTGAAAAAGCGGTATTTTGCGTATGTGTTTAAAGTCATCCCTCCGGGGAGCTTAGGGTACCTTATTCAGAAGTGTAAATGGCGCTACACCTGTTTTACGGAATCTCTACATCCGATAGCTTAAGCGACCACTAGGACGCTAGCATCTAAAGTGACCACTAGGACGCTAGCATCTGAAGTGACCACACTAGGACGCTAGCATCTGCCTATTAATCGAGGTTTAATCTATTAGCTGGAGAGCTAATGACCATTTGACTTAGTTTATCGTACAAGGCTGGAAGTTGGCAAGCTGATAGAGTAGATTTCGCGGAGTCTGGGAAAGATATTTTTGGTAAGTAGGCGGTCGCGGTTGAAACATTCAAAGTAAAAAAATCGAACTTCCAACCGCGACCAGTTAAGAACATTTTAGTTTAAAAAGCCTTCTACTGTTTGACAGAAGGGTAACAAATAAGATTTATTTGTTTATTTTCGATGCTGTTAAAGTTAAATGTATCTTGTAAGGTCCATTCTCACTCACCATCTAAAAAATATCGACAATGCACTGCTTAGATTGATAGGCCGCAGACTCAGTACAGTGTAACACCCCCTAAGGAATCTATGTGGCTGGATATATCCAAACCAGTCGGTTTAATAGTCATATAATGGTCATATAATGGTTCTGGCGCCTAGAGCGACGATTTTACCTACTTTTCCTTTTTATTCAGAAGAAACTTTAGCTCTATCGAACGATGTTTCTTCTAGTTTCTTGCTTGCGGAACACAAAGTATGCAGTGTTAGGCCACCAGGGTGGCAGTTTTAGGATGTACAATTCCAGTAGTGTCACGTAAAGTTTAGTAAATGCGCTGAAAGTTAAACTCTAGGGAAGCTAGTTAGATAGCTAGCACAAAATTTGTGAAACTGTTATAGAAAAACCATATGTTAACTGTGAGAAAAACATTGAGAAACTCAGGGTTATTTGCAATATTTTATAATGCCAGTCGCCCCTGCATTAATAAAAGCAGGTTAAACTATCTCAGTGGGACGTTCAGACTGATAAGGCACTGATGCTGCTTGTGGCCGTCCATCTTTCAAACAAATTATATGAACACACAGGCCACCAAAACATTATTCATTGGGTTAAATTACCTGTTCGAGTGTCACACAAGGTGTTGGTGGTAATTTTAAACGAATTTGTTTCCAGCTGTGCCTTTGTGTGGTAATGTATGTGGGATTAAATGTTGGAACAAGTTTTGATTTATTGAAAGTTAAAACCACATTTATGCTACCGCGGAATTCAAATAACTAAGTTTTTGCTGCAATATTTTCTTTTTTGTTTCAGTTTTTAACGGTGTTTACATTTATATGAGTTCCATAAACCCATAATACAACATAAGCCCAGCACATAACATGATAAAATTATGATCTTTCAGGCTTAAACTGGACTTAAACTGAGACTAAAAACTATTTGAAACTGAAAAAACAAAAGATAACGAAAACGATCGACAAAATATAGTTTAGAAGCTTTTAACATTTACTTGGTTTTGTGTCGTGTTTACAAACTCGCACGGTTCTCACAATCTCACATTTGCAACCTAAGAAAATTTGTAGAGTAGCGCAATTTTATAAATGGTCCGCAGATATGAAAACTATTAGGGCAACGTTATTAATACCCATAAAGGGCTAGCCGCGAGCGGTGAGCATAAAGCCGCATCCACTGCAAAAGGGAGCCAGATAAGGGCGCCTCCATATTTTGAATCGACTATTATTTAAATGAGATATTCAATGAGCAGATGACCGATTAAATATGTGCAAGCTATTTGTCCGTGCTTGCACCATGTGGTAAGGCACAGAAGGTAAACTAAGGAAAAACTCTAAATGAATAATTTAATTATTGATTATACATTTATATATTATTACAGGTATTTTAGGCAAATTATAAATCTCTACGTGAGTTCAATAACTTTTGAAATGCCAGCATTCTTTCAGTTACTAACTGTTTCGCTTTTAGTTGTGTAGGTAGCAAGTAAGTACCAGTAGAGAATATTAAAAGAAAAAAAGCCAAGACAATCCTTTATCGTTATGAATATTAGAAATAAACAATTTGATTTAATATACTTTATGAAATCTTCCTGGATTTTACTTGTGCTTATTTAGCGCTACTAAGAGAATCTTCTGTACTTTCTGTAACTTTGTAATGTAACACGTACGTTTTGATAAAGTAGCTAATGCTTAGTAAATTTAAGTATAGAGCTAATGTTGTACTGTTAAATTTAATTATGATGCCGTTATCGGATTATTGAGATTATTCTCAAGCCAATAATTTTGAAGAACCACAAAATAATTACTAACAAAATCTTGCGTACAATTGGTTTTTTATGGTGCTGGTTATATCCAGGGGGTCTACCGGCTAAGACGAAGCCGATTACCATTGGCGAAAATCAAAGTTCGATTTATGAAAAATGAACTGGGTGGCAGTAAAATGAACTGGGTGGCAGTACATGTTTCATAAATCGAACTTCGATTTTCGCCAATGGTAATCGGCTTCATCTTAGCCGGTAGACCCCCATGTATTAAATATTTTTTATTTATATTTTAGGTAATATACTTTGTAAAAAATAACAAAAAAAATGACAAGATCACATAAAACAACAGGGTACTCGCGGCCTCATAACTAAATTAGCACAATAAAACCCGTTTTTACACGAGACGTGTGAAAAATTGCAACTAAAATTCATATTAAACATAGAGTTTTTTCCCTACCAAACAAGACAGCATAATTCATCCAGCACTATGCATAAATTAAATATGAAAATCAATAAACTAGTCACACACATACAAAGAGGCAATGCGATAATAAATCGAAGTATCAAAATTCAATGCAATGTTACTGGTTTTGGACTTTATGGCCCTACGACTGCTGACCTTGGTAGATACAGTAAAGACGGTGCAAAATACTGAAATTTTCTGAGCTTTTGACCAACATGCAGTTACCGTAATGATCAAAGTATATCGTGCATATGAATATACACTGTATACACTACACTGCACGGAGCACATCTTATACATATTGTTTAGATGGAGTAGGCTTGCCATCCTGTCAGCTTAGTCGGCCTACCCCGCAGGAAAAACCAATAGAGGTTGTAAATAATGTTGCTAAAGCTCTATAAAAGTGGAAAACACGTATACAGACAAGTCGGCAAAAAAAAATTTTGCAGAGGCCTATCTTCAGAAAAGAGTTCAATAGACGCTGTCAATTCCCACTTTGTAAATGACAGACGGACAACAAAGTGATCGTTCCATTTTTTCTTTTGAGGTCCAGAACCCTAAAAAGTAGCAGATACGGTCCGCACAGGTTCAAGGCCCGAGCCCATGAGTCGTTACAATTAATGGTCGTTTAACACACGTGTAAGGCCCGGGCTCTCGGCGGGTGTTGATACAAAAACTTATTGCTTATCCTCTCTTATTGCTCTGACTTGAATCGTTAAGTTCGTACAGTCGGCAGAGCAGCATTTAGGGTTCAAGGTTTAGGTCCTAGTTAGGCACATAGAGTCAATATGAAGAAGTTCTATTGTGCCATCAACAACAAGACATGTTGACCATAGAACAACATGGGTAAGAAAATGAGCTTTGAACCTCAACACATCAACAGCCATCACACCATTAACTTCTTTATATCAGCAAGATGGGCGTATGGGCTCATTTTATTACATTTTTGTGTGTGTGTGTGTGTGTGTGTGTGTTTTTTTTGTCAGAATGGTCCTGAACCAGTACGGATACAAAACTGTTTGATATAATAGGTAAATCGTTTTGTACAATATTTTGCGAGTAAAGTACAAATACGAGTAACAATGTTAGAAGTCACTTTTTGTTTTTTCTAAAGCACTAACCCGTGCTAGGGAATAATTTAAACATTTTATAATAAGATGAAAAAATTCACTCGGGACAGGACTTGAACTCAATCAATTCAATTGGTAGAGCACCTGCACGGTATGCGAGAGGTTGCGGGTTCAAGTCCTGTCCCGAGTGAATTTTTTCAACTTATTATAAAATGTTTAAATGTTAGAAGTCGTTGAATTATAATCAAGGTATCAGAGTCTCAGAGATATTTACTAATGACTTCAGACTTGCATGGTGGTTTGTTTTGACATTGAATAATCGTCCTCAACTGAAGATAAAAAACATCAACAATATGATCATATCCCAACCACAACAGTAACTCCTTGTTAATGCCCCGTTTTATAACTTCTGCGTATCTATCCCTATATCTCTACCATAACTTTTAGATTCTATTCATCAACACCCATGTCTCTGCAATTAACACCGTCCATGTATGACCTATGTACAGTCAACAGCATGTTAGCCTCCTTTACTTTTTCGTTGCAAAGTCACCCGTAACGTAATTGAATAGGATGCACGCGTGTAGGGATCGACGTGCGGTTGACTGTACAGCCAGACAAAGGTCTATCAAAATGTAGATACACTTGTATATGTAAGTTAGTTAAAGAGGATGTGTATAGTCCCTTTTATAGCGAAAAGAAAAGAATGAACACTTTATTACAACTTGGTAGATGGAAAGGGGAGCATACAACTGACAGTTAATTTATGATGACTATGGCAATATTTTCGTTCTTTACATTTCTGCCAGCTAAGACATGAAGTTCAGTATCATGCTATCTTGCGATTACTTTTCAACAAAATGTGATCTAATCCTTATCATCCTCAAAATAGGCACGAATATTGAAAGCAGAGTTTCCTCCCCGCCGACTGTACGTAAACAAATGAAGATTATAATATCAGATAAATAATTGCTCCAGGATTAAGCGTGTGGGAGCCGCTATCCTATCATCGTCTGGCCGGGTTGAATAACAGAAACAAGACGGTATGCGGCGGTTTAGCCAAGGAATGTGGCGGAGATAACCTTGAGGTAAGGGTGAGGTTACAGGAGAGGCGGAGCGACGCGCGGGTCGAGACGCTCCGAATTAAAACGGTGCAACCAGTCAGGCATTTTCCGCATAAAGCCAATATTCCAATTCATTATGAGACTTTGTTTTTTTGCCACTTGTCATCATCATGAATATTCGCCCTAAAATATATCATAATCGGCCTTTCGGTTGATTGGTTTCACAGACAAATTAATTTGAAAGGCACACATAGCAAGTAAGTAGGATATTATACAACAGAATAGCACCATCCCTTCGTGGATCTGTGTGGTGGTCCAGTACCGAGCACAAGCTTCTTCGTAGGTCTTAAGTACAACTAGCCGGCTTATTCGCTAAAAATCCACTACCGTTTTCAACTGTCAAAAGTTGTTTTTGTTGAAAAATTGTTCTTATTGAAAGCAACAACCTTTTTTGAAAGTTGACAACGGGTGGATTGCCTGATTGATTTATTAGCGAAAAGGGGCGCAGAATGGCATATCTAACTCGCTATGCCTCACACAATGCTCACAGCTCAACCACTCTTAACAATATCAGAGCTACCGGACCGTTGCGCCTGGTCCGAATAAATCCACACGGCATTACTGCGGACAACGGCGAGTAAATCAACCTAGTTTATCGCACCTAGACCTAGCTGGGTTACCTGTAGCTGTTGGTTTCTATGTACTCGTACCTGTTGGTAATTTTGTGTGGATTTTTGTAATGTTACAATGGCCGGACAATGTCCTTTGATAAAACTTTGGCGATTGTATCTACGTAATAAGATGATTTGTACAGCGGCGTCCAGTGGCACCTTTCCTCACGCTAGATCGGTGAAGGGACCATTCGGATATTGCAGTGCCTGGGGCGTTAATTATCTGATGAACACTTGTGGTACGTCTTTACCAATATCGTTACCACAAAACTGTCACTGTGACATAGACACGTCTTAGCAGTCAGGGTGGCATTAATAGTAGTGGACTCAAGGCCGAACTCAAGTAGTTGATCTCAGAAAAGTCAAATGCTAATGTCAAGCCTTGACTAAAGTCAATGTCATTCTCAAGATAGTGTCTATTAACATGCTGACAGCTACTCAAGTTTGGCATTAGCCAAGGCTTGACATCAGCATTTGACTTTTCTGAGTTCGAGCTCAAGTAGGTGATCTCAGACGACTATTAATACTACCCTTAGACATTGTTTAAAATCAGTTGAACACTTGTTACACTGTGTTTAGCAGATTAGACAGTGTTTAGCTAAACTCATGTTAGACCAATGATCACCAAGTTTGTAGTAAGACCGTGAAAATCTATAAAACTAATAGTTTATTTTAATATATTAGTAACGACCCACTATAGAAAAGCGTTTTACTATAAAAAAAATGTTATTATTATACCACGAATTATCAAAAGTCACTTATAAAATTTTGCAATCTGCTTTTGAAGGTGAAGTCCAGTACTCTTTAAACCTTCTCAAATAGGCCAATTGTCTAGATTCCAAGCTAAGAAATACAATATTTACTTTAGGTAAGAATCTAAGCTGCAAAGGCCAGCGCAAGGAGATAGTTTCACGAGAAACTGATTGAAAATAAACGTACTTTATACGTCCATTGTTCGGGCTCATTTTCTCGCTTTTATGTGGCAGGAAATAGGGACAAAATAAAAAGCTACAGCAGGTCCACGTAATAGAAACACAGCCGAGACAGTTTTATGTGATTTCAGATGATTTTCATTAAAAAATTGGCTGACATTTTTGATTTAATTTGATGAGACTATATACCACCAGCCAGATGGTCCGACAACATAGCCCAAGTAGCCGGAAAACAGTGGTTGTTGCGCCTGGCACAGGATAGTGAGAGGTCGCGTGAGCATGAGGACTTGAAGTGGCCTTTACTCAGCAGTGGGTGTTAACAGGCTGATGATGATGATGATGATACGGCGTAGTGATGAAGATAATCTACAATACTTATAACAAGAAAACCTTATTATTTATTATGTACGTAAATTTCAGGAAATCCAGTTATTACAACACACGATTTGGCCAAAGCGCATAATTTGATAGGCGAGCGCTGGTCAAATTTCCAGATTGCTAAGAGTAAGGAAACTAAAGAGAGAAAACTTGCTGGCTACAGTAGCCCTTCTGGTACTTCATTTTTGTGAACAAAAGGACCATAATGTCGAACGTATCGTTACAGTGTAACGGTGTGTCCCTATCTTTCGGTAATATTTATAAAGCTCGTTCAGACAATCCATTTAGCTAAACGGCGTTTAACATCGAGTTAGCTGGTTTAATGGCGGTTTATCGTTTAAGGTGCGGGTGAAATGTGTTAGAAGCTGCTAATAGATAGGTATTATATCGGAAATCATATTGGGGAAAGTGGGATAGAACATCTGGAAAGTCACTAATAAGGTGGTAGGTTAACATGTCAGACTCTGAATGGAATTACGAGGTACAATATTCTATTAACTTTTCATATTGCCACTATGGTACAGTCAGCCATACGCTAGGATTTTTGGCTCCCTTATGCCGCGCGCTGTAAGAGCTAGGTACCATGGGGTATCCTTGACTGTGGCCGACCGTACAAAGATTATTTTTAGCGAGGCTAACAAATAGATACTCCGATAAACAATAATCACTCAATACTCTACAATAAACAATAATCATCAGAAATGTAGAGCTTAAAATTATACGCGCATGCCCACTGAGGATTGGTGATTTTTGCGTTGAGAGTATTATGCCTCTTCTCTCTGAGAAAACTCCTATGCTTAGTTGGTACCAGCTAGGCTGCATCTTTTTAGACAACTCTGGTTATATCTTTGCTATTAGGTAGGTAATCGTAGGGAAGAGGTGGAAGTGGCCACCCCTGATATTTATATCTTAATATGGAATCCACTTTCAACCGCAAATAACATTGTTGAACCACAAATAGCAGAAGACCAACACAAGGTAGCAAATACAATCGAAACTGAAAGTTCATTAGTAATATCTTTGGCCATTTGTCATTATTAATCTCGGAGTGTGCATTTATCAATGCACGGTCTGCTTCAGACGCATGAAGAAAAGGTACAGTAGTGCAACCAGTAATACGCTACAATATCCCTATTCAGAAACTGCAAAATCCTCACTATTTATAGACGTAGTATGTCTTTATAGTGGATGCACTGTATCTGTGTTTGCTGCATATAATATATCTACAATGTCGTCAGGTTTCTTTATTTTCTGAACCGGCTTTAGCCCGTATTGCATGCCGCCTACTGTTAATCAAACAACATGGGATATCCTAGCCTGAAGCTGACAATATGTAGGTAGGTATGTGGCAGCAAAATTTAGCTTTGAAGGCGGAGACATTACTTCAGATCCGTATGTCTCTCGTCGGGGGAAATGAAAAACATGAAAATGTAAAGTTCATAACTAAGAACTGAAAACTGTTTTAAACAAAAATGGATACAGAAAAAAACAAATCAAATGTAGAACAGTGATGAAAATTTAACATCACTAAATAAAATTTGATAAGCGTCATAATAATATCGAGTTATGTTTATTGATTAATTTTAGTGGCCCAAGTTAAATAATAATAACTTTGATTTTACCTTAAGTAATAATAAATCCAAAATGTCCTCCTTTAAAATCTCCTTCACAAACTGTAATTAATAAAAAAATAAAAAAAATACAATTAAACTTTTAAACCAAACTTTAGTTCTAAAATAATTAGGCACAACACGCGATACTCACAACATTCGCACTGACACTTACGTATCTAACATTTACTTTGGCAGTGCGGCATCCCTTCCTTTCGTCTATTTAAAGCGTGACACAGAAACGTTAAAGCTGCATCTGCATCTTGCAGCTGCAGTTGCATCTGCACATAATTAATTATAATACATACACATGTGACCTCCATTTGCAAATTAAGGCTCGTTTAGTATCCTACAGGGGTGAAGTTGCAGTCAACCGAAAAAAGGTTGAGTCCAAAGATCTCAACGAGATTGTGTCTCTAAATGCTCTAAGGGTGGTATTCTAGAACGCTATTTAAACTCAGTTCAAACTAGAAAGCTCCTTGAACTCTGTTTAAACTCAGTTTAGTAGTATCGACTGTCGATAAAACAGTGCATGTTTTGATTTGAATATCCCTCCCTTCATATCAAAACATGAACTGCTTTATCGACAGTCTGAACTCTGTTTAAACTGAGTTTAAGTAGCGTTCTAGAATACCACCCTAAGACTATCTGAATTTTATGATATGAGTTTCTCCCGAAATTTTGCGTCACTTTTATTTATTTTTTCTTCTTTCGCACAGTGAAGTGCAGTTAGTGTACACTTCTACAGCAACGTTAGGTACCATTTACTTAAGGTAGGAAATTGGGTTTTAAGATTGATTCTGCTCACGAAAAGTAGTCAACAGTGAAACGGCAAGTTGGAATCGAATTGGTACGTACCTACCACTTGTCAAAACTTGGGTCCGAGGTTTCTCATCTTTGCGTTAGAGAAATGGGTTATTTTCTCGAAGGTTCCAAGTGACTGCACCTCCACAAAACGTCAGCGTTCCGAGATAGAAGATAATCACTTCCAATGCTAATACTCGACCATTAGTGCACTTGATTGTTTCGAGATTACAACGCACTAATGCCTAGGTGCTAGGAAGTCTCCGGAGCTATCAGTCTATCTGACGCCTTTGAAACGAACAGCCACTTTCTTTGGAAGACTGCGAAGTTATTGCACTTTCTGTCTGATATTACTCCCTCCCCTTTCCGTCATTTGCCGTCTTAATTATTGATTGTTTATAGGGACTAGTTGGTTCCACACGTATTGACTTGTCTTTCCTGTGGGCTAGGCCGACTAAGCTGACAGGATGGTGCTGGGTAAGCCTTCTCTAAGTATCGATGCCAAAGGCACTACAGCGTCAAAGTTGTCGCTTCATCCGTACATTTTACGTTTTATCAGGCCTTTGATTATATTATTATTGAAGACTCTGTTTGCATTATACCCAGGTAGTACTTACGGATACAAGTAGAAGACAAGTACAAGACAGTACTTTCTTCACAATCAGCTAGGTGTGTTTCTACATTTTGTTCGTGCGTTTGACGATTAGGAGCATAAGATTGTACTCGTAGCAAATGATTTTACTGCCAAAAAGTTAAACTACGAAATACTTATATCGATGTAAAAGACTAATTCAACAATCATCACCTGCGAAATCATTGAGAGTTCCCTGATATGTCTAAACAGATCTGGTTGCGAAATTCCAGAAGAAAAATTAAAATAACGCTCGTGTTTATGCGAATATAATTATAGAGAGATTAATAAGCTGCGACTAAACACGCGAAATTAATGTTCCAGGAACTAAAAGTCAAGATAAACAAGCGGACAACAGATAGATTACACGCGTGCAACACGCGCCCAGAAAGCAGAACGCAAATTAATATGTTTTAATAACATTTTATATGATAAGCAATTCGGATAATGCGATCTTCGTAAAGGTGCAACATTATGAGGCCAAAACAAACAACATGTTGCTGAAAACTTTATTGTATAAAAACTGATTGTCCCTTCGAAGACCACCCGACGGGGCAATAACATCTAAAAGTCGACTGGACCACATTGGACAAGGCTAGAAAGGGACCACGGAGGTTTATAACAAGGAAGATGCCTGTACCCGTCATATGTAAGTATTACAGATATAAAGAGAACTTTATCATTTATTTTGATAGTCTGAACTCGTCTATACCCTATCTATTTTGGTTCTGTACATACACTGTACAGAGAGTTGGAGCGAGACAATTGACTTGCTACAAATAAGACGATGACTTCTTTTATAGATTACTTTAAAAACTAAAAGATATTATTATGTTGTCATGTTTTTCTAGATGTCTATATAGTTGTTTTAGACAAGAGCCGGATTAAGCAAATCAAGCAATTTTACTGCCTCAAGTAGCATCACGAGTTATGAGCGCTCGACGAAAGTGGTGGGGGTTATCTGCGCATACAATCGCCTTCTGTCTGCCATACAAAATTACTTCTGCGCAGAAGTCATTTTGTGCATTCAAGGTCAGCGCTCATAACTCGTCTGCTTACACCTTAAAAGCCCAAACTGCAACAATCACCATGGGACATCGTGTGATGCCTATCACACATTTAGTTCTGCCAACTCTTTCATAATTCCAACTAAGGAAAGCCATCCGGAAATAAACGTTGATTCGGATGAAAATGGAGACTGAGTTAAGTAAGTAGGTAGTTATATTAATAGTTTCGTGATTACCTACGATATCAGATGTAATTGTTCGAGTTATTAATGGGGCAAGAAAATACAGCAGCAAGTCATAAATATTTATATGTAAAATATTAGACTGGTTTTTATTTGCTTTTGGGCAACTCTTTGCTATTATTAAAATATAAATTATGCCAGCACAGTGCGCAGATTATTTGTGAAACAATTTAGGTAGAAATCGTCTAATCTACCTCATTCTTTTACGGTCAGTAACACGCAAGGATACCCCATGGTAGTTTTTATTGCGTCAATCGCAAAAAGGGGGCTTCCATCGCTGACTTTACGTAACCAATCGTCTGGGATAAGAGCTAAAAAAAATATTAAAAAAACAAGTACTATTAGGTAGTATTTTTTCTATCGTCAGGAAACATAGTGTATACTACATCGGTCTAGTAGTCTTAATAGCGTGTCAATTTATAAATGTAAGTAGTTGTAATTTGTAATTTAAGGGTGGACAATAGCAACGTGGAGAAAAATTCAAAATTTTCACAGTTTTTTACATTTTGTAGCTAAACTGAGCTATTTTTGTTAATCACATAATCGGCTGAATTATTGTTGTTCTGTTATTGCCGAATAAAAGAATACTATGTTATTGCCGCGAACGAAAAATTGCTGAACAAAAATAGCTCAGTTTAGCTACAAAATGTAAAAAACTGTGAAAATTTTGAAATTCTTGCCACTCTGCTTCTTCCAGCCTTAATGTAAACAATCAGTCAAATATCTTAGGTAATGTTTAGATGTAAACACATTAGTAGTTGTAAGGAGCGGCGCTAATCCTCCTAAATACAGGAAGTGGGCAAGAACGTAATAATATTGTGACTGTTAACATAATCAAATGGTTTTTTTTTAACTTTCGTCCATTCAAATGGCCATTTATCAGAGATCTCTTCTCCTCAATGCATAATTACTTAAATTGCTAATTATGTCGGCACACTTGATGATAATTTTAATTATAATACCTAGTCTTAGTTAAAAAGTCTTGTCACCACGCTAAACAATAGAACATAAATATAGGAGACTCAAATTCCTGTTAAAATATGATAAAACTGTATCTGCCGATTTCTTAGTTGAGAAATTCACTAAGCAAATACGTAAGTATCGTTCTGTCTCTGCAGATTTCTCACAAAAGAGCGTGATGGAACGATACTTAAGTATTTACTTAGTAACATTCTTAATTCAGAAACCGGGCCTATGTCTGGGAATATTTGTCTTGTATTTGCCTCTGCAGCCTTTTGGAAATGTGGGCTTAGCTTGGGCCTTTAGGTAATCTAGGACAGATGAGGTATCATCCATAAAAAAAGATGTATGAAGCGACCATTCGAACGTTACAGTGCCTGGGATAAAGTTAAGATGGCTTAGGCCTGCCAAGAACCTATACCATCCTCTCGGTAGTCAGCCTATTCTACACTACCGGCCTAAGGGAATATCATACAAACTAAGTATACATTAAAGGAATGTATGGCTGTCAGGATGGTATAGGTGCTGGTCATGGTAAAACTTACTTCATGTAAAAACTGCAGCGCAAAGTTGTAGCCGGAATGATATCGGCTAGACCTAGGTAGTTTTTCCCGAAAATAATCGGCTAATTCTAGATTTTAACCAAGAGCAAGTGGCTACACCTAGTTCTAACCGGCTAAAACTAGGTGTAGCCGCACTTCGGGCTCTAGCTGTAACATAAAGATCATCTCATTACGTAGATGCAAAGGCCTTAGTTCTATTCAAGGGCTATTTTAGACCAATCAAGAGAAACTCATACGTTAGTGAATAGTAGAGACATGCCGATCGCTCGAAGATCCGAAGAAAACATTAATTATGCACGACAATTAATAATCAGCCAAGTAATTATGTTAAAACTAGTTTCATGTTGAGCTATAACTATAAGACGTTAGGAGGAAGGAATACACAGATAGCCCACTACGGTAACACTATTCTAGCCAAGATGCAAAATGCTACAGTTACTCTTGAAAAGTATTTTAAAGTTATATACCTACTTTTAACCAGATTTAAAACACAGCAAAACAAACCCTCTGGGTATGGAACGATCGTGACTGTGTTGTTTATACAAATAAAGATAATCTGGGGCCACGCTAGTGGCCCCGCCAAGACGAACAGCGAAGCTCAAGGGGGCACTACTACCTTATCTCGAAGCGCTTCGTCGTTTTTTTGAACCCTCATAACTTGGGTTTGGATTATACCACATCAACGAAATTCTCGGGAAATGGTGTCTATAAAGTGTTGGTATTATCCGATAACAAAAATTTAAATAAAATAAAATAAAATAAAACAAAACAAAACAAAACAAAATACAAAAAGAAGTGAAATCCCACCAAAAACATTTTCATGTAAAATGTTGCCAAGACGAGACCCCGTACTGTCAAAAAGTTATCAGATCTCATGTAGAGCCAAACGTCTAGCTCTAAACGCCCTAACTCTACAAGCCCTAACTTCATAAACTCTACACCTTAGTCAAAATATGTGGCTTGGCTATTTCGGTACCGTCATATGGGCGTAAGGTGAAACAAGAATTCACTGTTCATTACTTTTCTATTATACAATAGTTCTTTTAGTAGGTAACGAAACGGCCATGCGGCAAGTTTTTTGTAAAGGTTGTATTCATAATACAAACACGGTGTGAGAAACTGTCGATTGGATCCTATTAGGTTACTTGTTTATGATGGGTTATAAAATATTTATGCCATTATAGTTGAAGGTCGACGCAAGCAGTCGTTCTGTGCGTCTATTAGACAGAGACTATAAAAGTGTTAGTGGACACTACATCGGGCAATGATGCAACGCGTCAACATTTGCTTCCGTCAAACGTTAGTGCCGATTCCCGCATGTGATTAACATTAATAATTTGCATTCGATATTATAGCAGCAAACACGCTTTTAGCAATTAACTTTATAGGCCTTTTAAATTCACGTAAGGAATGGCTATAAAATTAATTGTCATTGTGGAATCCCGTAAGTTTAGAGTAGTTAAAGTTAATGTCTGGTAAAAATCATGTTTTGTGAACAATGATGTAAGACTCTTGATGCGTAAGTTCTAACCGTTCGGCTTGTTGGATTCGACTAGAAAAGTTTTCTTGATCAACTATAGAAATTCTGCTTTGTTATTTCTTTTGATCCAAATGTAGAGTAGTAATCCCAATCCGGAGAAAAGTTATTCCAAATATCAAATTGTAACCAAGTGAAATGGAAACACACCTGCCACACGTGAACGATTACAGTGCACGTACCCACCTAAACATATAATTATAAATTAACCCGAGCGAATCAGTGTGGTTACATCTTTACCACGTTCACCAATTACCGGCCTACGACTCCTTGCAATCACCACTGATTGGCAGGTCTCTATCACTGGTTGACCACATTGTAAACGCATGAGGGTTTCTCACTAGTTTCCCATAGCAACCACCAGGCTTGTTAGTTAACTAAGTCTAGACGATGGCTGATAGTGTATGCTTGCAAGAAAATGGGAAGCTAAGACGAGATAGCTTCCATAAAACAATTGAATGTTTATAAGCAGAAATTGATCTTATGTTTTCGCTTTTTTAGCTCAGTGTTATTAAATTGATGACTTGAGGAAACAGTCTAGGTACTTAGTTTTATAATAGGGGTAAGTAGTAAGTAAATTAATAAAGTTGATAAAAATTGTTTACTGATAATGTCTAGGTGCAGGCATTTGCCGGCATTTCAAACAGGCTGCATAAACAAAAACAAATCTCTGTGATCGCGGAAGTTTTTCGTTGTACATTTATGGCAAAAATTCTCACCTTTTATTTTAAAAGAATACACTGCAACTAGTTGAATGTCCAAATCCGCTGCTTCACTCCTTCTGTAACAAACAAAGAACACTGTTTAGTAACCAAATATTTTAGTACAAATATTGGATACACCATGCATTATGCCTTTGTTGGTAAGTTATTGGCATCAATGTCCGATTGGTCACGTTTGGCCAATGCCCCTCTGCCCCTGTTTTGTCAACTCAGAAAGACAAAGAAGGTCCACTGCAGGAAATTTAATTTAATCAAGAAAGGTAGCAAACCGCCAAATTTTTTTTTTTTTGGGAGAGCCCTATATCCAATTGACCAATAGAGGCTAATAATGATGAGGATGAATTCATGCAGTCAAAAATTCAATAACGGTTGTTGTAGTTGCAAGCGTTAGAATAAGTATAGGTTGTTTGTACATGGATAGCCACGAATGCGATATGGGCAGAGAATGGTGGATAAAAATTGCTACTGACTGGATTCCATTATACTGCCGCAGAAGATATGGATGACTTGGCAGGGCACCATTCCGGAGTTGGCCCATGGTAGAAAAGAAAAGGGGATATCTCTAACCAACAGAACCATTCGAGGCGCTACATAAAAGAAGACAGCTAATGGGCTATTAGACCAATGGAATAGACATCGGAAAATTTCTATCTTCTGCCATTCTACCGCCAAAAGCAATCTGGTCGTACAGAGTATTTTGCCCTAAGTACCTACGTTATATTATTAATCGTCTAATGCTATTGCTACAGCTTTATATTGCGATGCTTTTTTCAGATTATTTATGGTCAAATTGCATCGATTTTTACATAAATTAGTGGTTCGCATGGTAATCAATCAAAACGTCCACAAAAAAAAACAATTAGCGATGGTGCAAGCCGGCCTAGAAGAAGAATTTATCGGTTTTTCTGTCCGTTCCTTTGTAAACAAAGACTGTATTTATTAACGGAGACACGTCACCATGGTAACCGCTTCTCTAGAAGAACTTCTTTATTAATAAGCTTGTCACGTAGTCAACAGACGTGGAGACTTCGTAGGTATTTAGTTTTTGCCGAAACAGTTACGTCTGTGTCGGTGCCTCATTGCAATACTTGCCTTCCTATAAGGATAATCAATGTTCGGTTTTGAGTCAAGATGTTTTATACACCGGCGTGTACGCGAGAACTAACCTTTTTTTAAGTTTGAGTGCAAAATCGCAATTGTAGAGTCCAGATTTATATGTTGTTGATCGGTATTTCTTCAAAAACCTTATACCAATACCAACTTATCAAAATGAACAAGTACAGACTACTGTAAGTAAATAAATACAAAAGCGGACTTATGTAAATGTCATAAGTCATCATAACGTTCAACGAATAGATTTCGTAACACTGCTAAGTCCTCAAAGACCTCGTTTTATGTTTATATTTACATTATTGTGAGTCATCCTTTTTTGTTGGCAAAACCTAATGGATATTCAAAACCGTGAAATCGGATTTAGTATTCTTAAATCTACTAATTTAAGATTTGATAAAGCATGGAGACTTCTCTGATATTATTCTAGCGACCCCTGATCCCATGTAATCTATTCGTAAACTGCAGTCGACCAAAATTTACATCTTTTAACGCTTGTTTAAAAGTAGGTTCAACAAATTGCATAATTCAGTCATAACAGAACATCTGTTTGCTAGACAATGTTAAATAATGGGGAAATTATTAAAATTGCTTACTAAGCACTAATTTATAAATAGATTTATGCTATTTTCAAAACAGACTAGCTGATCCTTTATTTCATTGCTCTGTCAGGCTTTTATGGAACACCTACAGTAGGGTGTCCCAGGCTATAAGGGAGATTTTTTTTTTCGCGAAATCAGATACGCATACCCTCTATATTTTTTCTATTTGACCCTAATAACTCAAATACAAAATATTAACTCGATTGGATAATGATAACCCGTGCCGACTTGAAGCCAAAGTTTAGAAATTAAAATTTGTACTGAGCTTGTATGGGCGGATACTTGACTTCGATATTTATCTCGAAATAAGAAATCAATAATGTCTGTAATTGTATTTTTAGTGAGTACCTAACATAAAACAAATAGTATTATATAAACGTCAATCAATTTATAGTAGTTTTTAGTACTTTTAAGATCATTGATTGCAGTTTTTCTCTATGGCACTGAATTTTATCAGGGACGATATTTTTCTGGTTTTTCAACACTTTTTTAAGAGTGAAATATCAGGGCTTGCTGTCATTTAGCTGACTTTAGCTTCAAAACATGGCGGCAAGCAAAAATAAGCATTTTATAAAAGGGGTTTTCCGATAAGGTTCAACTAAAGTAGTGTTGTGGGATTTTTTTTTTTCACAGTTTCTTTTTCGATTTGGTAGCTAAACTGAGCAATTTTTGTTCAACGATTTTTGTTTTACAACACTAAAACAGTATTCTTTTCATTGTTCGAAACAAGTGAACAATAATAAATCAACTGATAAAGTGTTTTGCTCGGAAAAACCAGTGGTACTGCACCAAAACAAATTTTTTGGCCAAATCTCATAATCAGCTGATTTATTGTTGTTCTGTTGTTTATAATAATCAGCAAAATTCTGTTTTATTGTCGCGGAACAGGAATCACTGAACAAAAAAGCTACAAAATAGAAAAATTCGTGAAAATTTAATTTTCCAGCCACACTACTTCAGTTAAACCTTACGGCGCATTATTTCCGTCTCTCCGTATGAATTGATGATTTTCTTATTGGAAACTCGTCATTATTCTGCTCAAAGGCCTCAATAGTAGCCTCAGGGATACACACATAATCTCTAATACTTAGCTGACCTCTATCTAATGCTGCTGCTAAGATATTTTTTGTTTTGTTTGCATTTTTTTGCAAGTCCTTAGGGCTTGTTATAAACTTACAAGTTTTTTTACGCAACTATGTATCTACCTATACGTGCCTTTTCCCAATAGGTAATACATTTGCGAATTGAAAGGTTTACATTGTCATACAGTTAAATTGACTTCATGAATATTGTAAAACAATACTGCCAAAATTTGCCCATTTGAAGGAAGTTTTGAACCCGTTATTTGATGTTTTAAGTCAACAATAAAACAAATATCTCTTTATAGAACTTGGTAACTTCAGTGCCATGAAGAAAGCATGAAAAAAAATGCGTTCACTAAGAAAAAACTAAGCAATTGCATGCACATCAATACTTAGCGCGCGCTCTCCATAGTGCGTAGTACTGAGAAGTTTCGATCCAAGTCGGCACGGGTTGCCATGATTCTAAGTTCACCAAACTTTATTTACGTTTGTTTTGACATCATTCGAAAAAAATAAGAGGGTATGCGTTTTAAAAAAATCACTTTGATTTTTTTGGGACACCCTAACCTACAGTAATTTCATGGACAGCATACTATCAGTGAAACTACATTAGCTAGCCGACAAATATGTTGAGCTATAGGTGATAGATAATTTTTAATAGTTCGAGTAGGTAAGTAAATGAGTAGAAGGGAGGGCACAAAGTAATTTAATCTCTCAATAATTATATGGGCTTGTAAGCCCTCATTTAGCTGGAATAGTTAAAATTAACTACACAAATCTCTGCAAAATTATGCCATAATACTTAACATCAAAAACCTGCAAGCATATTTTCTCGAATACGAAGCGCGCCAGTCAAAACTGTGCTTTCCTTGCCAAACCAAACCTTACGAAATCGTACGAGTTTTGCTTGTAAACTACTCGTCTCAAAGGTATACGAGTAGTTTTCCTCATGTGACCGAGTCTTTAGTCGTAATTATCGATCATCCACAAGAGAGGAAGCTAAGTCTAAGCTTCCCTCTTACGCTGTCAATTAAGATTGAGATCAAATGATGTAAAACTTGCACTCAACCTGTGATTAGTCTATCGAAACCTATCTATCATTTTGGTTATGATTGAGTAACTCAAATTAGGATGATTAAAGATCGACTTCAATGAAGGAAACTTCGTTAAACCGAATTTTTGCTACTGAAAAGTAATAAATGGTAATTCTGAAACACTTTAATTTTGTTTTGACATTTTTTTTAAATTACTCTTTACAAATTGTGACAGCTCCTTTACAAGTGTAGATAGGTTTAGTCACCTTGATCGAAGAGTTTAGTATAAGGAACGCTTTTTATTGCACGCATTTTCAATAGCGTTCAAACAGAATGTTGTTCAGTTTATTTTTAAACTTAAACAGAATGTTGTTCAGTTTAGTTTAGTTTATTTATTGGATAAAACAACAAAATAACAAGAAAAGTCTGAGCCGTACTTTCTGAGTATAAAGGGTGTTAAAAGACCGCCGACATACCTGAAAGGCACGTATACTAGACACCATAACAATAGTTATTTGTTATGCAAGAATGCAAAATTATTGTTTGCGGCGAGTGCTTGTATTGAAAACCGAGCTAGCGAAGGTTTCTAAAATTGAGCCACGAGCGTAGCGAGTGGTTCAAAAAAAGAAACCTGAGCGTAGCGAGGTATTCAGAAGCACGAGACGCAAATAATATTGCATTCGTGCGAAACACAAAACTTTTCATCTCACAGAAGCGAGGAAATGACTTTGTTAGCCAAGCGGGACAAACTCTATAGACAACTACTTACAGGCAAAACAGGTGAGTCAAATAAGTTCCTTTTAAAAGCATATTTTACTGTAGTTACGGCTGCCGCACTAAAGTTTTGAGCTTCGTTGGTATTAAAACCATTCGTTTTATTAATAATTTCCTGAAGTTTATTTATCCAGACACAAAAATAATGTAAATAAAAGAATGTTTTTTTTTCCGGGTGCACTCTGAACTTATACCATATAAATTAAAAATTTGTAGGAGATAAAAAATGAAAATAGTAATATCGTTTGAAAAAATGTATTTAACAAACCAAAACATAATTATCTATTTGATAAAACAGAAGCGAAGCAATTTTTTTATTTACTGGTATTTAAAAATAAATATGTGTACAAAATATTGAAAAGACTATAAGAAGAAACCGCGTTTCTGAATGTTCTATTCCGTGACTTTACCTTTTTAAAAGATGCTTATGCACCATTTACATTCACAGTTTTGTATAGAGAATGGGCACCAACAATCGCTTTCGCTGAAATACGCGTTTAAACGAACTATGAATGAGGTTTTATTTTCCATCGGGATCTGGCATCTACTTAAACGGCCAGTGTTTTTTTCTTTTTCAAAACCATAGGGCGCGGGAAAGACTGTCCCGGCGTCGCGTTCAAATTTCGAAGCGCACAAAAGTTCAGATAGTTTAAATCCGGCCTTTACACGATCGTAAGTTACTAGTAACAGCAAACTTTCCGAGCGTGGGAGATGAAAAGTAATTTATCCATACTTTATTGCTGGGAAATGATTTTGGTTTTTTAGATATAATATTGAAAAATATTTTATCACGGAATGGACGTGTAACGCAGAGAAGACATAAGTATTGGGCAAGCGTTGGCATATTATTATGCTCGAGGTACCGATGTTTAGAATACATTGCGAATTACAATTTAAACGTTATTTTTTGGAAGAAATATTCAACATTTTCGGTGTGCCTTCTTTATACTGTACACATATCTGCAAAAATAAAAAAAAGTTTAAAAAGTCTGACTTTGAACCTCATTATCTCTGAAAACGTTGATTTTTTAGGCATAATTCCGTGGGCAAAAATGTTCGTTATGATGAGGAATATACGTGTTTTCTCGCTTTGTTGGCGGTCTTATAACACAGTTGAGTTGTTGTGTATGTAGAGTTGTTCCTTCATACTTTGCTGTGTTGTCATCAAAGTAATCGTTATGTTTCGCTACAACTCCACCCAGGCAATTCATTTTAGGTGTAAAATGTAGACGCAAAATGTTTTACCAAACGAGCACTAATGATATATCTTCCAGGCGTGAATTACAGCCACTGATGAAAGGTCACTTCACGCGGGTGACATAAAAGTGACATTAAGAGTGACACCTTGTAATCAATCAACATAGAGTGTACAGACAAGTGTTATTTTATTCAGTCTGAATTACTATACAAACTGAATAAAATAACACTATCCTTACAAGGATATAAGCTGTCGTATGAATTGTTTGTAAATTGCGGACTAGGCAAGATTTTAGGGATTTCGCACTGTGAGATGAATGTTATGGCCCTTGGCAATTTAACCGCTTGATTGATGTAAAAAAAATTCCAGTACCCTTAGGGCGTCTATGAGCCAAAGTAATACCAATTGGTTAAGAGGGTTACAAAATATATCGAGAGGGTAACTACAAAGTCATATACGTTAGCGCCTAACGTTGAAGGGTATTTCTATGAATCAATACAAACAACTTTGCCTTTCTATAAAATCTGGTGTTTCATTCATTAGGACACTGTATTTTCTTGATAACAACTTGAAATGTGGTGGAAATTATGATTTGGTGTCAATAGTAAAACTGAACATTGTTTCAATATTCTTTTAGGTTTGCACGAGCACTGTACAGTAGAACATAGTTAAATTCACTTTTGATATATTTATCAATGTTACCTCAGTCTGCCGCGACCACGAGCCCTAAAAAGATAAAATCCGTTAAAAGTAGGTATATACCTATTTTAATTATGAACATAATCCTCTTTTGTAGATTTGGTGCCTAGCTATGGAAACATAAAACGCTACATACATCTTAGCAACTACGCTTTATACTACGAACACTACTCCTAGGCCAGTTCCGACATCGATACAGTGCCGCACGCAATCTATTCTGATAAGATACGAATAAATCTCGAAGGCTGGCCACTGGGCAGCGGTATCCAACAGTGGTTACCATTAGTGGTTGCTAGGGGTGATGGACCCACCGGATCACTTGGTTTGGCCCCTCCCGACGCAAGGAATAAATAAAGTAACGTACCTAGCTGATGGCGGAATGCTCTAGTACGGCAAACGAAATTTGCTCGCTGCTCCAGTAGAATACATATTCTTCGTAGATATAGTTAAAATATTTAAAAAAATGTGAGTGTGTCTTCTAGTGAGTAAGTCTGGCTTACGTTGACTGTACTAGATCAGCAGGTAATTGCTAAATGTCGCGCTAAACGTTTTTCAATTAACTAGCACCTGCTTTATTTCACTATGCAAAGCAATACAAAACCTATAGCGAGACAAAACCTTTATCGCCAGCAAGACTGAGCAGACAGAAAAGTTCTTAAAAGATAAGTCAATACATATTGTTATGACACATCTATTCGAAAAGTCCTAGTGCGTTCCCTTAGGTAACAATCTACTATATTAACAAAGAGACCAAAGATAATGCTTCAACGAATTTTGTGTTACACGTGTGAGGCCAACTTTTGGTCCTAGGGGGTCCACTTTTCTCACCGGTCAGGGTACAATGGGAACCGGGTGCGCTAAGGGACGCACCAATGGGTACCGTACCACGCACAACGGCATATTTTACAATACAGTTACGGTTGCAATGCTCGAAATAATGACCTTAAGTGAATTAAGACAAACCAAAACACGAGGCAGAGATGTTTCTCGTGGTTGGGATATTTTCCGTTGTTAGGATTGTGCGGTCGTCTTGATTGATTTTGAGAAAGAGGCTGCATCAACTGGACTCGGCTGGGAGGAGTTAAAGGCTGCGCAAGACCGCAACATGGAGATCTCTTCTTCGAGCCCTATGTCCCTAATAAGGGATATAAGGATACCAACATCAACAAAATCATCATTGATTGATTTTTGTTATAACAGAAAACAGCGCTTGGAAACCCGCGGCATAGGTAGCTCCTCCTACTTTTTGAACTTGTCTTTCTTGTGAACTAGGATGGTGTAGGACTGGGCAAGTCATTTAAAGTTGAACAGTATGCGTAAAAGTTTTTTTACAGGTACAGGTTTTTACAGGTGCTAGATTTTTTTTATAGTCTCTAAACTATAGGAAAAAAGCTATTTAAAAATTGCCCTATAGGGTCTATAGCAATTTTTAAATACCTTTTTATTCTGAAACACGTCAACCATACAAAGATATTGTCCTTTTTTGCATGAAAAAATAAAATTGCGCTTTCACTAACGGAGAACAAAAGTTGTTGGAAATCACATTTAGAAGTTGGGGCGTTTGAGAAAAAAAAGCTATTTAAAAATTGCCCTGTAAACTCTACAGGGCAATTTTTAAATAGTTTTTTTTTTACAGTGTAGAGACTATCAGAAATCAATTTTCTAGCACCTATGAAAAGTTATTTTTTAATGTGTCACAAAAAATTAAGATAAAGGACAGTCTTTTTGACTGATATTCATCAATTAATACCTAGAGCTTATCATTATTATCGGAACACCTCATTTCTGTAACAAAAAGTAGAAATGGCGGTTCGGTCACAAAAAGTAATCTTACGCTCATATTCTTCACAATCACTGACAAAGCCTAAGCTTTCTAGACACAATCCTACTATCCTACTAATGGATGGATGGATGGATGGATGGATGTTTGTTACTCTTTCACGCTGAAATGGCTGATATTTGGATGTTTGGAATAGAGATAGCTTAGACATCAGAATAACACATAGGCTACATATTATCACGCTTTTACACTTAGGAGCAAAGTAAAGCATATATCTTTTTTTTTGTCTAATTAAAACTCTCTACACTAAATTCAAATTTGGCCGTCGGTTCAAGGGCTTCCTAGGTCCAATTATTTACAACGGAAACTGATCTCTCAAAACAGGATAAATACTCTGCAGGTAGGACCATTGATACTTTGCTCAAACTCCAAACATACGACGAAGTATAAAATCTTTATTACATCAAAAAATAAATAGGTGCAACGAAAATAATAATAATAATAAAAAAATTACAATAGTCCAATAGTCATCTTCATCATAATATCACACAATGACACTACACACAATACACAGTTACCTACTTACACAAAAATCGACAAATACAATGAGCTTATTTTAAATCGAACAATATGCAGGTACATACAAACGTTGTATTATCTACATTAACATTATATTTAAATAGGAAATATTTTGCTGAAAAAACATATGTACTCCATGATACGGATTACTCTAGTATGGAGTGCATAAATGTTCGCATCCCTTTTATACATACTCATCAACAATGCATCTAAAATAAGATAATGCTTGTTTTCTTTTGTTTTTAAGTTTAATTTTTTAATTTTATGTGTGTTCTTTTGCATGTACTTCTTTTTGAAAAATAAATAAAACTTGAAATAAATACTGTAGTCCACTCGGACGTAGTCGCGGGCAGAAGCTAGTCGTTGATAAGCGCGCCCCACTTCCCTATCACGGCGCTATTCCGCAAACATCACTTAATCGCGGACTAACGGCCAAACAGTAGGTTGAACAGCCAGCAAGGGTTCTAATTGGTGTATTTACATTTAAATCGAGCATGCATTCGGCGTCGGAAGCCGTTTGTCTAGCACCACCACAGCATAGTAAGTGCAGAAAGCCCGTGCGACCTTGAAAACTTTTTTCTATCTACTCTTTATACTCTCTCACTTATAAAATATAATCGCCAAGCCTTAGTCGTTTTTTACATTTTACTATAAACTTGACTACATTTTCTATTAGTCACCTGGTGATTGAAGAGACTACGGTTAAGTTCCTAGGAGACGTTGAAAGATTCCAGTGTAAGTAGTGTCAATCGTCCCTATAGAAATCATCAAAAATATTAATTTATAGATACCTTTTTTTTTATCTAGCCTGTACAATTGTACATGTCCCACTAGCTGGGCAAAGGCGTTCTCTCAGAGATATAGTTTGAGCTTAATCACCACGCGTGCTCAATTCGGGTTGGTGATTTTTGCGTTGAGGGTATAATGCCTCACACGCTCAGGTTTCCTCACGATGTTTTCCTTCACCGTCAGCGAGTGGTATTGCTACTACAAATTCACAAATGTACGTAACTTTGAAATTAAACAAAGTTATAGATACATGCCTACACCGGGAATCGAACCTAGGACCTTTCACTTCAGAGTCCACTGTTCTACCCACTAGACCACCACCGCTTCTCCACCACCACCGATATAGATACCTAGTTTAAAAAAATTGTTTATGATTATTTTAGTTTTTTGAGTACGAGTATGCATCGAATAAACCACCGCATTTTGATGAGGAGACATTCATCATACCTTACACCGCAGAAAGGTATCAGATGGAGTTGAGTGCCATGCTTCTAAAGCTAAAGCTTTAAGGAGTTACGTAAGAAAACCCTACTCCTAGCTCTTATGACCCGTACATTGAAGGCGGCACCCTTTCGAGCGAACAAAGCTTATTCCAAAGTAGTCGTTCTGTATGAATCATCGTCCTGAACGCCTGCCTGTGCTAACACTGCTTGCGGGCACGCAACAACCTAAGCAGCAAGATTTACGGCGGCCCGATGTGTTGACGGATACAGAATACGGTGCTCGCTGAATAGAGCCGTTTCTGTTCAGCTGCTCAATAATGTGATTTAAGCCTACTGTTAGGTAGATCTTGGCACGAAAGCGTCAGAAGTGGTCACTTGGTCAATCTGGTGTCAGTACAAGTATTTTTGATGTACGAGGGGGGATCAAAAAGTAGTGAGAACGACATACTAAGAATAATAAGAAAAAAATAATACTGGTAGGCATAGCTCAGGCACATTATTTGTAATATTACTAAAGAAAAAAATCTTCGATTCTCTTTTGTTTTTTTCTGAATGTAGACATTTGTTTGCTTTGTGACGGAACGTGCTATCGAAAATGGAGAAAAACGAAGTGCGAGCCGTTTTTAAATGCCCAATGTTTAAAAAAATTAACGACGCAAGAGATTAATTGCGATTTGGAGGCAACATTAGGAGAGTCTGCTCCACCGTATTCTACTGTCGCAAGGTGGGCTTCTCAATTTCGAGAAGGGAGAACGAGCACGGAAGACTCGCATTTCTACCATCTCTTGTGCTATCAAACCGTGAGGCAGAAGAAAAGTAGGAGAGGTTATCAAATTAATTATAGGTACGGTAGTTTTTACCCGACTGTCCAAACGGTTATTAGCGATGATTTGTGTGGTAAGCTTCCTCAAATACGACCCTGTCTACAAATGCATCTCAACATTATGATCCGCGTGCGATGAGAATGGGATGCGACCTTTTGGAACCAAGGCCCGGTTTCTGAGTTGAGAATTTTGCTAAGCAAATGGGTAAGCAAATGGTCCTGTCTCTTCAGATTTCTCACAAAAGAGCGTGACAGAGCGATACGTAAGTATGTGCTTAGTAAAATTCTCAACTCAGAAACCGGCAGTAAGACTCGCGCGGTAAGCAAAACCGCGTCGAAGCTACCCAGTCAAAGTAAAGTAAATTTTCGGTTTACTTTGACAAGGTTCCATCCCATTCTCATCGCGCACCGTTCACGATCCTGTCAAATCCAGGACACAATTTACAGTTTTCCAACAAACGAGTTGCCTTACTAAACCCAGGATCCTGCATGAAATATTGATCAAAACGTTTCACCCAGAGCCGGCGATATTAGATGTCAATACGATAAACGCGCAACGTGCTATCGCCGTATTAGATCGCTGTGTCGATCAAGCGTCGTCGGCGCAGCGCGGAGTAGAAGGATTGCTAACAGAAGGTGAAGCTTAAGGCTGGTTTACATTTGCTTTAATTCCTTGCTATTTTAGCATTCTTTTTTTAGCATGCTTATCTAAAAGAGTGCTAATTAAAGACGACGATATACATTTGCTATGCTATTTTCATCACAGTTGTCTCAAAAAGCGACGAAAGCACTCGCATCGCACACTTTAAATGGCAAATATGGAGTCTTTACCTTTCTAAGCTCTGTACTGTAGGAAGAGCGATTAATTATTCTTAATTTATTTTTAGTTTCACATCCTTTATAATTATGTTTAAAGTTTTTTCAATGTCTGCGTATGCATTATCTCGAAGAATTTTATTCTTGTATGTTTCGCTGTAGGAAACCCATACTCGTACTCGTCCACTTTATTTCCGAAATTCCGACGCCATTTTATTAACCTTTTTTGAAAGCACGAACAGATTAAAAACAGAAAGCATGAATGACGATAAAATATCTAGTCAATCAGATTTTTTTGAGTGCTAAAAAGCATAGCACATTCACATTAGCTAAATACGTGCTTTTTAAGTATGCTTTGAAATAGCATGCTCAAAACGAATTAATAAAAAGCAAATGTAACCCAGCCTTTAGGCTTTTATAATTACTATGTTCGAGAGCGGTGGTGGCCTAGTGGTAGAACATTGGACTCGGAAGCGAGAGACCCAGGTTCGATTCCCGGTGCGGGCATGAACATGACTTTAATTTATTTCAGTGTTACGTACATTTGTGAATTTATTTGATTAATTTATTTCCAATGTAGTAGGCCATTCACAAACTTTGTTGCACACGCGTAGGTAGAATTAGTCGTTGTCAGTGATAGGTATGGGAACAGACTAATAAAACAACCGTCACGATATATTTATTTATTACTGCGTATTTAGAGTCCGATATATTTATTACTGCCAGCGCACGCGTCGCAAGGCACCGAAGCCACACAAACCTTCTTCTAGCGAGAGAGAATGCATTAAAAATTTGTAGTCTCAGAGCCAACCGCAACTTCTACGTCTAGTAAGTAAGTAAGTAAAATGTTTATTTGGTACCAAATTATTGTTCTTACAAGCTAAAATTAAAATTAAAATAACATTGTAGTCTTAACACCAAAATGGCCTCCACACAGCATTATGCCTTGGTCGGTGCAACCAACCAAGATGCTGATTTTCAGCGGACACCTATTCTAAATTAAATCTAAACTATTCTAAATTAAATTAAACACTATTAAAATAAAAATTAAAAATTTACATTATGCTGAAGTATTAACAAAAAACATTCAATCTGCCAAGAAAAAGTACTGCCAAGTGCTTTTATACCTAAGTGGCACTAAGTGGCCATTAATGTTTATAACAGACTAATATCAAATCAAATAATCATGCATAATCATAAATCAATACATGATAACAAAAATATAGAGCACCTATTTTGCACCAACAATATAGTGACGCGTGGCCGGAGAGAGATACAATCGTGCTGCAGGCTTTTGGCTTGGCTTGGCAAACCTTCTTCTAGCGAGAGATAATGTATTATAAAATAAGTAGTCTCAGAGCCAAGCGCAACTTCCACGTCTCCCTATTTTGCATCAACAGTATCGACATGCTGTTTACAACGTTGACGCGTTCTAACGTGGCTGAAGAGAGATACAATCGAGCTTCAGGCTCTTGGCTTGTACCGGTGTGCGCCGGCGCAGCGGGGGACGCCCTGTGTTGATACACTGACGGTATTCATAGTTGAGAAACATACAAAGCTATAATGAGATGAGAGGTATTTGACGTAAATGGGACTACTAAAATATTATCTGGATACTTAAACAGTGGTTTGACAAACTGAATCGACGGCCAAAAAGTTCACGATTCGAGTTGCGCTCGAGTGAAATATTTTTGATCTTGTTAAATAATTATTCGTTGTGTAGATTTCGTGAAAGTTTAGTAAGTTAGAATTTATTTGGCCACCAAAAGCGTTGCAGTCGTGGAAATATTAATAGGAATCATTGGATTTTTATTATTCGTGCACCTCCGGGTCTCTACCTTCATTGATACGAAAAAAAAAACTAGATTCAAAATCAGTAGCACTTGCCAACTTATTCTTATCCAAACCAACGTTAATCTATGTTAATTGAGAGCGCATATATTTAAAGCCTTCTCCGCGCCAGTCGTACAAGGGTATCTTGGTACTACATTACATTACTAGAACAGACCCACCCCTTTCTCCAGAGTAATTGATTATGACACCCGACTCCCGACCTACATTGCACGTAAATAAGGAGTAGCCACGAGGCATAGAACTTCAACTTAGAATTTTGTCACATAATTTTGGTGACCTGAGGAAAACTGAATGGAACAGATTTTTTTCATTTTTTTTTGTAACAATAAAGCCGCTGCAACTCAGGCGAAACGTCGGGATAAGTAATTAGGCATGACTTAACCCGTTCCAAACCACATGGGATCTGAACGAAACAATTCAGCACGAGTAGACAAAAGCATCATATATGGCTGTCATCTTAGGCTTGCTATCAAAAATGATCACCATACCAAAAAATACCAGAAATAATTTCCCACGCTCTATATTGAGCTTACCTTCTGATGTTTCATATTAAATGCAGCAAGCGTAATTCATCGATACTAGGGCAATCGGTAGCTGTCTTGCAATCAATTGAAGGCATTAATAATGTCTCTACCTGATACAATACAAGCTCTAGTGATTTAGTAAAAGTTCAAAGTGTGAGAATTTTATGGTTTTATGGACACTGTCATAGTTAAAAAGTTGTAGAAAAAAGTACATTCGAACTGATTTTTAATTTACTCTTGATAAATCCCGAAAATAAGAACATACTAAGTACCTACATGTTTTGTTGTACATGTTTAGTGGATCCATTATGTTATAGCTACACACAATTGATGGCACAAGAACCATCTAAATGATGTTTTCGACAACTACAAACATTTAAAAATGATTAGACAGAATTTAAAAAAGTCTGTATTTACCATCATTCCCGCACTCTCAAACAGGTAGGTTTGGAAACAAGCGCCAAGTCTACAGGGTGCACTCTAAGTCGATAGCGAAACTTTAAGTAGGCTATCTACTGATCAATACAAACAACTTGTACTAGGTGGCGAAAAAAATGGAGTGAAAAAAATATCTGCTGTTCCATACAAAAGGTCGACTCAGTACTGCGCCAAATGTATGAAACAGCTGATATTTTTTTGCTCCATTTCTGTCGCCACCTAGTACAAGTTGTTTGTATTGATCAGTAGACAGCCTACTTAAAGTTTCGCTATCGACTTAGAGTGCACCCTGTAGTCATTCGTATGCTTTCGTCTCGCAAACAGGTGGGTGACCTCAGACTTTTTGTGAAACCTTCATTACCGAAGGATCGATGGAGCTGGACTGGCCATAAATAACGCGAACATTATCTTCGGCTCGTATCAACCTCGATAGGCAATAAACATGACTGATCATAAGACGATACCACTTCATAAATAAAACTCTGCCGCCTGCGGCCCGAATGAATAATTCAATTTGTTGTGCAAAAGTTTATGTTTAACAAGATTGTTGCTTTGTTAGGTAAAGGATAATAGAGGATTTTTGCCCAGGGAATGGACTTTTCTATTTTTGTAGAAACTTGTCTTTGACTCCAAGATTAGTTGGATGGAACCGGTACCTACGTTTAGATACGTCCCGTCCCACATAAGAATTTGCTGGTATTGCTAGTACTGCCGGTAGTAGGAGTATAGCATTCTAGAGTTACTCAGGCAGTAGTATTGCCGGCCATGTCATATGACTTTTGGTACTTAGTGAGACCCAAGCTAAAAAACCCCTGTATAATCTATAATTACGCGTTCTATGGTCGAATTAAGGGTGAGTAGTCTCTACTTGAACTTGTTGTGCGTTTAGATAGAAATCAAAAGTTAACAATCATTGTATGAGACACATTCTTCTAGTGAAGTATGCTCCTATTGGGTACTGAAGGATGAACGACGTTATTGGCTAGCATTGCTTTATCGCCTTACCAAAAAAATCTCATGGGTAGACGATAGCAACGTGGCGGGAAATTCAAAATTTTCACAGTTTTTTACATTTTGTAGCTAAACTGAGCTATTTTTATTTTTCGTCCGCGGAAATAACAATTTAAAAATTTAGAAATAACAGTTGGAACCTTGCTAGCTGTCTCGTTTCATCGGCAATACATTCAAATAGGTCAGAAAGAGATAAAACGACGTTTGTTTATGGAAATCGGATGAAATATGAGGCGCGAAAAGGAGAGCTCGGTGTGCATTGCCACAGTATGGGGAAATCTGTCAAAGAGCTCGGTGCGGCCTCGCCACTGCTCAGGAGTTATGGATATCAACATGAAACATGCTGTGTTAGATACCTCCCACATCATTCTAGTGTTCAATATGTAAACTTTTTCGATCTGATACAGGAATCGATTCTGTTCATTTTCCTTTGCGCGCGGGCTAATTCACTATGCACGGCTCCTTAAGTCACAAAGTCAACAGCAGGTAAACCTGTACTTTTTCGTCACTAACAACAGCAATGTCATTGTAGCGTCCGATTGGCCGCCTCACCCATTGTTAGTAGAGATGCCACTGAACACTGTATAAATCATCTCATTACATTGATACAAAGGCTTTAGTTTTTTGTTTCGTCTCTAGCCCTTCGTTCCCAGTTCCATCATGGAACTAGTGGAACTTCATTAACACACTAGTCACGAGTATATTATTTGTGTTATTTAAGAAAACATAACTACCTACTGGAAATATTCCAAAAACTTTCTCATTTTATCCATCGATGTAACTTGTGAGAGTCAACACCTTAGAATGATGGCCTTACTACATATTTTGGAACCTCACTTATGTTATAAATGCGAAAGTTTGTTTAAATTGTTTCATTCGTACATAATTTGTATCTACCGCCATCGATGCACAAAACTCTTTTTATTAGACCAAAGTTCCCAGCAGAAAAAAACAATAGGCGAACTTAATATGATTTATTTCGACAATCACAATCAAAACAACATTAGGTACCTAAAAACGTCGATGACTCCGAAATTAAATTATGCATCAGCCGAAAGAAAATCAACAAAACAACAGCAACATAGAAAATTACCCAGCGCATTGTGCGGCGATCGCATTCGATCCTTCTCAATGCAGGCCCATGATTACAGTACAAATTGTTCCCGTTTCCATCATTTTATTGTGTTGAAAGTGAGAGTCGTGAAACTCCGTTTAGTCCGAAGAATTGAATTAAATTACAATAATGGACGACATTGGCACGTGACTGCTGGAATGATCAATCATGGACTGCCCAGCTTTTTGTTCGGTTCGGTCGCTACCTGTGCTGGCTGCTATTAGAGCTTGCCAAGTCAGATTGACTGAATTATTTGTTGGAATAACACACGACATAGGTAAGTAATTTTTTCGCCAATGCTCTTTACTGTATTTTTTTACTTACCCGTATCGGACCGTAGGCCTTTATCTCTAATTACTTAGGTGATTTATACAGCGTCCAGTGTCATCTCCTCTCCGGACGCTGCAGTCTTCTTCTTCGTCGTTGCACTCTTGTCAGAGCAGTCGTGGTCCATATCATCATCAGTGGCTGATGTTGCACTAATTATCATAACGGAAGATAAAGGAAGTAATAATAACATGCGACATTGAGACATGCATGACTTTCCTCCAAGCGCTCTAGAAATGCTAACAAAACGACAAAATATTTATGCATCAAGAATATTCTTGAAAATAAAATGGACCACTAATCAAGTAATCATTGACGTATTAAGTGGACTGAAAGATAGAAGATAATAATGGCCGAAAGATACGAGTATTCATGTACCGTTCTACAAAAATAATTTCCCTTAAAAACTCATACAGTACAGTAAAACAAACTTTAAAAGATTGCAGTTACTGAATACCTAAAACTACTTAGAAAGCCAAATCTGTAACGTTACATTCCGGGGCCAAATTGTCTAATTTTTTTATCTATTGCGAGCCCTTTAAAATTGACAGTTGATGGATGCTGACTACTTCAGACTGCATTTATTTGACTCATACTGTCATTGATACTCTAAAGTTTTTCCTAAGCGTTTCCAAAGTTGTTTTGTCTTGAAAGTGTCATCTAATCTGTGATACACTTTCTACACTGTTTTCCCCATGATCACGGCTATTATTCTGCTCTATCAATCGTCACTGCGATTCTGCTTAATGGATGGTATTGGTTTCATGGCATTATTTTATAAAACTCTAGCTGGTGTTAAATAGACATAAAATAAGTCATACTAGACTTCAGTTTACTCTACATCGTTGCTTTGTTTCTTAGTGGTCCCAAGTTTGCACGAGCACTTCACATAACTGAAACACTTGAACACGATTTATAAAGTGTTTTTTTTGCCATTGGACGTCGTTAAATCAACCGAGAAACAAAATACATAAGAATTACCTACAATAAGGTAGGTACAGCTCTATTCTGGCTTTAGGTAAGGGTGCATCCTCACTACGGTTACTTTTTGTAGAACAACATTTTGCAACAAGATAATATTAGGTAACTGTCACTTGTTATATCATGTTGCTCCGACAAATAGTAAATGCGGTGTGGATGCACCATAAAGCTAGAATAAAGCCACGTTTTCACGATCGAGAATTGCACTTGTGCGATTCAACTACTCGTAAAATGACAACTATGATGCTTCTGATTGGTCATTTTCATCACAGCGCACCTAAATGGCCGGTGTACAAGATCAAAGTAGCACCAATGGTAGTCACTTTGTCAAAGTGCACTTTGAGCGAGTTAACGCGGCTTAGCACTTATCACATAGCATTAAAATCGATGTTTCAATGTCGATCGATCGGTCGTGGTTTGTCCTAGGCATATCGTTATCACCTCTTTAATAAAACTCTTGGCTCGTAAAGCAGTTTTTGCACACCGATAAACTGCTTCTGCTCCCGGTAATTACAATGTCGAGCAATCCGTAAAAGAAACGCCTTAAATAAAACGTTAATTGCACATATACGATTATACTAGTCGCGATAAAGCAACGGCTTAATTACACTAAAGCTATTTATTAAAAGTGCCCTTTTTCTCATGTTACTGTAACAAAATGCTCTTAGGTAGTACGACACAGAAGGCTAAGTTACGCTGCTACGCAAATTTAATAGCATTTTTCAAGAATGGAGACAAATTAACCATGAAGCTCAGGTATAGTTTTTCTCCTTTACGGCACCAACCAATTATCACAGCACATCTTGGGTACTTATGAACCCTCTTGTCCAAAAATTTTACCACTCATTATGTTCCCAGATTTTGCAAAGGTTACAGCTATCTATGAGGTAGACCACATAACATAGTGTGGCGAACAATACAATAATTGACACTGTAATCGGCATTATTGGACCATAATCTTGGAAACATTAAGGCTAAATAGAGGTCTTTAACGCCGCAATGATGACCTTGCAAGTTCAAGATCAGCAACCAAAAAAATGGATTTACCACGTTTCGGGTTAATACGAGTAGTTTTGTATTACACCCCGGAATGAAACTTCTGTAAATATTTCGCAATGTAGAGTAAAAAGGGCACAATATAAATTACCTACTAGATAGAGGTTCAAAGATAAGTCCAAATGCCACATCTGATTTAATTATGAAGATGAATTGTTGATGATAGTATACTTTTGTTGATGGCCGTTGTAAAATACGTGGGTAAAGTTTTCACGAGAACTTTTCTGCTTTCTTTTTAATTGTGGGTTATATTCTGTCAACGTTTATCTACTTTGTTTGGAAAAAAACATTGTAATACTTTGTTTTATCTCAACGCTTCTATTGCCATGCCATGCTTCTATTTAGGTAGCAGGTACTGCAGCCTAAATAGTGTGGGTGAATATGCCACTGGACTCCGTACTTCGATCTATACCGTATGAATCATATCTTATCATTTCGTAAATGCAAACGCCAATTTTTCCTTTTACATACTATGATTATGTAAAATAGTTCTTTAATGTAAGTTTTTATGTAAGTCACGAATGTAAAATACTTCGAGTAATCTCTGTCGAATTGAGAACCTCCTTCTTTTTTTGTACGTTGGGCCTACAAGAAATTTGACTCGTTATGAAACATTACTTTCTGAATGTGGTTTTAATAATACAAGGTGTTACACAAGGTCCTCACTCTTTTTACAAAAGATCATAACTCTTTTTAGGGTGTAACCTACATTTCTGTAAAAACAAGTTTAATAAAACACGATGGGCATGATTATATGCGTGGGTGCATTGGCATAGTTTTAAATTCATAAAACATTGTAAAAATCAATAAAAACCTAATTTTAAAAATACTTTTCTCCTGGCACAACGCTTACATTTTATTTATTTAAAAATCAACGGAACATTATAGAGCAAAATTATCGGGTGCACCCTGTAAAAAGAGGTAGGGCCTTTTGTAACACCGTGTATTACCCTGTAAAAAGAGATAGGACCTTTTGTAACACCGTGTATAGTGTAAGCCGTTGGCCGAGCAAAAATTACTTCACCGTCTCAAAAATCAGTAAAATAACGTTAGGCGCCAGTCATTGAAATAATCAAGATGCCGCCAAGATTGCATCCTCTACTTTAATCGCCTCTCACGTTTTAATAATGTATAGAAAAGTCCATAAAATATCACATTGCTCTTGCTGAGTGGTTCATGTGCGTGTTTTGGTACACACGACAGCACGTCAGAGTGTAAACTTTTGTTGTAAAGTCGCCCGTAACGTAACCGAGTAGAGTGCTAGCGTGTAAGCGTCGACATGCTGTCGTGTGTACATCATGGACCATAAATCAAAACGGTCTTCGCACTTTTCTCAATCCTTACCTATCTATGTTTAACTATCGCAAGCTACGATTTTCCTTAAAATAAACGTGAATAAACCTAACCGAATCCATTTGGGTGGCATTAATAGTCATCGCCTCAAGATCGAACTCAAATATGTGTCAATATCAATCTCAAAGTAGTGTCTATTTATATGCTGACAGCTACTCAAGTTTGACATTAGCCAAGGCTTGACATTAGCATTTGACTTTTCTGAGTCCACCTACTTGAGATCGATCTCAATTAAGTGATCTCTGACGACTATTAATACCACCCTTAATTTAGAAAGTGCCTTATTTAGATTATACTGGCATTGTGTTTTGTTTTTAACCCACTTCAGAAAAGGAGGAAGTATTAATTTCGACCCGTATTTTTTTTTAAATCGTTGTTACCTCAGAACTTTTATCTATGTGAACCAATTTTGTATTTTTTTTGTTTGAAATGGTATCGTTCCCATGTAAAGGAGATGGAGAGCGGAACTCCTCAACGTACAGCAGCAGATCACTAGGAATCAGTGCAGTACCTTTTCACCAGTGAAGTAGTTTTATTTTGTTATTTATCGACTTTTTTTACGACCATTACTTTCGTCCGCGCCTACTTATCTAAGTTGAAGGTGCCAGATTCATCACCATGCCACCTGGCAAGTTTTCAACAAGCTCTTTGGCAGAAAGGCTCTTAAGGACACAGATAAGTAACTCGGACATTCGCAGAAATTAATAAAAACAAAAGAATGATGTTCCTCCGACGATCGCAGCGCCTACTTGACCAATAGGTCAACCGACTGGCGCTTGGCCTATCATACAATAGCGAGGTATAGAGGTTCAGACCCACATAGATCGCGATAGACATGGAAATTAGGTACCTAGGAAGTTTAGTATGTACGTCTTATTTTGAAACTATCAACCAAAACTTTGTGTTTATTGAACGAGCGAGCGACGCGAGCTTCGAGTCTACTGGAACAATCCGGCGGCGTTTGTATGTATGTTTTTATGGATGTATGTTTTTATGTATGCATGTTTGTATGTGTTACCGGCCAAACCCGATTTAAGGATAAACTAGTTTCGCCTAGGCCAAACCAGTTTATCCGAACGTCGTATGGATAAACCGGTATAGCCTAGGCCAAACTAGTTTATCCGAACGTCGTATGGATAAACCAGTTTAGCCTAGGCCAATCTAGTCTGGCCTAGCAAGAATATATAAGCTTCAGGATAAACTAGTACGGCCTAGCCCGAACTGATATTGGCGAATGATTAGGTATGAATGTTACCATATCTCGTAAACTAAGAGGTTTAGCGCAAAAATAACGAAATTTTCGAACCCCTTAATATCCCCAGAACCAAGCCTTTTACTTCTCTACGTGTTCTAAAAACCGACATACAGGGTGTTAAACATACAGGGTATTCCTGAAAGTGTGACAGTCAGTCGAAAAATTTTTAAAACAAAGGTTAGGTCAGTAGGTTTGGTTGGCGACACACTGACATACCTCTTTTTGTTTACGAATGGTCCTTTAAACCGGACATACCGTAGACTTTTTGACTGTAGACTTTTTCAAATTCGGCCTCTAAATGCGTTCAGATAATTACGGCGGGTTTGTTAATTTTAAGAAAAAGTACTAGGCTAGCATAAATAAGTAGAATCTGTATTACCCCTACTTAAATAGGGCTAGACTAGTTCGGCCTAGGCTAAACTAGTCTAGCCCTATGCTCGTATGGAGAAACCAGTTTAGCCAAACTAGTCTAGTCTAGTCTATTTGAGTAGGAGTAATACAGATTCTACTTATTTATGCTAGCCTAGTACTTTTTCTTAAAATTAACAAACCCAACGTAATTATCTGAACAGTAGGGGGGACACTTAGAGGCCGAATTTGAAAAAGTCTACATTCAAAGGTCTACGGTATGTCCGGTTTAAAGCCATGTATTCACTAGGCGACAAATTGTCGCAGAACATGTCTAGGAACACTGTTTTTACGTGTCGCCGCGACGTCGCGCTGTGTTCCGCGACGTCGCACGCGACATTGCAGCGACATCTACGTGTCGCAGATTGTGTTCCGTGTTCTGTCTCGCGAGCCAGAACTTCCTGCGACATCAGTCGGGCGACAGGTGTCGCCGAGTGTAGACGCGTCTGCGATTTGTTTTTCAACATGCCCGCAGAGTGGAGCAATGAAGCAGTGCTTAAACTTATCGAACTTTACGAAAGCAATGGAAGTCTGGTATCAGGACCAACAGCATTCCGTAATATTGTGTCTTGTTTAGCTATGGCAGGCCCGATCATTTCTAATAACACTTTAAAATCACTTGATGTCATACGAGTGTAAGGTTTTTATTTAAAAAGTAGCTATACTGAGTTGCTGATCACTGTTTTGTATGGTTTTATGCTACAAAAAGTTGTTTAACTGACTACCACTAGCGCCATCGTGCGGAGCCTGTCGCAGTCTGGGTATCGAGATATCTTTACCGGTCATTTGCAACTGGTAGTTTAGTTTTCTTTAATGCGACAGATGGCGCTATCGGTCCGCAAATGGAGATAAAAAGCAGCTAAAATGTACGTAGTAGAAAGGAACGAGGGAAGGCAGCCATCTTGAAATTGGAGGTAGAATCGTGATTCGTGTGTGAAGTGGCAGTTAATATATGATTTTTAAATACAAAGAGCGTATTATTTTATAACTCAGCAAGTGGGTCTGAGCATACACGTCGCCGCCAATCCATTCACCATCTGGATACGATGGACTCCAGCAAAAGAGCATCATCGAAGAAACGCGGGCGAGTGTCGCGCCGCCGTGATCGTAACACCGGTAGCCGGGTCCGTTCGCGGGGCGGCGAGCACGTGAGGCGTCGCCGTGACATTAGCGTGAGCAGCCGCGAGAAGTCAAGCGGGGAGAAGTCGAGCCGGGAGAAGGCCAGCGAGCGCGGGCACGCACCATGCCGCCCCCGTAGCCGGGCACCGTCGCGGGGCAGCGGGCATGTGTGTCGTCGCCGCAATAGCAACGTGAGCAGCATTGAAAAGAGCAACGAGCGCGGGCGCGCGCCGTGCCGCCCCCGTAGCCGGGCACCGTCGCGGGGCAGCGGGCATGTGTCGCGTAGCCGCGATAGCAGCGTGAGCAGCATTGAGAAGAGCAACGAGCGCGGGCGCGCGCCGTGCCGCCCCCGTAGCCGGGCACCGTCGCGGGGCAGCGGGCATGTGTCGCGTCGCCGCGATAGCAGTATGGAGAAGAGCAACGAGCGCGGGCGCGCGCCGTGCCGCCCCCGTAGCCGGGCACCGTCGCGAGGCAGCGGGCATGTGTCGCGTCGCCGCGATAGCAGTATGGAGAAGAGCAACGAGCGCGGGCGCGCGCCGTGCCGCCCCCGTAGCCGGGCACCGTCGCGAGGCAGCGGGCATGTGTCGCGTCGCCGCGATAGCAGTATGGAGAAGTGCAACGAGCGCGGGCGCGCGCCGTGCCGCCCCCGTAGCCGGGCACCGTCGCGGGGCAGCGGGCATGTGTCGCGTCGCCGCGATAGCACCAGCAGCAAAATGCTGTCGAAAGAGCGCGGGCGCGTGTCGCGCCGTCGTGATCGTGATGCCGGAGATCGGGCGCGATCACGCAGCAGTGTACGCGCAGCCTGTCGCCGCGACAGCATCGCCAGGGCCCCGCAGCCGCTAGCAAGCGAGCGCGAGGCCAGTCAGCGGGTCTGTGAAGACGCGAGCAACCGCGCGCACCTAGACAAGCTTGGGCGCGCGGCGACCTGCTCTCAACGTGAGCAGCTACCGTTGGAAAAACGCGATGAGGAACAAAACAGGTCAGAAAAACCGAACATAAGTATTAATGACTTAAATACCATAATTTCGGCGCTTGGTGTGATTAGACAGCCTAATTATCATAATAATGTAGTCCCAACTTTTGATCCGTCATTACCGGGCCATCGCATTGACCTTTGGCTGGCAAAAGTTAATCAGTGTGGCTCTATTTATGGGTGGAATGAATCCCAAGTAGTACACTTTGCTCTGCAAAAATTGACAGGCAATGCGAAGACCTGGTATGACAGTCTTCCATCGATGCTGTTTACATGGAAAGAATGGCAAGAAAAATTATTGATGGCCTTTCCGTGTGAGCAGAACTACGGAAGTTTAATAGATGTCATGCTTAAACGTAAATTGAAAATTGATGAACCCATAGAAAGCTATTTTTACGAGAAAATGTCAATGCTCAATCAGCTTAAAATCAGTGGTAAAAACGCGGCTGACTGCATTATTTACGGGCTCTCTGATAGGACTCTGCGGACCACTGCTCAGTCTTTACGCTGTAAAGAACCTGAACAGTTGCTGGAATTTCTCTCGAGCAGTAAAGAGTTTAATTCTTTCATACCGATGCCTGATGTATCAAATGTGAAACTGAAACTATCTGATAAGACTAGTCAAATGTGCTTTAACTGTCGCGAAAGAGGGCACATATCCGTCAACTGTCCTAAACCAATAATAAGGTGCAGTCGGTGCAGTAGGGTTGGACATGAAGCTGAAGCTTGTTTCACAAAATGTTATTTCACTCCTGTTACTGAGAATTCTAAAACGAGTTAGAGTGCTATCTAATGAATGGAAGGATAATAAAAATGTTATAAGAATGTGCAAGTCTTCGATCAAGGATAAAACTAGATACAACATAGAACTCTGAAATGTGTCTGGAAAAATAGATGCCCAACTGCCTTTGGGAGCTTATTTGCTCGTAGTCTATGCAATTAAAGTAAAACTGTACACTAATGCAATAAGGTTGACATTCGAATATTAGACGTATGGTCGAAATGATGTTTCGTATTGTTCTATTGCTGATATAATTTGTTTCTGTGGGGACAATGTAATGCGGGTTCTATGGGATTTAGTTCGGTGGTGCAAGTAAACTAAAGTTCTTCAAGCATTCATTGATTCAGAGAGTAGTGTCACTATTATAAGAGAAGGAGCTAGGCCACATAAAATTGTTTGGTAATTTAATTATTCCGACTGATATTTGTTGATAAAACATTTTGTTTAAAATTGCTGATACAGTCAACATCCATATAGGACAAAGTCTGTCGGGGAAGTTAAATTGTTCTGATGTAGAGAAAAAGTAGTTAGTGTTAGGAGCGAACAAAATGCTGCCCTGAATACCTACACATCTAGCGGTATTAGGTTAGCGAGTGTTGTACATAGTGAATTTAAATTGATATGTCACTCAGATATACCTACTATGAAGAGTATAAGTAGTAGGAAAATAATGAAGCAGTAATAAGTAGTAGGAAAATAATAATAACAAGGGCAAAATACATTACGTGATATTGATAAATTCAGTGTTTTAATGGTAAAAGGAAATTCGTAGATACTGCCTCAGTTTTTGTTCTACAGATGGACTGCGGATTCTGCGGCAAGACAAGCTGCGGATTCTGCGGCAAGACGAGCCGCGGATTCTGCGGCAAGACGAGCTGCGGATTCTGCGGCAAGACGATCTGCGGATTCTGCGGCAAGACGGCTGCAGATTCTGTAGCTAGACGGGCTGCGGATACTGCGGCAAGACGAGCTGCCGATTATGCGGCAAGATGGGCTGCGGATACTGCGGCAAGACTGCTGCGGATTCTGCAGCAAGACGGGCTGCGGATTCTGTGGCAAGACGGGCTGCGGATACTGCGGCAAGACGAGCTGCGGATTCTGCGGCAAGACGGGCTGCGGATACTGCGGCAAAATGAGCTGCGGATTCTGCGGCAAAACGAGCTGCGGATTCAGCGGCAAGACGGGCTGCGGTTTCTGCGGCAAGACGGGCTGCGGATATTGCGGCAAAACGGGCTGCGGACACTGCGGCAAAACGAGCTGCGGACTCTGCGGCAAGATGAGCTGAGGGTACTGCGACGAGATGAGCTGAGGATACTGCGACGAGATGAGCTGAGGGTACTGCGACGAGATGAGCTGAGGATACTGTGACGAGATGAGCTGAGGGTACTGCGACGAGATGAGCTGAGGATACTGCGACGAGATGAGCTGAGGGTACTGCGACGAGATAAGCTGAGGATACTGCGACGAGATGAGCTGAGGGTACTGCGACGAGATAAGCTGAGGATACTGCGACGAGATGAGCTGAGGGTACTGCGACGAGATGAGCTGAGGATACTGCGACGAGATGAGCTGAGGGTACTGCGACGAGATGAGCTGAGGATACTGTGACGAGATGAGCTGAGGGTACTGCGACGAGATGAGCTGAGGATACTGCGACGAGATGAGCTGAGGGTACTGCGACGAGATAAGCTGAGGATACTGCGACGAGATGAGCTGAGGGTACTGCGACGAGATGAGCTGAGGATACTGCGACAAGATGAGCTGAGGGTACTGCGACGAGATGAGCTGAGGATACTGCGACGAGATGAGCTGAGGGTACTGCGACGAGATGAGCTGAGGATACTGCGATGAGATGAGCTGAGGGTACTGCGACGAGATGAGCTGAGGATACTGCGACGAGATGAGCTGAGGGTACTGCGACGAAATGAGCTGAGGATACTGCGACGAGATGAGCTGAGGATACTGCGACGAGATGAGCTGAGGGTACTGCGACGAGATGAGCTGAGGATACTACGACGAGACGAGCTGCGGACACTACGGCGAGACGAGCTGAGAATACTGCGGTGAGATGAGCTGAGGATACTGCGATGAGACGAGCTGCGGACACTACGGCGATGAGCCATGGACACTGCGACGAGATGAGCTGCGGACACTTGTGGCGAGACGAGCTACGGACACTTGCAGCGAGATGACCTACGGATACTGCGGCGACATAGGCTGCGGCGAGGAGATTAGATAAAAACTTTTTGTAGTATAAACCTGAAACAGAATATTTTCATGAAGTTAGACAAAACAAGTTCACTTAAGTACTTACAGTAAATTTAGACACTTACTTACAAAGTAAAGTTACAGTTGCTTTACCTCAGGCCTAATGTAAGGTTTTGGCGTGTATGAGGACATTACACGCGTCAGGATGGACGAATGTAAGGTTTTTATTTAAAAAGTAGCTATACTGAGTTGCTGATCACTGTTTTGTATGGTTTTATGCTACAAAAAGTTGTTTAACTGACTACCACTAGCGCCATCGTGCGGAGCCTGTCGCAGTCTGGGTATCGAGATATCTTTACCGGTCATTTGCAACTGGTAGTTTAGTTTTCTTTAATGCGACAGATGGCGCTATCGGTCCGCAAATGGAGATAAAAAGCAGCTAAAATGTACGTAGTAGAAAGGAACGAGGGAAGGCAGCCATCTTGAAATTGGAGGTAGAATCGTGATTCGTGTGTGAAGTGGCAGTTAATATATGATTGTTAAATACAAAGAGCGTATTATTTTATACGAGTGAAATTTACAAAATAATTATCATCAAACATTCGAAGATCACGTAAAATATTCACTCTGCTTTCTCTTTGTGCCAAGTACTTTCGCACCCACCACCTTTTCTTTATATAACGTCTTGGTCCACTCAATCGATTATATATAGTTTTAATTGTTTAAGTTTCCGCGCTATGCGCTCTCTGTTCTACCAAGTTTAGCACTACTGTAGGGCACATGCTGAAAATCAGCGTCGATCGGAAAACAGATTTAGTAGGTACCTACTTTTATGTTTCCGACGACAAATGCTGAGCATGGCACCCATTGCCGAATTCTGTGTTATGTACGATTATTATTATTATTTGTTTACTCTAATTTACTTAATGTCTACTTATACTTAATATGTTTGTTTTTTATTGGCAATAAAGACCATTTTCTTTCTTTCTTTCTTTCTTTCTTTCTATCGACAAAATATATACATATGTACGCAGCACTAACTGCCACGACTTCCTCGGGCGACATCTCCGTGGTGTGGACAGGGAAAATGTCTCGCGACATGTTGCTAATATGTTCCGAGAACACGCACCTTAGATGTTCTGGCACATGTCTCGCGACTTGTCCCCTAGTGAAATCGCCGCTTAAAGGACCATTCGTAAAAAAAAAGAGGTATGTCAGTGTGTCGCCAACCAAACCTACTGACCTAACCTTTGTTTTAAATCTTTTTCGACTGTTTTTCACACTTTCAGGAATACCCTGTATGTTTAACACCCTGTATGTCGGTTTTTAGAACACGTATAGATGTAAAAGGCTTGGTTCTCGGGATATTAAGGGGTTCGAAAATTTCGTTATTTTTGCGCTAAACCTCTTAGTTTACGAGATATTGTAACATTCATACCTAATCATTCGTCAGAAGCGCTCACAGCCTAGTTGTACTAGCCGTTCTTGATCGATTGGCAAAGTTAAGCAACAACGGCCGCGGTCAGTCCATGGATGGGTGACCGCTAGTGGCAATATTATCTGAGCGCTTCCGTGCTTCGGAAGGCACGTTAAACCGTTGGTCCCGGTTGTTGTTGATTAATAACAATCGTTAAGCCATGTCAGAGACCCTTTGGGTGGCCTAAAAACTCTGACACCAGGGGTGGCCACTACCTCATACGATTACCTACCCCCTATTCGTCAATATCAGCTCGGGCTAGGCCATACTAGTTTATCCTGAAGCTTACATATTCTTGCTAGGCCAGACTAGATTGGCCTAGGCTAAACTGGTTTATCCATACGAAGTTCGGATAAACTAGTTTGGCCTAGGCTATACCGGTTTATCCATACGACGTTCGGATAAACTAGTTTGGCCTAGGCGAAACTAGTTTATCCTTAAATCGGGTTTGGCCGGTAACATATGCATGTATGTATGTTTGTATGAATGTTCGTTCGACGATAACTTGAATAAAAGTCGGATCGTCATGAAATTTGGTAGGCAGGTAAATGAGGCAAAGATAATGTTTAAGTTCGAACATGAGCCAAATCGGTCGAGGCGTTTCTGAGATATGGGGTCGCGAGATCATAGTTCGGGGCGAACCACTAGTAAATTAGAGTATTATTCTTCTTCTTAGGGTGCCTCTCCGACTCAGCGAAGGTTGGTAGAGTTAGGCTGTCTCAACTTAGGATTTATGCCCGATTTTTTATAAATTTCGATAGATAAAGATAAGATAAGATAAGATAAGATAAAAAGTATTTATTTAAAAACCACACATAAATTATACAGACAGTTATAGATAGACGGAGAGCTACCTAATGTTTAAGAAACGTTGGGAGCACCACTAATCCAAGAAATATTTATTTGAAACGTTGTTGTGTTTTACTTTTATTTTACTTAACGACATCGAAAAACGAAAAACATTACTAAACCTTTTTGTTTTTATGTAATTTTAATGATACTTAAAAACGATGAAATGAATTTGGGTTGTTAAAAATGTCCGAACAAAAAATATCTGTGAAAATCTAACATTTCCTTTCAATTGCGCGGTCCAATTTTGTCCCAAGTGGATGGCGTTGGAGTTACGCCCGGGAAACCTCCATTATGTAATAACAACAATACCATCAGAAACCTCACTTCTGCGCCTACCCACTCTGTCCATTCGCCCGGCATACAATAGTACAACAACAGGTTGCAGTTGCCAGTCAACGTCGTTATAAATAGCGCGGTCACTAACCGGCCTCGCAGCGGCCTTCACCGTCAACCTGCCTTGCAGCGGTCAAGCGGAAACGGCTAGCGCTCTCGCAAGCGGTGAAGCGCTTTAATGCTGCCCCGTGTTCTAACTATGCAGCGCTTTGCAAGATCGCTGTTTTGTCTTCGGTAAAAGCTCTCCAAGCAGTAGGTGATTTAGACACGAAATATTGATAGCGTTTCATTTCATACATTTCACTTGATTCCACAGATAAAGGTTCATGAGATACAGCCTGGTGACAGACGGACGGACAGACAGACAGACGGATCGAAAGCAGAGTCTTGGTAATAGGGTCCTTTACCCTTTGGATACGGAACCCTAAAAACCGACTGAAAAGGCTTTGAACGAAACAATAATAAAGAGAGAAGGATGTAAGTTTCTCATTTTCATAAACAAACTATGAAGACGCTTTTGATGTTGTTTTCTGTTGTTAAGGTTACTTACCTCTTTTTGTTGTTAAAGTTACTTACATCTCTATCAAGCGACATAACATTAATTTCTTCTCTCTATGTTACTTTAATTGTTTGACTCCCTGCATGAGTTGCTATATTAGATAGATCCTTTTATTTCATGGGAGGTTTTATTTTAGTCACAAGTAATTTAATATACTCGTATACCTACTGTTTCTACCCAAAACGTTATAGACGCATTTTGGGGGTTAACCCTGAAAATGTCTTTATTCGTGCTGATTATCGTTATAACAGTTGATATTTCACCGAAAATGTCGAAATGTATAGGATAGTACCCGCATAAAAAGAGATACAAGATAAACTAGGCTCAATTTATTATTAATCGCAAAAAAACTGACAAAATCGGTAGTCATTTAAATAACAACTTAGGTAATTTTCATTCCATTTGCAACATAGTCGCTTGTAAGCATTGTGTGAGGCACTTACGAGTAAACTAGGTAAAATATGATAATTTTTACCTCATTAGACGACATTTCTATAAAAAAAACTATTATCGTTTGCACTATTTAATATTATACAGATGCATAAATGTTGGGATGACCGGATGGTTTCAATAATGAAGTCTTCGAAATTCATTAAGTTGTATTCGCTAGCATGTGGTGTAATTCAGAAGTAGGCGTTTCTTCTTTTAATTTCTCAGAATAATCGATAAACGAATACATATTGATTGTCTTGTCATATAGATAGAGGATACAAGAAAGACGGGTTAGGTTGGCGTTACTTGGATGCCCCTATGGTGCGGCCACTCATGTTTCTATTTGCAGTTTATATGGTAATCGACATAGAAACCTATGCAAAGACAGTTTCTAAAATGAATACGAACCATCTTCTTTAGTTGCTCTTTTACATTACATTAAAAAAAAATATTAATAAAAAGAAATGAGTGACTACACAGTCAAGTAAAGCAAAAAAAAAAACTCTATCTTAATAAAACTAGAAAATAAAACCCACAGGTAATTAAATTAAAAGCAACCATATTATTGCGATCATAACAAACATTGAGTCGTTTGAAACACATTAAAGGAAACAAGCATTAAAAAGCTGATTAAATTAATTAAATTGCTTGATGACATCATTTTATGTAAATACTTAATTCAAGCTCAAAGATGGCGCTTATAAGTTATAATTCCATGCTTTAACTGAACAAACTAAAGTCATATAGTTATCAAGTTTCGTACTGTGGGAAGCACTCAAATAAAATGATTATTACAAGACATATTTCTTCGAGCACATCCTGAAACAAAATCCTGTTGATGCGAAATGGCCCGTCGTAAATTACACCACATTTTTGCTCGACAAAAAAAGCTCTACACTTTAACAGGGTAAGTTCGCGCAAGAGGCGATAAAAGGCATCAACAATTTATCAGTTTTTACTTTAGAAGAGGTGTGAAAAATAGATATACGGGGGCAGGCTCAATTTTTATCTAGTGACATTGACAAATAGGTGAGAAGACTTCTCGCCCTTTAAGTACCCTATGAGATATTAGCGCTGCGATTGCGAGGCGATGCGGGCACTGATACTGTGTTTGACTAAACGGTTGGATGAGAAAAAAACCGGTCAAACTCTGCACCGTATTATTGTCTAGACATTAATGAACATGGAGGGATGGCTAGGCGCAGATGGCTGGCGGATTGAAAAGATAGGATGTCAATTTATGTTGTGTGCTATAATCGTTTGTTTAGATGCGTCTCCGATACATTTGGAGCACTGGGATTTGCTCGGCATTTAATTCGTTGAATCGAAATCGAATTTTAGATAAAATTAATCTCAAAATCAATCAATAGCCCATGTTTGATTAAATGTTTCCTTCCCAACGTTCCACCGAATAGGAAAATGTTCAGCTGTCAATATTAGATTTCACATGAGAGCTTTCGTCTTTATTTCAAGGTTGTTGGTTTATTTATTCGTCCATTTCAGATTAGTACGAAGAAATCAGGCCAAAAAAATAAAATTGTATAAAATCAAAAAACAATATTCCTTATAATGAGAAAAAAAATAGTACAAAGGACCGACCACATATCGTCCCAGCTCGGACAGTAATGAACATACTTCAGATGTCTAGTGGATTGAAAATATAGAGGGTACACAATTACATACATACCTCACACGATGGGGATTTATCGCAAAGTAAAAACCCAGAGATGTTCCAGAAAGACTGCGACTTGGTTATTTTTCAGATAGAGCCTGCAATAACTTGACTTTGGTGATGATGAAGAAGATTTTAAAAAGTGAAATAAGATTTGACTCGACTGAAATTTATAAATTACTTAAAGCTTTGCTTTCAAAACTCTATCTCTAAAAATGTATCGTATCGTAAATAATATATTTATATTGTGTACATTAATTAGATCAAATGTGGAAGGTGTGTACTCTGGGAAAAGCCTATGAACCCGTATCCAGGTGTCTGTAAAACTTCTGTAACATGTTACATTTACTTAATTTATATATTAGCCGGCTGTTGATAGGTTAAGTACCAGTCTCGTCAATCTGTTGGACTTCTCATTTTGTGCTTCGTGACTGTTTAACTATTATTAGGTACATGGGCATTTTCACGTCCCTCGTAAGTTAATTGTTTATTGAGAAGTGGTTTTTATATGCCATTAGCTTTTGGCAGCGCCTATGCTCGTGTAGCATTTTCTTTTTATGATCTTAATACAAGCAAAACCTGATAAAAAGTTGTCTTAAGTCTTTTCCCAGGGTACCAAGAATCCTTTCTGAATTATCTGCACCGGTTAAGTCAACAGATAAACCGAGAATAAATAACAAACGAACAGACATATTTCGTGATAATATTAAGTGTGGATAGGGTGGATGCTTAAGCTGTCATTTAAATTGTATGGATGAGTATTGAGCACTTCCCAAGCCAGTTTAAGGTCCAGTTATTTGTGTCCTGAAGGCAATTGGAAATAGATCTTAAGTGTGTTGAAACAAGTAATCTTGAAATTAGTCACACTTGGAAACTGACTTGGTGGAGCCCGCCGTAGTCAGCGTGTACTGAACCAATTACTTTAATAACAATGTGACATGGATACAGTACTCAGCCATAAGTATGACACAATAGTAATTTTCGTTTCTTGGGCATTTTGTGAAGATTGGTTTTGGCGGAAGAAACTTGGATGTAATAACACGATGTTTTATCGCTTTGAGCAGTTACCAGGAGGTTGCTGCATTATTTTTTCATGAAAACAGATAAGTAGGTGGCATTTTACCGGACATTTATTTATCCAATGACCTTTACCAATAGGTAAAAAAAAGACCATCACGCCTATATCTCTTTGACAGGTAAGCGGAGACGCAAACTAATTAAAATAAAGCTCACAATATATGCCCTCATACACACGACATCCTCTACACACTCAAGGTCCGCGAAAAGTACATCCACTAAAAGTGTTTACATGCCACCGCTTGCGTAATTTTTCGATACAAAACTGACAATGCGCCACGCACAGCCATTTGCGCCGTGAATGTGTAGAAGTCATTTGATCTATACTACAAGTAGGCATCGAAAAAATCGTTTGACTGATAAGTGTTGCCAGTGGATGCCGAAAAATAAATAGTGACGTGCAAAAAATTTTGTATTCGTCCATTCTATTGGTGAATGCGTAAATACTTGTACTTTATGTAGTTTTACACGCTTTACCCCGTGAGTGAGTAAAGCATTTAATAACAACTCATATTTTTATAAAGATTTTTATAAGGTTAAAAAAATTCGCTCACGACGGGATTTGAACCCGCAACCTCTTGTATCGGATATTTTTTGTCAGATTTAGGAAAACAATTTTATTTAGTATGCTTTATTCACACGCATGTGTAAAGTGTTAATACAAGGTGTTACAAAAGTACCTAACTCTTTTTACTGGGTAATAGCACCCGGTGATAGGGATCACCACCTAAATATTTTTTTTTGCTCTATGATGTTCCGTTGATTTTTAAATTAATAAAATGTGAACGCTGTGGCGGGAGAAAAGTATTTTTTAAATACTGTTTTCATTGACTTTCACAATGTTTTAATAACTCAAAGCTATAAAAATGCACCTACACACACACAAACATATTTTAAAATTTGAGCTAATACCAAAAACAAAAAAGTTATGTTTTTTTTTCCATTTTGAGGTTATAAAATAAAAATTGATTTTTTAAACTTTTTTTACCGATTTGACATCCTGTTGACCACCAGGTTACACCCTGTAAAAAGAGTTAGGATGTTTCGTAACACGTTGTATTTAATTAGGGTATCATTTCGCGAAAGTGTAGACCATATTATTATTATGTTTTCCTCTATCAATTTTATTAATGGATTGAAGGAATAACTGAACGGATTATTGAACCAAGTTATCTCTTTTCGCCATCACTTTAGAATAAAAGATTATACCTAGTTTATTGATTGATGTATCATTCACCGCGAGAGCTGCGTGAAGATGTAGTATCTTCCAGGCGGGCTAGCCCCGCAGGAGTGGTGATCAACGGCGCGCGCGCACCTATTATTTTAATCACGTCCAATGTAGCGGAGGAGAGGCCGGCTGGTAGCACCCTGTAAAACGAAATAGAAGGGCCACTTTACGTCTAATGCCAAGTCGAATAGTGCGTCATCGTTTGTTGTTTTTAACTGACTTACAAAAAAGGAGGAGGTTCTCAATTCAACCCGTATTTTTGAACGAGCGAGCGAAGCGAGCGAAGTTCTCCGAGTCTACTGGAACAATCCGGCGTTTGTATGTATGTATGTATGTATGAATGTTAGTTCGACGATAACTTGAGTAAATTTAGTCGGATCGTCACGAAATTTGGTAGGCAGGTAAATAAGGTAAAGAGAATTTTTAACTTCGAACATGAGCCAAATCGGTGGAGGGGTTGCTGAGATATGGGGTCGCGAGTTCAAAGTTCGGGGCGAACCACTAGTTATATTTTTATGTGTGTTACCTCAGTACGTTTTTCTCGTTGAACCTATTTTGATGATTCATGTTTTGTTTAAAAGGGTAAACTTTCCATGTAGTCCCATTACAAAATGGTGAAGATCTGATGAAGAACTTCGCAGATGGAGAACAGAACTCCTCAACGGAGAGCAGCAAATCACTCGTAATCAGTGCAATAGCTTAATAACAGTGTACAAATGACAGCACGTCGACCCTAACACGCTAGCACTCTACTCGGCTATGTTACACGTTACGTTTATGTACACTCTGACGTGCGGTCATGTGTACCTTTTCGCCAGGGAAGTTTTTTTTATTTATTATTTTTTTATTATGTTAAATTAACGAAAGTAGGCAGTCGTAAACATAAAAAAAAATCAAGTCATAAAGCCTCTTTAGTGACTACCAAGCATCAGAGCTTTTGTTGTCTACTTAGTGCCACTGGGTAGAGTCAGGCGTGTAATTCGTCTCGTTACTATGCCGGTGTTCAACTTAATACCCTTTGGAAGCCAAGACCTTGAGTTACTTCACTTTGGCTCCTTGAAGATGAATAATTTTTAAACAAAGACCTTCCGTTTTAAAATTATTCATTTTTGAGACGTTTGATTTCGGAATATTTTTATAAGGCCTATATTCGATTGTGCTGAATATATTCAACTAAAATGAGGATTAGAAAAACAATGAGAAAGTTTAGGATAACAAAACACTATCACACACTAGTGTATCTTTAAGTCATGCAGAAGAAAAAAAAACAATATCGTTCGTATAATTATTCGCGATAATGTAGGACAAATCATTAAGCTTCCATACTAAACAATTTCGCTCCGAAGCCATTATCATTACAGAATAATCTACATCAGTATTACTTAAGTAGAATTATGCAACTCATCGATAAAATTTGTATATTCATAACAAAATTGTTACATCACATCGCACAAACCACACCTAATTATTATAATGGTTATCTGTCACTTTAATAAGACAATGTCTTTTTTTATCTAACCATAGCTGTTATTGAATGGCCTCTAACGACATTTCCACATCATAACCATGTGATAGGAACGCAGCATCTGTTGGGTTATAAAAAAGTTGTTGTCTTTTCTAAGGAATAGCTTCTAAGGAATTCTAAGTTTGAACTCCATTATTTTTTTAGTGCCCAACTAGAACCTTGTTTAAAATACAATAAAGTGGACACTTCATTCTATTCTTGTTTTTCTAATCTTCGTCAAGTGTTTAGGATTGTTATTAGCAGTATTCTCACGGTACTTACATGAGTAAATTACTCGCCTTAAGAGGACCGAGTAAGATCGAGCCACTCATATAATAAGTCTATACAAACCACGGCTTTCCTCTACTAGCTTTTTTTTTAATCTGTCGATCATGGTTCTCATTTACATTTATCACACGTGCAGCTTCCTCAAGACGCTTTATTAATAAATACAGACCTACTTAAACTCATCATTTAAAGTGCATTAAAAGTAGTGTGGGGCGGGAAAAAATCAGTTTTTTTCAATTTTATACCTAAATTGAGATATTTTTGTGCTGCAATTTTTGTTTCACGAGAGTAAAATACACCAGTTGGTAGTCTGCGCTGAGTCTGCGAAAAATATTTCGGTTAAAAGTTAGATTTTTATGACTTTGGAATTCTAAATGTATGGGTTGAGATTTTTTTTTTTTTACTTACAAGGCTTGGAGCAATCAGCTGAGTCTATACGTAAATAAGCAGCCTAGAAACTCTCAGCCTATCCCAGCCTGCACGATAAATTAAGTCGAATTGTCACCAGCTTTCCAGCTATTAAGTGACAGGCTTGGAAGAGAGTTGCTTCATATTCTAACACCATAATCCGGACAGGTTGTAAACATTGTAAATGAGCATCGTCACTGTATCAATTCATGGGTGCTGCTAGTTCACACTCGATCTTTTATGGTCTTTTCAAGTTCCTTGGACCATAAACTAATACGCTAGAGACTTTACTAGATCGCAGTAGAATTTTGCAAAAGTAAAGTTTCATTTTCCTTATTTGATACCAATGTAACCGTAATTGGCATTCTCGTTCCATATATTTTTGTGGCATATAAACGTTAGAGCTAGGAAACTATGATTTTGTGACATATTTTACCTATTACGAAATTCTAAGTGACAAGTACAGTGCGTTTCACGAAAGAATTCCCTTGGGTTGAACAAAAATAGTCCCTATTACATTGTAATAAGCGTTTTGTCAAGGGAACTCTTTCGTGAACGCCTCTACATAGATTTAATACCACCACCTGAGCTCATACACATAACTTAGTTCTTAGTCGTGATTGAGGGGCGGGAACTTACCTGCAAATAAATAATTAAATGAGTTACTTATTGATGTTAAAGTTGACAACACCTTCGGAGAAAGAGGGGTATAACTACGTTTCCCTAGACATACTCGTACTTATAACAAACGCTTTTTAATCACACGACTGATGTTCAAGCCTACAACTAAGCTTCAATGCAAACGAACTGACAAAATTATAATTAAAAAACAGAGCCTCTTCACAGTTACAGTCGACCACACGCTAGGATACCCCTTTTTGTTCGATTGGCGCCCTTATGCCGCGCGCGATAAGAGCTGCCATGGAGTATCTGTGACTATGGCGGACCGTCCCAATCATGGTAACTAAGGTAAACTGATATTGTTACGAACCGATTGGGAAACACCTCATGCTCAGAATTACAGCAATGATTCAGCCAATGCACACGGATGACGGACGGAGTTACGAAGAGCCGATAGAATTAATTAGACCTCAATCACAGAGGTTAGGAAATACCATTACCGGCCTTCAGAGGTCAACGAGTAGTAATGACCTCACATGCTTGCTTGTTATCTGTTCTTTCTTAATAGAACGACACAAGATTTGAGAAGAATCGTTTTTTTAGAAACATTAGTAGTCTTCATGGATGGAGGCTAACACAATATTTTGGTAGACATTGAGAAGGCCCTCTGAGTTGAGAATTTTGCTAAGCAAATGGGTAAGTATCGTCCTGTCTCTGCAGATTTCTCACAAAAGAGTGTGACAGAGCGATACGTAAGTATCTGCTTAGTAAAATTCTCAACCCCGAAACCGGGCCTAATACCTATGACAACCACATGAGCCAAAAACTTTAACTTTTTAAACTCCGATACCATCAACGTAATACAAGAATTTTATTTTCGGTTACTGCGCTTACTTACTGCCTATTTTGAGTCTTTTTCTTATTACGCTATTTCCGAATCTTATCATTAAACAAACTTACTAAAGCCTACCGTGGAAGCTTATAGGGGGCTCTATAAGCTGTGCAACTAATTTAATGGTTTCTAAGGCTATTTCCACGTTATAATAGTACTCATCATCATTTAAATGCAGTCAATGATCACGCGAACTTCCACTAAAGGCAACCATTAAATAATTTCACAATAAATAGGTACCTACTCTACATTGCACTAAGTAAATTAAGCAGGTACCGCTTTTTGTAGTCACTAGATAATTTTTCTGGTGACCAGTCAGTTATTAAAATAGTTTTCCTGTGGAACCACCAGTTTTGTCTTTCAATGAGACCTATAGTGAAAGCGAAAAGCTAATGGCCACAAAATTCGATAAAGAAAAAAAAGATAACAAACATCTGCTCGAATTCGAAAAAGGAACACGATCTTTTTTATACTGGCAGTCTTTAAAACAAGCGTGACAATCGAGTTAGGCAATAAAGAAAAGGAATACTTACACTTTTTATGAGAAAGAAAGTGTTTGGAACCCGATTATTATGTTACCAAGCTTTTATGTCATGCGTCACGGATGCTATAATGTAATGAGTGACGTTGGTTAGCGTGTGCGAAAGAAAATCATGCCTGTTCGCTTTGCTGCTTTTTTCTTAGGAAACATTTATGGATACTTAACTAATTATCTGATTATATCTGGAAAATGCTTGAGCGAGGTAAGCACCAATTGTCGTGACGGATTTCTTCTCTGCCTAATGTCCAAATAAAGAAGGTACAGTCAATGGCACGCAAACCTTCATTTTCGCTGGAAAGTCGCCCGTAACGTAACTGAATACAGTAAACGCGCTGTACAAGTGAAGTAAAACAACCGAAAAAGTATCCAGGATAATAAATTTTAAATGTAAAACTTCTAAATAATGTGATTTTCATCAAGATTTTGTTCTACGACTTTTCGAATAACTCTATACTTTTTAGTAATTGAACTTTTTTTTATTATTTAAAATTTTACATTTGTACCATTTCAGCGCTGCCTGTGCGACGCGCTTTCATGCCCCTCCACTTTCTACCACTGTCTAGTCTAGACAAAGACATAGACTTAGACATATTTATTCGTAAAATACTTTAAAATTACACGTCAAGTTGTTTAACATGGATTAATTAAATAAATTAACAATCCATAGTTGCGTATGTCTTTCAATACAATACAATATCTCTCCTGCACCTAACTCCGCGCCGAAATAAAAATTTGAAAAAATACGTATTCACATGTCGTAAAACGAAAGTTGTTGGAAATTAATCACATTTAGAAGTTGTCGTTTTTCAGGAATATAGCTATTTAAAATTACCCTGTATTGTTGTTGTTGTTGCCGTCCTACGGTACTCCAGAGGTACAATGGACCCTTACAAGGTCACGCCACTCCGTCCTGTCCTCAGTAACTCTTCAGGCTTTGCTCCAGCTCAGCCCAACGGCTCACAGCTCGCTTCCAACTGTTCGCTCGATCAATATTGATCGTGTCATTATTTTCTCCAAAACATAAGTTGGGTCCACTTCAAGTGAAAAACCTCAACTTTATTGACCTACTTTATGGCCTATTGGCTCACAATACGTAATCGAATCGGCACTCTCGACCCTCACATCAATTTTACCAACCTGGCGGTATTCACTCTATATTCTGAAGTCTAAACAAAACTTCATTGGCTATAAACATTTTATTAGCCTACTCATTCAATTCAGTTAAATGAAATCATGGCTTTACTTCCTTGTCGATAGTGCAATACCATCGAGGGCAGGCACGTAATAAAGATTTATATCTTGGGGTTCCAATTGAAGCGTAGTTTATAGACTCAAGTGGGAAACTTTGATTCCCTTCCCCAGGATTTATTATTATTTATCCATATTTTTAAGTTCCGGTTATCATAACATTATAAAACATTAAAACCAATTAACTTTAATAGGTTGAATGTGCCGAACTTTTTTTTATTTTTTATAATTTAATTATAAATCTGAAATCTAACTACCACGTTCAAAGCAAAAAAAAACGTCCTGTAACTTATAATAAGAGCATATTAGGGCTCTCAAATAAGTTCCCATAGTATTTATCTTGTTTTTATTTATTATTTTGATTGTAGTATTTTTTTTGGCTTTTGATCAAGTGTGCCAGAAAAAAATACGCGCTGCCCGATACCAGGCAAGGCTAGTGGTTGAGTGGCGACGCAGTGCGTACTACAAGTATTGTATTCCCTTCGGACAAAGCTGCAGTATTTAGCCCACTGTTAAAAGCATTTGATACACAGAGCCTTCGCCCTCGATACGTCTCTGCGTCGAGCCAAAGCATATTATTATACGGGCTACGAAGCGTGGCTGGATGCGCCTAGCCAGGACCATTGTTGTATTGTCCCGCTGATTTATGTATTTACATTCTGGTCCCAGACGTGGAGGCTTTACGGTGACAACTCCATGCCTTGAAATATACTCGCGAGGGTAAAACCTAGGGCTTTGAGAGTCGCTTTTGATCCGGGTGTTAGAAGTTGGGCTTTACCTTTGCGGAAATTGTACTTTAGTGTGGTAGAAATGAAAGAAGTAGGTATATATCATGGCAAGGCATCACTCACTAACTGTGAAGAAAAAAATCGTGAGGAAACCTGACCATATGAGGCATTCTAGCTAACCCTGGTTGACGCAAGTGGACCTTAATCTTACTTTTTTTTTACCACCACAGAAAATTAAATTAAGCAACCCCTTGATAAAAAAATATGTTTACCACCTTAGTGAGTGGTTAACCAAAAATTGGCAAAATAACCGCCATGGAGTGCCAGTGCCAGTTAGCGCTATGAAGGTGGCGCAATTCTGGGACCATGATGCATGATGATGACGTTAACGGTTTTGTCACGAGAAAAGGAGAGTGTCACTTTCGGAACGAAATACGCATTCAAACGCTACCGTCCCTTCGATACTGACAGAAGGGGATTCAATGTAGCTTTAGGCGCCTGCGCTCACTTAGATGTCTTGAAATAGTTATTGCTTCTGACACAGCAATAATTTCAGTCAATTTGCATATTCAGATGGTTAGGCAGTAAGAAATGGTCTGTTGGGAAATCACTTCTTCGCCTTCTTATTATTATTGAGTCTCGGCACGATCGGGAGCTAGCTGCCAGCTCACCACAGTTAGGGTGGCATTAATAGTCGTCAACTCAAGCCCGAGCTCAAGTAGATGATCTCAGAAAACAAAATCGCCGAACGACAATCGTTTGAGTAGCTGTCAGCATAAGTTTGACTTGACATTGACATTAGCCAAGGTCTCAAGTCGGTGATATTGTTTTCTGAGATCACCTACTTGAGCTCGAGCTTGAGCTGACGACTTTTAATGCCACCTTTAATGGTAGTAATTTTTAGTGGATACGTCTAAGTTAAATTGGGTTCCAAGCTGACGAAGTACGTAAAAAAAAAGTATCATTAAAGTTCCGTCAGTCTCCTATCGGAGGTTGTTGTCATTTTTAGTGAACTTCTTTTCAGTGATTCCAAATCATTGATTTACTGCTCTAATGAGCAGGGCCCTTAGCCTGTAACGCAATAGTGCCAAAATGGGCTCCCGGTTGACGGTTTTAATTACGATTTATTAGTGCTGTCGGTCCAGTGTCGGTCCTTTTAATGTTTTTGTAGTACAACAAGGAATATTATGAGTCTAATTCTAGAGAATTAGTTCGCTGGTTGTAGGAGAACAACGAAAAAATCCCGGTTTTGTCCTTCTACCTGGGACGCCATTGATACGCCATTGTGTTACAGGCTAAGGCCCCAGCTCTAATCTGAAATGGCTAGTTCTAGGTTTAATTCTAGTAGCTGCTGAAGTTTTAAATTAAATTGCTTAAGTATATCTAGTCGTATGTTGTTAACTATTTTATGGTCTATAAGCACTTATTCAATTTAATATAATTAATGATAGCTACTAGTAATAGGATGCTGTATTAATTACATTGAATTACCATTATAATAGGTTTTATTAACAATCAAAAGCTGGAAACTCTAATACCTAATGAAACACATACGAGTTTTCTAAATGAAATCGTATAATTATAATTGAAAGTATATTTACCTATAGATCTAACCCAACACAGTAAAGTCAAACGTAAAATTAATTCAGTTGTATAGCTTTAGTAAAAAAATGATGTCTTACTTAATTTTTACATCTGGGTCCGAACCTAGAACTGAAACGAAAGCTGTCTTTTCGTTGCGCTGATGTATTAGTCCAATATTAAGTTCCAGTAGGTAAAACTAACTGCTAAAAATATTGTGTAATTTTAAGGAAAACTTTTTTGATTTCCTATACGCCTCATATTTAAATTTTGAGGAAGAATATATCTCATAAACGGCTGAACCGATTTTCATTCATTCTGGCTGGCTCAGCGACCCATATGATAGTGGATCTTGGCCTCTGCAACCAAAAGACGCCAGCTCTCCCTGTCCTGCGCTAACTCCCTCCAATCCTCCACCTGAAGCTCGCGCAGGTCCCTTTCTAACGCGTCTTCTCAGCGATATTTGGGACGTCCGACTGATCGATGCCCTACGGGACGTTCCTCATATTATTATGCTCTCGTAGCCCGATCGTCTCCCATTCTCACGATGTGGCCGAGCTAGCGGAGTCTTGGGGATTTAGTTTCTCCGATTATTTTGGACTTGGCCAGCAGGTTTTCCAGGTCGGCGTTCTTGCGTATCCTTCATGAGCCATCTTCGCGTTTGGTGGAGAAGATTTTTCTCAGAATTTTGCGTTTTGTGACCAGGAGTTTGTAATCTTTGCACCCATGCAAAAAGGGATTGGTCTTATGACTGTTTTGTAGGTGCGTATCTTGGTTCTTTTTGGTAGAAGCTTGGACGTGAGCACTTTGTGTTAGGAATGCAGAGCATTTCAGCGCATTTGTACCCTGACTGTGTCCGATTTTTATGAAAACTAACTCCGTTTTTGCGTCGGGGTTTAAAAATCCTGACTGTGTGTGAACCAATTTTGAAGAAAAATAACTCTGGTTTTGCGTCGAGGTTTTTTTTTATATTTCCAGGGTCCAACTGGCAGGGCCAATAACAGAACGGTGCAGTACCTAGAACGGCCCGCACGCGACGCCACGCCACACCTGGTGATTTCACTGTGTTAAACGGTAGGAGAACTGTTTCCAACGTTTCTGTCACCTATGAGGTATTGAGTCGGCTGCAGAATATATTTTTTTCTAATTTGTTTCAGAATTTACCTATGTCATCAATTACTTATTATAGTAGGACCATTTTGTGCTAGGTAATTTGGAAAATATTTGATCTAATATCGCTATATCTTATCTAACATATTATCGCACATTTTGGGAAATTTGTCCTGGATAGGTCATGCTATTCAGACCCGAAAACCACCTCTACAAATTGCATTGAAATCACGTGAAACTAGGACACGGAAGAGAGGACGCCCAACTATCCTGGCGTCAATCAGTACATCAGTACAGGAAGCAAACCATCTCGGGATCAGCAGAATGGAAAACAGTTCTAAAATTCTCTGATTAGGGATCTCAGGACCTGATGATGATGATGATGATGAAGTAGTTTATTGTACATATTATATGTATCGATGCACATGTATCGATATAATTTTTGCGTATCAAAGCAGCAGACAATTCTAGGTCAAGCAAAGTCACTATTTGCATTTACAACACCGTCTGAGACGTGAAATGAAGATTCCTAAGATTCCTCATCACGACGAAAGGATGACCTAAGAGCAGGGCCTATTCATATTTGTGGCATTTTACTGCTGACATTTAACTACCTACGACGGCCTGCCGTTACCTATCTAACTATACTTCATTCGAGTAGGTTTCAATCAAGAAAATTACAAGCCTGGTATTGAATGAAAATAAAAATATAATACAAGCATAGAAACATGGACTGTTTTGATGGTAGTTTTTCATACGCATGTAGGGTTATCCAAATAATTTAGTGTAGCATTGTGTTTCGGGGGAACAAATTTGCAACTTCTACTTTGTATGGGAAATTTATAAAAATTTGCGCACTAAACGACTTCGTATGTTTGCTCAAATTGCTTTAGGTTACGGGTTGCATCAGCATCTATAATTTCTTTTGACACACGTCTTGTCAAAATTAGGGGACTATTGAATATTTGTTTGTTCAATTTAGTATCGTCATATCTGAAACTCTTCTATAAGTCTCTAGTGGTATGGTCTACTTACTCTACACACAGAAAAAATTATGTAAGTGCATAAAGTGTTTAAAAATAGGCGAAAACCTCATTCAATTTCAGACTGGCAGCAAGTGAGTTCAACTTTACTTTCTCTGTAATTGTCCATGTCAATTTCTGTTCACAGAATTTTTAATATTATTATTCCACAAAGTGCTCCGATTTTGTGAAAGCTTGATTATACTGGCTCATTATTATAAAAAGCAATTACATGAAACAGAAGTAAACATTCCATAATTTAACAAAGACATTAACATTAACCTGTAAATAAACACATTAAAAACAATAAAACTTTCTCAATTTTTTTTTCTCTTTTAAGCTAGTGAAATGGAAACAAGTCATCACCGTCATCCGCTTTACAGTTGGTCATCTCTTGTAATTAATCTGCAGATAACGCCAAGCCCATTACAATTCCGCCAACTTTACTAAAGACAACCTATACAAAACAAAATCACCCTTATTAGCTTTTAAATAGGGCTTGTTTGGATTATCTTTGTAAAGGGTTAGTACAAGAAATAATCAGCTACTGGACTGCGGGCTAGGGTCTACTCCGAAGCATCTGAAAGTGACTCTCGTTTCTATTGAGCTATTGCAAGATTGCAGCAGAAAAGATAATTGTGATAAGTACATCCATGCACGTTCACTGGGAAATAACGTTCACTAAGAAACCGGCCAAGTGCGAGTTACACTCGCGTATCGAGCTGCTATAGGCGATAATGATCCAAAGATAGACGGGAAAAGAAGACCCGAAAGAAGAAAAATTACATGGTATCGTGACATCAAAGATTGGATTGGATCAAAATATTCATAATATCTAGATAACGCTGCAAAGCAGCTCTTTGCCTACTTATGTATGCGTATGCCTACTTAGAGTCATGAAAGAAGACCAAGATCGAAGTTACACAAGACAGCATGTAAACCCTTACACGCGTGCACTCTATTCATTTACGTTACGGGTGACTTTGCAACGAAAGTGTAAGCGTCTACTACGTGCTGTTAACTGTACCACCCAAGTAACATTTCATTTGGGCCTAGGTTGTAAAAATTGCCTCTAGGTTTTAGAAGGGTTGTACAAAGGTTAATGATTTGCTAGTTGGTTAAATTTAGTATTTGAGAATGATTACTAAGTCCTAAAACTAATAGTTTATTGTGAAAACCTTGAAGTTGCTGACAAGAGTTAACGTTAACGTTATTATGACTTGTGTTTCAAGAGCTTACAGCCTCAGGATCTTATAGTTGTCGTAAGCTACTGATAAGGTTCTGGAAAGGCTGTCATTTAACTTATGTGTGATCTAAAGGTTAAATTTTTAACCTTGATATTACCATAAGGTTTTGAAAAGTTGAAATTGCTTATAAGTAGTTTCTAAAACCTACCTACAACTTTGAGGTTAGATCAGAGTTGTCTAGGCAAACAAATTAGGACTGTGTGGTGAAAAACAAAACCAATAAGCTGTTGTTTTGCGCTGAAGGCATGATTCAATTCCTACAGGAATATTTTAAAACTTGAGAGGCATCCTCAAAACCCGACAGTTGTCTCCGCGACTTCAAAGAATAGGTAGGTATACATTGTAAGCATTACGCCTCTTGAAAAATGAACCGACACAGGGTGATACAAAAAAAGGAGTGGAAATTTTAAGCGTAAAGTGCGTAAAAATGTTATGAATGATTAATACAACGGTAAGTTTTATTATTTTTATTATTTACTAGTTGTAAACTTCTGTTCTCTGTAAACTTCGTATCAGTTCGATTTGAGTAGGCGACAACTCGGACAAAATATTTTCCGACACTTTGTCCGAAATGTCGCTTTATATTTTTAATATTTTTGAGGCGACATCTCGGACACTCTCAACATATTGAACCTGTATCGTACAGTCAGATACTAAAGTATTTAAATATAATACACAGAGAAAGAGCGGTACCGTTACCACAGCTGCCTATTTTAGGATATCTAAAGCGACTTAAATGAGCCGTTTTCCTTGACAGTTAAAGCCTGAATTTAAGCAGTCAGATCGCGTTCGGCTCATTTTTTATGAAAAAGTACTAGGCTTACATAAGATGCTAGGAGGATCATCACCTCAGTTCTTACATAATTTTGTTCCTAACTAACCCCGCGTAATGATGTGAGAACTGAGGTGGTGATCCTCCTACCACCTTATGTAAGCCTAGTACTTTTTCATCAAAAATGATTTGATTTAACGCTACCCTACGCTACGTGTTGACTTGATAGTGGGACTTATTGGCTGTGCTGAGCCTTTGTTACCTACGCAGTGACATGAGACGAGGGGGTAGATTGCCAAACGTTGGTATACGAGGCAAAACATTCAACTATTTTCAACATAATAACGTTAAGATATGCTTACATAAAATTGATGAAATAAAATGTGTATCGCGGGCGACCCACTTGCGGTGAGATCAAATGTTGAAGACTGGATGAGTACACAAGATATTATTTGCATGTGGGTTTGTAACATTTTTATTAGTCCCCTCATAAATAAGATCGCAGGAAGTTTTTTATCCGACTGTACAAAACAGCTTTATTTGTTAGTGTCCGAGATGTCGCCTCAAAAATATTAAAATAATAAAGCGTCATTTCGGACAAAGTGTCCGAAAATATTTTGTCCGAGATGTCGCCTACTCTTCGATTTCGCTATTTATTTTTTTGTAATTTTCAGCTGTTCCTTTAAATCGATGAAGCCATTTTTTTTCATTTAGTGACACTAATGGAAAGCTGGGTATTCAAGATAATAAGTACACATTAAATTAATTTTTTTTTTTTTTTATGAAATAGATGTTTTGGTGAAGGTTTTTTTGAAAAGTATTAAAACATTTTTCACACAAAAAAAAATACAAATACCAATTTTTACAGAATGTATGTGTAATAATGGAGGATACGACAACAAATAATAATGAAAAATAAGGGAGGACCATATACCACAAACATGTTTTTATACTTTTAGAATACCACCCTTAGGCCCGGTTTCTGAATTGAGAATTTCACTAACCAAATGCTTAGGTATCGTTCTGTCACTGCAGATGTCACACAAGAGAATGTGACAGAACGATACTTAAGCATTTGGTTAGTGAAATTCTCAATTCAGAAACCGGGCCTTAGGGTGGTATTCATGAACGATACTTAAACTGAGATCCAAATTGAACTCAGTTTAAACTTAGTTTAAAGTGAGCTCAATTTTGAACTTACTTTAAACTGAGTTCAAAATTGATCTATGTTTAAACTTAGTTTAGTGAGATCAATTTTGAACTTACTTTAAACTGAGTTCTAAATTGATATTATTATTATTCGAATCGAATCGAATCCAACGGAATCTAATCGAATCGAATCGAATCGAATGTAATCGAATCGAATCGAATCGAATCGAAACGGATAGAATCGAATCGAATCAGATATTGCTAGATTCATACTGATTCAAGTATCAAAATTTTAACTGCTCATATCTCTGAAACGGCTAATGCTAGACCCATGTTTATGGTACTCTAAAAAAAGGACTTGACGAGCTTTATCTGATGAAAGCAACAAAAATAATAAAAAGTTATTAAAAATTTATAAAAAATAAGTATCAAAACTTTAACTGCCTATAACTCCTAAACGGCTAATGCTAGACCCATGTTTATGGTACTCTGAAAAAAGGGCATGACGAGCTCTACCTGATAAAAGAAAAAAATAAAAATAAAAAAGAAGTATCAAAACTTTAACTACCCATATCTCCTAAACGGCTAATGCTAGACCCATTTTTATGGTACTCAAAAAAAGGGTTCGACGAGCTCTACCTGATGAAAGCAACAAAAATAATTAAATGTTATTAACTAGTGGTTCGCCCCGAACTTTGAACTCGCGACCCCATATCTCAGCAACCCCTCGACCGATTTGGCTCATGTTTGAACTTAAAAATTCTCTTTACCTTATTTACCTGCCCACCTGACGATCCGACTAAATTTACTCAAGTTATCGTCGAACGAACATTCATACATACATACATACATCGATTGAATTGGATTTGATTTGATTTGATATTGATTTAATTCGATTCTATGCGACTCGAATCGAATCGAATCAATGAAAATTAAATTACTAATTTGGGTCTAGCATTGGCCGTTTAGGAGATACTAGTGGTTCGCCCCGATCTTTGAACTCGCGACCCTCTATCTCAGTAACCCCTCGACCGATTTGCCTCATTTACCCGCCTACCAAATTTCATGACGATCCGACTACATTTACTCAAGTTATCGTCGAACGAACATTCATACATACACACATACAAACGCCGGATTGTTCCAGTAGACTCGGAAAACTTCGCTCGCTCGTTCAAATATGGGCAGTTAAAGTTTTGATACTTATTTTTTATTGAACGAGCGAGCGAAGCGAGCGAAGTTCTCCGAGTCTAATGGAACAATCCGGCGTTTGCATGTTTGTATGTATGTATGTATGTTTCTATGTATGTTCGTTCGACGATAACTTGAGTAAATTCGGTCGGATCATTATGAAAGGTAGGCGGATAAATGAAATTAAAAGAATTTTTAAGTTCGAACATGAGCCAAATCGGTCGAGGGGTTGCCGAGGGTTCTTAAGTTTATATGGGGTCGCGAGTTCACAGTTTGGGACGAACTACTAGTTATTTTTGTTTCTTACATCAGGTAGAGCTCGTCGAGCCCCTTTTTTAGAGTACTATGAACATGGGTCTAGCGTTAGCCGTTTAGGAGATATGGGCAGTTAAAGTTTTGATACATCTTTTTATTATTTTTGTTGCTTTCATCAGGTAGAGCTCGTTGAACCCTTTTTTTGAGTACCATAAACATGGGTCTAGCATTAGCCGTTTAGGAGATATAGGCAGTTAAAGTTTTGATACTTGAATCAGTACACACGACAGCACGTCGACCCTTACACGCTAGCACTTTGCTCGGTTACGTTACGGGCGATTTTACAACAACTGACGTGTTGTCGTGTGTACCATGAATCTAGCAATAGCCGATTCGATTCGATTCGATTCGATTCGATTCGATTCGACTCGTTTTGTTTCGTTTCGTTTCGTTTCGTTTCGATTCGATTCGATTCGATTCGATTCGATTTGATTCGATTCGATTCGATTCGAATAATAATAATATCAATTTTGAACTCAGTAATACCAGTTGGTTAAAGTAACTTCAAAATTGATCTCACTAAACTAAATATAAACAGAGATCAATTTTGAACTCAGTTTAAAGTTAGTTCAAAATTGATCTCACTTTATACTAAGTTTAAACAGAGTTCAATTTTGATCTCAGTTCATGACCACCCTTAGAGCAGCCTGTAGCTGTTTGTTGAACGAAGGTCAAACGCATGTCCCCCTACAACCAAAACTTAAAAGCAACAAATTTAGCTCAGTGGTGGTTTTCGCAACTGGTAAGTCTTGGACAACTCCTGGTAATAACCTTGAAGCGTTGAAAACAGCCTTGTCGTTTGAGGTAGCTCCGCGAGATTACCTTCAGCTCTTATTTTGGAAAACCTTAAGAGCTCTTAGCTGTTACAGTTCTGAAAAGGAAAAACATAATACTTTCAAGTAATTTCCTAACGTCAGCCATATTTAATATTAAAAAATGAAAAAAAAAAACGAAACAAAACCAATATTATAATTAAATAAAGCGTAATCAAATACCATGCGCTACACGATTTATAATATATTTTTTTCATATTAATAGTAGTTTGATTTTTGATGTGACTTACCACCGATCACCAATTTTTTAAATTTTATTTTATTAAAAAATATTCGAAATGTTTAACTTATGAAAGGCCCTTCTTGTATACAGCACTATTATCGTAAAGTTTCACGATGAAGTGCCAATCGCACTATATTTTGATTATTTCCTGACTTTACCAAGCTACTTATTATTTTTATAAACACTTTGCTTATCTAGCCATTTTTAAAGATGGCCGAACGAAAAAGGAATGACGCCATTGTAAATAAGTATTTGAATCTGTTTAAAAAATCTTAAACAGAAGCTATTTAAAACTTGTAAGTCCTGGAAAGGTATTTATTCATATCCATCAAAAAGTTTCTAAGTTGTCATAGAGTTACATCCAAGACTAATTTAGAACTTATAAGTTGTCTTGCAAGGCTATAATAACGTTAAATTAAGGTTGTGAAGGTTATATTTAGGTTCTATGCAAGTAGTTCGAAAGGTTCTGGATTTGAGCTATAGGTTGTGCTGTAGCTCTCAGAAAGGTTCTAAAACCGGGGCCCTTTTGGCACTCAGAAGGTAATTACAAGGTTAATATAACTTTATTGAGAGTTATAAGACTTACGAGCAGATTTCCATACAAAGGTTCTAGAACCTGTTCAAAACCTTTCTACAACCTAAAATGTTACTTGGGCAGCGCTCTTTTTGTACAGTACAGCCCTTTTTGTACAGTATGCTCTTCTGATTCTACCTTATGAATGGCACAGCAGCTTTGTTTGCCCCATTTTTCTTCTTCCAAAACGGTCTCTCAATTCTGAGGATCGGGACCTTATACCTACAATAGTTCTCCACTCCTCACGGTCATAGACGCGGTGAGATACGTGCTTGATGGAACCCCTCTTTAGGGCATCGGACCAGCGCATTGTTTTTCTGCCTCTCACCCGTTTGCCACTGGCCCAAAATCATCAGCTTTTCTAGATTATGGTGACCGCATACTTTGCCCAAAAAAGCTGAGGGCCCCCTGGCGACAGACTGCTGACAGACGCTTTGTTATTCTGAGCTCGTTCAGTTTTTAGGTGCTAAATTGTAACTGGCCGGTTTAAGGCTACCTTTAGGTTTTGGAGTTACAGATTAATGCACATTCTAGAGTAAGGAACCTTTGGTAGGTAGCTAGACAGCAGTAGAGGCGTGTTTCATGTCGTTTTAGCGACGGAAGCTATTTATCTGTGTAGGTACTTCTCAGATATAGCTCCGGGTGATTTGGTGCTTCATTCTTAGAAGAAACGATTAAGGGTGACCACACACAGGTAGATAGGCTAGATTGTGTTAGTATTCAAGAGACAAAACAGGACCTGTTGCTTCACGAAATTGCTCCAAACTATAGCTCCAAATAAAATAAAGACTGAAAATCAATACACGCCGGTGTTCGCGCCCTTTAACGAGGTTTCACCCAGCGTGAACATGTAGAGCGCTCAACAATCTGTCAAAGAACGATGTGTGTGGTCTGCCTTAACACCTTCAAGTGCTACCTCTCTTCCCTTTGTATTCAGCCTTGTTTTAGCATTGTAATTACGTATTGCGTGTAGGTTTCCAATTGCCTTCTACTTCTACATACGTCGGTTTATGTTTGTTTCATCGCGCATTTTTTTCTCAATAATCTTATGCCATTTCTTATGAACTTGGCGAGTATGTTTGTACAGTACAATGTATCTACGCGAGTGAATTCGAATGTAAACTGATTGGTAAGTTATTAAAATCTGTTTTGAACACATAGTAGGGAAAAAGTTAATATTTACTTACTCAACTGATTCATTTATTACTTTTTTGTGGCATGATGATTTTTATCAAACTCAAGAGTGCGATCTCGTGTTATAAGTAGGCAATGGCTAGTTATTACTATTCTTTGAGTAAAAAGCTTTCTAGTTCGTAGATTATTCACATTTATTTGTCAGAAGTGGTACAAGGTAGTATACGATTCAATCAATCAAAAGTAATAATCAACAATCACTGGAAATGTAAATAGGTATGCAAGCGAGAGGGATGCGAAGAGTAAGACTCGCCCAATTTTTCACGTCAAACACATTTCAGCCAATCACGTGCCGCTATTTTGAATTAATCTTCGATTAATCACCTGTTTTAGTTTTGCCGTCGTAAGACCCACGTCGGCAATGTGGGTTTTGGATCGCAGCGTAGTATTTCGGACCCTGTCAATCCTCTTTACGCCGAGTATACTCCGTTAGCCGAATGCACCCGGATAGGTGGGCTAGACTTGCCACCGAGTGGGTGCCCAAAGGCGGATATCGCAGACGGGGCCGGCCGAGAAGAAGATGGCGAGACGACCTCGATAAATATTTGCCGGAGTGGTCGGAGGTGGCTCGGGATCGAAAGATCTGGGCTGAGAGGGGGGAGGCCTTTGCCCTGCAGTGGGACATCATTCAGGCTACATAAAAAAAAAAAATAATAATCACCTGTTACATTTGATCGCTCTTGCAGAAATCTGGCGAAGACAAACAAACTTCAACAAACTCGCATCATCATTATCAGTAATTGTAAAATGCACTCATACTTCCACCTTATACTGGTACAATACAGGGTGTAAAAAATAATATAATCACACCTATTTGCATAATGCAGGCTATAATTGATCTGATCACACTTTAGTTGGACTCCCGATGTTTTTATTCGGCCGAGCAAGCAAGGAGGGTAAAGTTTTTTTTACCTACAATCTGTCTTAGGCAATTAACCAGTCACGGCTTGTTATAAAGTAACGTTTCTTGTATCAATTAGCTCTGTCACACCTTTGTTGCTTTGATGTCTCCATTTTACTCATACTTATCTCTAGATATAGTCTAGCTACGGCTTCATATTGCGAATATGCGAAGAAAATTTTCAGATTCAATATCATACTCGTAATTAGCCTATAATTTGCTTCAATGACTTTGTTAGGCCCTCCTTTTCCTTAACCCAGAGAAAGCTCATGTATGCTAAAAATTACAAAAACAATAGCTAAATACTGAGCAAAAAACCTATGGCCAAAACTGGGGTTACCCTTGACGCTATTGCGATCGAATTGAAAAGTTTTGAAATTAATTTATTATTGAATTCGCATAGTAATGCTTTGATTTTAAATACTTTGTAATGTCAATTCAAAGGTAAGGCTGTTTTATTCAATAAAAACACAAAATGCGTCTTAATTTGTAAAATGTTAAATTTAGTAAATTGCGCCATATTGCGGCCGTATTGGAAAAATGCGTCAAGGATAGAGGGGCAGGAATAAAATAAAATAATCCATTTGTAAACTGAAATATTGAATTTGGTCTTGGAATTTAGAGCCACCGATGCGTATGAAAAGAGGCGTTCCTCTGTTGTTATTAACTAATTATTAAATGATGCGGACATAAATTGATTACTTACGCGATTGATAAGATAACACTACAAACTTACCCTATTGAACATTAGTTACTACTCGGCCGTTTAGTTTGAAAAGGTAGGTAACTGGAGACAATTAAACATTTTTATCACTAACCTAAGTATATGGGTAATGGTGGTAGGTAATAGGTAGGATATTTGGTAGGTTAGTAGGGTACGTTAGTGATAAAAAAGGCCAATTACGGAACGTTCCAGAACCTTTCCATTATAGAACAACGTTTAATAACTTACCTACGCCGAAATCTGTTCCATATTATACCGTTTTTTTTTAGCACGTGTTGAGATGACCCAAAATCGATATTGTCCTCCGCAACCACTAGATGCTATCTCTCTCTATCCTGCGCTAGAGTTGCATGCAGCTGATATGTTTTTTTTCGAGATTTTCGGATCGAGCCCCTATTAAATATGCTCCTATCCATAAGTAGAACAATTATGTAGCTACGGCGGGATCTATCTTTGAATAATATATGTTTTTTCCTTCCGGTCCGTAACGACGGAATGTCAAAACGCCTTGCTATTGCCTGAAATCCTCATTGACTTAATTCCAGTTTGTCTACTTACTGACAAGTACTTGGTAAGTATAATAATATCTGAGACGTCAAACACGGAATTACTTTCTTTAGATTTTAAACAACTTACATTATACAACAAGTATTGACTGCCGATAATCCACAGTACACTAAACTGAAAACAAAAGAATTACGACTCTTCACTTAAGTAGGCCCCGTTTATATTCCTCCTCTGAAACTGTTTCTGATTTTTTAAAAACACCTTCCTTCCACTCGCGTTTGATTGTATCACGTTATATATTATAGCGTTTAACAATAATGGTGGCATTAGTAGTCGTCGACTCAACATCGAACTCAAGTAGGTGATCTCAGACGACTATTAATACCACCCTTAATCACCAGGCTCATTGTCAAGAAGAGCTAGGTTTTACCATCCGTTGATTTGGTAACTAATCTATGTAAACAATCAGAGAATATACGGGTATGTAATCAAGCCAGCGTTTAAGTCCTTATTGCTTGGCAAGAAATATAAAATAGTACGGACCGTTTATGACATGTCCATTAGTGGAGAGGCACTTATGAAGAAGTTTCTTACAAATAATTATCGTTTATTAATTTTTTCAGGATCTATCCCTTAGGCGAGGTCAACTAACATTTTACCTGAGACCTCACACATAAATACACAAGTGTTTAAACTATCTTAGTATTATTGTAATTATATTGCCTCCCTACACTCTGCCTGCAGTGGACGCAATGTAAAACCGACATAACAATAACACAAAGTGAAATGGAAACCATTTAGGCGCTTGTCGAACAAATCTGAGAGACGTTCGTATCATTGATGGACAGGTCATTTCCTAAGCACTTCGCTCTATGACACGCCATGGATGGGAAAAAGATTGGAATAGGAAATGTTCCGGTTAGGCATGGATACATCTATAAATACATTTATGTGAGTTCGACGAATATGACTGATTCAATACAACAGTACATACCTACATTACAACATAAATAATAGGTTAGTGCTTCCGCTTAGCTTTCTCGGGGATATGGGTGCTGTTATGTATTTATTCATCAAAGAATTTTACGATCTGATACGCATACGAATAAAAAAACAAAACGCTGTAAGTAAGACGTAAATCTTTTAATGCTATCTCGTAGCTTCTCAGGTAAATTATGTTTTTTTATACGCAATTATTTATGCTGAGCAATTAAGATGATTTACTTTTCTAAGCAATCTGCTTAACTTACTTTTATATGAAGATTTTTATAAGGTTACAAAATTCACTCGGGACAGGATTTAAACCAAAATCTTGCAGACTTTTTTGTTTTTTTTATCTTACGAATTTAACCAAACTCCTTAAATTAATTTAATGCGGTTGTAGCCTCAACGCGAAACTTTTGACTTCCAAGCAAGAGGTCCTTGGTTCGAATTCGTTAGTGACCAGCGGTGGCAGGCGTCAATATTTTCTAAGTTGCGTGTATTTGTGAATTCTTAGAATACCACTCGCTAATTGTAAAGAAAAACGTCTTGAGAGACTAGGGTGGCATTAATAGTCGTCATCTCAAGCTCGAACTCAAGTAGGTGATCTCAGAAAAGTCAAATGCTAATGGCAAGCCTTGGCTAATGTCAATATCAATCTTAAGATAGTGTATATTTATATGCTGACAGCTAACTGAAGTTTGACATTAGACAAGGCTTGACATTAGTATTTGACTTTTCTGAGTTCACCTTCTTGAGATCGAGCTCAAGTAGGTGATCGCAAACGACTATCAATGCCACCCCTAAATTCCCTCAACGCGTGCGAGGACCAACAACTATGCTTGGTTGGTCTTCGCACGAGTAACATGGGAACAAGTTTTATTGCTTGTCAATACCTGCCAGTTCTTCAATCATTCAGTCACCACGTGTCAATCGTCAATGACAATAAATGCAGGGGTGACAGTTGGTAGTAGCTTGCTACCGTCGTCATAATATCCTACCTGTCAGTCTCATGCATCAGAGCGAGAAAAAATGTGTCGTCCCCATGTTGTCCCTTTGTGAGCAAGTGACACTGCATTCGATTGATTTACTGCGTCTGGTTTACTACGATCACTATTAATATAACCAAAAGGTCTTGTTATACTTTAGGTAGTCATTCTACTTATCCATTGATCCACCGTATCACTTAAACGGGTAAAGTAAGTAAGTAAGTAACTCTTTATTGCACAAACGAAAACATTTTACAAATAAAAATTTAAAAATAACAGTACAAATGGCGGTCTTATCGCTAAAATCGATTTCTTCCAGACAAGCGAATTACACAGATTAGGATGCGGTTTTTTTTATTTGAAAGCAGGTTTTCTAGCAAGTGTTCTTAGATATGTTTTATCAAAATCGGTTCAGCCGTTTATGAGATATACTAATTTGGAGCTGAAATGGGAGTATTTAATTTTTGTTTAATTAGTTGATGTTGTTGTATTGTATTGTAAAAGGGGCAGAAGAGGAAGAAAATCTAAACTGTTACGATCACCAAAAGATAAGACACTATTATGAATGGTTTAGTCAGTATGTTTTCTTAATCAGTTAAGGCGGGGCTCCGTTGAAAGCCAGTGCCCACCGTTGTTCAAAAGTGTAACAACTCGGAAACTGGGTAAAGTGCGATGTCGAGCCGCGCTTGCGCATTCAAACGATCGCTGTTATTCTAATCCGACCCAGTTTTGTTAGCTCTGCGATATTTGAAAGAGATAGCCTGGCTTAGTGCAGTGTTCTTTAGACTAGATTACACGCACTTCTATCGGTTGAATAATTTTATTGATATACCAAATGGGCAGTGGCTATTCTTTGTGTTCTCTCTATTTCTCGTAACTGGTCTTTCTATTTTAGAGAATAACCTATTAAGGTATTTACAAACATATTCATTTAAATATTTCTATGTTATTAAAATTGTAGAGCAATATTTTTAACTGGACTTCTAATTCATTCAATCTCTTACTTTTATTTAAGTAACTGGTTCACTGAATATGTTTACTAAAATCTTTATGACTGGACGTCCATTAATTCAGTGGTTCCCTCAATTTTGAGTATCGTGATTATGACTTGAAGATGGCGGAGAGTAGAATTTCCAACTGAGTTTTATCACTTGTGATGCGGATTAGCCCGCGAACGTACCCTTAACTTTATACAACTTTTTTGTGTGAAAAACACATAATTAAGTTATTTTTATTTATTTATAAGAGTAGTGGTAACTTACCTCGTATCTGTGTGGAAGAGGCCGCTCACGCTTCTCAGTTCTCACCTTGGCGAAAACCGCAATCAGACGATCTGTAACGGATAAAAGAACGACTTTAACAATACCCCACTGCAGGCTGCTGGCCAAGGGAATTCTAACGCCTGACCATGAATTGAAAAAATTGTAAATTAAGAGATCAGCCCTAAGTTATGTAAAACAGTACTCCAAGACAGAGTGATTAGCAGAGAACGTACACACGACAGCACGGCCATCCTTACACGATAGCACTCTACTTCATTACTTTACGGGCGACTTTACAACAAAACTATACACTCTGACGTGCAGTCGTGTGTACAAAGAAACCACTGAATATATCATTAATGCAGGCTGTTACAGAAAGATCCTATCGTACAAAAAGGGGCCGCTTAACTCATCAATAAATGGAACTTTTACTATGGAACTAACTGCTGAAAAATATCAGTTGGGTATACAGGGTGTTAAAAGACCACCGACAGACTCGAAACAGTACGCATACTGGACACCAAAACAAAGTACTTTTTCGATAAATTATTTCTGGGAAATGATTTTGGTTTTCCTGGGTTATAATTTTGAAACAAATTGATAAGTTCAACTTTGACCCTCATTATCTCGAAAGCCGTTGATTTCCCAGGCATAGTTCCATGGGCAAAAATGTTCATCATGATGAGGACAATACGTGGTTTCCCGCTTTGTTGGCGGTCTTTTAACACCTTGTTTAGGTGTTGGGTATTGGGTATGGGATTTTTTCCATCGCGCCGCCTCTCACGGTCTTGACATCCGCATCCACCGGCCCTTTATAATGGTATTAGTCATAAACCTCATGGCAACACCCCCAGTAATCAGATGCCGGCGAAACGAGACCGTTCTCGGAGTAAAATTTAACTATCCAGAACGACCGGCAAAGAATTTGCATGTTTCATGCACAAGATTGCGCTTTATCTAATTTGCTTGAGTGATTTCATTGAGCCTGGCATGGGAAGATGCACACATCCTGCTGATATTGTATTGTTATTTGGAAAGAGTCGGTATTCCATGCCCGAATTTACCACGGTTCATCGGCGAATGCCCTGCTTTTTTGAGGTGAAATTAATTATACCGATTGTATTGGCAGTCACACCTGTGGATCACATTTATCCAAAAATCTGACGATGAGTTTCAGGGTGCTTGTATTGCATCAGCAATGTTTATGTATGCCCACACAGACGGTTTTCATACCATCACTCATAAAAAATGTGGTCACTTCTTCGCAGAGGGATAGGACAGCTACTGAAGATGATAGCTGAAAATTTTGCGTGCTTTTTTAATGTTCACACGACAACACGTCGACCTTTACATGCTAGCACTCTACTCGGTTACATTACGGGCGACTTTACAACAAAAGTGTACAGTCTGACGTGCTGTCGTGTGTACCACTTTGTGCGTACCATATAAACAAAGCTAACTTTTAATTACTAACATAGGATAAGCATACTAACAAAATTAGGTATATGGACCATTGTTGTCTGTTGAATAAATAAGTTATTATTATTGGCTATAAAACAACGAAAATCAATTTACAGGCGCTGACAGATAAAGTTTTCGTGATAGAGAAAATAGCTCCTAAAACAACAAACTTATTACAAAGCTAATTTCTCTCATCACCATAAAACGTCAAACTACACAACACAACCAATAGTACTTTGGACCATTGTTGCGGAGAAACGTTAAATGCGATATCCTGAAGAAACCAAACAAAAAGTTATTAAAGGTAATTTTCACCTCCATCTATCATAATTATGCAGTCAGCTATCAGGAAATATGCGTTTTCGTTAAATATTCGTACGTATTTCGAATACGACAAGAACCACCTGTTACATTACTAAATGATGCATACTGTAACACGTGTGATTTATTGATTAATACTTATAATTCACCGGGTGACATTCTAATTATGTTTATGCATGCATAAAGTGATGTTTCTATTACACAGTTCCTTGCGTGGCTTTCAAGAACGACTCGGGAAATAAGCTTCCGCTTATTTGCCATGTTGAAACATGACATTGGATTTTTTTCTTTGTTGTTTACAGCTCCCATTAGGCTGATGACAAAGATTACTGAATTTCATACAGTTAATTATGTTACATCATAAAATTCAGTTAATTATGTTATGCAGAAATATTATTCTGGGTATCTATGTAGCAAACATGATATCTAACTGATAATAGCGCCTATTGAGAGTATGTGTCTACATGCAATATGATAAGTTCTTACAACATAGTGTTTCCCAATCATATTTCCTTCCCATAGAAACTTAAAAAAATACTTAAGTGACCAAACCTCTTGTGGTCCATGACCTCATATGAATTGAATGAAACCAGAGTTCACCAACGTCTTACCATTCTTCATTGTAATGAATTACTACCGGAAATATCATTCAAACATGGACTTCACTAATTTTTATATAAGTGTTGGCTAAACGAGTAAAAGCAAGAGATGATTAATGAATCTGAGTCATTATTCTCAGTGTTTATTTTCAACTTGCACTTCTAATACCAATGGACATAGGGATGAAATCCAAACACAATGTTTACTTTTCGCCGTTTGAAATAAAAAAACAGATTTTCCCACGACATTATTCACATGGAAAACTTTGAATTTCATAACCTGCTGAAATAGAACAATTGCATTAGAAAACGTAATTCTAAATAGTATTTTTTTTGCTGCTTTCTGCTATCACCGATATGTCATTGGTTTTTTTCAGTCGTAGAATTTTTGGGTTTAAATTTCGCTCGCATCTTTCATGTTTTGAAGAACAGTTCTGAAGTGAGGGTCAAAATTTCAAATGATAATGTCAAATTCCCCAGCATTCTTAGGGTGGAATTAATAGTCGTCGACTCAAGATCGAACTCAAGTAGGTGATCTCAGAAAAGTGAAATGCTATAATGCCTTGGCAAATGACAATGTCAATCTTAAGATAGTGTCTATTAATATGCTGACAGCTACTCAATTTTGACATTACCCAAGGCTTGACATTAGCATTTGACTTTTCTGAGTTTACCTACTTGAGATCGAGATCAAGTAAGTAATCTCAGACGACTATTAATACCACCCTTAAATTCACATGTAAAAAAAGGCAACGAACTGACAGACATCCAAACTCACTTTCACGTCTACGGACGTGGATTACACGGATTTGTGTTATGAAAATGCCTCGGGCATCTCATTTGTATTGCCGTGTACGTACCAATCGTTCAGCGAAAGTGCTGTCAAGTGTGACTGTGAACTGATGTAATGTTGTGTGTGAAGTTATCTTGAAACAATCATCATTAGGACGCGGACGAGTCGTTTTTGTATTACACAATGTTTTTTGTGGTAAAGGTACTAACTATTCGAAGTTAATATAGACCTCCGTATTGACAATGTCACCGACTGATCGAAATATCATTGGTAGAGTCAACAACACGCTTTTGTTCGATTGATGCACTTGCGTCGCACGCGATAAGAGCTATGATTCTAGCTACTCTAGCGTGTCAATACGTTTTTATCGAGGATGAAGGATGCCAGTTATTATGTACTACGGGTAATTTCATCTGATGTGGGTAACATGCCACTAAAGGTCAGGTTAATATGGATACAGTCTGATTTACCGTAGCAGTACCTAAAATTCGTTCCTTTGTCCAAAAAGTTATCTCAAAGCCATCTTAATAGTTTTCGTGTTTTGTATCCAATCTTCACGCAATTAGCGTAAACGGTCTATGCTAAAATGCGAAAATTAACGCAGTCTCTACAAAATAAACTAAAGCAAGTAGTTTAATTGTGAAAACAATTCATTGTTCAGTCTAAGACGATGAAGAAAAAGTGCGATGAATACAGACGATTAAGCTGCAATTACAGTTAAAGAGAGTCTAAGAGTGCGGCCGTTTCATAGAATATAGTCCGATTTGGATCTTAATTTCCTGCGTGCGCGCCGGTCGCAGCGTTTAGCTCTTTATGTCAACATGCACTGATAACTTGCCTGCGCATCAAACGATTTATCACCCATTAGGACGTTTATATTGGGCCTTTTGTGCAAATAAAATGTGCACTTTCCAACGGTCGCGCCACTTGAGAGAAGTGGTGCGAATGCATTTCAGTAATTATGTAGGTAAGTGAAAACACACAGATAGTTAGCTTTTACTCAGTGCTTGTAAGAGCATAGAGGATGGGTTGTAAGCAAATGCTTTTTTCATGCTTTTTAAAGTGTGTCTTTTATCATATCCATTACCGACCCTCCAATATTGCGGCTCTCAAGGTAACTGATATGTATCGTGGAATGTAGATTATTGTAGATACCAAGGGACCAATAAACAAAGCCCTGATAGAACACCATAGAGCAGATTAGTTTGTGTAAATATATTAGATATAAACGAGCGGATGTATCATTCCAACTAATCACACCCTGAAGTGACATGAACTGTGAAGAAATAGCCCAACTTACGCTATTTCTTGCGATCGCCTACAGGTTAGTTACTAAAGGTTTGGTATCTACTTATCTAGTTACTTGGGTCGCAGCAGTGACAAATATGTCTCTACCTGCCATCACTAGTTATTATTGTTCTTGTGACCTTGAGATACATAGAATTAAAAATATGTCTACCACATACATAATGTCTATAAGATAAGGCGATTTTTAGCGCTCTCGAGCTCGACAAAGAACATTGTCGCGAAACCGAACACTCCCAGTCTCTGGAATAAAAAAACAACAAAATTTAAAATACCCCTGACATTTTAGTTTTAAATTAGCATCTGAACTGATTTTGACCAAACATATCTAAAAACACTCACTAAAAAACCTGCTTTCAAATATTAAAAAAAAACCGCATCCGAATCGGTTCACCCGTTCAAGAGCTGTTGCGATGACACAGAAACACACACATAGCGGTCAAACTCAAACTTGTAACACTTCTCTTTTTATGTCGGGGGTTAAAAACTCACAAGTTCAAGGAAAATTATTTCCTTCAAAAGGGTGTTCCATAATATGCTCGATAATTTATCCCCCGCAGATCTTAATAACGAATTCAATCATCTTGCACAATGGCAGGTTCAAACAGAGATAACTTGTCTAAAAACCGAAGCCTCACACGTTTTTACATGCCCTGCGCATCGGAATGAGGTCCTAAGCTCTGCCTAACTATCTGCTATTTACTCGTACAAAGGGCAATAAATCAATCTCCACGAGCTCCTACTTGTGCCTCGTCCAAATCAAGTTGTATGAGGGCTGACACTAATCACTCAGACGGGTGTCTGTTACAAAAACAGACGCAATTCAAAGCAAATAGCGAACGCTATTACGGGTAACGGAAAAACTTGATCCTCGAGAGATGGACGGTCCAGAGGAAAAGTAGATGGAGAAAAATTTTCCCTATAAAATTTTCACTTAGTTAAGGTTTATTTATCCTTTGTCAGTGTTTTATAGTCGTACCATGAATAATATTATATTTTATTCTAAGAATAAAAGAATAGAGGCTGAACTAAAAAAAATGAAAAGCATATAACAACAAACTAGACATCCGTAGACCATATAGAGTTTTCAGACGTCCGTAGACCATATAACTTGAAGATTACAGTCGTATGTATAAAGAAAATTAAAAAAATCTGTAGCGTCCAAATTTTTGTGTGAGTGGAGGTGCCACTTGAAGCCGCATTAAGTATTAAAGGTTTGTTAAATCATGTAAACTAGTGGTTCGCCCCGAACTTTGAACTCGCGACCCTCTATCTCAGTAACCCCTCGACCGATTTGGCTCATGTTCGAACTTAAAAATTCTCTTTGCCTCATTTACCCGCCTACCAAATTTCATGACGATCCGACTACATTTACTCAAGTTATCGTCGAACGAACATTCATACATACATACATACATACATACATACATACATACAAACGCCGGATTGTTCCAGTAGACTCGGAGAACTTCGCTCGCTTCGCTCGCTCGTTCAATTAATTGAAATGATAAACTTCCATTTTGGGAGCTACTTCTCGTATAAAACAATATATACTAACAAGTTGCATTTGTTATAATTGCCCTCTGCGCCTCTATTATCTAAAAAAAAAAACCCAACCGTCGAGCGTAAAAACGCCCTAAAATAGCCCTTATTGAAATGTTAATATATATATTTTTTTGACATCTAAGAACAATTATTTTTACGGTGGATATTAGATATTCAGGGGATATTAGATGTATAGAGATTACAGGGGCTGTTAGACTTTTTCTACCCATTGTACTTTGGGGCTGCGCTTGCGACCATTCAGGCAGAGTAACGACGGGTACGTGTAAACACTCGGCATACGCACAGCTAGGACTAGTAGTTAGAGCTAAAACGGTTGCTATGCGAATGTGCACGAATTGTCCGGTTATTGGAGTGTTGTTTTCGTTGGGCTAGGCATGCCTTATTAAAATATGTAGCCTGTGTAATGTCTCACTGTAGGGCAAAGGCAAATATTTATCTAAATCGTCTCGCCATCTTCTTCTCGGCCCACCTCGTCACCTACTCTGTTACAATTCCCACCTATGAATCATCCATCTAGAAAAAAACTGGCTTTATACCATCTAAATGGTGGTCATTACATGGGTGAATTTACTTAACGCTCTGCATTGTATTACAATCTAAAATAGGTGCTAAGATTCATTCATGAGCGTAGTAAGTACTCAGAGTAAGCCTGCTTCAATGCGGTGATCTTGACATTTGTCACATATTTTGTGAAAGCAGATGAGTGTTTAGATACACTCATCGCTGTAGCAGTGTAGCGTAGATCTATTGAAAATATCGCTGTATTTTCAATAGATCTACGTTTTTGAGTCAATTGTTCATATCACAACGGCGTTGATGAAACTTATGGCACATTAATTTGCTTTTCTGCTGCGTATCACAAGGAAAATACGAGTATCTCTCAACTTCTGCGAAACCTACCAGACAGGCAAATCCATCTGCTATTTCATTCGAATTCGCATAGCAACTGTTTTCCCCCAGTTATACCTACTTCAAACATTCCTAGAGCGCGTGGAGTGTTTACACGAAAGGTTCGCTCTAATTTTAACTGTAAACGCAGCCTTGCTTTTGCTTGTTGCTTCATTATGAAGCGGCCAAGCACTGGCCTTTGATTTGTATGGCTCTTTATAATAAGAAGCGGTCAAGCTGCATCTCTGCTTCAGTTGAACCGACGATGTAATAAAACAATAATAAAAGAGTAACCGGAAAACAGTGGTTGCGTCTGGCACAGGATCGTGCGAGGTGGCGTAAGTGAGCATGAAGAGGCCTTTACTCAGCAGTGGGTGTTAACAGGCTGATGATGATGATGATAAATGGAGGTCCTATGTCGGCCCCAGATTCCACGGAGGAGTAATGGATTTAAACTAGAAGAAGAAGAATTGATCAGCCTCAAGCTTTGTGCAATAAGATTTTTCATATTATACCTTCAAAAAACCTCAGTAGATGCATATCTAGTAAATATACGTACATCAAAATAACTCTCCTGGAAGGTAGCTTTGAGTCTTTGTTAAATAAAAAACGTTTCGCGGTGACTGCCATAGTCGCGGAAAAAGCGCTCGTTCTCACTTCATGTATTTCATGTAATCATATATCTTCATTTTTTTTTCCGCAGTTTATTGCACAGTTTGAAAAACGCTGGCCGAGCCTGCGTGGGGCGACAGTAACAGTTACTGACAGGTGCGCGAGGATGCGCGGGCGTCGATAATTGTACCGATCAATATCTCGCGACTAGGGATCGACTCTTGGGTTTATCCGCTAGTTATAAGAGTGTTTACATTGATGAGACGTAAGCTTTGGTAAAGCGTTTGGAAGCCTGACTTGTTTTTATTGCCAGGTGCATACGCTCGTAGCGTTATATTGCCGATGGAGGAAGGGAATGTCGTAGAGATAATCTCATACAGAAATCTGACTATTTATCTATCTCTGCTATGCCCCTGAAGCTTGTACACTGTTACAACCTTACTTAACTAATACCTTAACTTAATTTAACTAACGAAACCCTCACCGGTTTTTTTTTTTATGACACCTTCGACCTGGGCTGGCTGAAAGAAATTTCTATATCTAAGTGACCTTGTCTTACCTACCCTAAGTGTATCATTTTTTTGTGCAATAAAGTGAAACAAATAAAGACCTTACCATTAATTTATTTAAAACTTCTGCCGATTCTTTTACCAGGATTATTTTGGAATCTCTCTATCTTTCAGCTGATTAAGTATTTTATTTACGTTTTGTTGTCTCTGTGCTGAAATGTAGAATTTTGTTTCACACGAAAATAAAAGAGCATCAATGTCGTGATGTGGCGTCACAGTACAGCAAACCCGACCAACCCATCTAGCTTTGCCAAGTCATATATCTTCTGGGGTACATTGCAACAGCAAAAAACTGAGTAAACGAGATAAAAACTCCAACACTCTCAGACACCTTCTTCGTATACATTGATGGCCATTACAAAAACTAGAGCTACTTCAGCTACGGACAAAGTTTTATCCAATTTACCGGGTGCTTATAATGGAAAATACGGAAGCGGCTCGTAATTCAAGACTTCAAGAAACAACTTACCGTGGAGCATTTAGACCGTACTAGCAAATAAAGTAAAGTTAAAGTAATACGCAGGCATGTTTTCTGACTATGATGATAGAAAGCGTCAGTTAAAAATGGAGGAGGGGCAAAACTGTTTTGATAGCAATTCACGTAATTAATGACGCATAAAAGCCTCCATGAGATCTAGCTGATTAAATGTAGAACCGAGCGATGTAAAGGCATTTTTAAACTTTATCGAAATATTATTTGTTATTTATTTCATACTTCTACCACTGCAGTACTGCGGTGGTGGCCTAGTGGTAGATCAATGGAATCGGAAGCGAGAGACCCAAGTTCGATTCCCGGTGCGGGCATTGACCTTAAGTCATTTCAAAGTTACGTACATTTTTGAATTTATAGTAGCAATACCACTCGCGAACTGTGAAGGATAACATCGTGAGGAAACCTGAGCTATAAGCTTAACGTAACTTTGAAATAAATGAGCGTATGAGGCATTTTACCCTCAAACGCGAAAATCGCCAATCCGCATTGAGCACGCGTGGTGATTAAGCTCTCTCTCTCTCTCTCAGAGAAGGCCTTTGCCTAGCTAGTGGGACATGTGTACAATACATTGTATGCAGGCTACATCTTACTTAGGTTCTTTTACCAGGCGTCTTAGCCACTTACCTAACTCATTTGCTCGCCAGGCTTACAGCCCACTATCAATGCGTTTTAATAGTTAAAATCACGACATCACAGGCGTCTAGTTTATGCCCTGTGATCGCGCATGCCTCTACGGGTGCACGCTTTATAGTGCTGGGAATTATGACTTTATTACAAGGGCACATAGTTGCGACTACGTGGTAGGGTGGCTGAGGCGGTTGTTGGCCTCCGAAAATAGTGATAGTTTTGGAAGAGTGAAAAAGGTGTTTCGAGGTAAAAGACATAAGGAGCGTCGAGGCAAAGAAATCGCACTGAAACTTAAGATAACAAAAATAGTGAAAAAAAATTGCAGTTTTTTAGAAAGTACGATTTATTAAAATTACGGGTTACGGGGTAACCTAACCTAACGTGTTTGGACCCGTGAGTGAGTTGGTCGCTCAGCCATTTAACGGGCTATGAGTTAGTGGCCGGCCACCCTGTTGTCAAAATTTAGTTTGAAGTTGAGTTTAGCCGCATAAGTTTTTCATTGTTTAAAAGTTTATAATAGTATATACTTTAATTTAACAAAAAGTCATAAAAAAAAGTAAGATGTAGCCTGTACAATTGTACATGTCCCACTAGGTGGGCAAAGGCCTTCCCTCAGAGAGAGAGTTTGAGCTTAATCACCACGCGTGCTCAATGTGGGTTGGCGATTTTTGCGTTGAGGGTAAAATGCCTCATACGCTCATTTATTTCAAAGTTGCTTAAATTTGTGAATTTTTTGTAGCAATACTACACGCTGACTTTGAAGGAAAACATCGTGAGGGAACCTGAGCAAAAAGTCATACCTTCGAAAAAATTTATAGTAATTTTTTTTGAAGGTATGACTTTTTGATAATTAAAAGTATATAAACTTATTATTTTACACAAAAAGTCTACTAGAATTGCTGGTCCATAACTGGCTCAGTCACCCTGCTCTGTTACACTTGTAACAGCACATTACTGCTGCGCCCGCGGCCGCTTTAGCGCTTTACAGCTTGATTGCTAATTGCTAGATTGCCTTATAATGCCCGGATTGAAACGCATTATACGCGTGGCAACGGTCCTGAGTAGCTACCACGAGTGCAAAAGAGCTGTGCCGGACATCTGCCGGACGTCTGTCATGTATTCTAATACTATAATAGTAAGGTTGTTTATCCAACTTATCACTTTCAGTGACAGTGACAGTAAGCACTCGTGGTACCTGCTCTATTCCACTAAGTGCGGATACTAACGCTGAAGCTCGCAACTTTATACGAGCGATAAATTGTAAAAATAGAAATTTATAGCGATAAAACGTAAAAATATAAATGTACAAGGGCTAACACACAACGATTTTATAGTCTGAAAGTAATGAGCTTTGTGAAATGTTCACCAGACACAGAACCATATTATATGAACCATTTCTAGTACTTTCTCTCTTTCTGTGTCTATCGCTCTCTCACTGACAGAAGACTTGAGCCCAACGAATGGACAGGTACCTATAGGCTACATCTTACCTTTTTTCGTTGAATAACAAAACATAGCAACGCAGAAGTGTACCTATACCCAATATTTTTCCACACTCAACTTGTTTGCCATGGTTTGTACAAACAATCGACGCCGACAGAATAATGTAAAATCCCCTCTTGGGACACAGTAAATAGCACAAGTGTAAAGGACGCTTAAGCACGTATTTCTACGACTTAAAGTACCGTTAGGATCTAAGTATGAAAAGTAAAAATTATGGATATTTCCTGAAATCAACCAACGTATTTAACAAAAGACAACCTACATCGATACATATTACGACTTTCTAGTGTTTTAAAATGTCCTTCTAACATGTCCCAGACACTGAAGTGTCTGAGTGGTCGCTTCACTCATCTTTTGTGAGAGGAGTAGATGCTAGTGGACGCTGCATAAATCATCTAACTTAGGCTAAGTATATTTTTATGTTCTTGCGACCACAAATGCTTCTATTCAGAGGGCTTACAAAGAGAGTAATCTTCAATTATTCATGTTTTATGGAAAATTTTACTTAGTATCAAAACAACATGTTCGACATGAAACAGTTTCAATGTATCAATAGATGGACTCTAAAACTAATGGCAATTCTAATTTCCAGTCCAATTACCAAGTATCCATCAGTGGCCAAGTTTGTAGTAGACTTTGATATTTCCCAAGCACTTGCATCCCGGTATGCCCTTCTAACAAGCAATCTCGTTACTCAACTTAGCGGTAAGGTTGTTTATTCACAAGGAATGTCAAGCACTAGCAAGACATAGAACATGAGCTTTTAGAGATAAAAAAGTGTGCGCCGCCATTGATTTTGGGAAGTATTTGTACCCAGATGGAAAGAAAAACCTAAAATGTTATCAGTAAGGCTCTACCCCTATATTCAGACCCCAATTCAAAGACACCTATTTTCGACTGACGATTTGTCCGGTGTTTGCCGATGTCACATAAAGCTTGGGCCCTTGCTGGTCAGAAAGAGACAAAGGGATGTTTGTTTACGCTACTTTGATGAAATTTGAGCCGGGAAAGCGAAAGCGCGATGCAGTTTGCCACACTATCGGGAAAATGTTCAAGAAGCGCGAGGTGGTCTCTCCACAGGGGCTAAGTGACTGGTGGATAACGTGCCACTCCTATTCCTATCATGCTCGAGTCAATATTAAATACATACAGAACTGAAACCACTGATTTAGAAATAAAAAATCCGGGAGTAGAGTAGAGGTTCACCTTTAAAGGATTTCCTGAAAACCATCCCTAGGAGGTTTTAGGGCGCGTTTATTCGACACAAATTGTGTCACGCGGCTACCCCGTGGCAACCGCGCGGTGGAATTTGTTTACAAATGCGGAGGCCGCGCGCCCAGAGGATTGCGAGAAATTTGAACGTTGCTACCTTGTAAACAAAGTTCACTCTTGCTATCACTGAACACCAAAGAACGGCGACCGCGCGGCGGGCTCGCGGCATCCGCACGAAAATGTTTGTCTCGAATGTCAGCGCTCAGGCGCGTTTGTTCTTCACGAATTGTGTAGCGCGGCTATCACGTGGTCTCCGCACGAAAATGTTTGTCTCGTTTGTCTACGTTCTTAAGGTTCGCAACCACAGACTTTATACTTTGTTCGCAACTTTGTATCGTATAGAAAAAGTAAGGCCTTTGCATCTACGTAATGAGATGATTTATACATCATAAATGCATCCAGTGGCACCTTCACTCACACTATATGGGAAAACTATTGAATAGAAAACTAGTTTAAGATATAGGCAATGAACCTCAGTCTATAAATTGTTACAAACTAGCGTCTTTATTCGCGGTGAATGCCCCATTTTTCCACGTTTCAGTCATTTGACAAATTCAAAATATCCGCCGTCTTTCCGCCTCGTTACAATAAATCTAATTTAAAATTGTAATCCTTGTCGGAGTGATGAACGAGCGGCTTCCTTCCTCGATATACTTGACGACTTGGCACGGTATTTGGTTCAGCTTTAAACATGCAATTGATGAGGAAGGAGTAAAATTTTTGAACATAAAACTTTAATAAGTTTTGCATGATTGCGCGTAGAGAGCGGGGCATGCCCCATTACTCCTCGAAAGGTTTTTGAATAAAAATATTTTAAAAAACATCTTACCATCTATTTTTACATATTTTTTACTTAATTTGTGATATTGTAAAGACGTAACAAGTCGGCCATCCCTCTCTTTGGGGTAAATAAGTGAGCAAAAACTATATTAAATGTTGTTCAGTACTTCAATAAAGTTTTTTACCAGAGTCACCCTCACTTCCATGTTAGTCAGTTACATGTCCGATTCAATCAAAGAAAACACTCTACTACTACTCTCAATGCCAGGCAAGCACTCAGGTGGCAGACAATCCTTAGTCTAAAATGTGCTAGATGTACTATATTATTGTGTAATTTGTAATTTACAGTATCCTGTAAGATGTACAGTCGGCCACACGCTAGATACCCCTTTTTTTTCGATTGGCGCCCTTATGCCGCGCGCGGTAAGAGCTGCCATGGGGTATCTGTGACTGTGGCCGGCCGTACCTGGGCAAAATGTCTCTTCTTCTTAGGCCCAGTCTTTCCATTTGGGGCTATCTCCAACAACTCCGGCAGATAATGGTCGAGATCATCTCGTGTTTTTTTTTATTTATGAGACATTAAAAAAAATCGTTTCAGAACTTGAACCTGCAATCTCTGACTCACTGTACCAGGTGCATTTCTGTTTGAACTTTTGAGAAAATACTCTTCGTTGTTAAAATTCTTAAGTGAAAACAAGTAGAAACAACTTGTAATAATAATAGCGCCCGCGTCTTGCCTAACCGTTATTTGTTTCTTCTTCTTATGTGAAACCTCATTGAGAAAATGAAACGGGGGTCACCCAAGATCTTTCACTCGGAACCCTGAATACATCCCTGCCCCAGTACTCGATTATACCGCTACAATTCCTACGCTGCATATCGGGGCGCCTACACCGCGCCTGCCCATCCGTCCAGCACCGCGAAGACTACAAAAACGGCCTGACACGCGATCCTCATTCGTATTATCTAATCAGCAGATACGATTAGTGAATAGGAATTGCTGAGCTGCGACGTAGAAGAGTGATTGAGGAAGAAGGTCAGGTCTACGAGTATACATTTAAAAAAATGCAGTTTTAAAATATGAAAATGAAAATAGCCTTTACTTGCCAATAGGTAATTTAAAATAACATAATAAATATTTGCATGCTTAAAATTATATTATTTGAATTAACTATTTAGGTACTTTGTTGATTTAAAAACAGATAATTGAAATTGATTTAAGTTTGATATAAATTAACAAGATTTTATAATAAAATTGTTATTTCAATTACTATTACTACAAAATGTTTATTTTTTAATTGGCTGCCCATTTCTGAGCGAGGGCCTCCCCCAGGTATTTGGTCAGGTCTACAAGAACTCATAAAAAAAATGCAGTTTTAAGATATCACTTATTTAAAATTTACTGCGCCCAAATTTGCTAGACGGAATGGATATACAGGATCCAGTGGCATCTCCACTCCAGTGGCATCTACAATGGGTAAAGCGACCACTTCTAGGCTGCAGTGCCTGGAAAATAATTGAGTAATAGGATACATGCACCTAAAGTTACTTGAAAGTAACATTGAATTGAGTAATAGGATAAATTTAAAGTTACTTATAAGTAACATTAGTTTAATTCTACTAACACATTATAGGGGATTTCCCTTGATACCACTTTCGATCTATACATAATCATGTATGGAGTTATTTTCATAACGATACAATACCTATAAAAATGGAAAACAAGGTGTTAGTCGTGTTTATATCAAATTGCCTTTTATAATAAAGCCGTAGAAGTCGGTTTCGCGTTAAATTCCCGTGTTTGGGCTCAGATACTGCGAACCAGATGCTGCATGTAACAGATACTGCGATCCAGATGCTGCATGTATTTGCCCAAACATTCTATGAATACCTAGTCACGGGTTTCAACTACAACCAGTATCCTATCCTTCTAACCAGAACCATATTTATTATACGATATAGAATTATAGAATTATTCTACGTATAGTAATTTTGCTGTGAAGGGGACTTTGCACCTGAGTGTATGAGTTTTCAGTGAAGTTAAGTAAGGGGTAATTATTATATTTTACAATATTTGGCTAATAAATCACCTTCATAATTAATTAAATAAAAAATGAAAAAAATAAATGAAAGTTTCGAGCTTCAAAGTTTTGTAAGCACTGCACATTTTGTATTTATTTTCCGGTTTCAGTTACAAAACGAGTACAATTTTTGTTATATTTTCAATCCATTTCAGGTCTTCAGGTCATCTGACACGAAACAAACAAACAAACAAAGCATTCATCTCGACAAAGACAGAGATTACTTAGAACAAAGAAAATTATATTACTTGTCATATCTCAACGGTGAGGCGTGTGTTTAGAATAGCTTAATAAGTGCTTTCGATGCGTTTGGAATAGCATAATGAGCGTTTTCGATGACTGCGGGCGACAGAGAGGCTTCCGTGTAGCGCTGCGCTGAATAGCTGACCATTCAAATGGCACATGCCGTTTAAAATTCAATTAATGTGGTATTATACTTACCAGTTGCTATGGATTCATGGATGCGGATGTCGAGGGACCGTGAGACATGACGCGAGGGGAAAAAGACCTATACCTAACAGTGAGCAAAGGTGGGCTGATGATGATGATGATGGGTGATAGGTAGAGCCTATAAGAATGATATGCACAGCACACAGGTAACTGATCTATGAAGGAGCACGATATAAAAATAATATTCACAATTTACGTGTGTCGATCTTTCAATCGCTATTACTAAATACTGTGATCATAATTGAATTGAAACTCTGGTAAGCACTGCACAATGTAGTGCTGTATCTTATCGGAGATTGGTAATCATCTGGGCTATTTCTTCTTTTGAGGCTGCTGACAGGATGATGTCAGTATAATAAACTAGTTTCGATTATATTTCAGAGTCTTGGATAGGTCGTAATCATGGAGGAAAAACGGATCTCTCGCAAATGCTATCTAAGGTGCTGTTAATACGAGTAGTGGCATCCCAAGCTCTGCTTCAGTTTCAAGCTCGAGCTTGAGTGGCTAGAAGCTAGCTTGAGTTTAACACTGACATTAGCCAAGGTCTCAAGTCGGTGATTTTTTTTTCTGAGATCACCTACTTGAGCTCGAGCTTGAGCTGACAACTGTTAATGCCACCCTAATAGACTGCTTCTCACTCGTACTATGGTTATTTTATAATATAGTCGATAAATTAATTCACAGGCTTACTTTTATTAAGCGAAACTACAACGAAAGGCAGTGCTACAATCTCAGTCGTAAATCTACGAGAACGTATCATTATTCCGAAAAGGTAGCGAGAAAGGGAATAAAAATACCGACACATAAATGCAGCCCGCAACATTCACTTTTTGTTGCGCATTCGCAAAAGCAAATATTATGTAGGTATGCAATTTTGGGCGATGTCTTTTAAATTAAATGGTATTCACACCGAGGTGCGTTTACACCACATTTACGGTAAGCATAATATGCAGCTCGCTACATAAAAAAGCTTTGAAATCAATTAAATGCTGGGAAGTTCAAAACTGAAAAAAAAGACAGATAGGGAGATACATCTTACAAAAAAATACTGAATCATCGATACGGAAACCCAGTGGTGTTTTGCTCGTCTGGTCTAAACTTACCAATATACTTTAAAGTAATGAAAGACAATTAAATGACAATTATTATGACGCAACATAGCGGCTATAATGCCCTGTCTGACCGACTCAGAAATACTCTCTCCTTAAAACTCTCACTTTAAGTACCATTAGCGGGATAATTGTTACTTATACCGCTATTTTGGCGCTTTGTTTCCTTTTTAAAAGGCGCAATTTAGGCACAAATGTGAGCATTAACTCACGCACTAAATCAATTATTAAGCGGCGTACAAAGAAAACGAACCCGTTTTTTTTTCTGACCGTGGATCAATGAATAAAAAATTGTGTTGAAATTTCACGAGAAAGGTCCCAGATTGCGCGAGCTTCAGGTGAAAGATTGGAGGGAGGTAGCGCAGGACAGGGAGAGTTGGCGTTTCTTGGTTGCGAAGGCTAAGATCCACCTTGAGTCGTAGAGCCACAAAGAAGAATAAATACGGGGAATAAAATATCTAAAAAAAAAAACACGTGGTTTGCACCATTTTCAGTATAAATTCTGCTCTATCTTTTCATAAAGGGGAGCTGCTTTTACATCAGCACTGTATCATATAAGTAAAAAATATGCAACTTGTATCACATAAGTAAAAAATACTAAGGCATTTGCATCTACGTAATGAGATGGTTTATGCAGCGTCCAGTGGCACCTTCACTCACACTAGATGGGTGAAGAGACTACTCACCGCTGCAGTGCCTGGGACATTATTTTAGATAGAGTAAGCTTGCCCAGCACCTATACCACCATGACAGCGGTTTAGCAGGAAAGACAAGTCAAGAAGCACCAAACCACTCGCTAACGGTGTAAGAACTACATCGTGAGGAAAACCGTAGCTTAGTTGGCTCCACACATACGAGTACGTACCTACGTAAAGGTCCTGTCATATTATTAGTGGGGTTTGCTAAACTCATTAACATAAGCCACTTTTATTGTGCGACCATGTTTGAAATCATGACAAAAAGTTGTTCTATACTACAACTCGATACCTTTACTGCACCAAATATATGGAGCAGGGGCCTGCGTCTGTAACGCAATGGTGCCTCGACAGGCTCTTAGTTGTAGGCTTCAAATGCGATTTATTAATGATGTCTGTCCTTTTAATGTTTTTCTAGTAAAGGAAAGAATATTCTGATTCTAATCTGGTTGTAGGAGAAAAACGACGAAAACCCGGTTTTGTCCTTCTACTAGGAACCTATTGACCCGCCATTGCGTTACAGACTTAAGGTTATTTATTTTTCTACGTTTTAAACTTAGCTCCTTCGCAAAAGTTTCTTGGGTTGATTAGTTTTTTCAGGACCTTTTTGCATTACGCTGATATTACGCTAACTTTCAGGGGATGCTATGTATCTGTGTACACATCATCTCTGACATCCCCTGAAAGTTAGAGCTAGAGCAGCATCAGCTTGGTAAATGCTCATTAAAATTCTTAGAAAAGGGAGAGCACACACTTAATGGTCTGGCAAATAAATCAGCAGCTCTTATTTCGAGCTCGTTAAAAAAAACTTAAGCTAATTGACTGTTTTATCCTTAGAAATTATAGCTGGAGAAAACTGTCGGAGAATCTTTGTCTGTTTTTCAAGTGGAAAATATCGATCAGCTGATGTGAGGATATTGCACGTCGAACCAATTACAACGTGTACCTACAAAGTGATTATCATTGTTATGTAGAGGTACTACCAGTTTTGTGACATTTAAGACCAGTTTCGGCACAAAAAAATTCATCGCCTCTGCCCGCCCTACTAAAATGATCTTGTTACGGTAAAAATAAACCTTTTAGAAATTAATCATAACGGAAAGGGTATAATTATTTTGTTTATAACATAAAATGGTATATCAACGTGTAATTTGTATGAACAGAGACAAATTGGAGGCAGATTATGTCTGAAATTATAATGAGTTACTTAGTAAACAAGTAAACAGTAAAAAGCTGTATTTTTTTTCTTCTATTTTAAAGTTGCTCAAGGTTGTACTCAAAATTCATAAGAGCATAGACTATTAGTGATTTCTCCGCACAAACGTAATCACTTATTTCCTCCCTGGATTATGGTACTAGAGCAAACATTTTTGGTATGCTGGTACATGTCGACCCTTCGCATGTCTGACCGTTTAGGTTTAACACCTTCGAATTCACAAAATAGCGTATTTATAAGCAGAGACACAAGACATCTGTAAAACTGATTTGTAAACTAAAATTTTTAAAAACCAAATTTACTGACATCAAGTAGTGTTTTGCGATACGCGCGATCTTTGCACAAAAATACCCCCCACAAACCCTCAGACACACCCTCTCTCACACACTCACACACACACTTTAAAATTAATAAATAGCACTAGGAATATTTTTATTTAATTTTGTAAAATTGTACTGGAAAGCATGATAACTTAGTAATAATAACCTAGTGTGGGGACCGCAGGTAACCTTATAATAATTGTTACCTAAGAACTAAAATGTACAGACTGTGTTTCCTAACATAAATAAACCTTTTTTTTTACTTCTTACAACAATTCCATATTTTTGATCAGGTATTATTTTTTCCATCAATAATTTTTAATATAACATTAATGAAAAAAATAGGAGGTACATCTTGACGGACCCCTATTTAGTGTGCCTTCGCATGCAAAGATTAATTGGTCGTTGATTGCAACCGTTGACAATCGTTAAGAAAAACTGAACGCAAAAGTAAAACATGTATCGACATTTAAAGTCTCAATCAACTTTTTTCGTAACCTTTCGTTAAACAAATATTAATTTTCTTTTGTTTTAAACTGATTCAGTGAACACTTAAGCCATTGACAGGTACATGAGAAAAAATTACACTTATTGATCCAGATATGCCCTAGAACTTACAGGTTCGACCAGTCCTTGGCATTTCGTTCAAAATGCTTGAACTTTAAATGAATAGCACCAAAAGGTCCTTCTACACTAGTATTCTAGACTAGATCGAAGTAATTATAAATCGGTGCAAGTCTAATCCAAGTATGTATCTATTACGATTGTATTATCACTGGATATTATAAAAGGTATAATTATTTTTTGTTAGGTTTTTTTGTTCGTTACGGTAGTGATTTATTGATCTCTGGTATTTTATAGACTTAAAAATTTGCTCAAAGTGTAATGGCGAGTTATAACGCGTTTATCTACTCGCACCTTAGAGCGTAAGTGCGAAGGACAAACCGGGGACCATTTATTGTATTTTCTTGTTCAAAGCTACGCTGCTGACTAAACTTGCACACGTTTTTTTCCGACACCAAAGCGGATTACAATTTGCAAGGCTTAAAACAAGTTAGCGCGAAGAATTTTAACAAGCATCCCGAACGTCTCTCTTTGAGCCCTAAGTACAACCCATGAATCACTATAAGAAATTACTTACTTAAATGTTAAATTAATTTAAAAGAAATAAAATGCCTACTGCAGGACCCCTTTGAGTTCTCGTTGCAAATAGGTTTTGAAGAATGGATTTGCGACTATTTATTTTTATTTTACCAGGTACACACGAGAGCACGTCGACCTTCACACTCTAGCACTCTACTCGTTTACTTTACGACGACTTTAAAACAAAAGTGTACAGTCTGACGTGCTGTAATAGTGTGTACATACCTATTTACTTACTTAGGCATATGGATATGTACATTTATGTTAGATGATTTCGCCGGCATTTCTAACACTAGATGAAAAAAGTGATAAATGTGACGCTGTGGTTCATGGGCTGGTTTAGATGGAGTAGGCTTGCCCAACACCCATACCATGCCCTCAGTAAGTCGTAGCTATCCAAGATAAAATGTTATATTCTCTTGAAGTCGCCCAAATGAAAAAATAATAATAGCATATTTTTTGCAGTAAAGGCATAATCACATTATGTACTGGGAGACAGGCTTCTTTGCTCGGACTCTGCAAGGCCGCACACACACACAAAGTATAAAAAAATCAATATTAAACCACATTATTTTCAATAAATACCTTTTAAGACATTTGAAAAATGTTGACAAACGTCATAATAATTATAATCGTTATGGTAACTTATTTTTTTAAACGGTTTTTTTAAACGGTTTTATTATTAAACGGTTTTATTTAGCTCACCCCGTTTGTTTTATTCTTGGGTCAAATTTAGTAATTCAAATTTCACCCTCTTCCTGTCAACCGATTAATCTGAAATTTTGTATACACTTTGGATTTTGGTGACAATACAATTATGTTTATTCATTATCATTATAAATTCAAGATGGCCGCCGCTACAAAATGGCGGATAATTTATGTTTTATTAATCCCATCAATATGGGTATCAAATGAAAGGGCTCAACAAGCAGAATACAATATACTATAAAAAATTGAAATCCAAGATGGCGGCCGCTACAAAATGGCGGATAACGTAGGTTTTATCGATCCCATCAATATGGGTATCAAATGAAAGTGCTCAACCAGTATAATACAATGTACTATATGAATTAAACAGAATGCGAAATAAAAACTAAAAACTAGAAAATAAAAATAGGTAAAAAAACTTTTTAAGTTAAACGGTTTTATGTTAAACATACATTGCAATGTTTAAGATAAATGTACTAAAAACCAAAAAATAATAAAATAGATACAGTCGTGGGAATTATAAACATATGCATAGACTAGACTAAAATAAAACCGTGGGGCACGTCAACTGCCTAATTATAGTGTAACATTACAAAACAAACATTTTAATCAACGATTTATAGTTTTATTTTAGTCTAGTCTATGCATATGTTTATAATTCCCACGACTGTATCTATTTTATTATTTTTTGGTTTTTAGTACATTTATCTTAAACATTGCAATGTATGTTTAACATAAAACCGTTTAACTTAAAAAGTTTTTTTACCTATTTTTTTATATTTAAGTACAGTTATGTAAATTATTATTATTCAGAACTCCAAGGATTCTTAAGTCTCGAACGTGATCTAGGTACGTTTCAAAGCGACTGTGATAAAGGTTGCAGTAAGACAATCAAGTCGCAGGAGTCAGCGCCAACGGTAACGCCGCTCAGCGACGCAGTGCACGTAGCTCGCGAGCGTTACGGATGTTTTAATTTTCAGTTCACACGACACCGTACTGCCACAAATAACTCGGAAGGCATAGAAGCTTTGCTTTGGTTAGTTTGAACAACGAAAGAAAATTTTAAACATTTATAATACTACCTATCTACACTATAATATTATAAAGAGGAAAAGTTTGTAAGCGTAATATAAATATATCTCCAAAATTACTCATCCGAGTTTAAAAATTCCTTCACTAATGGGAAGCTACGATATGGCTGAGTGCTAAGTTTTATTGAAATAACAGGAAAAAAAACTAAGTGTGCGCGGACGAAGTCGCGGGCAAAAGCTAGTTTATAATAAGTTGAAAAAATTCGCTCGGGACATGTCTTTAAAAAGTTCCATAGCACGGGTGCTTTAAAAAAACAAAAAGTGAAAAAATTAAATTAAGAACACCACAACATACACATTACACAAATTACTACAGCTATTGATAATGAGGAAATAAGTACATACTATCTGTGTGATATGGTGTAACCCTTATTTTGAGTTTCACTTCAGTTGGGTAAAAAAACACTTTTGACTTTGGTGGTATTCTTTCAGAGTTTCAAGTTTTTCTCACCTCTGTTTTTTTTTAACATGGCATCCACTTTAAAAACGAACAATTTTAGAAAACTGATAAATGACTCTACAAGTACTTTGGTCCACTTTAAAAAAATCGTGACCTAAAATCTATCATTCAAAGCCATATTGATCGAAAATAGAATAAGGATCGATATTAGGATCAATTTCCTTAAAAACTACTATAACAAAAACAGCACTGTGATTTCTGTAGATCGAAACTTCCATTTGCTTTTATAATGTGGTCCAAGGCCGGGTTATTTCAGAGTCGACGCATCAATATTAATAGCGCATGACTTTGTGCAAGGGAAATAACTGTTTTAACTAGAGCTGCTTCACGTAAATAAATGGGAGCACTTCCTAATAACTTGTTCGGTGGTGAATCTCCTACGAACCTTCAATGATAAAGCGATATTTTAAAGATAATAACTGAAGGTTCTTTGGATTTGTATAATACCTAGTCCAAAACTACCAAGATAGCTGCGCACAGCCACACCGTGCATTCACATTTTTAGTTTTAACGCTTCAACTAATTATTGTAAGCAAAACCGAACTTTGTTTTGTAAGGCAGCGCGTTGATGTCTTTTGTATGGTGTTCGAGCAAAATATCGTAGCATCAAATTGTAACTCCCAACAGTGTTTTTTTCTTTATCAGAAAGGGTGAAAAGTATAAAATAGTACACGTAACAATTATTATTATTCTGCTATTCGGGGCTCTAATACTAAAGTCGGGTTAGTTACACCATTTATAACTCAAGAACGGGTGGACCAATTTTTATGATCTTGATAATAGCAGAACAACAATTGGAGAAAAATCACAAAAAAAAAACAATGTCTCCGCGGACGATGCAACCCGCGGCTTAGTTGACCCACACGTATTGACTTGTCTTTTCTGTAGGCTAGGCCGACTTCAGGATGGTACCTACAGGTGCTGGGCAAGCCTATTCCATCTAAAATATTATCATTATCACAAAACAATTTCAACGCCGCAATATCATATAACATCGCAACGCGACTTCTTCCAGCAAATTCTAATTTCTAAAGTGTCATCGACACTCGGTACCGGCGCCGCCAACCTATTATCCCGCGGTGGGCTAACTAACCGGCAATTACGTCTAACCGTCGAAGAACCATTACACCCATGTGTAGTAATTAAATTATCACGCGTTCACTAGTATTGGCGGATTATGTTGTGCTCGAGTGGCGCGGTTTCTCGGTCAAAGATATTGCGACGAATGTTTCTTGGATAGTGAATTGGTTTAAATAAAAAAGCCAGCCTATACGCGCTTTAAGCTAGGCACAGCTAGCCACAAGTCTTCTCTCACAAATAGAGACGGAGAAACAGTGATTACTAGACTACTAGATGCTAAAAAAATCATCTGCAATCGGTGTACAATAAGTGCTAACGTTTTTGTCCCTTGAAAATACTTTTTATCCCCTGTATGGAACAAATAGACGACTAATCGAGTTATAAAAGTTAAACTTGTCAATAAGATTACTAAAACACGAATGAAGTTAAGAAATTCTTGTTCATTCTTCACGCAGTAACACCTCGCAGGTGTTAATTGACTGTTAATTTGACACTTAATTAGCAATTAACGATACACAATACAATATAATTAACCACAGATTTGCAGGTGGAAATGTTCAATTTAATTAGAGGTTAAAACAAATGAAATTCAGTACCTAGAGCAACAGTATAAATGCAAAAGTTTGTTTGTATTTGTAAGTCTTTCACGCTAAAACGCTTGACAAATTTTGATTAAATTTGGAATGGAGCTATCTCCAAAAACAAACATCAAATATAACACATTAAAAAGAAACTAAAGCCTATATCTAAGTAATGAGATGATTAATACAGTGGCAACGTCTAGTGGCACCTTCACTCACACTAGATAGTTGAATAGACCACTCAAACGCTGCAGTGCCTGGGACATTGTTTTAGACGGAGTAGGCTTGCCCGGACCTATATTATATAAAATCATGACAGCTTAGTCGGCCTAGCCCACAGGAAAGATAAGGTCAATACGTGCGGAGCCAACTAAGCCTGTGATTTTTGCGTAGTACATATTTACACTTAGGAGTAAAGCTAAGCACCTAAAGAGCAATATCACGCATCTTACATCCTTATTGTGATAGGTAGTCTGTTACACAATTCACAGGCAGAGGTTGTAAAACAGCAAGTACGCTGAACTTCTGACCTTTTCATCACAAATAACTCTAAAAGTGTACTTGGTACATATTATACTTTATATGAACTAGTACCTACAAGACTGTTTTGTTTTAAATGTGATGAATAAAATCCAATTTATTTATTTATTTATTTATTATCATTTTTCTCCAGTCTACGCGAGAGAAAAAGCGGACAAAAGCTAGTTATCTTTATAAAACCAAAGCTAACCGACCAACTACATATTAGATACGCAGCCACACCGTTTAACGCATAATAATGGCTTAATTAAAACCTAACAAGTCGGGTATTAGCCTTAACACACAATAGCCAAGTGAGAGTTCTAATGTAAATGTTTATTTTTGTACCTAAATACACTTGCTGGTATTGCGAAGCATACGATTGGATAAAGGAGATGATAACACTTTTCCGACTGACACTGAAATTCAATCCTCATTTTTACCCGATTAGGTGAAGTAAAAAGAAGGGTTATGACTTTTGTGGTCAAGTTTTTTGGTAGTCATGTTTTATTTGATATTTTTGCAGTAATAAATAACCTACGCTCCTAAATAATTTAAATTTGCATTGCATAGTCGAGAAAAGAATATAACAAGGAATGGAAAAGCAAAACCTAATTCCTTTCGGGTGGGTTGGATTTTCCAATCAACCTAGCAAAAAAATGTGGAACAGAAACAGCTTCGTCGGTTTGTCGCTTGCTATCGAGCGTCTCCGAATCACATCGCTCTGTAAGTAATGTAATTAGACACAATTTCTAATTCTGAATGCAAATGCTACTGAATACTGGACCCCTTTCACTATCATTGTTGACCAGATCCGTTTGGCTAATGATTGAAATCTTGTTTGCTTTCAGTTCTGTGTATTTCAGTCTATCTTTATTGAGCTGTATATGCAATACAACGGGCCTGATAAAGTTAAGAAGGCGAACTTATTGAAAGATTTTTCTTCCAGACTACCCCTTCCAGCAACACCTAAAAACTTTACTCTGTAGGTGCTGTATTGGAGTAGACCTGGAGTAGACATTAACCCTGTAGTCCAGAAGTATTGAAAAAAAAAACCTCACATATTGTTCTAACGTAATATAAAAAAATGTGAGCCCGGCATTTTCAGAAAATCTTGAAGACTTTCAGGGGGTCTACCAGCTAAGACGAAGCCGATTACCATTGGCAAAAATCGAAGTTCAATTTATGAAAAATGTACTGCCAGCCAATTCATTTTACTGCCACCCAGTTCATTTTTCATAAATCGAACTTCGATTTTCTCCAATGGTAATCGGCTTCATCTTAGCCGGTAGACCCCCTGATTATCGTTTAAAAACTTTCTGCCTTACCACATGTTTTTTGACATGAACCTTCTATGATACTTTTCTATGCTTACAACACGCATAATAATAAAGCATGCAAACTAAAATAATTCAAACGCCCATTAGTCGGTAATAAACTTTACGATAGCTCTATTTGCAAAAAATACATCTTAAGAGAAGCCATGAGAAATTTCCGAAATTTCTCACATATTTAAACGTCTTAACTCATTAAGATAGCTATTTAAATAACTTTTTTTCTATTCGGAAGAGGACTGTACGAGTTAGCGGAGATGTATAAAGAAATTGAATAGTATTTCTAGCTCAAACTAAACTAAACTTAATGGAAAAGAGCAGGGTAGTACAGTACACTTTATCGTAAGGTTCAAACTTATGAAAAATTAAGTATCGTATGGTACGTAAGAAAATGATAAAATTAAATGATAATTATTATGAATATTGCAACGCATCAAACATCGGTATGAATCACAATGCCAAACCTTATGTCCGGTCATTATAAAGTCATAACTCAGCGAAAGTTTCGCCAACTTAAACAGCTTAGCATGGCAGAGTTCGCGTGCTTACTCAAATTCCGGCAAAATTATCCCAATTTCTATCGCCCCTATTTTGTGAACGATAACTTCTAAACTTGCTTGTCAGAGGGGCATGTAAAGCGTTGTCATGTCATGTCTGGTCTAATATCCGTGAGTCATTTTCGCGATTTGCCGACGACGACGTCGCATCGTGCATCGGTCTCGCAGTTTTTACTCAATTACACACTTTCATTCATTCCATTTGAGTCGTGTGATATATCAACGTACTATGAGGTGCTACTCAAGATCGTTAAATAAAGGCGTTGCTGATGTATCAAATTTTCCTATCCATGCCGCGCCATTTTAAACTTTGGCATAATTATTAAACGACAGTAGAACTTTTTAGGTACTTGCTAAACTGTTATTTCTGGAAAGAGTTATACCTATTTGGAATCATATAGAGATACCGAAGTTTTTTTTTGTTTAATTTCTCTTTGAATTCGCATAGTCATGCTTTGATTTTATATACTTTGTAATGTTTATACAAAGGTTAGGCTATTTTGTACAATAAAAAAAATTGCGCCCTAATTCGTGAAATATTGAATTTTGTAAATTACGCCATATTGAAAAAATTGCTTCAAGGGTAAAGGGGCGGCAATAAAACTTATTTTAATAAATCGAGAGTATGCTCCCAGACAGCCAGACATTCCATGTCTTCATTTTGGTGAACTGAAGTATGATAGAGTCGTTTTAGACATTTCCGGCCGAAACACTTTCTAGTATTTTAACTTTGAGACCTGTGATTATATGCCTTTTTTCCTAAGTCATGTATCTTTGCCAAATTATGAGGTAATTTTCACGACATTATCTTGAATAATATTTAATTGTAAGTATTCAAGTTTCCTTTGAATGTCGTTATTTAGGTACACAAGGAGAGATTTTTACCATGATGAGAAAATAACATATTATGTTGCTGGAAGCTATTTCTTACTTCTATTTCCGTTGGAACTTCCTTGATTAATCACGCCATGTTATTAAAAGGAAAATTTTCAACAACATCTTTCTCTAGTTCTTAATTACACATTACCTTAGGACTATTTTCTTTCAGACACTAACTAACTCGTTCCGCACTAGATGACCAGACGGAGTGACCGGTCGCTCTTTGCGACTTCTGGTCGACCCTATTTCAAGGTAATAACTACTAAACTGAGGCCCACCAAAGCGTTGACACCTCAGCCGGTATAGATCTATTGCTGAGTAGTAAATTTCACCAGTGTAGCTAGAGGTGACACAATGAAAATGCCGTGTTTCAGGACTGTGGTGATCCAGTAATCATAATAATAACTTTCTATTAGTTAAACTACGCTTTTTATGGATTTGACACTCGTTTTTAGGGTTCCGGGCCTCAAAAGGAAACGGAACCAGTTTAGGATTACTTTGTTGTCCGTCTGTCTGTCTGTCATGACCATTTTCTCAGTAGTGTCGCCGGGCAAACCAGTAGTGTCGCCGGGTTTCACGAAGTCTCCAGTTGAAATGAAATTTATTTATTTTTGGTTCAAAAATACAAGATACTTTTTTGTTGTGCGACATGGCACTTACTGTAGGCAAAAAACCTGTGTTGTGAGTTGTCGCTGGCGTCGAGATCCAACGTCGGCACCTTAAATGTCAAACAATCAATCGAAGCCCCCACCCATTGCAAAAGCCACCTCCTCGTCAATCCCAGCGCTGGGTAATGAAATCAAGCCCTCACCAACATGACATGTGATCCTGACAACACTCCGAGCATGTGTCATTCGTCGAGACAAGATTTACGGGGTCCCTAAGATGAATTGAGAGGCATTTCTTTAGCTGATTAGCGTTTTATGGCTCAGCCCAAGATATCCGGGGCCAGCGGCGCTCTTGAGGTATTTAAATTGAACTGAAAGATGGTATACTTGGTCTAGGGTCCACTTGCGTCAACAAGGGTTAGCCATTAACTCTGAGTTAACGTCAATAATTGTATGGAAATGTCAAATCAACTCAGAGTTAGTTGGCTAACCCTGACTGACGTAGGTCCGCCGTAAGTAGTAAAATCAAAGGAAATTTTATCTTCCATAAATAACTGGTTCGACGTTATCCGCTTAAACAAACCGTAATTTCGATTAATCTAAAAAAATGCCGGGTTTTCAGCCTCCTTCAAGTTTCCACAGGCTCAATTTTTTCGGAAAATTGGGTGTAGCACTACTGTATGTACTGTAGGTACAAAAACATCCTAAATTTTCATTGAGTTCGGATTTTTCTCAAGGTAGCCTACCGATGAAAACCTCTGACGACTGGGTTAATGGTATTTTACCTATGACTTACAAAATTACTACATACCGCCTCTTTAACTTAGCGGTAAATCAATGCATTCCACAATTTATTATTATAACATTTACCTATGACTTATGTGTATTTAACTAACTTGCTATTAGGTAAGTGTTAAGGTTTTTTTAATTGCGTTGCCTGTGAGAAAAGTTCTGCCGTACTTTTAATTACACGTTTTCTTGAAGAAATTGCTTTAACTATTAACCTTTTTACAATCGGACCTATTGGTATTTCGTATTCAGTGGGCCATTACATAAAACTGACAATGACAATTTATCATCACATGATGTACATTGCGTAGCCGATTAGGCATTAAAAAGATTACAAAAAAGGTTAGGATTGTAACCAAATACTCAATGTATATCGAATAAACTATGAATTTATGAAATGGCCCACTGATATTCTATACATACAGGGCTGAGATTTTGGCGTCCTGATGGGCCTCAGTTTAGTAGGAGTTACCATAAAGGATGGTTCGCCAGAATCTTTACGAGACCTCCATGAAATACCTACCGTTCTTCTAATAAACATGAAATAAATGCCAAGAAGAACCCAATAAAAGCCACATTAAATGTCAAGTTATAATCGGGATAAGATTTAGGTATCCAAAGTTTATTAGCGCGCTTAGTAGTTTCCTGACGGTTGCTAGATTAGATCTAACTAATACTAATACTAATTTCAATATCAGTCAAATTACTACAAATCAAAAAGGCCGCAACCCTTTGGTCGTAAACATGTCTAATGATTCTCAACGCATATAAACCCACTCGGATTCAATAAGTTCATAACTGACTCAATAAACGCTTGTAAAGGTACTGTAAATCATGAAAACTATCGACCCAATTCACAGGCCATCCAAGCACGGTGGCTACTCTTGGCGAGAATTTGTTATGGATACTTTTATTACAAGTTTCAATTTTTTTTTTAACTCCAGTTGGTATCTAAGTAGCAAACGATATCTTTTTTTAAAACTCTATTCTAAGTGTTTAATTTTATGTTGTCAAAAAGTTTCCTATTAGAACCATTAGTGGTTTCAAATTAATTTATTTATATCGATGGCTCCTACGTAAACTACCGTATGTTCAAAAAGCTAACTTTCCAGGAGAGCCATTTAAAGATGTTTTCTTTAACCGTTCTTTTGATTTTAAAGCTTTTGGTTTGAAATTTTTACCATAATTAGGTTATTTTGGGCTCGATTTTTATGTGCTAAAGTAAAAGCTGTATTTTGAATACTTTTGGAGATATTGTTGTTACGATTCTTTACGACGGGGTAACGAAGTAAGAAAATATCGTATGTTAATCTTACCATTTTTTACGGCGTGGATGAGGTAACTGAAAATATCGTATGTTTCACATACCATGTTTTACATGGATAAATCGCAGGTAAAATGACATGTATGTGGCACTTACAGTTTTTTACTTTGTAAATCACATGAAAAATAGTATGGTATGTAACATTAATTTAGTAAATACATGGGGAAATATTAAAATTTTAAATGGGACCAGAGGTTTATCTAAGTGATAATTAATATTTACTTCATTCATTACATTTAGTAGAACCTAAAACTAAATTATAAATAAACATTTATATGAAATAACTTTTTATACTTCCTTATGTTTCCATTCCACTAATCAATTTGTATATTTCCTATTTTCCCAACTGTCCTCTTCGGAACTGCCACTGGGGTGGGGACTTGGGTAAAATTAGTGGCGTTTAGCACCCTGGCAAATAGTAATTTTATTTTCAACAGTTTACTTGAAGCTCACGACCGAATCAAATATTTATTCTTTCCGACTTCAAGATATTTAATGAAAAAGTACTAGACTTAAATAAAGTAGGAGTAGCCCATTGTAGACTCTCTGCCTCAGTGCTTTTCTCATTACTTGGTTTTTTTTTAAAGGCTTGCATAAACTCTAAAGAGGCCTACTTTAGGCTTACCAACCCCGATATTATCCGTTGAGCTCGAAAAGGACGGTTGGGAAATAAAATTCATATTTGCCACTGAGGTGGTAAACACAGCAATTTTTTTCTCAAACACCATCCGGTTACAGTTTTGAAGAGAACAGTTGGAAATAAAGACTGTAAATTAGTAAGATATGAACAATATTAAGAATTCCTGTAAATTTTAACGAATCTGTATTGGAAATTCGTATTTGGAAATTTAGGATGATGTTTTCACATAGTTATTCTTTAGTGCCGGGTTTCGGGATAACTTGTATCAGCCATTTTCCTATTCTTACTCAGGACATGCAAAACAGGAGCATTTCAGGAGCTAAACTTTACCTAAACTTTCAAGCTTAGGAGCCCATGATAGTTATCCCAAGAAGACTGCAGCAGTCACTCAGACTCAGACGTGTATTTTCTCTGGCGTAGATTGACAGATAGAATACTCTTTGGTTGTGGTGGTTGTTGGTTACTTTGTGATCCAAAGATGAGTCAGACATTTCACCTATTAGTATACAGACTTAGTCAAAGAAGCCAAGCCAAACACAGTGTACCTACCTTAGGCACCAATGAAAGTTTTGGAATATACAATACATCACGCAGATCGGAGTTTCAGTTTGGCTTACTATTGTGTTCATACTTAGAAGCGTTCATATACTCTCTATATAAAGGCCACTGATCCATTAACATCTTCTCGTTACCATGCACATGAACACCGCGTGTCTAGGAATTAGACCAAATGAAATTAATGGTGACGGCTGAGCTTGTCAAGCATACAGACACAGTTCTCAACAAGTCTTGAGTCCATCCAACTGGCCAAAAGAATTAATTTAAAATAAATACAGATTAATCTATGATTTTAATAATTGAATTTATTAACTTATTGGCTATGAACAGATTTGCAGTTTAAAAGTCTGCTGCACACTACCCCAAAATTGGGCCTTTTTAAATCCTTAGGATCTAAGTTTGTGAGTATTTGATGAACCAAATGAGGATCTCTTAATCTTTGTTTTGAAGCTTCTTTGTGGAGTGTTTGTATCTTCAGTAAAAAATATATTATATAAATGAATTTCTTGTTACCTTCATGTGTTTGGTGTTCAGCTTCTATTGGTATTGATTTGCCTACGCCAAGTCAAGTCTCGGAAATTTAGAAACTGAAATTTCATCGTCAACCAAAGCGTATCTCAAGGATGCATACAAAAACGGTTGGTCAGTCTATAAGAAACCACATCCGTGTTTCATTTCAAATCCTTGTTAAAAATAACTCCAGTGAAAGTGAAGGTCCCAAACAGTAGTGTGTAATTTACCATCATGAAGTAAGTATATTTTTTTTCCACCATACGATACACAAAGCGGAAACTTTTATGTTATGGTTTTGTTTTGATTTTTAGTTTGTTCCATCCGTTTAATGAGTAGTCGATTTCAGTGATGGTTTTGTATTAAAAATATTTTTCTACGATAAAAAAGATGTTATTATTAATCAAATCTGCTTTAAGTGGTATAAACGATTTGAATTATTTGAATATTTGAATAAAAAATCTATTTTTTTTTTGTTCAACCTCCATGCAAACTATCGTATCTGTAAGATATTGTCATAAGCTAAGCCTAATATTGCAACGTAAATAAGTCTAAGTGACACATACAATAGTTAACAGGTTCATATAAACCAAGTAAATAATCGTACGTGTTACATACGATACAACATCACTTTTTATCGACGTCGTACAAAATGGTATGTGTAACATACCGTAGCATACCCCCTCGAAAAATCAACGTACGTAATCGTATGTGTTACATACTATAGTTTTGAACAAGATTGATAGAATACGCAGTAAAACTAACAAAACTGAATACTTAACATGTTCAGTAAGAACATGCTTCATCAAAAAACACAAGCTCAGATCTATATACTTCCCACGTAGAGAATGGTAAGATATACTTACGATAGGCGTATCATGCAATGTGTCCCACGTAAACTACCGCAAGAGGTCGATACGATAGTTTACGGCGCGCCCGTGATCAACATACGATAGTTTACGTCTGAAAAAATCTTCATTTTTGAATATTATTAAGTTTTTGTTTTTGGGATACATGCGAAATAATCATCTAATGACAAAAAACGAAAAACATGAAAATCGCCATTTTGTGGGATACGGTAGTTTACGTAGGAGCCATCGATATGTGTCATCCTGTGGGGCCATTCCATAAAACTGACAATGACCATTTGATGTACATTGCATAGCCAAAATTAGGTATTAAAAAGGTAACAAAAAAGGTAAGGTAATGTACGTCAAATTGTCATAATAAATTATGAATTGTGGTTTTATGAGATGGGCCACTGATGTTCCACAATGCAGCTGGTAGGATATCCTAGAGGCGATCTCTAGGTTGGTCGTGTTTTTTGGAAGCGCAAAGTTTGACACTTGAGAGAAGAAGATGTATAACCGTATTTTATTTTCTTCTTTTAGGTGTTTCGCTCCATTTGCACCAGTGTTGTCTTTAATTTCAGCTATCTCACACGGAATTATGTTCTAAAATGCTGTACTTAGTAACATTTAATGGTTCGCGATATTCACACATAATTTGGTACGAAACGGGTCGGATAGTGGTTATTTCTTTCGTTAAATTAATTAGCTTTATTGTCTCGACGTTTCGGGTGCTTTGCGTGCAATTCCGTGGTCAAGGGCAGGCTCGGGCAGATAATAAAGATTTTTTTTTTACCTATAAAAATAACGGCGATTCGACCCCTTTTGAACCAAATTATGTTACGGCTGCCATGTCCATTTTATTGGATCCTAAGCTTTAGAGTAGCCCCAGTTCCAGTATTTAGAATTCAAAGCTAACGGCGCAACGAGCTGTATATTAGTGCCCTTGCAAATATGGACAGACAGGCAGATTCCACGGGACAGTGCGCGCACGACGCCGGCTAATAGGTGGAAAGTGGACTAACGCGTGTTTTGCTCACCTAGAGACAAAGGCGGGTTTCACTGGTTGCGGATAGAGGGTAGCTAAGTGGCTTCTTGACGGAAAGGTCGCTGGTTTGATACCCGGTAGGGCCTTGTATCTTACATGTTTTAACCTTTAGTCAAACAGAGGTTTTATAGTTTAACATTTTGTGTATTTTGTTTGTGGCATGGTAGCGCCCCAAATGCATGAAATGATTACAATTGGGGTTTTTTTTAAAGGTGACTTGATCGGAAGGCTGCTCTTAGGGGGGTTAGGACCCCAAAAGTTAAATAAAAATTATCAAAAGTGCAAAGACAGAGTATAATCCCAGTGGATAAGCAGGTGGATTGCAATCAAGAGGTTGCAGGTTCAATGCCCGGTGTTTCGCCATATCGACTTCAACTTACCTACCTATGTACCCATGGTGAGTCGTATGCGGTTATTGAGTTGTATGCGGCCTTTACGTATACGTTGGCTGTAGATGGAGTTTTTGCAGTGAACATTTGCTTCAATTGAGAGACAGTCCAATAAAATTAGACTTATGCGTCTTACCTATTAGCCATACGTATGTTGTCTTTCTTCAGATCAAGATTAGCCATACATCTTTCATTACAACTAATATAATGTATATAAAATAAGGCAAAGTAAGTGCCTTATTTTATATAAATTATATTAGTAACATTAGTTTTAGTAGTAACAGTAACAGCAGACCGTCGCGTGACGTCATGAAACCGTATCTTTGAAACGTTGTAAAATCCAAACTACTGAACCAAAATAAAAAATATTGAAATTAGTTTCTCAATATTGTCTAAAGATAAGATTAGATAAGATAAGATAAGATAAGATAAAATTGCCCATCAAACCTGGTGTACAGGGATCACGCACTCCAATCTGCTGTGGGCTGCCAGCAGGGCGACCCTCTCGGACCGGCCATCTTCAGCCTGGCTATCCACAAAATTATCTCCTCATTAGAATCTAAATTAAACATCTGGTACCTCGACGACGGCACCCTGGGAGGCGAAGCAAAATCAGTACAAAAAGATCTAATAACAATTTCGGAAAAATTCAAAACAATAGGTCTAGAATTAAATTTTAACATATGTGAATTATACATCATGGACCACATCGACCAAAATTCTAAATCGACAATTATACAAGAATTCAATAACCTGGCCCCAAATTTAAAAATTCTGGATAATGAAAGCCTTCGCCTCCTAGGGGCGCCTGTCCTCGAGGAAGCCCTGCCCCAATTTCTGTCCGACGAAAAAAATAAGTTTTTTGAAGCAATTCCAGAACTGACCAAAATAAATACACATATGGCCTTCCAAATTATCCGCTTTTGTCTATTCGTCCCAAAATTTACTTATTATTTAAGATGCAGCCCCTTGTTTAGCCAGGCGGCACTGTTGGGGTCGATAGATTCGATGATCCATTTGGCCCTTATTCAAATTCTAAATTGCCCCATTTCAGACCGCTCCTGGCTCCAGGCCTCGCTCCCAATAAGGTTCGGAGGCCTAGGAGTCAGGAAAGTATCCAGCGTCGCTCTGCCTGCCTTCTTGTCTTCCATTCACAGCATCGAGTCCTTGTATAATAAAATTGTGCACCCTTCCCTGGGTGTCACTGAGGTCTCATGCTGTGAGGAAGCCAAGCAGGCATGGAGACTGGCCTGTCCGGGAGAGGACCCACCAAAGGAGCCGACGGTCCAGAGGCAATGGGACGAGCCGCTCTGCAAACTGGTGCAACAAAACCTGCTCGGTTCGTGCGCCAGTGAAACAGAGCGAGCCCGCCTCCTTGCTGTTTCGGAGCACGAGTCAGGTTACTGGTTGCAGGCACATCCATCCGCGTGCATAGGCACGTTGATGGACAACGTGTCATTCAGCACCGCCGTCGGGCTGCGACTCGGCTGCGCCGTCACCGTGCCCCATCGGTGTCCCTGCGGCGTCGATGTCGACCACATGGGCCTACATGGCCTATCCTGCCAACGTAGCGCCGGCCGCCTTCCACGCCATGCGGCCCTTAACGATGTCATCCGGAGGGCCTTTGCAACGGTTGGAGTCCCGGCCATACTTGAGCCACCAGGTGTTTTCCGGGACGATGGCAAGAGGCCCGACGGGATGACGCTAATCCCATGGAAGCATGGGAGGCCGCTAGTGTGGGACGCTACATGTGTCGACACACTGGCGCCCTCCCATGTTTCACAGAGCGGAAGGGCCGCAGGCTCGGCGGCCGGCGCAGCGGAGAGCCTCAAACGGCGCAAATATGCCTCATTAGGGCAACAATATATATTTGCGCCGTTTGGGGTTGAAACGCTAGGTCCATGGGGCCCGGAGGCGCGCTCCCTATTCAAGGAGCTTGCAGCGCGCCTCATCGACTCGACGGGGGACCGGAGGGCTGGCGCGTACCTCGGCCAGAGACTAAGTCTAGCCATACAGCGTGGGAACGTCGCCAGCATTCTGGGCTCCCTGCCGCGGGGCACCGATCTGGGGCAGGTGTTTTATTTGTAAATAGTAGGTAAGTTTTTAGATTATTTATTAGGTTAATCTTATCTCTATTTAATTTAAATTGTTATGTAAATGTTGTTAACAGTTGTTTATTTTTATTTATTAAATCCTAACCTACACTTCAAGCTAGTATAAAAAATAAAAAAATAAAAAATAAATAAAAAAAAAGATTAAGCCAATAACGGACTTTCGAACAAAAAACTTTGCCTTCCGAATTATTATTGAAGCAAATGTTCACTGCGAAAACTCCATCAGCCAACGATTAGGTACCTAGAGCTAGACTGTTTACAAGGCTCTACTATGGTATGTAATGACGTGTAATTTACAACTGTTGTTATGCTGACAATGTGTTAACTAACTTAATAGGGAGTGAAAAAAAGAAAAAACACACCTTGTATGTACTGATTGCGTCCGTAGAGTTCTTAATTACCTACAGGATTCTTGTCTATGGGCGGGCGACGATTTTAACTGGAATACTTTCTCAGATAGTGTCTGTGACCTTGCTTTGTGCCTTAGTCTACCTTTTTTAGCCCCTGTCTACCTTTTTTAACCCCCCATAAAAAAGAGAGGTGTTATAAGTTTGACCGCCCTGTGTATGTGTGTGTTCATCTGTGTGTCTGTCTGTGGTAACGTAGCTCTTAAACGGGTTAACCGATTTGGATGCGGTTTTTTTTTTCATTTTAAATCTGGTGTTTTTGGATATGTTTTAATCAAAATCGGTTAAGCCAATGAGTTATGCTAATTTGAAGCTTAAATGTTGGAAGTATTTTAAATTTTTAATTTAGTAGTTATTATTTAGAGAAGGGTGTTTCTGTAAGGTTTAAACAGCAATATAATTGTAAATAAATTAACCTTAAACACGATATGCACCGACACGTAGGAATATGGAAGACGCAAAAAGGGTGTGTACAAAATTGTGGAAAGTGGTAACTCAACTACGTATCCGTATAGTGTCGTTTTTTTTTACATGGTTATCGTGTCCCACTGCTGGGCAAAGGCCTCCCCTCTTGTCATCCACACAACTCTGTCCTCAGCCACCTCTGACCATCCGGGCAAGAATTTATTTAGGTCGTCCCGCCAGCGTCGCCTAGGCCTGCCGCGTCGCCGTTGTCCGTCATGTGGGACCCAATCGGTGGCGATCTTTGCCCACCTGTCTTCGCTCATGCGGCAGACGTGGCCAGGCCAGTTCTATTCGAGCCTAACAGTCGCTGCTCCAACATCTATAATTTTGGTTTTGGAGCGCAGGGTAGTGTTCCTGACTCTGTCGGTCCTCTAAACTAAACTGAGGGTTAAAAAATATGTGAGGCTATGTTGAATATGCGACGACAAGTATACAACATGATGACAACATCCATAAGCGTAAGAGCGATAAAGTTTACCGAAGTCACGAAGGGCATAAAAAACTGTCCACCGACATATTTACCCTATTCTTAAATGGAAATATGAAAATTGATTGTGCAGACAAATGATTAAACTCACTCACTATTGTATCGTGCGAGACAACACTTCTCCACTATCATCATCACTCAACGCGGACGAAAACTGTTAAATTATTCCACAATATGCCAACTATGTACAATGAACCGCACGGACCAATCCGCACTTCATTATAATAGCTCCTATTGTGTTTAGCATAAAGATTAAAACTGTATAATTGGTGCACAGTAGATTATACTGGGTTGAAAGAAAAGAAAACTGTAAACAAACGCGAATCAAAATATATGTGCGCAACTCCACGCCGGACTCTCAGCGCTTCAATGCAATAGATGGGTGATGTGACCACACATATTCATACTGTAGCACCTAGGACATATACCTTATTTCAACTTAATTGGCAGCCATAATCCAAGGAAAACTTAAGGTCAATAGCGTGAAATCATTCTGCGGAGGTACCTAAATAGGTATGAAAATTCCCAATATACTTAATATTTTTTTACTTAATATTATTCTAAAATAGCTAAAATGGGCTCCCAGGTAACGCAATGGTGTTAAAAGCCTCACGGCTTCAATTCCGATTTATTAATGCTGTCAGTCCTTTTAATATTTTTGCAGTACTGCAAAGAATATTCCGATTATAATTCTAGATGATTAGTTAGCGGTTGTAGGAGAAAAACGAGGAAACCCCGGTTTTGTCCTTCGACTTGGACGCCATCGACACGCCATTACATTACGGACTTAAGCTCCTGAATGATAAAAGAAGCTAACAGCCAACATAGATTGAGGGAGGCCTACGTCTAGAAATTGGACAATAGCTTTTCAGTTTCAAGTTTAAGAAACATACACATACATTAAGGGTGGCATTGATAGTCGTCAGCTTTCAGTCTTTCTCGTCCATTTCAGAAAACAAAATCACCGACTTGAGACCTTCGGTAATGTCAATGTCAAGCTTAAGCTAGTGTCTATTAATATGCTGACAGCTACTCAAGCTCGAGCTTTTGTTCGGTGATTTTGTTTTCCGAGATCACCAATTTTAGCTCGAGCTTGTGCTGACGACTATTAATGCCACCCTTAATAAATTAGGTCACTGAGACGCTGCTTCGCTTTTTCAAGCGCTGAAAACAATAAAATGCTACCTAAGTTGAATCATTCAGTCAAATACTGATGCTTTCTCAACTCGCTATTCTTCAGAATCGCAATTGACACTTTCACGTTTGTACGATCCAGTGCGGATCCGATTCTGCAAATCGATTATCGAATCGAGTTACGAATACGATAGGTGGTATAGAAGGCTCGCCTCCATCTCGCATCTTTAATTTAGAACACCCTTTCTTTCTGCTTGATATTCTTAAAGCTCCGTTTAGGGCTAAATAGTGCCACCAATGTTAAAAAAATCATATCTTCCTTCAGAAGAAATTTTTGACAAAATCTTAAGGACACCCCATGTGCCATGTATTTCTAGATTTTTATTTGTAGGCGCCCACTTCGAAATTTACTTTTAAGCTAAAAATCTGGGTTAATTTGACATTTCCATACGAGTTAAATGGCTAACCCTGGCTAGTGGACCTAAGTAGATGAATCAAGAGCCATTGACTTTGGTATAAATGCAGAAACGTTACAAAAGGGCAAAATTAAATTGTGTGGACATCATGAATAGAGAAAAATTAAAACCTCACTTGCAACAAGATGTAGAAGGTGATTGAACCCAAATTCCCATGGTCCAAGCTCCTATCAAATCAACCACGACGACTATTTCAAATCAACTAAGATTGTATGGTTACGTTGTGTACTCAGAAGAACTTCGGCGTTTTATTTCAATCCACCGTTCGAGAGTTCAAATTGGATTCTTATTAATTATTTTATTGAATTAAACGTAATCGTTTCACCTAACGGTACCTGTTAAACTGATTAGATTTGTTTCAATGCTAATCGTGTTTGGCTATTTTATATTAAAAAGTTACGTTGATTGACATAAGGATTTCTTTTTTTACCAAAACCTTTGAGAAGAATATTTTATTATTTTGCTATAGGAAGCCTAGGAATCTATTCAAACCGGCTTTATTGCTGGAAAATAGCTCCTATTGAAAGTAAAACAATTTTTTTTTTTTCATTATTACCTACAATGGGTAGAGTTACGGTGGATGTTTTTAGAAAACTCTGTATAGCTGGGCTAATAAAAGAAGCCGTAGGAACATCCGGTAATTTTACCGGCACAAAAAAAACCTTCCGTGCAAATCAAATTCAAGGTAAATATCTAATAGCTAGAGCTAGAGATTTCCATCTGGGCTTTTCCGTTTCAGAGTAGGGAATCCGATTACACGAAGTGGATATGTCTGTTTATCTGTCACTGCACACATCCGGCGGATTACATACATAGGTGGCTTAGCGCGATATCTCTCAATAATAAAATTAAATAGAAAAGAAAATACTTACTTGAAGAGCTTATTCTACAAGTCAGCTCTTAGAACAATTTGGAAATACTTAATTATTTAAAACACGACCACAATTTATTTAGTTCTGAATTAATCAAATAGCGATTATTTATTTGTCGACCTAACCCGACTTTTGCGACCCAATTTTTGAGTGAATATCGCGAAACATAAAATTTAAAAATTTTCAGCGCTGAACTCACGGATTTGTTTTTTGTACTCTGGCTTGCGATTTCCTCTTTACTAGAGGTGTCAGTTCGAATGACCTTAGGTAACCAGTCGGTCAATGCCAAGTGGTTCGCCCCGAACTGTGAACTCGCGAACCCAGTTACATAACTGTATAACCCTATATCTCGGCAACCCCTCGACCGATTTGGCTATATGTTTGAAACGATATGTTTGAATTAAAAAAATCTTTAAATTTCGTTTACCCGCCTACCAAATTTCATAACGATCCGACTAAATTTACTCAAGTTATCGTCGAACGAACATTCATACATACAAACATACAAACATACATACATACATACATACATACAAACATACATACATACATACAAACGCCGGATTGTTCCAGTAGACTCGGAGAACTTCGCTCGCTTCACTCGCTCGTTCAATAAACTTGTGACTCTACATTTAATAGGCGTGGTTTATAGATCTTTCACCTCTATTAGTGATAGATTCATATAGTTTTTCAAAATAAGAATATAGGTAAATAAAGAAATTATAACGTAACTTCTAGCTAACTAGCCCAAATTAATAAGGAACTTTCGGTATAAATTATAACTGACTTCAAGGATTACGAAATTTTAAACCTCTATAAGGCTTTAAACATTGCAGTTTTCATATAGCTACGTTGCATTTCGTATAAAACTGTGTATAGTTACGTACTATATTTAATTTTATGGAGACCTACTTTTTTGCCACTAAGTATTATGCTTCATTTTTTAAGGACTCTACGCACTGGTACAGAATCCTTACATCTTTCTCCAAATCGTGCAAACTTTGTGATAAGAGACCAATAAGGATTGGATAAAAAAAAGCTATATTTAACTGATACACCCTTTCCCCACTTTAGGCCCTTGATTACCCGGTGAAAAGGTCGTCAAGATTTATGTGATTTCTTTAGTCATACCACAAGTAGGTAAGTACTTAACATTGTGTGTTTGGTTAACACGCAAAGCCTTCAACGGTAGAGTGCAAATCCGTAACTTTTTTTTAATAAACTCATTCTATGTATAATAAAAGTCTATAGCGTGCTAAAATACGGACTAATGATGTCGATTCATTATTTTTACAACCGTAACGGAGCCTCCACAGATTTATGATAAGAGTAACTTCACCCGACGTCTGACTAGCTTTAATTACGTTTTATCATTAATTATTTTCTTGTCTAGAAATGGTAAATAATTAAAATCCTACGCTAATTATTATGAATAAATAAAACTGTAGATTTTTTTGTAAAATGTATACTCAACACACCTCTTCTAATAGTACATGATATTACAGTATCTACCCTTGATTGGCAAATACCCCTAAACACACATGCAAATAACAAACATCAAAAATAACTCACCGGCACAAAAAAACAGCACAGCACACACGGACCAAAGCGAATCTCTTCGTCTTGGCCACCACCGAAAAAAAGGAAATGAAATTCAAACTTCGAACACTTTCAGGAACACCAGAGACGCGTGCGGCGACAGTTCACCAATGACGGACGGCGGCGCGGGCGCAACCAAATGCTAGGCGCGCAAATGTTCAAATGGCGCTACGTACTCTAGGCGCGCGGTTTATACGCGCCTGCGCAGAACGGTTTGCACTTTCGCCCGGTTGCCGCGCTGGGTTTGATAAGCTTTTGACGTGTGGTCTTGATGGACGGATATAGGTGATCAGCCCCTCTGCGCACCATGTAAAACATAACCCTCCGTTTGGGCAGTCGGGTAAATAGTCAATCCACCGATAGTCATGCTTACATTTCACATTAGGGCTGGCTTGGCAACCCTATGCAAAAAAATACCGCACGCATTACCTAGGTATTATTTAATTTTAATATAATGCGTTCTAATTTTACCACTTTAGCAAAAAAATTAGATGCTAAAGATTGCTACCAATTCGCTAACACATTTTGGGCTTCGCCGGATTTTCACTCAAAAGATTTTGTCTACTGCTACCATGTTTTCGCTCTCAGTCCTGTCCATCCAAAGGTTGTCTGGAAGAAATTTAGCGATAAGACCGCAATTTGTGCTTTTATTCTACAATTCTTAAACTAAGTATTAAGTAAAATATTTATTTTGTACAATAAAGAGTTACTTAAACATTTATTTGGGACAGGACTTCAACCCGCAACCTCTCGCATACCGTGCAGGCGCTTTACCAATTAGCCAGCACGGGTTAGTGCTTTAGAAAAAACAAAAAGAGTTACTTACTTCATCTCGCATGTCTCGTACAGCGGAAAGTCGTCGCTCCCAGCTTCCGGTGTCGGAGGCATTAGACGATAGTAAACCATAGACAACCTTGATGCGGACGTTTACGATGATGGAACACTTAGTGGGAGACTTATTGATGTTCCTTTCACACGCCTTCTGGCTCCTGTGCTGTAAGGCATAATACCGTCACACTATGTTGGCTGATTGTAATAAAAGGCTTCCAGAAACAAAATACGTTCGTTAGTTCGTTAGATTGATGGCGGTTTTGAATTTCGATCGTACTTTTTTCATACAATCATTCAAAAGTTGTTTTTTTAACCCCAGATACAAAAAGGTAGGTGTTATAAGTTTGACTGCTGTGTGTGTATGTGTGTCAGTATGTGTGTCTGTCTGTGGCACCGTAGATCTTAAATGGGTAAACCGATTTGGATGCAGTTTTTTTTAATATTTTTATTTTATGGGTCGGCGGTTAAAAATGTAAAAATGTTTTTGGTCAGATCACGGCGGCAGACGGCTGCTGAAAGCTACCCAATTCATTTCACTAACAAAAATTGCCGCATTACAACCAGTATCGAACCAAACGATGAGACATCTATGTATCTCAGACTCATTTGTCTAAGATCATAGAATAAATCAGAATCAGGATCCGCGTAAAGGAATTAGTCAACCAGGATAAATGTTGTAAAAGCCTAAGACTTTGTGGATTAATTCGTTCTCGCGTTCCCCAGGGAACTGTCTAGGTCTTTAGACTGCAAGTTAGCTTCGTGAAAAGTTAAACGTATGTAATAAATGTCCCTAATAATGTACAAACTTTTGCCCGCGACTTCGTCCGCGAAGACTTTTATTTTTCTCGTGAGTTTTCAAAAATCATAAAAATCGGTCCACCCGTTCTCGAGTTATAAATGGTGTAACTAACACTACTTTGTTTTATATATTAAGATATCATACTGAAACCCATGGCTTCATTGGATCCACAAGTAAATTTTGAAAATTAAATAGGTAAATATGGTCAGATAGACCACACAGTTATCTGGGCAGGTCTTTTTAGATATGAAATCTTTCAAATGCGTGAACCATTCTGAGTACATTATCATTAGCTTGTAGATCTCTATCTACATAATATAAAACAAAATTACTTTTCACGTTTTTTTTATCCGCCAACTTCTCCTAAAGCACGCGTCGGATCTTGATGAGGTTTTCATCGTCAGTTAGACATTTTTTCATCATCATGATCATATCATCAGCCCACCTCTGCCCACTGTTGAGTATAGGACTTTTTGTCCTTGCGCCACCGCCCACAGTCCCTCGCCATCCGCATCCATAGACCCTCTGCCGCCACCACGATTTCATCCAATCCGACCCGATTTGCTGGTAATTTTTTTTTATATAAAGTTTATAATGTAGCGCCCTTGTTTTTTTTTTCTAAATTGCACCCGTGCAAAGCCGGGACGGGTCGCCAGTTAAGTTTAAATTAATTAGTAGGAATTTATACGCATACAAGGTAAAAGCTCATCTCTCAGCAAACATTATAATCTTGGTAAATAAATGAATAATGTTGTACGACTCTGACGGGTATGTGTAAAGATTACTGATGGCGCTCAATCATAGGGACGATAATATCTTGCTTAACAGCCAGTTACTGGCTTCCTTTCCTTGATATAGCTCTAGCTTAGTGCTACCTTTAATTTCTCTTTCAATAAGACTATTGGTCGACAGTAAAACAGCGATTTTCGCATCGAGCCTAATTATGCGTCAAATGCTTCGATCAAGCATAAAACTAGATACAACATAGAACTCTGAAATATGTCTGGAAAAATAGATGCCCAAACTGCCTTCGGGAGCTTATTTGCTCGTAGTCTATGCAATGAAAGTAAAACTGTACAGTAATGCAATAAGGTTGAAATTCGAATAGTAGACGTATGGTCGAAATGATGATATCATTTGTTTCTGTGGGGACAAGTTTTTATTGTGATTTTATACGTAATGCGGATTTTATGGGATTTAGTTCGGTGGTCAAATGCGATATTTTACTTCATAGTTAGCGAGACATCATTATCATCAGCCTGTTGATACCCACTGCTGAGTAAAGGTCTCTTCATGCTCACGCCACCGCTCACAATCCTGTGGCAGACGCAACCACTGCTTTCCGGCTACTTGGGCTTTGTCATCAGACCATCTGGCTGGTGGTCTCCTAACTACGAAGACATACAGGAAAATGATGAAAAGCTCACAGTGTTTTTTTTAATCGCAACCATCCGCACCAAGGCTGCCCAAGTGTCCATGCATTATTATCGTCAACACCTCCCCAACCGGATGGCAGGCGGCACAGTGGCTACCTTCCGTAGTAGTCGTGCGACTGACCGTGCTGTAGCCTGTAGCAATTACAAGCAATATTATAACTTTTCGAGTAACGTATCGAAGTCGCTTCAGACTTCAGACTTTATAGGCTTCAGACGTGGACCAAGGTAATAAGGCGGAGTTCAAGCTTAAAGGTAGGCTTACATCTGCTTTAAATAATAAGTTTAGTTTGGGTAAAAGGCGCTGCTTGATTTTACAATTTACGTATGGATCTTCTTTACAGATAATTATTATTAGGTATAGGTACGTTTCACTTCCGAAGACAGAGATATAGTCACCCTTGCCTAAAACGGAGAAACTGCGTTACAAAATGTAGCGGTCGAGTTTTTTGTTAATCTATCCGTTACATAACCTAACGTTCTATCATTACCATCCGGCGTTTAGTCAGAATAGAAAAAAATACAATTTTCTTTTTTGCATATTTTTCAATTAATCAACTTCGATTGGTATGATGAAGACCATTCTATTTGTACAAGCTCGTCGACATAGAAAAAGTTCTTCGAACACAAAATACATGCGATCTGAATTTACACCTTTCTATATTTATCATGTGCATGAATGAAGCCTATTGCGTAAGTTTAACTACACCAGTTTAATAGAACCGCACTTAAACTTGGAGTTATCTCATCCTAGAGCAAATTCCTAACATAAGTTTTGCAATCAACTCAAAGGCCCGGTTTCTGACTTGAGAATTTCACCAAGTAAATACTTAAGTATCGTTCTGTTACGTTCTTTTGTGAGAAATCTGCAGAGACAAAACGATACTTAAGTGCTTGCTTAGCGAATTTCTCAATTCAGAAATCGGCAGAAATGGATGGCATTTTTTTCTACGTCAAATGATCAAAGTGTTCCCACCAATCCTGCAATGCACTTTAATCTTGTTCGAGTATAGGTATTATCCTAATTTGTCCACAATATACCTACTTACTTTTCAATTTTTTGGTTAATATTTTTAGCAATAGGTACTTATTAATCTAAACATATTTTGTGTGTCTATATTTCTGCGATCGTATCGAAAGCAATAATGAAGAGCCATATTTTAACTTCAGCTTTTTTAATCCCGAATTACTAAATTTCTCGTGCATTGGTGCATTCAGCCCCGTGAACAAAATGAATGCAAATCTCCAAAGACTGTCTCACGCAAAGCCATGCCGTTTATCAGAAACCTTTGTTACGTGACACGACAAAAGTTTCGCGAAAAATATTATTTCTTGCAACAAGGTGGCAGGCGCGATTAAAAAGAAATAACTGTTGGTTTTCGGGTTCAATGTGCGATGATCACTTAAGTAAGTACTTTAAGTTATTACAGTCAGCAAAATACGTATACAATGTATACATATTAGAGGTATCACCTATAAATTGTTCACTTCTATTGTGTCAGGAATTGATTCAGGACTTGAACCCTGTCCCGAGCGAATTTTTCGTTAATAGGTACCTATATATCATATATTTTTAAATTTTATCCCTAGCATGGGTTTTTGTATTTTTAAAAATACGCAATTTTATTTTTATTTCAGTGTATTCCGTATGAACCACTGGATATAAATAAACGTAAGTAAAATGCTTTGTAGGTAGCGGCGAGCCCCTAAAAATTCAAAAAAAAGTTTCATTACATAAAAAATATTTAAGATTTATGACGCAATGTCTCTTTCTTATGTTTTGTAATACCCATCCTTTACCTTTTTTCGAGATCGTGTAGGTACAGTCAAAGACAGTGGCTACTCCGAAGGAGAACTCTTATCGCAAGCTGCATGAATAACCAACTTAACTACTAAATTCAAAATTTACAAAACCCCGGAATTTTTACTTCAAATTAGAATATCCAGGAATATCTCATAAACGGCTGAACCGATTTTGATGAAACATAATCTAAAAACACTCTCTAGAAAACCTTCTTACAAATAAAAAAAAACCGCATCCAAATTGGTTTACCTGTTTGAGAGCTACGGTGCCACAGACGGACACACAGACAGACCACACACATATCGGTCAAACTTATAACAAACTTATAGCCCTTTTTGTATTGAGGGTTAAAACATAAGATCTCTTTGAATTAATAATGTGTTACATCAAGTAACAATAAAACCAAAAGCTATGGCACCCATGACGTTAGTCTCTGCCTATCCCAACAAAATGTCTAGCTGTTTTCATTTAATTATCCCAGCTAATAGCAGCTATTTGTATTACGTCTCATTCATTAATGAAAAGAACTGCCGAGTCACCGCACCGAAGATAATAGCCCGCAAAAACCCGAGTTCACTTTGCTTTGTCCATTCATGGACCGTCACTTTCGTTCAGTCTCCATTAGCTACAATTATGATAGAAAAACTGTCGGTATTTTATTCCTACATTGCCTAGCAGTCGCATTGTTCACACATCATTGGCAAATATTGGAAAAATCGTGTTCTGTTTACAATTATAACGAATTAAAGAAACGTTAAGTTTTTTCCGTCTCGGAACATTTATAACACTTGTGTGGAAACACGGGGAATGATTTTTTGACACATTAGTAGCATTCAAACCGAATATTTTTGCAAACGTTTGCGTGTATGTATGTACACACGACAGCACGTCAGAGTGTACACTTTTGTTATAAAGTTACCCGTAACGTAACCGGGTAGAGTGCTAGCGAGTAAGGGTCGACGTGCTGTCGTGTGTAACTATAGCGTCCGTATTAAATTTTGTAGCAGGCACAATAATTGCACATTAGACACAGTGCAAGGAACGCAAGACCAAGGACCAATCAAGTTTTAAATAATAATATTCGTAGTATTGACACTAGTCAATATAATTATACTGTACTTCGCCGAACCGTACCAATTACCCCCATATAAAACTTTCCTTATTTAGATTTCTCAGTCAGCACTTACAAAATATAGGTAGGTACCTATTATATTGAAAGCTTCAGACTGATCTACTGAGGCTCTATACAGCACCTACTAGGTAGAGTGGTAACGAAGGTCTTTAATTTTTTTAAACGTAAAGTGGACTTACATAATTGTCCTACATTATACTTTACATCGCGAGCTTTTTACAAAAACAAACTAACTTCAGTTATGGCATAGTTCTTCCTACTTTACTAAAATTGTACTAAAATAAAAAAAACGTGTCAAATTGAGTATCTCTACCTTTTTTGAGGTTGGTTAAAAAGTGCAGTGACACTCTCGAAGGAAACAGCCTCAAGTTCCTATACTTTAGTGTTCGCAATTATAAGGAATTAACACATACGTATGTTTTATTTTTGCCAATATTTAAAAACACTGGGTGCCATTAATGTGCCTTTTATGAAGCCAAGGGGCGAATCATTCGCAATGTTGAGATGAATTGAATTCCATCGATTACTGATACTTTAAAGTGTAATTAAGCTGGGGCCTTAGCCTATAACGCAATGGTGCCAAAATGGGCTCCCAGTTGACGGTTTCAATTACGATATATTAATGCTGTCGGTCCAGTGTCGGTCCTTTTAATGTTTTTGTAGTACAGCAAAGAATATTATGAGTATAATTCTAGAGGCTTAGTTCGCTGGCTGTAGGAAAACAACGAAAAAATCCCGGTTTTATCTTTCTACCTGGGACGCCATTGATACGCCATTGTGTTACAGGCTAAGGCCCCATGTGCGTAGGTAGCTAGGTTCTTTATGATACTGACCGAGCAGTTGGCTAAAATTCCTTTGCGTAGGGACTCAAATGCCTATCTTGACACCGTAATGACGGCCAAATTGATATCTCAACATACTGAAAGGCCTGGGCATCGCTAAACATGTCACGCATGAGCTATAAAACTTGCAAGCTAATTGGATTAAAAAATATCCTAGCAAAAATTGCAGTAATTAAATAAATCCTCGACCTCGATATTGAACTTTTGAGTGGTGGTCAGTTTCGGGTGCGGGTCAAACTCTATCTACGTACGTATACGAATAGATAATATTAATTATTTTATTTAGCCCTTGAATTTATTATAATTATATACAAAATAAATCGTCCCGAGTGAGTATTAACTTACCAAGCTCTAATCATTTCATAAACAAGCCAAACTTGAGCTTGGCATCAAAGACGAAACCGTAAGCAAAGACATATATGATGCCGATCGATGTAACGCTGAGGACGAGGCGGATGAACCAAATGTAACTCTGATCGCAGCAGACGGGCCGTGAGCGATGCTTCCCTACTGGTTTTGGGTCTTTGGGCTCTAGGCTCGATCTGTGGACGCAATCGACGTAGCTAAACGGTACCCTGAAACAAACATCTGAGACATAAATTTGGATGCTTGTATTTTAATAAATTATTATTTATGTAGTATCCAGTGGAACCCCTATTGACAATACGGTAGGTACACAAGGCAGCACGTTGACCCTTACACGCTAGCACTCTATTCGGTTACGTTACGGGCGACTTTATAACAATAGAGGTATTTGACCGTGCAGCAACAAGCGGCCGTGCGCCCGCGCCTGCCGCTCGCCTGAGCCGAGACAGCCCTCGCCGTTTGAGCATGAGTAGGCTATTATCCGTCGCGGGCGCCGAAGCTTACTTACTATCTTTATCTGTAATGTGACAATAGTGAGATTTGCTACCTACAGTCTGACGTGCTGTCGTGGTACCTACATTTTTGTGAATTTATAAAGATCACTAACTGTGAAGGAAAACATCGTGAGGCAATTCTCTATGAAATCCACTCAACCTTTGAGCGTCAAAACACTCGAAAATAGCCCTTATTTAAATGAACAATCTTTTTTTTACGTTTTAAAACGGTTATTTTTACGGTAAATATTTTAGAGAATACCTACAGGGCGAGCCAACGCGAAAATCGGCACTCCGCAGTGGGCATGCGTGGTGAACTCTCTTTTTGAGTCCTTTGCCCAGCTAGTGGGTTTCAGGCCCGGTTTCTGAGTTGAGAATTTTGCTAAGCAAATGGGTAAGTATCGTCCTGTCTCTGCAGATTTCTTACAAAAGAGCGTGACAGAGCGATACGTAAGTATGTGCTTAGAAAAATTCTCAACTCCGAAACCGGGCCATAGTCAGGCTACAACTTCTTTACCTACCAAGGACAAGGCGACATGTTAATTCTCCTGTTTTCTTCAGCCCGCTTTGAAGTGTGAGTAGCTGCATAGACTGACGGTGTCATTCTGGAAAATTTTGTATTGTATGCAAATTATATCACATGTTTTCAAAAACAAAAGTACCTATTTAAAAAAAATGAGTTAATACGGCGGCAGATAAACCTTGTAAGTTTTTCGTCCACCGATAATTATGTAAATTTTTTTTGTAAACCAATAAGATATAAAAAAAACCCTTTAAAAAAACATACTTCAAAAATCTACAATGCAAGCCGTATAAAGTTATGAAGGTGCAAATAAGTACTACCTACTAACAGTCTATCTAATCGCATGCAAACCAACCGCAAAAGTTATAATAAACATTATAGCCGCAAATTCTTATTTAATTTTAATAAGTAGGTATTTAGATTTTACTTACATGACTATTGTGGTGCTTTTGAATTTTATTGAATCGACCATGTTCCATCAAAGTAGAACCTGAAAATGTAATGGGCTTCATAACTAGGATCGTTCGCATCTACTACAGTCTACATTATACCAAGAGTGAGAGAGAAAAAAAACGCAAAGGGTGCCAGCGATTCAGGATTCACTGAGTTCAGGAGGCTCTATCGTAGACTTTACCTGTACGGGCAGCATGGTAAGCCCGAGATAGGCCCTTCTCTATGCAAAACTGTCAACTTGTCGGTCGGGCTCGAGTTGGCTCTACGCTAACATGGCGATGGAGACAAAAATACAACATTTTTATTAAAATCGCAATAACTACTTTTTGCTCGACATGACCCTAATGTATTGGCATCTCGAGTCCCGCCTGCCATGCTCGCACAATAGACATGGCACGTCTGTCACTCGAGTTCGAGAGAGTGTCAAAACGACCATCCTAAGCATACTGCGGTGGGCGTAGAGTCTCTTTGCATGCGGCGTGGTCTAAGTTGGTGAAAAGAGTTTGAAAAAAAAGCAGGCTTCACTTACTGCCTTCTAAAATCGTATCGCAGATTGTACGACGATAGATACGCCACACACCGGAAATAAACGTACGTGAAGAACACGCACAGAATTGCAACAAAAGAGAAGAACTCTAAAATCCACAGGGAACTTGTGAATGGAGAATGTAATGCCATTTTTCTTGCGGTGTGTCACAGCCTTCTTTATCTAAAAGGCTGTGGGTGTGTCAATAATTTGGCAAAACAAGACCAAATGGTTTGTTGATTTTTTTTTCGTTTGTGTCCAGATTAGGAAAAACTATAAAAAAGCCTTAAACTTTGAGCGCCACCTGTAGGCATTTGAGAAAACTAAATAATGATACCCTTGCTACTCAACAATAGATGGCGCTGCTTGTCGCTTGTTAAGCGTGTGTGTAGCACTATCATAAAAAAAATGTTTTTTTTTTTTTTTTTTGTTATGGCAACAATACTGCTACGTCATTCATTTGACGTCAGTCAGCTGTAATCTGTCAAATCAAAATTGCCCGTGGTGTTTCATGACGAAAGATTATCGAAAGGTATTGTGTTAAATTATCAAAATGCATGATAATTTCGCCGCAAAGTGTCGAAAAGCAACATCAGTTTATCTTATTAAACCACCAAACTCAAGCCATTCACCTGTGAAAAGTGCCAACCCAGGTTATGTTCAATGTAAAGAGTGAAATAAGTTTCGCGTGTATAAAACACGATAAAACATTCCAGTGTCGAGCGTGTCTAGTCAATAAACTGTTAATTATAGACTGCCAATGGTGTAAACTATGAAATAACATACGTTATGTATGAATACCACGATATAGATGATAGTAAAATGAGGGGAACTCTGCGCGATTGGCGCAAAGCGCTACGGACCCCTGTTACATACAGGGTCGGCAACGCCGTGCGAATCCAACCTCAGTTCGTCTTGCTCATTATCATGGCCGGTTGTATCCTCCTAGTTTTATTTTACTACAACCTGTGGACGGGGTCCGCAGACATATCCCACGCCAATAAGTGGTCTGGCACTTTAAGGCCATATAACAATACATATCCACTCACAGCGCCATTGATAAGCGGTGAGCTAGTCACGTTTAGGATCGGTCTTGTGGCCGATCTCGACACAAACTCTAAAAGTTCAGTGAACCCTCATGTTTTCAATAGTTATTTGAAAAAGGGCTTCCTTAGTTACCATTCGGGGACGAACGAAGTGGTGGTCTCATGGGACAAGGATCCGGCTGCTCTGCTGACGTCTACATACTCTCACAAGGGACGAGGAATGGAACTGTCTGAGCTGATTGTCTATGACGGAAGACTCTTGACATTTGATGACCGATCAGGAATTGTAAGTAGCTAAAACATAATGTGTCTGTATGTTTGGCATGTTCTGATCTCACTGTACCAGTATTTTTTTACACTTATTTGGGTATCAAATAATGTTTATCCTGTTGGCTCGTCCATATAGAGCCACTGAGCCTACCTTTCGTTCGGAATAGAGACACATGTGTCCTTAGCGCGATACCAATAGGTCGCTCTAATTTTGTGGGCGATAATAAGCGAGTGCAACCAATCCGAACCAATTTTCCTAATTTTCCGAAAATAAAGGGGGGGGGACAAAGATTTCGAGCGAAATGTGCTGAGCTGAGAATAAATAATGCTAATGTTATGTAACATAATTTTTTAGAGAATTAAGTATCATTATGGAAGTGTTAGTTATCAGAGGTTATCTGTACTGTCGCTAACCCTGTCCCGTGATATACCACAAGGAACTTGTTGTGAAGCATGAGCTCAAGTTAACCACATTTAAACATAACACAAGAAACTATTGATCTAAATACAAACATAATAATAAGAATAAAAAGCTAATCTGATATCAGTTTCATCGCCATAAAGTTAATAATGATAATAGCAAAACAATGTTGATACCAATGCACACCAATTTATTTGATAAATATATCTTGCGAGAAGAGATACTACTCTTGAATGTTTTAAGTCACACTGTAAAATACCATGCTTGTTATGAGATCCTATTTTACATACCTAATTACTCTTATCGTAATATTGTTGAAAATGGGTCACTCATAGTTAATTTTGATGGTAAATTGCAATTAGACCCGTTTCGAAACAAATCATGGGTGAAAATTGCAAATGGCAACTTGTACAACAAGTAAAATACTTTTTTTTGGATGTGTTTTGATACATACAACACAGTTGCTGTACATATTACTATCGTTTTGAAGTAAATAGGCTTTCGTTTTTCCGTGATGACAACTTGTATTTTCATACAGCACTCTTCAATTACTCTTTCTCTGCACTTTCCAGGTATACGAAGTGATCAGCAACAAAGTAGTGCCCTGGGTGATACTGGTTGATGGCAGCGGTCATTCGGAGAAAGGCTTCAAGTCTGAATGGGCAACCGTGAAGGATGAGGTCCTTTACGTAGGGTCCATGGGTAAAGAATGGACCACTGCAGCAGGGCAGTTCGTCAGCAACGACCCCATGTGGGTTAAGGCTATCAACATACATGGAGAGGTAAAGTCTGCTTTTTCCCTATGCTATGATAATAATAACTCTATAGAATATCTACTCAAGTGTATGAAAAGCGCTTATACAGGGTGTTGTTTTGGTTAGTGACACCTGACTCAGGGAAGATAGGTTTAGTTATGCTAAAAACAAAAAATAAGTTTTATATGGTTCGAAAACTTTTTTTTTAAACATTTTAGATACCTTGTTCAATTTATTCTTTAATAACCGCGCGACGTGCCGACACACCCGGCCTTCTCTAAGCGCACGCGTGATTGGTGATGTGGCGCCCGATATTGTGAGTGCGGCTGCAAGCGTTAGTATACTAGTAAGGGGCCACAATTTAATGATTTTTGGGTTTTTTACACTGTTTTTTTTTTTTTGCTTCAGTATCGTGAATAATTTTACCCCTGAGTCTGGTCTGTGTCACTTAACAAAACAACACAATACAAGGTGTCAGCAGCAGCAGGTGATCAGCCCACAAATAGATCAAATCGTCTTTTATTCAAGACCAAGAGGAAAAAATCGGATCTTGAAGCCGATTTTCTTGACCTACCCTACCCTTATGTATGGAACAAGCTGCCGATTTATTTTTGGACTCATTTCCTATTTAAAGAGAAGCATCATAGAGACAGCCTAGAGTAACAAATTGTTAGTGAATACTTCTCCTAAGTGCATTTGCTAGCTTTCACACTCAAAATATAACTACCATAAAATTTTCAGGTGCAGCATCTAAGCTGGGTAAACCAGTATAAGGCGGTCCGCAGCTCCATAGGCATCAAATGGCCGGGCTACATGATCCACGAGTCAGCTGTCTGGTCACCAGTTGCTGAGAAGTGGCACTTTCTGCCACGTCGCTGCAGCACGGAGGGGTACAATGAAACGAAGGATGAATTGAAGGGATGCAACGTGTTGATCACTGCGGATACCTATTTTGCCAATGTGCATTCTGTTGAGGTGCGTATTAGAAGCGATATACTTTTTGTTTATAGAGGAAACCTGAGCGTCTGGGCATCCCCACGAATTCGTCAAGAGGAACGAAACCAGTGCCGTCCACTAGCGCCGCTAATGAAAAAAACCGCAGTGCTCAGTGCGAGTTATACTAGCGTGAAGAAGGTTTCGTACGTCCGAAGTTAATTTACGCACAAATGTTGAGAAACCATACCGCGATCCGCGATGTAGGATTGTAGAGCGCCATCTGTTGGCTGAGATGAGGAACTAATGCGAGAAAATTAATATTGTTTTTTTCCTATGTTATTTTATACACCATGGACTTTATAGTAGGATAGAGGTTATTCTATAATCTATAGGTACAAACACCTTTTGAGTAGGTATTTAAAAAAATATTTAGGTTCGTAATTTCTACAGGGCGCACTCTAAGTCGATAGCGAAACTTTAAGTAGGCTGTCTAAACTTTAAGTAACTTGTACTAGGTGGCGAAAAAAATATCAGCTGATTCATACATTTGGCGCAGTACTGAGTCGACCTTTTGTATGGAACAGCTGATATTTTTTTCGCTCCATTTTTTTCGCCACCTGGTACAAGTTGTTTGTAGTGATCAGTAGACAGCTTACTTATAGTTCCGCTATCGACTTAGAGTGCACCCTGTAGTACTCAAATCTCAGTTGGCTCCTTAGAGTCTTTTGATCCCTACAAACATGAAATAGGATCGGCAATAAAAAAAAATGGTATTAAGCATTTTTTTCTTCTGACTGTACCTTTTTCCAAAATCTGTGAATGCCGTTTATAATATCGCAAAAAGTTATGGAGTCTCCTAGGAACATTTACCTGTAACTATAACGAGGTACCTGCCATTACTGCCCCGTCTCAAAAATCCACCCTGTATTTATCAGGCGTCGTTGTCATTTACTTACACTACCCTGTCTCTTACTTTCAGGTGACCAAGCTGCAGCCAAAGCTTGGCTTCTCGTCGTTCAAATTCATTCCGGGAACGAAGGACGAGGTCATAGTGGCTCTCAAAACAACAGAGTTCGAGGGGAAGACAGCTACATACATCACTGCATTCAAGAGTGACGGTACAACATTGCTTCAAGACACGTTAGTTGAAAACTCGAAGTATGAGGGTATTGAATTTATATGAAGTTAGTCGGTCAATAGAGAAATATTTGTGTAAGTATGTGTATAGTTCGGAATGTTAGTACATACGCTACAATTTTGTAAATGGAAGTCGAATTTTGTAAATATGTAAAATAAAGCAATTTGTTTGTTATAACAACAACACATTTTTTTCTCTTTCACTATAAATATTATAGGGTTTGGATGGATTACAAAGATTGTTATTGTTTTCAATATTTATTTTGGTTAATATTATAACAAAAATATCACATCTTTATCCTATTAGCTGGGCTTTTAACTATCATATCACACATGATAAAACTGAATATAAATATTCGAAATAGAAACATGATACCAAGAGGTATTTTATAACAGTTTTTTTTTATAGTTTAACTAAATGTTCTCCCGCTAAATTCAATCTCATAATAAAACATTATACAATAATTATCTAGAAGTAATTGACTACATAGGCACTGTAACAAAGATAAACATTTAGCACAATATAATTGCCAACCTACATCACTAAAGAAATAAACAAGAGTACAAAAAGAAAAATAAATATTGAAGATTGTCTATTATAACGACAAAAGAAAAAATATAGAGAAATTAATTAACAAAGGAACTAAAGCCAATTAAAAGGACTGTGCGAGGTTTGAGTACCCAAAGTAGATCAGAGCTTTACCAAACAAATATTTTTCTTAACTACCTATTCGATAAAGTGTAGTTTAAGGGTAGACGATAAGCAAGGTGGCGGGAAATTCAAAATTTTCACAGACTTTTACATTTTGTAGCTAAACTGAACTATTTTTGTTCAGCGATTTTTCGTTCGCGAGAATAAAACCGTATTCTTTTCATTATTGTAAACAACAGAACAACAATAATTCAGCCGATTATGTGTTCTGGTCTACGAAGCAGTGGTAGTGCACAAAAAACTTGTCGTAGACCAGAACACATAATCGGCTTAATTATTGTTGTTCTGTTTTATACAATAATGAAAAGAATACTTTGTTATTTCCGCGAACGAAAAATCGCTGAACAAAAATTGCTCAGTTGAGCTACAAAATGTAAAAAACTGTGAAAATTTTGAATTTCAATACTCAATACTTTATTGCAACCATAAGTGTATAAGATCTTAAATAACATTGTTACATGTGAGGAACTCTATGGACCCTGTCGGGCACAGCAAAACTTAAAAGCTAGGTAAATTTCCCGCCACACTACTATCTTCCAGCCTTAATTCAATAATCTTGGCTTTATCCGACCCAGCCTCTATGAATATTTAGCGAATCAGAACAGTTTATTTCGCTAGGTTTCGTTACAAGAGCCCTCTCAGCCAATCACATTATAGTTACAACAAAATGGTGGTACAATACTCAGTAAACCGTAGTTTAGAGATAGTACAAACAGAGATAGTACAAAATTTTCATTGGCTTTGGACTCTATTCCGAAACTATAAAGTTCAAATTACGGAGGCCATATCAGTATTGGACGGAGTCCGCTGTGAACTTCTGATTTTCCCAATAATATATCTTAATTGAAGCCTAAAACTGGGAGCCTATCGAGGCGCCATTGCTTTACAGACTCAGGCCTCTGTATCAAGCTGCAAAACTCCATATTATTATAATGGCTGTTCAAGCTAAGCCAGCCTCGTAGTTAGTGAGAATCAAATTCGTCTCGTAAAACGCAAATCCTACTTCGGGCACAGAGTAGTGTGATGGTGAACGATGGTGTGTCATTTGAGTCCAATATTGCGCGTAATCTCTTCAAAGACCGTCCAGGCGACAGCTGCCATGAGGGTGCGGCGCAGCATTCTTGGCACTGCACCTTTGAAGTAACCTTTCATGCCGTACGTCTGTAATGAACGAAAAAAAGGGTTATTTAAGGGTTGATATCAACTAATGGGTACTGCCCATCCTCACGTTCGGTGCCGAAACATGGTCGCTTACCAAAGCCAACATGGAAAAGATCCAAATTGCACAAAGAGCTATGGAGCGGGACCTGGGGCCTTAGCCTGTAACACAATGGCGTCCCAGGTAGAAGGACAAAACCGGGATTTTTTCGTTGTTCTCCTACAACCACCGAACTAATCCTTTAGAATTGGACTCATAATATTCTTTGCTGTACTACAAAAACATTAAAAGGACCGACAGCATTAATAAATGGTAATTAAAACCATCAACCGGGAGCCCATTTTGGCACCATTGTGTAACAGGTTAAGGGCCCTGCTAGGCATCTCACTCCTTGATCGTGTGCGCAACGTCGACATTCGTCAGAAGTCCAAAGTCGAAGATGTGGGGGCGTGAATCTTAAGATTAAAGTAGAGATGAATAATTGGGCATCTGGCTAGGTTGGATGGACGGTGGACTAGGATAGTCACGGAATGGTGGCCTAGAATGGATAGACCGAAAGCTCAATGGGTCGATGACATTGTCAAAACAGCGGGAGTTCAATGGACGAGATTGGCATTAGACCGAGATTAGAAAAGACATTAGAAAAGGAAGAGGCCAGCAGTGGACTTTATCTATGGGCTGGATAGATAGATAGATCAATTTTAAAAATACTTGTGGTTCGCCCCGAACTATGAACTCGCGAGCCTATATCTCAGCAACCCCTCGACCGATTTGACTCATGTTCGAACTTAAAAATTATCTTTGCCTCATTTACCTGCCTACCAAATTTCATGAAGATCCGACCAAATTTACTCAAGTTATCGTCGAACGAACATTCATACATACATACATACAAACATAAAAACGCCGGATTCTTCCAGTAGACTCGGAGAACTTTGCTCGCTCGTTCAAATATGCAGGAGGTGCAGGGTACCGCGACAATGTTTTTTATCGAGTTTATGAGTGCGATCTGCAAACTGTAGAGGGGTGGGAAAGCCCAAATATTGAGTATTTTTATTTTTATTTTGTAGCTAAACTGAGATATTTTTGTACAGCAATTTCACGACAGTAAAAAACAACACAACAACAATAATTAAGAAAAAATAAAATTAAGTCATAAATTATGCAAATTTTTTAAATCGTTGATTTCTGTACGAAAATGTATTTCGTGTGACCAACCATGATCCACCAAAATGAGAAGAGAAGAGATTTGCTTTTTCAAATACAGTTAGTCGAACAATGTTTCAATCGAATTTATATGTCCTTTCCGATCTGCTGAATTATGGACCTTAAACGCAAGCAACAAAGTCACAATTCTCACCTGATGCACATAGACCGCTGCACTGAACGCGCTAGGAAACTTGTCCGGATACAGCTGCATTTTAGTTTTCAGCACATCCGCTGGGTTGGTTGCCAGTGAGGCAGCGATACCGGCCATGACGCCGCAGCTGAAATGCACCATGCTGGCAGCTGTCGGCGTTTGCAGCCACTCTGGAGAAAAAAGAAGAAAAAAGTTGAAGTGACGTTTGTTACGGGCTGCGCGACGATCGTCGCACGGTTTCGATTAATCTAGATCTTAAATAGAAATACTTAGATGATACACATCGTCATTTATGTGTGAGGGATTTTGGTATAGATCTAAAGTCCACTACAGTGCGTTTCACGAAAGAGTTCCCTTGACGAAACTCTTATTACAATGTGATAGGGACTATTTTTGTTCAACCCAAGGGAATTATTTCGTGAAAAGCACTGTACAAGTGACTACAACGTTCGGAAATAGAAAAGAGTTCGTTGGTGGAGGGACCTTGGCGCGTTTAGACATTTGAAAAAAAAATGGAACTAAACTCTAATTTTTAATTCGAGTCCAAGGAATGACAGTTGCTAGTATGCCACTGACAGATAAAGCCTTTGTAGTAACTGTCATTCCGTGGACTCGATTTAAAAATTAGAGTTTAGAAGGACCGGTTTGCTAAACGGCCTTATTGTTTTTGTGAAGAGAAAAGAGTTACAGTTTGGGAAACTTTATCACTATTTTCGTTCATACCTCATACTTCGATAATATCGTGTGTTTTGCGAGGTTTATACTTTAACTAGTTGATAACTTTACTTCTTTATACATCCCGTTTCTTATCTTGAAAAAGCATGGTGTGACTGTGATAAATATAATATCTTGTTTTTGTACCGTAGACGCAGGTAAATAATGCCTGTCTGAATCTAAAATTTTACTAGGTAAGTACTCATAAAGTTCATGTTACCTTCTAGTAAGCACCTTTGAAGTATACTTAATCATCTTTATTTTTTTTGCAAAACACAAGCTTCACTCTAAGGCCCGTACAGCGAACTTCCGCTCGCTGGGCCCGTAATATCAATCATAGTTTCAACCAAAAAGGCTAGTTTAAACCCTAACTGTCGATTAATTTTCATACAAAATGCGAGGTTAAATCTATGGTCTGAGTTTAAACTGTGATTGATATTACGGGCCTAAGTATCACTGCCGTTCATAATTATGCAAAAAATATTATTCGTTTCATCAGAATAATCTTTTGGTACATATTTGCAAGAACACACCCTGAGGGTTTCCCAACAACTCACTACACAAAAGATATCTTATCTTTTATATTATCTTATTTTTTAGATTGCGGCAAGTATGTACCTATGACACGCAAATTAAGATTAGTGCTACAAATCTACAATGCAGGAATTAAATTTGACACTTATTTTAATCTGTGGAGTCTGAAACTAAATTGATTTCGGTAGCGCACATGCAGTTATCAAACATGAGATAAAGATATACAGGGTGTTAAAAGCCAAGTCATAGCGGGATACCCACTACGCCTACAGGCTTCGACTCTTTAGTTTAGTTATGCTAAGTTCGCCCTTTCTATACTGTGGTTAGGTTCCTTGGCAAACAAAGTGGCGCCGCGAGGCGATCGGGAACTAATACCTAATCTGTCATGCTTGAGACAGCGAAAGTAGCTTCCTGTCTGCTGATTTCCAGATATCTGTGGATTAGGATGTTGCTTCAAGCTAGATAGGCTTACCTTTCGGCACGGACTGCTTGGCCTGCGTGTAGAACATCAGATAGAGGCCGGAGAAGGGCGCGTCCCTCGCCAGGGTCGGACCCAGGCCGCACGACAGGCCCCGGAGGCCCTCGGCCTTGTATATCGCCTTCAGGGCCCCGCCCAGACTGTTGTACTTGTAGACTCCAGACTCGTATCTGGGGAATAAGGACTTGGGTTAGGTTTTGAAGCGAATTTCAAGCGAAAGAAGGGAAGGATTTTAATGTTTTATTTTTCAAAGGGGTGACAACATTTCAAAGGACTGCCTTTGCATTCCGGATGCCCGTAACGCAATGAGTAAATAAGAGCACATAAAACAAATGTTGATTTACCTCCCACTGTAAAGGATTGTAAACAATTTTATTTGCTACCCCTAAATATTATCATTTCAGTAATAAAAAGGTTCACAATTTTCACATATTTTGACCTCGCACTGTTAAAAAGCTATCAGATCTCATGTAGAGCCAAGCTTTTAACTCTACACACCCTAACTCTACAAGCCCTAACTTCACAAACTCTAGGTAGGTACACCTAGTCAAAATATCTGAAAATTGTGAACCTTTTTATCACTGAAATCGGATATTCTTTAGGGCTAGCAAAACCTTTTTTTTTATGGGGTCTGGGCACAGTAAACATTCCTATTTAAAATAAATAGGACAGGAACTTTTTTTCACTAGAAAATACCTACTACAAAAAAATATTGAAGTGGTGTTACGTGTGCATAGTTACTTACTAAGTAGTGAAAAATAATAAAGAGTTATCAATCAATAAATCCAATCGCTAGCTCACACATGTCTCTGGGTAGGTAGTTTATCAGTGCATTTGCAGCCGCATCATACTTCTAATCCAATATAACCTCACCGACAACAATGTATAAACAAACTTAGTTTACTAATCAACCGACGACGCTGTTGCATTTCGCTGAACAAAACGTGTCAAAGGCCCCTGAACCCTTCCCGCTGCGCAGTCTGGTTAAAAAATGCTAATATGTTGCTAATCTATGCTACACCTTTCACACTTGTGAATAATGCATCTGGGATTTTAAAACGTAGCCTATTGTTATAAACAGCAGCTGCGTAGGTGGTGCGTCGTTACAAATTACGTCAATTGCCAAATGGATCAACTTTGGTGTTTGTTGTTTTTCGGCGTAAACCACACTTTGTAGGAATAACTCCTTATTTTACAGGCCACAGTCCACAGCTGCACAAATGTGTAATTTCAGAACTAAGCAGATGCAAGAGTGGCACAAACAACCATCCTAAGCAAAATAGTTACCCCTTCAGCAACAGCTAACGACTTTCCAGGAAAAAATATAGACGAAATAAGAATTGCCCTATTCTTCTCTCTAGATCTTAAAAACTCACCACCAACTCCTGAGAAAGTCCTCATCACGCTCACGCCACTTGTGAGCCAGGCAAATATCCTTGCAAATGCAAACTCACCTATCTTAATAACAGTCAGGCTCAAACCAGAACCACAACAGCTAAGATGGAAACAACATGAAAGAAAGAAAGATGAAGAAGAAAGAAATAATTAATGCTCAAAAAGAAGAAAGGCAAATAACCTTGCAAACTCACCTAGTCTTGATAACAGTCATGGGTATCAGCGCGACGCCGCTCATGGTCCGCGCCACCACGCCCAGCAGCACCGCCTCCATGGCGCCAAGATCTTGGGACCTGGTCTTGCCAAGCTTGCCTTTCAGCCAGTGCAGCGAGGAGAAGTAGAGACCCACGCCAGGCACACAGCGCGCCACTGAGGGGACCATCCCCCTCCAAAGGCCCACTATGTGATCCTGGCGAACGATGTTCGTGAAGATGGTTATCATGCCGGGCTGGATTCGGCCGCTGGGGAGAGGAAGACATTCTGTTGATATTAGCTGCCAGCGAAACGTGGTAGGAACCCGCGGCTCCGCTTAGTGACTTTGTCTTCCTTGTGGACAAGGCCGAATATTATGGCGAAAGATGCTGGTGGCACGAGATTGGGTAGTGTGACGATTGGACTTGGAATGGACTCTAGTTTGAATAGTCTGATGATTAGTTGGTTGGTAGGACCTACCCATTTTTAGCTACCGCTGATATTTTAGCTATCTAAGGAGTCAAGACACCTGGATCTGTTAGTAAATAGAGTCGACTATCGTGCAGAAAAAGCAGTCGTCATGTGCTAGGCTCTAAAGTCTAACTAAACAGAAGTTTTTGACCAAATTTTACCAGCCACTGAAATTGTGGTCTAACGATAATTACATCGATTGAAGGTGCGCTAAATTAATGGACAGTTAAGCTGTCAGGATGGTATAGGTGGCTGGGCAAGCCTACTCCATCAAAAACGATGTCCTAGGCACTGCAACGCCGAGTGGTCTCTTCGCCCATCTAGTGTGTGAGTGAAGGTACCACTGGACGCTGTATAAATCATCTCATTACGTAGATGCAAAGGCCTTTCTAATGGGTACTTACTTGACCGCCGCCGCGACATTCTGTCCGGGGTTCTGGAGCCTCGTCTTCACCAGGTCGAGGGGTTGGAACAGAATCGTGCTGAAGGTCCCGGAGAAGGAGCCCGCGAGGAACGCCTTGATGACCGGGTGGTACTGTTGAGGGAGAAACGTACGCTGTCAATAATGGTAGCAAAATCTTCAGAAGTTAGGTTGGAAATTGTCCGATTATGTACCTATGCCATCAAACTGCAAAGGATGACCGGGTGGCACCGCGGAGGGAGCGACACTGTCAATAATGGCCGGAGGTACTAAGTTGGCAATTGTCTGATCAAATTGGCAATGGATGACTAGTGGTAGGCACTGCAGAGGTAGGTGGTGGTGCCGGATGGTGTAACCAGGATTACCACGAGCTTTCATACAAGTAACTTTTGTCGATGGCTGCAAAACGCAGTTGGTTTGACTTGGAGATCTTAGAACAATCTAGAAGTCATTGCCACCCAAGAATATCTTTAGCAGTGCTTGAGATAGAGCTAATTTGAACAGTGACTTGATAATACTTCTTTTAAATTCAGGCATTGCCTTTCCCGCGGCAGCGCCGATAAACTTTGGCCCGACTCTCACACGAGCACAGAATCGCTTGGGGTGATAAAAATTGGAGTTAACACACTGATTGTGAGGGAGTTGGTGGTTCGCATGCCGATTCACGATCTTTGTCAGCTTTTGTGTGAGCTAGAAAGAGATGAAGATAGGTTTAACAACTTACATTAGCCACAATATCCATGTTGCAGTAAAGAGAAGTTTCTTTTCAGAAAGCGTACTGCAAGAAGAGCCTTCGTCAGGTGATGTCTTTGGGGTACACGCCGAATTTGTACAATTCGAAATGGTAGAGCCAATGGCAGAGGGCACTCGACCTCTTGGAATTTAGGTTGAGACCTAGATCGTATCGGAGTAGTCTGAATAGTAGATCGGGTTCACTCGATACATTAAGGTAATGGTCATTTTTTGCAACAGCTCGTCCGAATATTGATGCATGTATGCTGTTCCCAGTTTTAATCGTAGCGGAAACTTGAGTCTGCCTGACGACACTTGCTGGTCGCCCGTCGTTATGCTCGATAACAGTCCTTATGTCTTTCGTAATACGTAACACAAAACTAGTAGGGGGACAGGAAATCACTGAAGTTGTCGAATTTAGCCATTAGTACTGATAAAGGTTTGGATATCAAACTGAAAAGAGGCGTAAACTCAAATAAAGAAAATTTTACAGCGTAGGTACGTGTTCGCTCAAAGGCAGAAGAACGCTTACTGAATGCGGTGACAGTGATAAGTTATTTTATATACGTATTGTTATCAGTGGCAGACGACTGTTGGGTGAGAGGGGTCGTGAGGTCGGGCTCGGTAACCTCTGGTAGATAGTGCTAATAAGACCATGCAAGCTAGGGGGTAATGAATGTATTTAAAGCAAACACTCTAGCTAGGGGCACTGCTGGGGTTGATATCTTATCGCGAAGCTTCTTTGTTAGGGCGCTAACAAAAGTTTTAAATAAAAATTGCGAATTTAAGTTTGAAAACTTAAATCTATTAGTTCCAAATTTACAATCCTTGCAGCCAGGTACCTATCTCTGATAGCGCCAACTTATGCCGATCGCCAAGCCAGTTAGGTAAGAAGGAGTAGGTAACCTGTATTGATACGAGGTTTTACCTAGGGTTAATGAATATGTTACAGGTAAATGGTTAAGGATAGGCAACAATGGAAAAATAGGTCAGCAAGGTAACTAACACCACCTTTATATTTTTGTCTTAGGTAATTAAGATAATTAATGGTTTTGAAACAGGAAGCTAAACTGTTTTGTGATTCAAAGAAGGTATAGATTATCTTTTGAATAAGTAAAAAACTTGATAAAACTAGGATTTGAAGTAAGTCAACAATTCAATTAGATTTCTGATGTTGTGACAACCCTACATTTGCTGTTTAACTGCCAATGTTCAAACAGTTGAAAGGTTGTCCATTAATTAACAAAGTATATAATCTACTCAGATAATAAACTGTCAAAAATTTTATCACTGTTGTAGTTGTTAGCCTAATTTATTTAATTAGGTCCTTAAGCACCAAAATGTTACAGTTTCCTGATTGTAAGATCTCAAAACCTAAATCAAGTGGATGATACCCTAGCATAAGTATATTTTTTAATTAAGTAACCTATGTAGTTTTTTTAACATTACCAAAAAGGGGGATATAAGCGCTCAGATATTAATTCCACTAGCGGGCACCCATCCGTACACTGGCCACGCCCCATGTTGCTTAACTGTGAGCGCAGATTGATTAACATATTTTATATCCCAATCAATGCAATATATTTTAATGTCCAATTATTTACAAGCAGCTATTGAAACCATTTCTTTTTACATTAAAAATAAGTGATTGACAGAATAAAATGGAAATAGGTGCCTAATTAATTACCAAAAGTACTTATTTAATTATTATAATGATTAAACTAGGTAGGTAAGTCATCAGAGTATTTTCATACCAATAAATAGGGCCCAATACTTACAAATATTATCATTATTTACGTTCAATATAACCCAGGGAAAACATTGTGTATTTCCCAAATCATCAAAGTTACCAATCTTGTACATTACCAATCTTGTACACTTACATCTAAAAAACCCAGACACTGCAGCGCTGAGTGGTCTCTTCACCCATCTAGTATGAGTGTAGGTGCCACTGGACGCTGTGTAAATAATCTCATTACAGAGATGCAAAGGACTTGTTTCTTTTTGTATTTAAAAGTAAAAAACTTGCCGTTGGGTATAAGCCACCTCTCCCTACGCTAAATAGGCGCAAGTAGAGACGTCGAGTTGCGGAAAACAGCCCGTTTTACCATTACCATTACCAAGCCACCTCTCCTTAAACATATTTATCCATCGCCAAATGGCCCATCAAGTACCTACATAAAGGGCCGCCAACACAATGACCTCTACGTCACCCATACCTTACCGAACAAAAAGGGAAAATTTCAAAGCCTATAGTGTGATGTCACCGTCACACTTCTTACAGCAGCCTCATAGTGATATCTACAGTGGGTTTAGCATGAGTTTGATATTATTACATTCTAGGAAATTTATAACTGTTATGCTTGCCAATAAATAAAATAAAAAATTAAATAAAATGCCTAATAAAAAATCGAGGGGCAAAAAGTTCATCAGATTTTCTATACATTTGGTGCAGTGCATCAAACAGGTTTTTTTCTAGCCCAATTTTGTTTAGAAGCAAGGACTTCATCTTTCTTGCCCTTAGGTAGTAAAACTTTTACTTTTACTGTAAAATTAGTTTGAATCAATAGTTTTGAATATCAATACCCACCCGTTGAGGTTTGCCATTAACTCTCCATCCTCATCATCATCTCCTTGTCCTTCCCTATAGACTTAAAACTTGAAACAGCCAGGTAGTACGGTCAATGACATGCTAGGTTACCCTATTGTAGTTCAAATCACCCATGATGTCATAAGTGCTTCAATGGACAATGTTGTGCGTTATCCACCATCCACCAAAAAAAAAAAACTGCAAGGTACTGTCAGCCAAACGCTAGGATACCCTTTTTTGTTCGATTGGCGCCATTATGCCGCACGCGGTTAGAGCTACCATGGGATATCCCGGACTATGACCAACTGTATTTAGACAATATTTGAAAAAGTTCTCTTTCTAAGGCCCTTCCGAAAGGGGTATCCTACCGTGTCGCGGACGTTATCTTAAGTCAAACTCATGGTTACGCCACCAACCGTTGAGAAGACGACAGTCGGCGAGAGGTCGATTAGGACGTCTTTATCGGAAGACAAACAACTCGGCAGGGGGCCACTTACGTCCTTATCGGCAGGGGTCAGGTCCACAGGCGCAGTTGTGTCGATGGCCCAACCGTTCGAGAGCACTTCCAAGGATTCCGATTGCCTCATCACAGCGTAGTTTTTAATTTGACAAACACGGCTATTTTGCTAAAGCTATTCGAGCGCATCTTTTTGCGTCAGTTAAACGTCGATGGCGTGTGTTGTTTTGCGCACGACGTCATCGGGTTAGTTTTGTTTTTTCTGCGGGATTTGTAACGTTTGTTTGCAGTTGCACTGAAAGAAAATTCTTCACGAAGCCAAGGTTTTTCTTTTTCGTCCCATGCACACTGGCACACGCAGCAAAAATATCAAAACAGTCTTGTTTTATATTCCAAGGTCACAAACGTCAAAAAAATATTACAAGGAGCCAATGAGATTTCAGGTTTGGCCGGAACAATCACGAAAGTAGCCAATGGGAAAAGCTTCCGTTTTTCCAGCTGATGTTTGACAACATGCTTGATAGCGTTTTTTAGCAAGAATTAAACGTTTCTAAGCTTTTGATTTCGTAAAAAGAATCGAAACGTTTTAAGACGACGTACGTCTCACAACTAGCGCCGCCAATGGAAAAAAAATCATAACTTTTTTTTGGATGCGCTTTTAGCAAAAAACGCTCCTGCGATTTCTCAACGCGAGGCTTAACTATTTTTAGGACCCAAGGTTTGGATTCCAGGATTAGATTTCCTACGAATGCAATCGATTCTCGCCAAAAGTGGCCACTTTTGGCGGGAATCGATTGCATTCTTAAGTTCTAGGATCTGGAATCCAAACCTTAGGTCCTAAAAATAGTTAAGCCTCGCGTTGAGAAATCGCAGGAGCGTTTTTTGCTAAAAACGCATCCAAAAAAAAGATATGATTTTTTTTCCATTGGCGGCGCTAGTTGTGAGTTTGTGAGACGTACGTCGTCTTAACTGTCAGAAAGTTATCAACAAATAAACAAATAACTCGCGGTTCGTGCGTGCCCGCTCCGTGTTTCGGTAAGATAATTTTCCTTCCTAGACACATTCATAGCTAAGAAAAGCCTTTGCGTCATTTTGTTGTTTTGCCACTAAAATACCCATGCCGAAGTATAGTAGGTACCTAATATTTACTTCAGGGCAGGATTGGACAACCAAGTTATAGGTTATCGTTCAGGCGCTGTTGTCACGGCCGTGGCTTGAAGATATGGAAGCCGTTGGGGGCATATAGATAGGTACTTACTGCGTAACAAACAAGTTACTTACCTACAGAGAGCAGTTAAAAAATAGCTACAAGTCTAACAAAAAAACAAAACCGGCCAAGATAGATAATGTTAGCCAGCCAGCATACAGCATAGAACGCAGCATAGCCGTCACATAAAAGTATTTTCATGCAAGGTTGCTTTTACAGATTCTCCTAAAAAAAAAATTCCTTTGTGGATTTTCAATCTATTTTCAGATCTTTGTACGTACGTACCTCCTATACTTATTAAGATTGACAACAAACTTATATTTGTAAAACGTTGCTAACATGCTATTTTCAGGAACTGTGCGTAAATAAATAATTGTACATAAACCTACCTAGTTAGATTAGAACCATTTACTTACTTTGATACTGTACACAAGACGGCACGGATACCCTAATTTTGCAACGAAAGTGTTAGGGTCTACGTGCTGTTGACTGTGCTTATTTTGGATGTTTTCTCCAGATAAGTAACTTATTACAACTTACCCTTTATGTTGGTTCCAACTTCAATACTTGCTTCAAGTTTTCCACTCCATCGCCACCGCAAACTTCTTCGCACTTCATGTCATGCCCCACGATACCCCGTATCGGGCGTCACTTAGTTGGTAAGTAGGTAGGTACCTAGGTACCATATTTCAATGTCTACCTAATACTTACGAAATCTGACCACAGAAAATGTCTACGGAACCAATACGATGTGGCTGGCTCACCAACGACACAATTTACATAAAATACCACGACGAGGAATGGGGTAGACCAATCCGAGACAGTGTAAAACTCTTCGAGATGATCTGCCTAGAAGGACAACAGGCTGGTCTCTCCTGGAAAACCATTCTACACAAACGGGAAAACTACAGGAACGCTTTCCACAATTTTGACCCTTACTACATTGTAAACATGGGCGATGATGAGGTGGAAGAACTTAGCA